>CM065592.1:169077953-169677953 GCA_033119425.1 Bufotes viridis | reverse complement strand
GGCTGGGAACCAGGCCATAAGGTTTTTAAAACTCTCCGTCTCCATCAGATGGAATGACAGCATTTCAAAGGCCAGGAATTTTGAAATGCTGGCATTCAGGGCCAAGGAACGCAGGTGGGTAGGGGGGTACTTTCTTTTTCGCTCCATTGTTTGGAAGATGGGCAGCTGAACCCTGCCATAGGACATTGTGGTGCTGCTTGTTGAAGGTGACAGACATGGTTGCGTTGCTGACACATCCTCTTTTTGCGGGGTGGCTGATGCCACTGTCACTCCAGAGGTGGAGGAAGAGACCAAGACTGCAGCAGAAGAGGGAGCAGGAGGAGCCTTAGACCTTTCTTGGTTTTGGAGGTGTTTACTCCACTGCAGCTCGTGCTTTGCACTTAGATGCCTGGTCATGCAGGTTGTGCTCAGGTTTAGAATGTTTATGCCTCGCTTCAGGCTTTGATTGCACAGTGTGCAGAACACTTGTGTATTGTCGTATGCACATTGCCTGAAGAACTGCTACGCCAGGTAACTCCATGGAGCTGGCTTTGTTGTACTCGGACCCTGGGTGCGGTGGGCAGTAGCAGGCATACTGTCTAGGGGACAGCCGCTCTGCTTTTATACCCTGCTCTCTCTTCTGCGGTGCTGGTATTTCTGTGCGACCACCACCTCTCCCTCCGAACTGCAAAGGTCACTCACATGAACTTGATTCCATGCGGGGTCTAGGACCTCATCTTCTTCCACATCATCTTCTGCCCAGTCTTCACCCCTGCCCTTCTTGTCAGTTTGCACATGGTGGTCTTCCCATGTCTAGTTCTTGCTACTGCAGTGGTCTTCCCATGTCCTCATCCTCAAACATAAGTGGTTGGGCATCGGTGCACTCAATCTCTTCCACTTCTTGGGCAGGGCTCAGTGGATGGCCCTGGAAAACCTTGCCAGCAGAGTCATCAAAAAGCATAAGAGACTGCTGCATGACTTGGGGCTCAGACTGCTTGGCTGATTTGCAAGGGGGTGAGGTGCTAGATAGATGCCCACAGTTTGCAGGTGCCAACTCTGACCTTTCAGCAGTGGACCGGCTGGGAGACAATCTGAAGGTACTGGAGGCACTGTCAGCCACCCAATCTACTAGCGACTGTACTTGATTTGGCCTCACCATTCGTAGAGCGGCATTTGGGCCTACTAAAAAACGCTGAAGGCTCTGTCGTCTACGCGCACCTGAGGAAGGTGTTTCATTTTGGAGTGTAGCTGGCACAGATCGACCGCTTCCTCTCCCTGCAACAGGAGCTCCACCAACATGAGCAGCACCATGACCAGGGCCACGTCCCTTATGCTCTCCTCATTTTTTGCGGTCACCCACCAAAGTAACAGACGTTTTTACTAAATTTAGTTCCCTGTCTGCAATGCAGAGCAGGGGTTTTTCACCGGCAAAACGGGGTTAATGTTACCCACCAATGGAACAGGCAATTTTTAGAAATTTACGTCCCTGTGACCTATGCAGAGCAGGGGTTTGTATACGGCAAAACTGGGTTAATGTCAACCAAGAATGTAACAGACGATTTTTAGAAATTTACCTCCCTGTCACCTATGCAGAGAAAGGGTTTGTATATGGCAAAAATGGTAAAATGTCACCCACCAATGGAACAGACGTTTTTAGAAATTTATGTCCCTGTCACATATCTAGCACAAAAAGTGTGTTTTTTATAGCTCCAGTGTAAATGCAGTATTTTACGGTTTTATTGGACTGTCAGAAATGCAGTGTAGCAAGCAAATTTGCTATCTAGCACAAAAAAGTGCTTTTTTTATAGCAGCAATGTAACTGCAGTATGTAACGGTTTAATTGGACTGTTGAAATGCTGCATAGCCTGTAAATTTACTATCTAGCAAACAAAGTGTGCTTTTTTATATCAGCAAGGTAAATGCTGTATTTAACGGTTTAATTGGACACTCAGATATGCAGTGCCTGTTGCAGACAGATAAAAATTGCTTTTGGTCACAAAAATATGTGACAGACTAATGTAATTGAATAAGTTTCACTGCCAGGTATGCACTGCAGGCCGCAGGGGTATTTTTTCCTCCACTGAGCTTCCAGAACAGAATTAAAGTAATGTTCCTGGCACACATGCAGTTTACATACAGTTGCAAGTGCACTGCACTTACAAACATTGCTGCTGACGCCCACCGAACTAGCAGACAGATTAAAAGTTATTTTTCAGTGTCACTGGGCTCAGGGCTCGGTACAAAAATGTAGCATAGCACCCTCAATAATCGCTGTAGTTTGAAGATTGAACACCACCAAGTTCAACAAAATTCTTCCCAAATCTATCCCTCACAGCAGCAGTAGCATCCTATCCCTACCCTGAGAAGAGCAGAGTGACGTACGGCGCTACGTGACTCCACCCTATATAGAGGCTGTGTCACATGCTGCTCTTGGGCAATCACAGCCATGCCATTAGTAGGAATTTCATTAGTAGGCTTCTAAGGGCAGACTAGTGAAATGCTTGTTGATTGGCTGCCCTGCAGTATTTAGAAAAGTACCAAGAAATCGCCGAACACCAAACCCAAACTTTTACAGAAATGTCAGGGACCGGTTACAGGTACCAAAAACCCTAAAGTTCGGTACAAACCCGAATTTTACAGTTCGGGTTCGCTCAACCCTTACTAAAAACCTTTAATTCCACTTTTTTTTATTTTTTAAGAATTTTTTTTTTTCTGTCACCATCAAATTAACATTTTATCGATCCCAATCATTTTTTTATAAATTAAAGCGTTGGCCACTATAGAAGACCCATTTTAAATGGAACATTGGAAAATTTTGGAATAATTAAAGGACGGGGGGGGCTTCTGTTTAAGATACTCCTTGGATAACTAGCAGTATTAAAGAGAAATTCTCCATTTGGAGGAACTATTCTTTTCAAACTTTTTTAAATCATTTCTTGATTTAAATGTGTACCATACCAAGATCAATTTCAGCAGTAGAAGCCTTGCCATCAAACAAAACACTTAGTGCAAGGTTTTCCCAAAAGATAACATTGGATCTGAGGGAGACATTCAGGGGCTTACTTTAAGGTCAGTTGAGTTTCAGGAGAATTGTCTGATAGGAAATGTCCAAACCTCAGAACCCATAAATTATGATTTAATTAAAGAGAGACAATCAATATGCCTTCACTTATTTTTGTCACTTTTGTATAAATGCTGTCGACAACAAAAAAAAAATTGGGGAATTTTAGAGGTTAAAAAACCTCATCTTCAAACTTTGACTAGCATTTCAGCTTCTACTTTAGTAGTTTATGACAGCTGATTCACCATGGGTACCCATCCTCTGAAAACACATACGGTAAAGTATTGGCAATGTGAATACAAAAAATACTCACTTGTGTAAACAAGCAGGTGTGAACTGTTTCCAGTGATATTATTTTCCCCAACAATTGCAGAGACCAGCAGTGTGTAATAATTTCCAGGTGTCAGGCCATCAATTGTATCAAAAGTTGTATTCGCTGTCGTATTCAAACTTGGTTCTCCCAGAATCTGGATTTCATAAAAACTTGCATTTCCATATGGTTTCTGCCAGCTCAGAGATATGGATGTAGTGGTGATAATCCCTGCTGTCAGGTTCGCCACAACACCGGGTTCTATTATCAATAAAACATCGTATATTATTTCCATCACTGACATTTATATAGGAAATAGCTTGGTGATAACATATTCTACCTACTACTAAAAGGTCCATTGTTTAATAGCTTGTTTAATAGATCTAATACCTATGTATAAATATATCAGGGGTCAGAACAGAGATCTCTCCCATCATTTATTTATCCCCAGGACTGTGACTGTGTCGAGGGGATATCCTCTGCTTCTGCTTTGTACACAAACATAGAAAAGGATTCTTTACGGTAAGAGCAGTGAGACTATGGTACTCTCTGCCTGAGGAGGTTGTGATGGTGAGTACAATAAAGGAATTTTAGAGGGGCCTGGATGTATTTCTGGAGTGTAATAATATTACAGGCTATAGCTACTAGAGAGTTGTCGTTGATCCAGGGACTAATTCTGATTGCCTGATTGGAGTGGGAAGGAATTTTTGGCGAAAGTGGCGAAAATCGGCTTCTGCCTCACAGGGGTTTTTTGCCATCCTCTGGATCAACTTGTAAGAAACAGGCCGAACTGGATGGACAAATGACTTTTTTCGGTCTTACATACTATGTTACTATGTTACAAAAAGAAGTTTAGAAAAATCTAAACTAAAAAAATCGATTAAAAATAATCTAGGCATTTTTTTAATGTAATTAATGCATGATTTAGTTGGTATTTGGCATTATTTTCTTTTAGATATTGGTATTTAGAATTCACCTAAATCTGAAATCCTAACTTGGCATACATAAATTAGAGGTTCATTTTTAAAACAACTCTACAATATAGTAGCGTACTGCTAAGATACCTGGACATATGGCTGATGTTGGTAAATTAAACTAAAATTCACTTGTCAAAACCTTTAATTTCATATCTTTTTTCTTTAAAGACACAGATTTTTTTTTACTGTTACCATCAAATTAGCATTTTATCGGTCCCTGTCATTTTATTTATTAATTGATGCGTTAACCAGTTTAAAAACCCCATTTTAACTGGATTATTGGACAATTTTGGATTAATTAAAGGAAGGGGTCCAAAGTTATCTGAAGGGAAAACCTTGCATTAGGTGTTTTGTTTGATGTCAGGGCCTCTACTGCTGAAATTGAGCTTGGTATGGTTCATATTTAAATCAAGTAATGATTTTAAAAAGTTTGTAAAGGATAGTCCCTCTGACTATCCTTTACAAACTTTTTAAAATCATTACTTGATTTAAATATGAACCATACCAAGCTCAATTTCAGCAGTAGAGGCCCTGCCATCAAACAAAACACCTAATGCAAGGTTTTCCCTTCAGATAACTTTGGATCCGAGGGAGACGTTCAGAGGCTTACTTTATAGTCAGTTTCGTTTCAAGGGACTCGTCTTATAGGAAATGTCTAAACCTCAGAACCCATAACAAATGTTATGAAAATGACAGTAATTATTACTTTTTTATGATTTAATTAAAGTGTGACTATCAATATGTCTGCACTTATTTTTGTCACTTTTTTATAAATGCTGTCCACAACAAAACAAAAAAAAGTCGGGAATATTAGAGGTTAAAAAACCTTATCTTAAAACTTTGACTAGCATTTCAGCTTCTACTTTAGTAGTTTATGACAGCTGATTCACTATGAGTACCCATCCTCTGAAAACACATACAGTAGAGTATTGGCAATGTGAATACATGAAATACTTACTTGTGTACACAAGCAGGTGTGAACTATTTCCAGTGATATTATTTTCCCCAACAACTGCAGAGACCAGCAGTGTGTAATAATTTCCAGGTGTCAGGCCGTCAATTGTATCAAAAGTTGTATTTGCTGTCGTATTCAAACTTGGTTCTCCCAGAATCTGGATTTCATAAAAGCTTGCATTTCCATATGGTTTCTCCCAGCTCAGAGATATGGACGTAGTGCTGATAATCCCTGCTGTCAGGTTCGCCACAACATCGGGTTCTATTATCAATAAAACATGGTATATTATTTCCATCACTGACATTTATATAGAAATTAGCTTGGTTATAACATATTCTACCTACTACTAACAGGTCCATTGTTTAATAGCTTACAAAAAGAAGGTTCAAAAAATCTGAACTAAGAAATCAATTCAGAATAATCTAGGCATTTTTTTAATGTGATTAATGTATGATTTAGTTGGTATTTGGCCATATTTTCTTTTAGATATTGGGATTTAGAATTCAGCTAAATCTGAAATCCTAACATGACATACATAAATTAGAAGTTCATTTTTAAAACATCTCTACAATACAGTAGCATACTGCTAGGATACCTGGACATATGTCTGATGTTCGTAAATTGAACTAAGAATCACTTGTCAAAACCTTTAATTTCACATCTTTTCTTTAACCCCTTCAGGACAAATGACGTACCGGTACGGCATGTTTCCCAAATCCTTAAGGACACATGACGTACCGGTAGGTCATGTGAATAAACTAAGATCGCAGCCCTGCAGGGGTTAATGGAGACAGGTTTTCTGCTGAAATCATTCAGCAGGCATCCTGTCACAACGCCAAGGGGGGTCATGTGACCCCCCCGTATCGGCGATCGCAGAAAACCGCAGGTCAATTCAGACCTGCGGTTTGCTGCGTTTCCGGTCCATTCGGGTGTCCGGTGACCCGATGAACCTGAAAAGGACGGTGATCGCTGGTGTGATTACACACCACCAATCACAATCCGAGCATCGGGGGGGCGGTGCTGTCCTTGGTGCTGATTCGCCGCCCCAATGCTGTCCTTGGTGCTGATTCGTGCGGGGAGAGAGGCGGTAGATTTAAACTTCCGGCGCTCCTCTCTCCCCTCCTCTTCCTGCTCCTGCTGCTGTGAGGACGTCCGGAGAGCCATCGTGACCCCCCCATCACCAATCTTCACTCATCACCCTCAAGGTAGGTCAGGGTCAGTGAGGGAGATGCGCGATTTAGGCAGGGATAGAAGGGACAGAATAGTTTAGGAAAAAAATAGATAAAAATGTAACTGTTTGTGTGCAGCACCCAAATCTGGTGGTTGGGGTCCACAGCACTTAGCTGTGAGACCCTAGACCTACCCAGGGGTGCTGCTACTTGCCCCCCCCCCCCCCATTTTTTGGTGGTTCCTTTTTTTGCTTTTTGTTTTGTTGTTTACGTGCGCTTACTGTGGCCGGCACCGCTCGTCCCACCGCTGTTCAGCGTCGTAACGCTGATCAGCGAGTTAGAATTTTTTATTTTTTTTTACAATTGTCAATTTTTTAATTCTTTTTAGAGTACGCGAACACCAGTGCCCCCACACACACTCACATACAATAAAGTTTTACACACACGCACATACACACACACATACCTATGGCCCGCCAGACGTTCTCGAAGGAGGAGGCATAAGCCCATATGCTCTCCGACTCCGAGAGCCCCAGTGAGGATAAGGATGACCCCATGTTCCTCCTTTCATCCACATCCTCTTCATCATCATCTGATGACGATGAGCCCCCAAGGTGGCGGAGACGCCGCCAGGCGGAGCCAGGGGCCTCGCATGCTGGGGACCCTGTGGCCCACACCAGTACGAGCCGCCCTGGGGCTGTTACTGGTTTCCAGGCCCACCAAATAAGCGCACCGTAGCCCCCTACCGGTGAACTTAGCTGGTGTCCCCAGTGGACTACGAGCCTGCGATTCCAGATTTTGTTGCCAATCCTGGAATCCAGATTCACACAGTGGGGTTCACTGAAATAGACTTTTTAGTTTTTTTCTCAGTGACCCATTGGTAAATCTGATGGTGGAGCAGACGAACCTGTATGCCCAACAGTTCGTTGCTCAGCACCCGGGCTCCTTTTTGGCTAGATCCGGTGGCTGGACCCCGGTCAGTACAGCCGAGATGAGGACGTTTTGGGGCCTCATGCTGCATATGGGTTCAGTGCAAAAACCGAGCATCAGGCAATACTGAAGTGGGGATGCACTCTACCAGACCCCACTGTACAGTATGGCCATGACGCGCTCAAGGTTTGAGGCCATCCGGAAATGCCTGCATTATGCAAATAATACAGCATATCCGCCCCGCAGTGATCCTGCCTATGACCGTCTGTATAAGACATGGCCGGTCATCGATCATTTCAGGGCCAAATTTGCGCAGGCCTACGTACCTGGAAGGGAGGTCGCGGTTGAAGAGTCTCTCGTTGCTTTCAAGGGGAGACTGAGTTTCCGAAAATACATTCCTTCTAAGCGAGGGAGGTATGGCGTGAAAATGTACAAAATTTGTGAGAGTACCTCAGGGTACACTTACAAATTTCGTGTGTACAAAGGGCGAGATTCCAATATTGAACCCCCAGAATGTCCCCCCACTATGGGTGTTAGCGGGAAACTCATGTGGCAACTTATGTACCCACTACTAGATAAGGGTTACCACTTGTACGTGGATAATTTTACACTAGTATTCCCTTGTATCAGGCCCTCTACGTTCGCTTGTGTCATCGCGGCCTCCATACCCACCCCCTCCAGGTACCTATCCCCAGGGGTGAGACCCGTGCCCTTACCAGTGGAAACCTGTTGCTGGTCAGGTATAAGGACAAGAGGGATGTCCTTATGCTGTTCACAATCCACGGTAACAGCACCACCCCCGTCTCTGTGCGAGGTACCACGGCAACGGTCCTCAAGCCCGATTGTATCATCGACTACAATCGGTATATGGGTGGAGTTGATCTATCTGATCAAGTCCTCCAACCATATAATGCCATGCGGAAAACCCGGGCATGGTACAAAAAGATTGCGGTCTACATGGTGCAGGTTATAATGCTTTTGTACTATCCCGAAGCGCTGGCAGCACAGGGACGTTCCTCCAATGCTATAAGGCAGTTCTCAAGGACCTGATTTTTTCAGACCGGGAAAGAGCAGGTCGGAGTACCTCGGGAATTGGAGGTGCCCGGATCGTCCCTGGCCAACATTTTCCAGGTGTGGTCCCCCATACTGGAAAGAAGGGACGAACCCAAAAAAGATGCAGAGAGTGTCACAAGAGGGGGATACGGAAGGACACCACCACTCAATGTGACACGTGCCCCGATCATCCGGGCCTCTGTGTTATCGGATGCTTCAGGGAATATCACACATCCATGGAGTACTACATTTTTATAATTCCCGACAGTCCCCTAGAAAGTATATAAAAAAAATATGGCACTCAGACTTTGGAGACACGGAAACAATTTTCTTTTCCAAAAATGATATTAGTTTTAGTGCAGGCATCCTCAAACTGCAGCCTTCCAGATGTTGTAAAACTACAACTCCCAGCATTCACAGCTACAGCTATCAGCAGAGCATGGTGGGAATTGTAGTTTTACAACATCTGGAGGGCCGCAGTTTGAGGATGCCTGTTTTAGTGTTTCCTAAGTCTGAGAGCCATACATCTTGGGCATCGCCGCGTCCGTAAAAATCTGCTGTATAAAAATACCCCATAAACTAGCCCCTCGGATAAACGACTTCAACAAAATAAAATAAAAACGATGTCAAAAAAGCCTTTTGTATTGTCACCTAACATCACAAAAAGTGTAATAGCGAGCGATCAAAAAGTCATATGCAACCCCAAATAGTGCCAATAAAACCGCCATCTCATCCCGCAAAAAATGAGCCCCTACAATAGATAGTCGCCCAACAAAAAAAAACTGTAGCTCCCAGGCTTTGGAGATAGTAAAATTATTTATTTTTTGTTCCTAAAATGATAATATAGTTTAAAATCTAAATAAATCAAAAAGAGTTGACATGTTAGGTATTGGCGCGTCCGTAATAATCTGCCCTATAAAAATAACATTTGAACCAACCCCTCGGATGAACAGCGTTAAAAAAATAAAATAAAAACTGTGCCAAAACACCCATTTTTTTGGCAAAATGTACGTTTTAATCCATATTTTCCGGTGATAAAGCAAGGGTTAACAGTCAAACAAAACTAAATATTTATTGCCCTGATTCTGCAGTTTGCAGAAACACCCCATACGTGGTCGTAAATGGCTATATAGCCACAGGCCAGGGCATATAACGAAGAGAACGCCATATGGTTTCTGGAAGGCAGATTTTGATGGACTGGTTTATTTACACCATGTCCCATTAGAAGCCCCCCTGATGTAGCCTAGACTAGAAACTCCAAAAAAGTGAACCCATCTAAGAAACTACACCCCTCAAGGTATTCAAAAATTACTTTACAAACTTTATTAACCCTTTAGGCGTTCCACAAAACTTAATGGCGAATGTAGAAACAATTTTAGAATTTAAATTTTTAGTTAGCTTGCCTCAAAAAAGTGTAATATAGAGCAAACAAAAATCATATTTACCCTAAAATAGTCCCAAAACAACAACAACCTTATCCCGTAGATTCCTAGATGGGGTCACTTTTATGGAGTTTCTACTTAAGGGGTCAGCAGGGGGGCTTGAAAGGGTACATGGTGTAAATAAACCAGTCCAGCAAAATCTGCCATTCAAAACCCATATGGCGTTCCCCTCCTTCTATGTCCTCCCGTTTGGCCAAACAGTAGTTTAGGACCACATATGGGGTGTTTATGTAAACTAGAGAATCAGGGCAACCCATATTGAGTTCTGTTTGGCAGTTAACCCTTACTTTATTACTGGAAAAAATGGCGTAAAATGGAAAATTTTCCAAAAAATTTAAATTCTAAAATTGTTTCTCCATATTCCATGAACTCTTGTGGAACACCTAAAGGGTTAACAACATTTGTAAACCCAGCTTTGAATACCGTGAGGGGTTTACTTTCTTAGATGGAGTCACTTTTTTGGAATTTCTATGCTAGGGTGCATCAGGGGGGCTTGCAACAGAACATGGTGTTAAAAAAAACAGTCCAGCAAAATCTGCCATTCAAAACCCATATGGCGTTCCCCTCCTTCTATGTCCTCCCGTTTGGCCAAACAGTAATTTTGGACCACATATGGGGTGTTTCTGTAAACTAGAGAATCAGTTTTGTTTGGTAGATAACCCTTACTTTATTACTGGAAAAAATTTAATATAATGGAACATTTTCCAAAAAATCCTCAAATTTCTTCTACATTTCCCATGAACTCTTATGGAACACCTAAAGGGTTAACAAAGTTTGTAAAATCAGTTTTGAATACCTTGAGGGGTGTAGTTTCTAAAATGGGGTCATTTTTGGGTGGTTTGTATTATGTAAGCCTCATAAAGTGACTTCAGACCTGAAATGGTCCATAAAAAGTGGGCTTTGGTAAATTTCTGAAAAATTTCAAAATTTGCTTCTAAACTTCTAAGCCTTGTAACGTCCCCAAAAAATAAAATGGTATTCCCAAAAAGATCGAAACATGAAGCAGACATATGGGGAATGTAAAGTAACAACTATTTTTGGGGGTATTACTATGAATTAGAGAAGTAGAGAAACTGAAACTTTGAAATTTGCTAATTTTTCCCAATTTTTGGTAAATTTGGTATTTTTTTGGTATTTTTTTAAGATACACCAGCAGTAGTGAAGAGAAATTCTCCATTTAGAGGAACTATCCCTTTCAAACTTTTTAAAATCATTACTGGATTTAAATATGTAACATACCAAGTTCAATTTCAGCAGTAGAGGCCCTGTCATCAAACAAAACACTTAATCAAAGGTTTTCCCTATAGATAACATTGGATCTGAGGGAGACATTCAGAGGCTTACTTCATGGTCAGTTTCGTTTCAAGGGACTCGTCTTATAGGAAATGTCTAAACCTCAGAACCCATCTACAAATGTTATGAAAATGACAGTAATTATTACGTTCTTATGATTTAATTAAAGTGTGACAATCAATATGTCTGCACTTATTTTTGTCACTTTTGTATAAATGCTGTCGACAACAAAACAAATAAAAATGTCAGGAATATTAGAGGTTAAAAAACCTTATCTTCAAACTTTGACTAGCATTTCAGCTTCTACTTTAGTAGTTTATGACAGCTAATTTACCATGGGTACCCATACTCTGAAAACACATACAGTAGAGTATTGGCAATGTGAATACATGAAATACTTACTTGTGTACACAAGCAGGTGTGAACTATTTCCAGTGATATTATTTTCCCCAACAACTGCAGAGACCAGCAGTGTGTAATAATTTCCAGGTGTCAGGCTGTCAATTGTACCAAAAGTTGTATTCGCTGTCGTATTCAAACTTGGTTCTCCCAGAATCTGGATTTCATAAAAGCTTGCATTTCCATATGGTTTTTCCCAGCTCAGAAATATGGACGTAGTGCTGATAATCCCTGCTGTCAGGTTCGCCACAACATCGGGTTCTATTATCAATAAAACATGGTATATTATTTCCATCACTGACATTTATATAGAAACTAGCTTGGTTATAACCTATTATACCTACTACTAACAGGTCCATTGTTTAATAGCTAATAAAAAGAAGGTTCTAAAAATCTGAACTAAGATATCAATTTAAAATAATCTAGGCATGTTTTTTTATGGAATTAATGTATGATTTAGTTGGTATTTGGCCATATTTTCTTTTAGATGTTGGGATTTAGAATTCACCTAAATCTGAAATCCTAACATGGCATCCATAAATTAGAAGTTCATTTTTAAAACATCTCTACAATACAGTAGCATACTGCTAGGATACCTGGACATATGGCTGATGTTGGTAAATTGAACTAAAAATCACTTGTCAAAACCTTTAATTTCACATCTTTTTTCTTTAAAGACACTGATTTTTTTCTCTTACCATCAAATTAGTATTTTATCGGTCCCTGTCATTTTATTTATTGATTAATGTGTTAACCAGTTTAAAAAACCCATTTTAAATGGATTATTGGAAAATTTTGGATTAATTAAAGGAAGGGACGGGGGTGGGGGGGTGGGGGCTTCTTTTTAAGATACACTGGTGATAACCAGCAGTAGTGAAGAGAAATTCTCTATTTGGAGGAACTATCCTTTTAAAACTTTTTAAAATCATTACTGGATTTAATTATGTATCATACCAAGCTCAAATTCAGCAGTAGAGGCCCTGTCATCAAACAAAACACTTAATCGAAGGTTTTCCCTACAGATAACATTGGATCTGAGGGAGACATTCAGAGGCTTACTTCATGGTCAGTTTCGTTTCAAGGGACTCGTCTTATAGGAAATGTCTAAACCTCAGAACCCATCTAAAATGTTATGAAAATGACAGTAATTATTACGTTCTTATGATTTAATTAAAGTGTGACAATCAATATGTCTGCACTTATTTTTGTCACTTTTGTATAAACACTGTCGACAACAAAACAAAAAAAAGTCGGGAATATTAGAGGTTAAAAAACCTTATCTTCAAACTTTGACTAGCAATTCAGCTTCTAATTTAGTACTTTATGACAGCTGATTCACCATGGGTACCCATCCTCTGAAAACACATACGGTAGAGTATTGGCAATGTGAATACATGAAATACTCACTTGTGTACACAAGCAGGTGTGAACTATTTCCAGTGATATTATTTTCCCCAACAACTGCAGAGACCAGCAGTGTGTAATAATTTCCAGGTGTCAGGCTGTCAATTGTACCAAAAGTTGTATTCGCTGTCGTATTCAAACTTGGTTCTCCCAGAATCTGGATTTCATAAAAGCTTGCATTTCCATATGGTTTCTCCCAGCTCAGAGATATGGACGTAGTGCTGATAATTCCTGCTGTCAGGTTCGCCACAACATTGGGTTCTATTATCAATAAAACATGGTATATTATTTCCATCACTGACATTTATATAGAAATTAGCTTGGTTAGAAGATATTCTACCTTCTACTAACAGGTCCATTGTTTAATAGCTTACAAAAAGAAGCTTCGAAAAACCTGAACTAAGAAATCAATTCAAAATAATCTAGGCATTTTTTTATGGGATTAATGTATGATTTAGTTGGTATTTTGCCATATTTTCTTTTAGATATTGGGATTTAGAATTCAGCTAAATCTGAAATCCTAACATGGCATCCATAAATTAGAAGTTCATTTTTAAAACATCTCTACAATACAGTAGCATACTGCTAGGAAACCTGGACATATGGCTGATGTTGGTAAATTAAACTAAAAATCACTGGTGAAAACCTTTAATTTCACATCTTTTTTCTTTAAAGACACTGATTTTTTTTTCTCTTACCATCAAATTAGCATTTCATCGGTCCCTGTCATTTTATTTATTAGTTAATGCGTTGACCAGTTTAAAAAACCCATTTCAAATGGATTATTGGAAAATATTGAATTAATTAGAGGAAGGACGGGGGGGGGGGGCTTCTTTTTTAGATACACTGTGGATAATCAGCTGTAGTGAAGAGAAATTCTCCATTTGGAGGAATTATCCTCTTCAAACTTTTTAAAATCATTACTTGATTTAAATATGAACCATACCAAGCTCAATTTCAGCAGTAGAGGCCCTGCCATCAAACAAAACACATAATGCAAGGTTTTCACTACAGATAACATTAAATCCGAGGGAGACATTCAGGGGCTTACTTTATGGTCAGTTTCGTTTCAAGGGACTCGTCTTATAGGAAATGTCTAAACCTCAGAACCCATAACAAATGTTATGAAAATGACAGTAATTATTACTTTCTTATGATTTAATTAAAGTGTGACAATCAATATGTCTGCACTTATTTTTGTCACTTTTGTATAAACGCTGTCGACAACAAAACAAAAAAAAGTCGGGAGTATTAGAGGTTAAAAAACCTTATCTTTAAACTTTGACTAGCATTTCAGCTTCTACTTTAGTAGTTTATGACAGCTGATTCACCATGGGTACCCATACTCTGAAAACACATACAGTAGAGTATTGGCAATGTGAATACATGAAATACTTACTTGTGTACACAAGCAGGTGTGAACTATTTCCAGTGATATTATTTTCCCCAACAACTGCAGAGACCAGCAGTGTGTAATAATTTCCAGGTGTCAGGCCGTCAATTGTATCAAAAGTTGTATTCGCTGTCGTATTCAAACTTGGTTCTCCCAGAATCTGGATTTCATAAAAGCTTGCATTTCCATATGGTTTTTCCCAGCTCAGAAATATGGACGTAGTGCTGATAATCCCTGCTGTCAGGTTCGCCACAACATCGGGTTCTATTATCAATAAAACATGGTATATTATTTCCATCACTGACATATTTATAGAAATTAGCTTGGTTATAACATATTCTACCTACTACTAACAGGTCCATTGTTTAATAGCTTACAAAAAGAAGGTTCGAAAAATCTGAAATAAAAAATCAATTCAAAATAATCTAGGCATTTTTTTAATGTGATTAATGTATGATTTAGTTGGTATTTGGCCATATTTTCTTTTAGATATTGGGATTTAGAATTCAGCTAAATCTGAAATCCTAACATGGCATACATAAATTAGAAGTTCATTTTTAAAACATCTCTACAATACAGTAGCATACTGCTAGGATACCTGGACATATGGCACTTAGCTGTGAGACCCTAGACCTACCCAGGGGTGCTGCTACTTGCCCCCCCAGCCCCCTTCCCATTTTTTGGTGGTTCCTTTTTTTTGTTTTGTTTTTTAATTTTTGTTTTTTGCGTGCGCTTTTTGTGGCCGGCCCCGCTCGACCCACTGCTGATCAGCATCGTACCGCTGATCAGCGAGTTAGAAATATTTTTTTTTTTTACACTTGTCAATTTTTTTATTCTTTTTAGAGTACGCGAACACCAGTGCCCCCACACACACGCACATACAATAAAGTTTTACACACACGCACATACACACACACATACCCATGGCCCGCCAGATGTTCTCGGTGGAGGAGGCATAAGCCCTTATGCTCTCCGACTCCGAGAGCCCCAGTGAGAATGAGGATGACCCCATTTTCCTCCTTTCATCCACATCCTCTTCATCATCATCTGATGACGATGAGCCCCCAATGCGGCGGAGACGCCGCCAGGGGTAGCCAGGGATCCCACATGCTGGGGACCCTGTGGCCAGCACCAGTAAGAGCTGCCCTGGTGTCATTGCGGCCTCCCTACCCACCCCCTCCAGGTACCTTTCCCCAGGGGTGAGACCCGTGCCCTTACCAGTGGAAACCTGTTGCTGGTCAGGTATAAGGACAAGAGGGATGTCCTTATGCTGTCCACAATCCACGGTAACAGCACCACCCCATCTCTGTGCGAGGTACCACGGCAACGGTCCTCAAGCCCGATTGTATCATCGACTACAATCGGTATATGGGTGGAGTTGATCTATCTGATCAAGTCCTCCAACCATATAATGCCATGCGGAAAATCCGGGCATGGTATAAAAAAATTGCGGTCTACATGGTGCAGGTTGCCATGTACAATGCTTTTGTATTATCCCGAAGCGCTGGCAGCACAGGGACGTTCTTCCAATTCTATGAGGCAGTCCTCAAAGACCTGATTTTTTCAGACCGGGAAAGAGCAGGTCGGAGTACCTCGGGAATTGGAGGTGCCCGGATCGTCCCTGGCCAACATTTTCCAGGTGTGGTCCCCCATACTGGAAAGAAGGGATGAACCCAAAAAAGATGCAGAGAGTGTCACAAGAGGGGGATACGGAAGGACACCACCACTCAATGTGACACGTGCCCCGATCATCCGGGCCTCTGTGTTATCGGATGCTTCAGGGAATATCACACATCCATGGAGTACTACATTTTTATAATTCCCGACAGTCCCCTAGAAAGTATATAAAAAAAACTATGGCTCTCAGACTTTGGAGACACGGAAACAATTTATTTTTCCAAAAATGATATTAGTTTTAGTGCAGGCATCCTTAAACTGCGGCCTTCCATATGTTGTAAAACTACAACTCCCAGCATGCCCAGCTACAGCTATCAGCAGAGCATGGTGGGAATTGTAGTTTTACAACATCTGGAGGGCCGCAGTTTGAGGATACTTGTTTTAGTGTCTCCTAAGTCTGAGAGCCATACATGTTGGGCATCGCCGCGTCCGTAAAAATCTGCTGTATACAAATACCCTATAAACTAGCCCCTCAGATAAATGACTTCAAAAAAATAAAATAAAAACTATGTCAAAAAAGCCTTTTGTATTGTCACCTAGCATCACAAAAAGTGTAATAGCGAGCGATCAAAAAGTCATATGCAACCCCAAATAGTGCCAATAAAACCACCATCTCATCCCACAAAAAATGAGCCCCTACATTAGATAGTCGCCCAACAAAAAAAAAAACTGTAGCTCCCAGGCTATGGAGATAGTAAAATTATAAATTTTTTGTTACTAAAATAATAATATAGTGTAAAATCTAAATAAATCAAAAAAAGTAGATATATTAGGTATTGGCACGTCCTTCATAATCTGCCCTATAAAAATAACATTTGACCCAACCCCTCAGATGAACGGCATTAAAAAAAAAAAAAAACACGTTAAAAAAAAGCCAATTATGTCACCTTACACTACAAAAAGTGTAATAGCAAGCGATCAAAAAGTCATATGCACCCCCAAATAGTGCCAATAAAACCACCATCTCATCCTGCAAAAAATGAGCCCCTACATTAGATAGTCGCCCAACAAAAAAAAAAGCTGTAGCTCCCAGGCAATTGAGATAGTAAAATTATTTATTTTTTGTTCCTAAAATAATAATATAGTGTAAAATCTAAATAAATCAAAAAAAGTAGACATATTAGGTATTGGCGCGTCAATCATAATCTGCCCTATAAAAATAACATTTGACCCAACCCCTCAAGTGAACGGCGTTAAAAATAAAAAATAAAAACCATGTTAAAAAAAGCCAATTATGTCACCTATCACCTAAAAAAAAAAAACGGTGCCAAAACACCAATTTTTGGGCAAAATTTACATTTTAATCCATATTTTCCGGTAATAAAGCAAGGGTTAACAGTCAAACAAAACTAAAGATTTATTGCCCTGATTCTGTAGTTTGCAGAAACACCCCATATGTGGTCGTAAATGGCTATATAGCCACACTGCAGGGCATAGAACGAAGGGAACGCCATATGGTTTCTGGAAGGCAGATTTTGATGGACTGGTTTATTTACACCATGTCCCATTAGAAGCCCTCCTGATGTAGCCTAGACTAGAAACTCCAAAAAAGTGACCCAATCTAAGAAACTACACACCTCAAGGTATTCAAAAATTACTTTACAAACTTTTTTAACCCTTTAGGTGTTCCATAAAACTTAATGGCGAATCTAGAAACAATTTTAGAATTTAAATTTTTTGTTAGCTTGCCTCAAAAAAGTGTAATATAGAGTAACCAAAAATCATAAATTACCCTAAAATAGTCCCAAAACAACAACAACCTTATCCCGTAGTTTCCTAGATGGGGTCACTTTTATGGAGTTTCTACTTAAGGGGTGCAGCAGGGGGCTTAAAAGGGTACATGTTGTAAATAAACCAGTTCAGCAAAATCTGTCTTCCAAAAACCATATGGCATTCCCTTCTTCTTTGTCCTGCCGTTTGGCCTAACAGTACTTTACGACCACATATGGGTGTTTCTGCAAAGTACAGAATCAGGGCAACCCATATTGGGTTTTGTTTGGCTGTTAACCCATTTTTTCCAGTAATAAAATAAGGGTTAAAATGGAAAATTTTCCAAAAAATCTAAATTCCAAAATAGTTTCTCTTCATCTTCCATGAACTCTTGTGGAACACCTAAAGGGTTAACAACATCTGTAAACCCAGTTTTGAATACCTTGAGGGGTGTACTTTCTTAGATAGAGTCACTTTTTTGGAACTTCTATGCTAGGGTGCATCAGGGGGGCTTGAAATAGGACATGGTATAAAAAAAAACAGTCCAGCAAAATCTGCCATTCAAAACCCATATGGCGTTCCCCTCCTTCTATGTCCTCCTGTTTGGCCAAACAGTAGTTTAGGAACACATATGGGGTGTTTCTGTAAACTAGAGAATCAGGGCAACCCATATTGAGTTTGGTTTGGCAGTTAACCCTTACTTTATTACTGGAAAAAATGGCGTAAAATGGAAAATTTTCCAAAAAATTGAAATTCTAAAATTGTTTCTCCATCTTCCATGAACTCTTGTGGAACACCTAAAGGGTTAACAACATTTGTAAACCCAGCTTTGAATACCGTGAGGGGTGTACTTTCTTAGATGGAGTCACTTGTTTGGAATTTCTATGTTAGGGTGCATCAGGGGGGCTTGCAATAGAACATGGTGTTAAAAAAAACAGTTCTGCAAAATCTGCCATTCAAAACCCATATGGCGTTCCCCTCCTTCTATGTCCTCCCGTTTGGCCAAACAGTAGTTTAGGACCACATATGGGGTGTTTCTGTAAACTAGAGAATCAGGGAAACCCATATTGTGTTTTGTTTGGCAGTTAACCCCTACTTTATTACTGGAAAAAATGGCGTAAAATGGAAAATTTTCCAAAAAATTGAAATTCTAAAATTGTTTCTCCATCTTCCATGAACTCTTATGGAACACCTAAAGGGTTAAAAACGTCTGTAAACCCAGCTTTGAATACCTTGAGGGGTGTACTTTCATAGATGGTGTCACTTTTTTGGAATTTTTATGCTAGGGTGCATCAGGGGGGCTTGCAATAGTACATGGTGTAAAAAACAGTCCAGCAAAATCTGCCATTCAAAACCCATATGGCGTTCCCCTCCTTCTATGTCCTCCCGTTTGGCCAAACAGTAGTTTTGGACCACATATGGGGTGTTTCTGTAAACTAGAGAATCAGGGCAACCCATATTGAGGTTTTTTTGGCAGATAACCCTCACTTTATTACTGAAAAAAATTGATTATAATGGAAATTTTTCCAAAAAATCTAAATTCACAAATTTCTTCTACATTTTCCATGAACTCTTGTGGAACACCTAAAGTGTTAACAAAGTTTGCAAAATCAGTTTTGAATACCTTGAGGGGTGTAGTTTCAAAACAAAAGTGACTTCAGACCTGGACTGGTCCATAAAAAGTGGGCTTTGGTAAATTTCTGAAAAATTTTAAAATTTGCTTCTAAACTTCTAAGTCTTGTAACGTCCCAAAAAAATAAAATGGCATTCCCAAAAATATCGTAACATGAAGCAGACATATGGGCAATGTAAAGTAATAACTATTTTTGGGGGTAATACTATGTATTAGAGAAGTAGAGAAACTGAAACTTTGAAATTTGCTAATTTTTTTAAATTTTTGGTAAATTTGCTATTTTTTTGGTATTTTTTTTAAGATACACTGGTGATAACCAGCAGTAGTGAAGAGAAATTCTCCATTTGGAGGAACTATCCTTTTCAAACATTTTAAAATCATTACTGGATTTAAAAATGTACAATACCAAGCTCAATTTCAGCAGTAGAGGCCCTGCCATCAAACAAAACACTTAATCCAAGGTTTTCCCTACAGATGACATTGGATCCGAGGGAGACATTCAGGGCCTTACTTTATGGTCAGTTTTGTTTCAAGGGACTTGTCTTATAGGAAATGTCTAAACCTCAGAACCCATAACAAATGTTATAAAAAAGACAGTAATTATTACTTTCTTATGATTTAATTAAAGTGTGACAATCAATATGTCTGCACTTATTTTTGTCACTTTTGTATAAACACTGTCGACAACAAAACAAAAAAAGTCAGGAATATTAGAGGTTAAAAAACCTTATCTTCAAACTTTGACTAGCATTTTAGCTTCTACTTTAGTAGTTTATGACAGCTGATTCACCATGGGTACCCATCCTCTGAAAACACATATGGTAGAGTATTAGCAATGTGAATACATGAAATACTCACTTGTGTACACAAGCAGGTGTGAATTATTTCCAGTGATATTATTTTCCCCAACAACTGCAGAGACCAGCAGTGTGTAATAATTCCCAGGTGTCAGGCCGTCAATTGTATCAAAAGTTGTATTCGCTGTCGTATTCAAACTTGGTTCTCCCAGAATCTGGATTTCATAAAAGCTTGCATTTCCATATGGTTTCTCCCAGCTCAGAGATATGGACGTAGTGGCAATAATCCCTGCTGTCAGGTTCGCCACAACATCGGGTTCTATTATCAATAAAACATGGTATATAATTTCCATCACTGACAATTATATAGAAATTAGCTTGGTGATAACATATTCTACCTACTTTTAACAGGTCCATTGTTTAAAAGCTTCCAAAAGGAAGGTTCAAAAAATCTGAACTAAGAAATCAATTTAAAATAATCTAGGCATTTTTTAATGGAATTAATGTATGATTTAGTTGGTATTTTGCCATATTTTCTGTTAGATATTGGGATTTAGAATTGAGCTAAATCTGAAATCCTAACATGGCATACATAAATTAGAAGTTCATTTTTAAAACATCTCTGTAATACAGTAGCATACTGCTAAGATACCTGGACATATGGCTGATGTTGATAAATTAAACTAAAAAAATCACTTGAGAAAACCTTTAATTTCACATCTTTTTTCTATAAAGACACTGATTTTTTTTCCCCATACCATCAAATTAGCATTTCATGAGTTCCCGTCATTTAATTTATTAATTAATGCGTTGACCAGTTTAAAAAACCTATTTCAAATGGATTATTGGAAAATTTTGGATTAATTAAAAGAAAGGGGGGTGGGGGGGCGCTTTTTTTTAAGATACACAGTGGATAACCAGCAGTAGTGAAGAGAAATTCTCGATTTGGAGGAACTATCTTTTTCAAACTTTTTAAAATCATTACTGGATTTTAATATGTACCATACCAAGCTCAATTTCAGCAGTAGAGGCCCTGCCATCAAACAAAACACTTAATGCAAGGTTTTCCCTACAGATAACACTGGATCCGAGGGAGACATTCAGGGGTTTACTTTATGGTCAGTTTTGTTTAAAGGGACTTGTCTTATCGGAAATGTCTAAACCTCAGAACCCATAACAAATGTTATGAAAATGACAGTAATTATTACTTTCTTATGATTTAATTAAAGTGTGACAATGAATTTGTCTGCACTTATTTTTGTCACTTTTGTATAAACGCTGTTGACAACAAAACAAAAAAAGTCAGGAATATTAGAGGTTAAAAAACCTTATCCTCAAACTTTGACTAGCATTTCAGCTTCTACTTTAGTAGTTTATGACAGCTGATTCACCATGGGTACCCATCCTCTGAAAACGCATACGGTAGAGTATTGGCAATGTGAATACATGAAATACTTACTTGTGTACACAAGCAGGTGTGAACTATTTCCAGTGATATTATTTTCCCCAACAACTGCAGAGACCAGCAGTGTGTAATAATTTCCAGGTGTCAGGCCGTCAATTGTATCAAAAGTTGTATTTGTTGTCGTATTCAAACTTGGTTCTCCCAGAATCTGGATTTCATAAAAACTTGCATTTCCATATGGTTTCTCCCAGCTCAGAGATATGGACGTAGTGGTAATAATCCCTGCTGTCAGGTTCGCCACAACATCGGGTTCTATTATCAATAAAACATGGTATATTGTTTCCATTACTGACATTTATATTGAAAATTAGCTTGGTGATAACATATTCTACCTACTACTAACAGGTCCATTGTTTAATAGCTTACAAAAAGAAGGTTCGAAAAATCTGAACTAAGAAATCAATTCAAAATAATCTAGGCTTTTTTTAATGGAATTAACGTATGATTTAGTTGGTATTTGGCCATATTTTCTTTTAGATATTGGGATTTAGAATTCAATTAAATCGGAAATCCTAACATGACATACATAAATTTGTAGTTCATTTTTAAAACATCTCTATAATACAGTAGCATACTGCTAGGATACCTGGACATATGGCTGATATTTGTAAATTGAACTAAAAATCACTTGTCAAAACCTTTAATTTCACATCTTTTTGCTTTAAAGACACAGATTTTTTTCTCTAACCATCGAATTAGCATTTTATTGGTCCTTGGCATTTTATTTATTAATTAATGCGTTGACCAGTTTAAAAAACATTTTTTTAAATGGAACATTTTAAAATTTTGGATTAATTAGAGGAAGGACGGGGGGGGGGCGCTTCATTTTAAGATACACTGGTGATAACCAGCAGTAGTGAAGAGAAATTCTCCATTTGGAGGAACTATCCTTTTCAAACATTTCAAAATCATTACCGGATTTAAAAATGTACAATACCAAGCTCAATTTAAGCAGAAGCGGCCCTGCCATCAAACAAAACACTTAATCCAAGGTTTTCCCTACAGATGACATTGGATCCGAGGTAGACATTCAGGGGCTTACTTTATGGTCAGTTTCGTTTCAAGGGACTTGTCTTATAGGAAATGTCTAAACCGCAGAACCCATAACAAATGTTATGAAAATGACAGTAATTATTACTTTCTTATGATTTAATTAAAGTGTGACAATCAATATGTCTGCTCTTATTTTTGTCACTTGTGTAAAAACACTGTTGACAACAAAACAAAAAAAGTCAGGAATATTAGAGGTTAAAAAACCTTATCTTCAAACTTTGAATAGCATTTCAGCTTCTACTTTAGTAGTTTATGACAGCTGATTCACCATGAGTACCCATCCTCTGAAAACGCATACAGTAGAGTATTGGCAATGTTAATACATGAAATACTTACTTGTGTACACAAGCAGGTGTGAACTATTTCCAGTGATATTATTTTCCCCAACAACTGCAGAGACCAGCAGTGTGTAATAATTCCCAGGTGTCAGGCCGTCAATTGTATCAAAAGTTGTATTCGTTGTCGTATTCAAACTTGGTTCTCCCAGAATCTGGATTTCATAAAAACTTGCATTTCCATATGGTTTCTCCCAGCTCAGAGATATGGACGTAGTGGTAATAATCACTGCTGTCAGGTTCGCCACAACATCGGGTTCTATTATCAATAAAACATGGTATATTATTTCCATCACTGACAATAATATAGAAATTAGCTTGGTAATAACATATTCTACCTACTACTAACAGGTCCATTGTTTAATAGCTTACAAAAGGAAGGTTCAAAAAATCTGAACTAAGAAATCTATTTAAAATAATCTAGGCATTTTTTAATGGAATTAATGTATGATTTAGTTGGTATTTTGCCATATTTTCTGTTAGATATTGGGATTTAGAATTGAGCTAAATCTGAAATCCTAAATATGGCATACATAAATTAGAAGTTCATTTTTAAAACATCTCTGTAATACAGTAGCATACTGCTAAGATACCTGGACATATGGCTGATGTTGGTAAATTAAACTAAAAATCACTTGTGAAAACCTTTAATTTCATATCTTTTTTCTTTAAAGACACTGATTTTTTTCCCCATACCATCAAATTAGCATTTCATGAGTTCCCGTCATTTAATTTATTAATTAATGCGTTGACCAGTTTAAAAAACCTATTTCAAATAGATTATTGGAAAATTTTAGATTAATAAAAGGAAGGGGGGTGGGGGCGCTTCTTTATAAGATACACAGTGGATATCCAGCAGTAGTGAAGAGAAATTCTCAATTTGGAGGAACTATCTTTTCGAACTTTTTAAAATCATTACTGGATTTAAATATGTACCATACCAAGCTCAATTTCAGCAGTAGAGGCCCTGCCATCAAACAAAACACTTAATGCAAGGTTTTCCCTACAGATAACATTGGATCCGAGTGAGACATTCAGGGGTTTACTTTATGGTCAGTTTTGTTTAAAGGGACTCGTCTTATAGGAAATGTCTTTTTTTTATCAAATCTCTTTTTATTAAGTATTAGCAGATCAAAATACAGCATCAACTGTCATATAGTTATTACATCATTCACAAATTTATGTCGCAAAACAGATAAGGCTTCTGGGGTATCCGCCCCGACAATACAGGCTCTGGGAACGTATGTAATAGAGCATAGTACATTCCATCTGCAACACTTCAGTAGTGAGAAAGCACAAATCAGATAAGAGACAATGGACAAAGGTAAACAGTAACGAACATAAACATGTCATCTACATTCAATATATTGAGTCCGCCAGTATACTTGTCTTGGAGAGATATCCCCTATATGACCGTTTGATGGTGTCCTAGCGGGACATAACGGAAAGAATACTACTAAGGGATAAGGAGGCATTTGTTATGCAGTGCAAATACAACTCCTCACGTCTACCTTCCAATTCTTCTATGCGTCTGGTCCCCCTGTCTCACTATCTCTATCCTTAACATGGGACATCCAAGGACTCCAGACCTGAAGGAACTTATCTCTAGTATGGAAAGACCAACCCAGTAATTCCTCCATACGGCAAATATCGTTTATTTTGTTATACCACATGCATAGCGTGGGGGGTTCAACCTCGCGCCATTTCAGGGGTATTAAGAGCTTAGCGGCTGGGACCATGTGTGTAGGCAGATTCCGTGCGCTAGGTCTGAAATCTTTAGAGGGTAACCAGAGCAGAACAAGCTCTGCTGTAAGTTTAACCTGTTTGTCACAAACCTGGTGTATGATCCTTTCTATACTACACCAGAATTCCTTTAGTTTGGAGCAGGACCACCATATATGCGTCAGAGAGCCCGTGCCCTCCCCACATCTCCAGCATAGGTCGTCCGGCACCAAATTCCATTTATAAAGTAATTCTGGCGTTCTATACCATCTGGTAAGTATTTTCAGTGAATTCTCTTGGATTATTGTGCACTTAGAGAAACCGTGAGAGTGGGTTAGTACAAAGGTCCTGTCTCTATCGTCTAGCGAGCACTTCAACTCTCTTTCCCATTCCCTCAGGTAGAAGGGCCATGTAGTATCTCGTTCTGTCAGCAGTTGGGAATAAATACGTGAGATGCTTTTCGGGGGAATAGAGGGTAGCAGTGTATACATTTCAAGCCAGGTAGGCTCTGGGAGAGGAAGAAACTCGGATCTCCTAAATTTACTGCAGGTAGTTTCAAACGATAACTCTTGCATAAAATCCCATTTTTTACCCTTGTCACCCAGTAAAGCTTTATAGAAACCCTGACTGCAGGACAATTTGGTCAGATCACCTACCAAGGTCCCAGGTAGAGACGACAAGATATCAGAAGAGTCACCTCGTGTGGAATTAAGAAACTGTGGCAATACCTTCAGAGGAGTCAATGGCGACAACTTCTTATGGCCTATGGAAAGCGCTGCTGACTTATTACACGACAAAATGGTGCCTTTAGTGAGCACACTAGTTAAGGAGTCCAAGTCCGTTTTCCTGTAGGGGCACCACCACATGTAGTTCGCCGAGCTATCCAATAAAGCTAACTCCATCTCTACAGAAATTGAGGAAGGGGCTTGTCTTGTTAACGCTACCCACCGCTCCAGATGTATGGCATGTGAATAAAGCTCTAAATCAGGGAGGGAGATACCACCCCGTTTCTTTCTCCTGGTGAGTATACCATATGAAAGCCTAGCTTTCTTATTATTCCAAAGGAACCTCCCAGTGATCTGTCTAAATCTGGTCATAAAACTCGCTGGCAAGGCAAGAGGGAGAGATCTCATAGTGTACATCAGCTGCGGGAGAATATAAGCCGTAATAACATTTTTCCTGCCTA
Source organism: Bufotes viridis (assembly GCA_033119425.1). Lineage (NCBI taxonomy): Eukaryota > Metazoa > Chordata > Amphibia > Anura > Bufonidae > Bufotes > Bufotes viridis. The sequence continues at coordinate 169,652,010 of CM065592.1, read as the reverse complement.
TCCAAGACAGAAAGGGGACTGGATTTTTGCTCAAAAAGGTCTCAATCTTATTCAGCAGAGGAGGGAAGTTTAGTCTATACAAAAGCTTGGGGTCATTTGGGATGTGGACTCCCAGATATTTAATGGCCGTCGAAGGCCATTTAAATGGAGTCATATTACGTAGCTTATTTAAGTGTCTGGGTAACAAGGAGATGCCCAAAGCCTCCGATTTATCTAAATTAATCTTAAAATTGGAGATTTCGCCAAACTTTTGGAAAATGTTCAAAATATCTGGCATAGTTTCTAATGGGTCTGTTTATAGGAAATGTCTAAACCTCAGAACCCATAACAAATGTTATGAAAATGACAGTAATTATTACTTTCTTATGATTTAATTAAAGTGTGACAATCAATATGTCTGCACTTATTTTTGTCACTTTTGTATAAACGCGGTCGACAACAAAACAAAAAAAAGTCGGGAGTATTAGAGGTTAAAAAACCTTATCTTTAAACTTTGACTAGCATTTCAGCTTCTACTTTAGTAGTTTATGACAGCTGATTCACCATGGGTACCCATCCTCTGAAAACGCATGCGGTAGAGTATTGGCAATGTGAATACATGAAATACTCACTTGTGTACACAGGCAGATGTGAACTGTTTCCAGTGATATTATTTTCCCCAACAACTGCAGAGACCAGCAGTGTGTAATAATTTCCAGGTGTCAGGCCGTCAATTGTATCAAAAGTTGTATTTGCTGTCGTATTCAAACTTGGTTCTCCCAGAATCTGGATTTCATAAAAGCTTGCATTTCCATATGGTTTCTCCCAGCTCAGAGATATTGACGTAGTGCTGATAATCCCTGCTGTCAGGTTCGCCACAACATCGGGTTCTATTATCAATAAAACATGGTATATTATTTCCATCACTGACATTTATATAGAAATTAGCCTGGTGGTAACATATTCTACCTTACTACTGACAGGTCCATTGTTTAATAGCTTACAAAAAGAAGGTTCGATAAATCTGAACTAAGAAATCAATTCAAAATAATCTAGGCATTTTATTTATGGAATTAATGTATGATTTAGTTGGTATTTGGCCATATTTTCTTTTAGATATTGGGATTTAGAATTCAGCTTAATTTAGTAATGTATGACAGCTGATTCACCATGGTTACCCATCCTCTGAAAACACATACGGTAGATTATTGGCAATGTGAATATATGAAATACTCACTTGTGTACACAAGCAGGTGTGAACTATTTCCAGTGATATTATTTTCCCCAACAACTGCAGAGACCAGCAGTGTGTAATAATTTCCAGGTGTCAGGCCGTCAATTGTATCAAAAGTTGTATTCACTGTCCTGTTCAAGCTTGGTTCTCCCAAAATCTGGATTTCATAAAAACTTGCATTTCCATATTTTGTCTCCCAGCTCAGAGATATGGTCGTATTGGTGATGTTACCTGCTGTCAGGTTGTTCACAACATCGGGTTCTATTATCAATAAAACATGGTATATTATTTCCATTACTGACATTTATATAGAAATTTGCCTGGTGATAACTAGTGATGAGCGAGCATGCTCGGCCGAGTATTGGTTCAGCTCGAGCATCGCTATGCTCGGCGCTCGGCTTTACTTGGCCGAGCACCACATGTTTTCATCGCATTGCTCGAGTCTCCTCCCCGCACCTTTGTAACCTGCTAAGCAGCCAATCAAGGTCCAGGTAAGTAACTCCCTACAGTGTAAGGCCATAGCCACGTTAGCTGTAAGCCTTACACTGATTGGCTGGTCGGAACACAAGTTCATATAGGAGCTGAGGTTCGGCGCTTGGATCATTCAGAGAGAGCATATAGCAGGCAGGGACAGATAGCGTTTTGCTCTAAACTTACTGATTTTACTCCAAAAATCTTATTGAAAGACCATGCAGTCCTTTTAAGGACTACAGTGTGTGTTTTTAAGTAGGGGTTTGATTCAGCACTATCAGGGACAGGCGTCATCAAGAAGGGACAGATAGTGCAGGGCTTGAAAATCGCTTTTTTTAACTACCCAAACTTCTAAAAGACAGAAAGATTTCAGAATAGTGACATCTACAATATTCCATCATGAAGCAATGTGTTGGGCAGACATTATATAAAGGGGCTTATTCACTACAGTGTGCTTGCTACTGAGATATACACTGCCCCATCATAAAGCAGTGTGTTGGGCCGACATTATAAAAAGGGGCTTATGTACTACAGTGTGCCTGCTACTGAGATATACAATGCATCATCATAAAGCAGTGTGTTGGGCCGACATTATGAAAAGGGGCTTAATCACTACAGTGTGCCTTCTAGTGAGATATACATAGCACCATCAGAGAAATTATTTTTTCTTGGGAAATTAACCTAACTTGTGCCAAATCTGTGTGCTTTCAATCCGTAGCCGTTATTTTAATTACTCCAGCAACTAGTGATTTATATTTTATAGTTAACTAGTTTTGGGCACATCTGTGTGTGCGTTTAGGCCGCAACTGTATATACAGTATTCCAGCAGAGAATACATTTTATTTGGGACAAATTTGTATCCAATATAGAACTACATCCGAATACAGTGCATATATTAAAAATTGCATTCTCTTGGGCCTAGTGTAGTGGCCAAAATCTGTATTTTTTTGTATCCAGTACCGAACTGTATCTCAATACAGTGTGTATATTAAAAATTACATTCCCTTGGGCCAAGTTTAGTGGCCAAAATCTGTTGGTTTTTCTATCCAATACTGAATTGTATCTGAATACAGTGTGGATATTACAAATTACATTATCCTGCGCCTAATTTACTGTCAGAAACTTGTTGTATTTTGCTTACAAGAATGAACTGTATATGAATACAGTGTGTATATTACAAATTACATAATCTTGGGCCTAGTATAGCATCCCAAATCACTTTTTTTGTATCCAGTACCGAAGTGCATCTCAATGCAGTGTAAAAATTACATTCTCTTGGGCCTAGTGTAGTGGCCAAAATCTGTTGGTTTTTCTATCCAATACTGAACTGCATCTCAATACAGTGTGTATATTAAACATTACATTCTCTTGGGCCTAATTTACTGTCAGAAATTTGTTGTATTTTGCTTCCAATACTGAAGTACATCTGAATACAGTGTGTATATTACAAATGACATTCATCTGGGCCTTGTAAAGTGTCCACAACCTGTGGGTTTTTGTATCCAATATGTCCTGCATCAGAAAACTGTGTCTTTAGCGGACAGTAAAACAATCTGAGCCACATCTATAGACAAAACCATTAATATGAAGATGGCGTGCACAAAGGGAGGGGAAAGTGGGTGTGATGCTGATGGTTCACGCAGAGGCTTTGGCCCTGGGCTCAATGAAACAGAGCTAAAATAATGTAGAAGAGGGCCTCCAGGTGCGCTAACCCTCTAAAACAGTGAAGGCGATGGCGACCTCTTTAGAGATTGATTGCCCAAACTACAACCACAAACACACTTATTTATCGCAAAGTGCCCACCCACTCATTTCCCCTGAATACTACAGTCCAATATAGTATATGTTTCTTATTATTTAGCTATATGCCATTCATGGCGTACATGACGGTGATGATTGGCAGGAAAAGTGTAATGCAATATTGGTGCACCACAGACTTTTTCAAGGCTAAAGGCTCTGAGTGTCACCTCTGGCATCTGGCCAAGAGTTTCGCTGACCCTATAAAACATTATTTTGCCAGGGAAGCCTAAAAAGCCTGTTGATATGATGGAGGAGAAGGATGAGACGGACGAGAAAAAGAATATTGAGCCATATAACCTTTTTAGTGGTGGCAGAGGTGCATGTGAATACAGTGTATTTATGTACATTACAAACAACACATTTAAAATGCCTTTATGTTCAGCCGCTTTCATCTGGTGTAGTAGAGAAGTCAGGGGCAATCCAGGCCGAGTTCATTTTTACAATAGTCAACCTGTCAGCATTGTCAGTTGACAGGCGCATGCGCTTTTCTGTTATTATGGCCCCAGCAGCACTAAATACCCGCTGTGCCAAAACGCTGGTGGCAGGGCAGGCCAGCACCTCTGAGGCGTAAAGAATGCAAACTGAGGGTGGTCTGGCTATCACCCTGTGTACTGTATTTGACATTTTGTTGGTTATGGTTTGAGATACAGTTTATAACTAGTCTGTAAGATATGTTATTATTGTTATGTATTTTGTTATTTAGGAGTTATTTAACAGGCCATGCCATTGTTTTACCACTACTGTTGTATGTTATGTTTGTATTTTATAGTAATGTGTAAGTTTTGGATAAGGTTTTAGTCAATACAGTGTACAGGCCAGCCCCTCCAAGGCATAGAGTGCAAGTTTGTGCCACGTGTCCAGCTTGGACATCCAATAATTGTAAGGCACAGAGGGATCACTGAGGAAGCTGACACAGTCTTCTATGTCCTCCTTCATCATTTTCCAAAATGTTTCCCTTCATGTGACACTAGGCCACACATCAGGGTGAGGGTGCTGGTGGGGTGTCATGAAACTGTCCTACGCCTTGTGCCTCTGTTGGAACTGCGGTGTTTCCCCTCCTGGGTTGCCCAGGGAACAAAGTACTCTGCCTCCAGTGTTGTCATATGGAAATTTTATAATCAATTTTTAAACAAGGACATTCTGTTATCGCATCGTTTTGCTCGTCCTCTCCACCACTGGAATGAGAGATGACAAATTCTCTTTGTAGGGGGGGGGGGGGTCGATAAGGGTGAACAACCAGTAATCCATGTTGTCTAACATGTGTGTAACGCACGGGTTGTGGGAAAGGCAGCCTAACATGAAGTCAGCCAAGTGTGCCAGATTCCCAACAGGCAAGACTTCACTGTCATCATCAGGAGGATGACTCTCATTCGCATCATCCTCTTCCTCCTCTCATACCCATCTATGCAGAACAGATGGAATAAACCTTCTATTGTTACTACCCTCTGTAGTGTAGGCAACTGTCTCTTGCTCCTCCTCCTCATCATCATCCAATTCACACTGAGAAGCCGAACTGATGATGTTCTGGCTATCACCCTGTGTAATGTCTTCCCCCTAGTTCCACCTCTTCCACATGTGAAGCGTCCACCTTCATCGTTAGCAGCCAGCATTTCACTAGACACAGAAGTGGTATGGTTAGGCTGATAATAGCGGCATCCCCACTCACCATCTGTGTTTATCCCTCAAAGTTGCGTAAAACCTCACAGAGGTGAGACATACAAGATCATGTTACAGTTGGTATTTCACTACCGCTACTTCCCTCTGCTGCTCACAAAGCCTGGACCACATGTAGAACGTAGAGTTTCAGCGTGTGCTCACGTCGCACAATAGTTTGTTAGCTGGCAAATGCAAACACTGCAGCAGCGTTTCAAAACACATGGCAGCTGTAGATGAATTTTGGAAATGGGCACACACACAGTGCACCTTCACCAATAGCTCAGGCAAAATGGGGCAGGTTGGGAGAAAATTGAGAACATGTGGCCTAGGCATGGTATGGCCGGATCCCGGACATTATGGTGGGATTCACATGGTAATATAAGAATTTGCACCATGTAAAATTTTCCCTCATGAATCTTCACTGGGCAGGGGTTGTTTTCTGCCTCTGTGATGGCCCTGATTCGCTGAGGACTGGGGCTTTTATGTTCCAGGGTTTGTTTATTTATTGTTATGGTTTGAGTTTCTGACTAGGCTGTAAAATAAAAAATGTTATGGTTATTTATGAGTTCTTAAAAAGTTAATGCCATTAGTTTAACTCCACTCTTGTGTGTTAGGTTTTTAGTTATATTATTGTATAAGTGTGGGATGTTTGTTGTGCGTGGTACATATACGCTGTATGACTGCCATGTGTGTGAGCTTGCCAAGCTACAGTACAAAGCTGCCAACAAGTTATGGCCATTATCATACACAGCCAACTTGGTCCCTTATACCCTGCCACAGCTCTGCGGCGGTGTGCTTTTTGTCACCCAAGAAAATGAATTTCAGCAAGGCCTGTTGCCGCTTCCCCATGAGAATTCATAGTTTGCAGTGGAGGAGGAGTTGGAGGAGAAGAAGGGAGAGTTGCAGCCACAAATGTAGGTGGTGGCAGAAATCCTCACAGAATTAGTGCCTACAATCCTTGGCATCGGTGGCACCTTTGCCATCCCAGGGTCCGACTCGCTAACAGCCTACACAAGGTTCAACCAGTGTGCCGTCACGGAAATGTAGTGTCCCTGGCCAAAAGTACTTGTCCGTGTGTCCGTCGTTAAGTGGACCTTCCCAATAACTGCAGTGGTCAGGGCACGGGTGATGTTATGGGACACACACACTTGCAGGTGTAATGCAGGGACGGGACACTGTGAACAATAGTGGTGGCTGGGGACTGAGTAACGAAGGACGGCCACCGCCATAAGGCTGAGGAAAGCCTCAGTGTCCACAGGCCTATATGGTAACATTTTCCATGGCCATCAATTTTGAAAGGGGCGCATTTAGTGCTATAGCCTGTGGGTGGGTGGCAGAGTATTGGCGCTTACGTTCAAAGGCCTGGGGTGCTTGCGAAGGCCCAGCTGCAGAGCGGGAGTCATCCAGGCCTGTGTCTAGGACACAGGATTGTCCAGCACGTAACACAGGGGAGAAAGAGGAGGCAGTGGTGTGACCCACAGCCACTGATTGTGGACCCAGGGGTTTGGGCCACCTATTAGGGTGCTGTGATGCCATGTGGCAGATCATGCTGTTGGGGTTGAGGTTGCTAGTGTTCCCAACCCTACTCATTTAGCCTCCAATGTACAGTCTTCCCCCATTAAGTTCTCGTGTTTGAGTGTTTGTTGTTATTGTTTGAGTTAGTTTATTAATAGGATGTAAAATATGTTATAGTTATTGTTATGTATGAAATGTTGAGTTCTTATTTACGTATAGCACAGTTACAGTTTGCAAATTACAATTCTTTTATCGTCCCTAATTTCCTCCAAAAAGCCCCAGACTGGGGAACACAACTACCCCTTGGCAACGGAGATTTTCACAAGGGGGAACAGTTGCAGGCCTGTTTATTGTGGCCCGCCTTTTCCCTTTTGCCACCACACAGCTTCTTCCAGCCTGTTGCAGTGCTGTGGATCCCTCCCCCTCTGTCCTATTTTCCTTGCTCGGCTTTCCACCTTCCCAGGTTGGATCAGTGATGTCATTGTCCCCCATCTCCTCTTCCACCTACTCACTCTGGTCATCCTCCTCCCTTGTGTTGACCTAACAAGACCCTCACTTATTGACAACTGTGTCTCATCCGCATCATCCACCAAGTGAAACACTAATTGCCATTCCCACTGTCGTCATCTTCTGACTGTGGATGCTGAAGAGTTTGGGGATCAGTGATTTAGATATCCTTATGTCCCTCTTCAGGGAGGGTCAGCTCACCTGCAGGACTTCACCTACAATTTCTTTGGGGGGGGGTCAGCTCACATGGTATATTCTTTTCTATGTTTCAGACTTAGAAGGAAACATAATTTGCTTTCCATCAGTGGTGAATTTTTCATGCATGTGTTTTTTTACAGGATTCTGGGTTTTATATAGTGGCACAGGGGTAAAAAATATTTCAAGGTTTTTTAAAAAAAATATGTCAGGCTTGACTCCATTTTCTCCTCTCAACTTTGAAGATTCCTTTTCATGAGATATTAGACCCTTTCGCATTTGGGGCCTTTAGGAATTACAATTATCAGCAGACACTTTACAGCAAGTCCGTTTCCAGGGGGAGTGACCATTCAGGTATTCTTTTTTATCCTGGATTTGTCTTTTTAAGGATTGACCATCTTTCTTTCTATTGTGGAGAACATTACAGGTAATACAGTCAAATGTTGATATCCCTGGTTTGAAAACTAAAGCTTTAATAACATCTATTGTATTCTTTTTTCATTGTATGTGCCACTTTCCCTAAATCTTTCTTTGGGGTAGACAATATAATTCCAAGATAGTCAGATAGCAGCTTGTAATTGTGGTATAGTTCCGGTAATCAGTTTCCATAGTGTAAAGGGGTAACAAATGCTGACCGCCATTCCCTGTGCCAACTCTGCTATGTGACGTTATCTGGAACCCCGACGGAAATTAGGCTTAGAAATTGGTCATTCTTTCTTGGTAGCCTCTTCTAACCACTATTCCCTGCGCTAACTCTGCTATGTGATGTTATCTGGAACCCAAACGAAAATTCAGATTAGAAATTAGTCATTCCTTCTTGGTAGCCTGTGCTGACAAGGTCAATTAACTTCTTAGATGGTCAGATCAGCAGGCCCTTGCTCCGAATGTTTTTGAGGGTCACCAGCAGGCCATCGATCATAATTTTTCAAGCGTGTGTATGATGCCCTCCTTGATGTGTAATAAACTGGTGTATTGGAGTCCCGGTTCCTTGTAATTTTTAACCACCCTTTCACTTAGTACATAGGCTTTATGAGTGTAGCAGTGTACCTGAACAATTGTAGCACCAAGTGAATGAGGCCCTACTTTATGTGATATACAGGCTGTATCGGAGTGCTTCTTCCTTGTAATTTTTGGCAGCACTTGCACTGTATATACAATTGAACATACAGGAAATAATTTTTCCTAACATTTACCTCTAAAAATGTTTTTTTTTCTAGGGGGCATAATTTTGGGCATGATTTTGTCGCTATTTTGTCGCTTCTGCTTAAGATACACCTTGGATAACCAGCAGTATTAAAGAGAAATTCTCCATTTGGAGGAACTATCCTTTTCAAACTTTTTCAAATCATTACTTGATTTAAATATGTACAATACTAAACTCAACTTCAGCAGTAGAGGCCCTGCCATCAAACAAAACACTTAGTGCAAGGTTTTCCCTACAGATAACATTGGATCCGAGGGAGACATTCAGGGGCTTACTTTATGGTCAGTTTCGTTTCAAGGGATTTGTCTTATAGGAAATGTTTAAACCTCAGAACCCATAAAAAATGTTCTGAAAATGACAGTAATTATTACTTTCTTATGATTTAATTAAAGTGTGACAATCAATATGTCTGCACTTATTTTTGTCACTTTTGTATAAACGCTGTCGATAACAAAACAAAAAAAGGCGGGAATTTTAGAGGTTAAAAAACCTTATCTTCAAACTTTGACTAGCATTTCAGCTTCTAATTCAGTACATTATGACAGCTGATTCACCATGGGTACCCATCCTCTGCAAACACATACAGTAGAGTATTAGAAATGTGAATACATGAAATACTCACTTGTGTACACAAGCAGGTGTGAACTATTTCCAGTGATATTATTTTCCCCAACAACTGCAGAGACCAGCAGTGTGTAATAATTTCCAGGTGTCAGGCCGTCAATTGTATCAAAAGTTGTATTCGCTGTCGTATTCAAACTTGGTTCTCCCAGAATCTGGATTTCATAAAAGCTTGCATTTCCATATGGTTTCTCCCAGCTCAGAGATATGGACGTAGTGCTGATAATCCCTGCTGTCAGGTTCGCCACAACATCGGGTTCTATTATCAATAAAACATGGTATATTATTTCCATCACTGACATTTATATAGAAACTAGCTTGGTTATAACATATTCTACCTACTACTAACAGGTCCATTGTTTAATAGCTTACAAAAAGAAGGTTCAAAAATCTGAACTAAGAAATCAATTCAGAATAATCTAGGCATTTTTTTAATGTGATTAATGTATGATTTATTTGGTATTTGGCCATGTTTTCTTTTAGATATTGGGATTGAGTATTCACCTAAATCTGAAATCCTAACATGGCATCCATAAATTAGAAGTTCATTTTTAAAACATCTCTACAATACAGTAGCATACTGCTAGGATACCTGGACATGTGCTTGATGTTGGTAAATAAAACTAAATAGCATTTGTCAAAACCTTTAATTTCACTTCTTTTTTCTTTAAAGACACAGATTTTTTTTCTGTTACCATCAAATTAAAATGTTATCAGTCCCTGTCATTTTATTTATTAATGAATGCGTTGACCAGTTTAAAAAAAAAACATTTTAAGTGGATTATTGGTAAAGTTTGGATTAATTAATGGAAAGGGGGGGGGGTCTGTTTAAGATACACCTTGGATAACCAGCAGTGGTAAAGAGAAATTCTCAATTGGGAGGAACTATCCTTTTAAAACTTTTTTAAATCATTACTTGATTTAAATATGTACCATACCATGCTCAGTTGCAAAAGTAGAGGCCCTGCCATCAAACAAAACACTTAATGCAAGGTTTTCCCTACAGCTAACATTGGATACGAGGGAGATATTCAGGGGCTTACTTTATGGTCAATTTGGTTTCAAGTGACTCGTCTTGTAGGAAATGTCTAAACTTTAGAACCCATAAAAAATGTTATGAAAATGACAGTAATTATTACTTTCTCATGATTTAATTAAAGTGTGACAATCAATATGTCTGCACTTATTTTTGTCACTTTTGTATAAACGCTGTCAACAACAAAACAAAAAAAAGTTGGGGATTTTAGAGGTTAAAAAACCTTATCTTCAAACTTTGCATTTCAGCTTTTAATTCAGTAGTTTTTGACAGCTGATTCACCATGGGTACCCATCCTGTGAAAATTCATACGGTAGCATATAACCAATGTGAATATATGAAATACTCACTTGTGTACACAAGCAGGGGTGAACTATTTCCAGTGATATTATTTTCCCCAACAAGTGCAGAGACCAGCAGTGTGTAATAATTTCCAGGTGTCAGGCCGTCAATTGTATAAAAAGTTGTTTCCACTGTCCTATTCAAGCTTGGTTCTCCCAGAATCTGGATTTTATAAAAACTTGCATTTCCATATTGCGTCTCCCAGCTCAGAGATATAGACGTATTGGTGATGTTACCTACTGTCAAGTTCTTCACAACATCGGGTTCTATTATCAATAAAACATGGTATATTATTTCCATCACTTACATTTATATAGAAATGAGCTTAGTGATAACATATTCTACCCACTGCTAACAGGTCCATTGTTTAATAGCTTACAAAAAGAAGGTTAAAAAAAAATCTGAACCAAAACATCAATTAAAAATAATCTAGGCATTTTTTATGGAAATATTGTATGATTTAGTTGGTATTTGGCCATGTTTTCTTTTAGAAATTGGGAGGATTTTGTATTCACCTAAATCTGAAATACTAACATAGCATACATAAATTAGAAGTTCATTTTTGAAACATTTCTACAATACATTAGCATAGTGCTAAGATCCATGGACACATGGCTGATGTAGGTAAATTAAACTAAAAAGCACTTGTCATAACCTTTAATTTCACTTCTTTTTTCTTTAAAGACACAGATTTTTTTCTATTTCCACCAAATTAGCATTTTATCGGTCACTGTCATTTTATTTATTAACTAGACATTAGGCCCGTTACAATAACGGGCGCTAGAACATTAGTTCTGACACTGTTATGGAGGATCTGTGGAGGACACACTGTTATGGGGGATCTGTGGAGGACACACTGTTATGGGGGATCTGTGGATAACACTGTTATAGGGGATCTGTGGCTGACACTGTTATGGAGGGGAACTGTGGATGGCACTATTATGGAGGGGATCTGTAGATGGCACTGTTATGGGGGATCTGTGGATGGCACTGTTATGGGGGATCTGTGGATGGCACTGTTATGGCGGATCTGTGGATGGCACTGCTATAGGTGATCTGTGGATGACACTGTTATGGAGGGGATCTGTGGCTGACACTCTGATGGAGGGGATCTGTGGCTGACACTGTTATGGAGGGGATCTGTGGCTTACACAATTTTGGGGATCTGTCGATGGCACACTGTTATGGGGGGGATCTGAGAATGGCACTGTTATGGGAGGGATCTGTGGATTGCACTGTTATAGGGGATCTGTGGCTGACACTGTTATGGAGGGGATCTGTGGCGAACACACTGTTATGGGGATCTATGGCTGACACTGTTATAGGGGATCTGTGGGTAACACTTATGGGGGATCTGTGGGTGACACTGTTATGGGGGGTCTGTGGCTGACACTGTTATGGGGGGTCTGTGGCTGACACTGTTAGGGGGGTCTGTGGCTGACACTGTGAGGGGGATCTGTGGCTGACACTGTTATGGGGGTCTGTGGCGGACACTGTTATGGGGATGGTCTGTGGCTGACAGTGTTATGGGGGTGGTCTGTGGTTGACACTGTTAGGGGGATCTGTGGCTGACAGTGTTATGGGGGGTCTGTGGCTGACACTGTTATGGGGGTCTGTGGCTGATACTGTTATGGGGGGTCTGTGGCTGACACTGTTATGGGAGTCTGTGGCTGACACTGTTATGGGGGTCTGTGGCTGACACTGTTATGGAGGGGATCTGTGGCTGACACTGTTATGGAGGGGATCTGTGGCTGACACTGTTATGGGGATTGTGGCTGACACTGTTATGGGGGATCTGTTGCTGACACTGTTATGGGGGTCTGTGGCTTACACTGTTATGGGGGATCTGTGGCTGACACTGTTATGGGGGATATGTGGCTGACACTGTTATGGGGGGTCTGTGGCTGAAAATGTTATAGGGATCTGTGGTTGACACTGTTATGGGGGTCTGTGTCTGACACTGTTATGGGAGGTCTGTGAATGACAATGTTATGGGCGGGTCTGTGGCTGACACTGTTATGGGGGATATGTGTCTGACACTGTTATGGGGGGGTCGGTGGCTGACACTATTATGGGGGTCTGTGGCTGACACTGTTATGGGGTCTGTGACTGACACTGTTATGGAGGGGATCTGTGGCTGACACTGTTATGGAGGGGATCTGTGGCTTACACTGTTTTGGGGATCTGTGGATGGCACACTGTTATGGGGGGATCTGTGAATGGCACTGTTATGGGAGGGATCTGTGGATTGCACTGTTATAGGGGATCTGTGGCTGACACTGTTATGGAGGGGATCTGTGGATGACACACTGTTATGGGGGTCTATGGCTGACACTGTTATGGGGGATCTGTGGGTGACACTTATGGGGGATCTGTGGGTGACACTGTTATGGGGGTCTGTGGCTGACACTGTTATGGGGGGTCTGTGGCAGACACTGTTATGGGGGTGTCTGTGGCTGACACTGTTATGGGGAGGGTCTGTGTCTGACACTGTTATGGGGGGTCTGTGTCTGACACTGTTATGGGGGGTCTGTGGCTGATACTGTTATGGGGGTCTTTGGCTGACACTGTTATGGGGGGTCTGTGGCAGACACTGTTATGGGAGTCTGTGGCTGACACTGTTATGGGGGTCTGTGGCTGACACTGTTATGGAGGGGATCTGAGGCTGACACTGTTATGGAGGGGATCTGTGGCTGACACTGTTATGGGGGGGGTCTGTGGCTGACACTGTTATGGGGGTCTGTTGCTGACACTGTTATGGTGGGTCTGTGGCTTACACTGTTATGGGGGGTCTGTGACTAACACTGTTATGGGGGGATCTGTGGCTGACACTGTTATGGGGGATATGTGGCTGGCACTGTTATGGGGGGTCTGTGGCTGAAAATGTTATAGGGGTCTGTGGTTGACACTGTTATGGGGGTCTGTGTCTGACACTGTTATGGGGGGTCTGTGGCTGACACTGTTATGGGGGGGTCTGTGGCTGACACTTATGGGGAGTCTGTGGCTGACACTGTTATGAAAGGGAACTGTGGCTAACACTGTTATGGGGGGTCTTGTGGCTGACACTTATGGGGGGTCTGTGGCTGACACTGTTATAGGGGTCTGTGGTTGAAACTGTTATGGGGGTCTGTGGCTGACACTGTTATGGGGGGTCTGTGACTGACACTGTTATGGGGGGGTCTTTGGCTGACAGTGTTATGGGGGATATGTGGCTGACACTGTTATGGGGGGGGGGTCAGTGGCTGACACTGTTATGGTGGGGTCTGTGGCTGACACTGTTATGAAGTGGGTCCTATGGCTTACACTGTTGTGGGGGGTCTGTGGCTGACACTGGTATGGGGGGGTCTGTGGCTGACACTGTTATGGGGGGTCTGTGGCTTACACTGTTATGGGGGGGTCTGTTGCTTACACTGTTATGGGGGTCTGTGAGTGACACTGTTATGTTGTTCTGTGGCTGACACTGTTATGGGAGGGTCTGTGGCTGACACTGTTATGGGGAGGGTCTGTGGCTGACACTGGTATGGGGGATCTGTGGGTGACACTGTTATGGGGGGTCTGTGGCTGACACTGTTATGGGGGGTCTGTGGCTTACACTGTTATGGGGGGTCTGTGGCTGACACTGTTATGGGGGATCTGTGGCTGACACTGTCATGGGGGATATATGGCTGACACTGTTATGGGGGGTCTGTGACTGACACTGTTATGGGGGTCTGTGGCTGACACTATTATGTTGTTCTGTGGCTGACACTGTTATGGGAGGTTCTGTGGCTGACACTGTTATGGGTGGGGTCTGTGGCTGACACTGTTATAGGGGGGTCCTATGGCTGACACTGTTATGGGGGTCTGTGGCTGACACTGTTATGGGGGGTCTGTTGCCAATGCTGACACTGTTATGGGGGCTGTGACTGACACTTATGGGGGTCTGTGGCTGACACTGTTATAGGGGTCTGTGGTTGACACTGTTATGGGGGTCGGTGTCTGACACTGTTATGGGGTTCTGTGACTGACACTGTTATGGGAGGGTCCTTGGCTGAAAGTGTTATGGGGGATATGTGGCTGACACTGTTATGGGGGGAGTCTGTGGCTGACACTGTTATGGGGAGGGTCTGTGGCTGACACTGTTATGGGGGTCTGTGGCTTACACTGTTATGGGGGGTCTGTGGCTGACACTGTTATGGGGGATCTGTGGCTGACACTGTCATGGGGGATATATGTCTGACACTGTTATGGGGGGTCTGTGACTGACACTGTTATGGGGGTCTGTGGCTGACACTATTATGTTGTTCTGTGGCTGACACTGTTATGGGAGGTTCTGTGGCTGACACTGTTATGGGTGGGGTCTGTGGCTGACACTGTTATAGGGGGGTCCTATGGCTGACACTGTTATGGGGGTCTGTGGCTGACACTGTTATGGGGGGTATGTTGCCAATGCTGACACTGTTATGGGGGTCTGTGACTGACACTTATGGGGGGTCTGTGGCTGACACTGTTATAGGGGTCTGTGGTTGACACTGTTATGGGGGTCGGTGTCTGACACTGTTATGGGGGTCTGTGACTGACACTGTTATGGGAGGGTCCTTGGCTGACAGTGTTATGGGGGATATGTGGCTGACACTGTTATGGGGGAGTCTGTGGCTGACACTGTTATGGGGAGGGTCTGTGGCTGACACTGTTATGGGGGGTCTGTGGCTGACACTGTTATGGGGGTCTGTGGCTGACACTGTTTTGTGTGGTCTGTGGCTGACACTGTTATGGGGGGTCTGTGGCTTACACTGTTATGGGGGTCTGTGGCTTACACTGTTATGGGGGATCTGTGGCTGACACTGTCATGGAGGATATGTGGCTGACACTGTTATGGGGGTCTGTGACTGACACTGTTATGGGGGGGTCTGTGGCTGACACTGTTATGGGGAGGGTCTGTGGCTGACACTGTTATGGGGGGGGTCTGTTGCCAATGCTGACACTGTTATGGGGGTCTGAGACTGACACTTATGGGGGGTCTGTGGCTGACACTGTTATAGGGGGGTCCTATGGCTGACACTGTTATGGGGGGTCTGTGGCTGACACTGTTATGGGGGGGTCTGTTGCCAATGCTGACACTGTTATGGGGGGTCTGTGACTGACACTTATGGGGGGTCTGTGGCTGACACTGTTATAGGGGTCTGTGGTTGACACTGTTATGGGGGTCGGTGTCTGACACTGTTATGGGGTTCTGTGACTGACACTGTTATGGGAGGGTCCTTGGCTGACAGTGTTATGGGGGATATGTGGCTGACACTGTTATGGGGGGAGTCTGTGGCTGACACTGTTATGGGGAGGGTCTGTGGCTGACACTGTTATGGGGGGTCTGTGGCTTACACTGTTATGGGGGGTCTGTGGCTGACACTGTTATGGGGGATCTGTGGCTGACACTGTCATGGGGGATATATGTCTGACACTGTTATGGGGGGTCTGTGACTGACACTATTATGGGGGTCTGTGGCTGACACTATTATGTTGTTCTGTGGCTGACACTGTTATGGGAGGTTCTGTGGCTGACACTGTTATGGGTGGGGTCTGTGGCTGACACTGTTATAGGGGGGTCCTATGGCTGACACTGTTATGGGGGGTCTGTGGCTGACACTGTTATGGGGGGTCTGTTGCCAATGCTGACACTGTTATGGGGGTCTGTGACTGACACTTATGGGGGTCTGTGGCTGACACTGTTATAGGGGTCTGTGGTTGACACTGTTATGGGGGTCGGTGTCTGACACTGTTATGGGGGTCTGTGACTGACACTGTTATGGGAGGGTCCTTGGCTGACAGTGTTATGGGGGATATGTGGCTGACACTGTTATGGGGGGAGTCTGTGGCTGACACTGTTATAGGGAGGGTCTGTGGCTGACACTGTTATGGGGGGTCTGTGGCTGACACTGTTATGGGGGTCTGTGGCTGACACTGTTTTGTGTGGTCTGTGACTGACACTGTTATGGGGGGTCTGTGGCTTACACTGTTATGGGGGGTCTGTGGCTTACACTGTTATGGGGGATCTGTGGCTGACACTGTCATGGAGGATATGTGGCTGACACTGTTATGGGGGTCTGTGACTGACACTGTTATGGGGGGGTCTGTGGCTGACACTGTTATGGGGGGTCTGTGGCTGACACTGTTATGGGGGGGGTCTGTTGCCAATGCTGACACTGTTATGGGGGGTCTGTGACTGACACTTATGGGGGGTCTGTGGCTGACACTGTTATAGGGGGGTCCTATGGCTGACACTGTTATGGGGGGTCTGTGGCTGACACTGTTATGGGGGGGTCTGTTGCCAATGCTGACACTGTTATGGGGGGTCTGTGACTGACACTTATGAGGGGTCTGTGGCTGACACTGTTATAGGGGTCTGTGGTTGACACTGTTATGGGGGTCAGTGTCTGACACTGTTATGGGGTTCTGTGACTGACACTGTTATGGGAGGGTCCTTGGCTGACAGTATTATGGGGGATATGTGGCTGACACTGTTATGGGGGGAGTCTGTGGCTGACACTGTTATGGGGAGGGTCTGTGGCTGACACTGTTATGGGGGGTCTGTGGCTGACACTGTTATGGGGGTCTGTGGCTGACACTGTTTTGTGTGGTCTGTGGCTGACACGGTTATGGGGGTCTGTGGCTTACACTGTTATGGGGGGTCTGTGGCTTACACTGTTATGGGGGATCTGTGGCTGACACTGTCATGGAGGATATGTGGCTGACACTGTTATGGGGGTCTGTGACTGACACTGTTATGGGGGGGTCTGTGGCTGACACTGTTATGGGGGTCTGTGGCTGACACTTTTATGGACGGTCTGTGGCTGACACTGTTATGGGGGGTCTCTGGCTGATACTGTTATGGGGGGTCTGTGGCTGACACTATTATGGGGGTTCTGTGGCTGACACTGTTATGGGGGTCTGTGACTGACACTGTTATGGAGGGGATCTGTGGCTTACACTGTTTTGGGGATCTGTGGATGGCACACTGTTATGGGGGATCTGTGAATGGCACTGTTATGGGAGGGATCTGTGGATTGCACTGTTGTAGGGGATCTGTGGCTGACACTGTTATAGAGGGGATCTGTGGGGAACACACTGTTATGGGGGTCTATGGCTGACACTGTTATGGGGGATCTATGGCTGACACTTATGGGGGATCTGTGGGTGACACTTATGGGGGATCTGTGGCAGACACTGTTATGGGGGTCTGTGGCAGACACTGTTACGGGGGGGTCTGTGGCTGACACTGTTATGGGGGGTCTGTGGCTGACACTGTTATGGGGGGTCTGTGGCTGACACTGTTATGGGTGGTCTGTGGCTGATACTGTTATGGGGGGTCTTTGGCTGACACTGTTATGGGGGGGGTCTGTTGCTGAAACTGTTTTGGTGGGTCTGTGGCTTACACTGTTATGGGGGGTCTGTGGCTGACACTGTTATGGGGGGATCTGTGGCTGACACTGTTATGGGGGATATGTGGCTGGCACTGTTATGGGGGGTCTGTGGCTGAAAATGTTATAGGGGTCTGTGGTTGACACTGTTATGGAGGTCTGTTTCTGACACTGTTATGGGGGGGTCTGTGACTGACACTGTTATGGGGGGTCTGTGGCTGACACTTATGGGGGGTCTGTGGCTGACACTGGTATGGGGGGGGTCTGTGGCTGGCACTGTTAGGGGGATCTGTGGCTGACAGTGTTATGGGGGGGTCTGTGGCTGACAGTGTTATGGGGGTCTGTGGCTGACACTGTTATGGAGGGGATCTGTGGCTGACACTGTTATGGGGGGGTCTGTGGATTTCACTCTTATGGGGGGTCTGTTGCTGACACTATTATGGAGGGTCTGTGGCTGACACTGTTATTGGGGGTCTGTGGCTGATACTGTTATGGGGGGTCTGTGGCTAACACTGTTATGGGGGGTCTGTGGCTGACACTGTTATGGGGGTCTGTGGCTGACACTGTTATGGGGGTCTGTGGCTGACACTGTTATGGAAGGTATCTGTGGCTGACACTGTTATGGAAGGGAACTGTGGCTGACACTGTTATGGGGGGTCTGTGGCTGACACTGTTATGGGGGTCTGTTGCTGACACTGTTATGGGGGGTCTGTGGCTGACACTTATGGGGGGGTCTGTGGCTGACACTGGTTTAGGGGTCCGTGGTTGAAACTGTTATGGGGGTCTGTGGCTGACACTGTTATGGGGGGTCTGTGACTGACACTGTTATGGGGGGGTCTTTGGCTGACAGTGTTATGGGGGATATGTGGCTGACATTGTTATGGGGGTCTGTGGCTGACACTGTTATGGTGGGGTCTGTGGCTGACACTGTTATGGGGGGTCTGTGGCTGACACTGTTATGGCGGTCTGTGGCTGACACTGTTATGGAAGGTATCTGTGGCTGACACTGTTATGTTGTTCTGTGGCTGACACTGTTATGGGGGGTCGGTGGCTGACACTGTTATGGGGAGGGTCTGTGGCTGACACTGGTATGGGGGTCTGTGGCTGACATTGTTATGGGGGGTCTGTGGCTGATACTGTTATGGGGGGTCTGTGGCTTACACTGTTATGGGGGATATGTGGCTGACACTGTTATGGGGGTCTGTGACTGACACTGTTATGGGGGGGGGTCTGTGGCTGACACTTTTATGCGGGTCTGTGGCTGACACTATTATGCTGTTCTGTGGCTGACACTGTTATGGGAGGGTCTGTGGCTGACACTGTTATGGGTGGGGTCTGTGGCTGACACTGTTATGGGGGGTCCTATGGCTGACAATGTTATGGGGGGTCTGTGGCTGCCACTGTTTTGGGGGTCTGTGGCTGACACTGTTATGGGGGTCTGCTGCCAATGCTGACACTGTTATGGGGGATATGTGGCTGACACTGTTATGGGGGTCTGTGACTGACACTGTTATGGGAGGGTCTGTGGCTGACACTATTATGTTTTTCTGTGGCTTACACTGTTATGGGAGGGTCTGTGGCTGACACTGTTATGGGTGGTATCTGTGGCTGTTACTGTTATGGGGGGGTCCTATGGCTGACACTGTTATGGGAGGTCTGTGGCTGACACTGTTATGGGGGGTCTGTTGCCAATGCTGACACTGTTATGGGGCGTCTGTGGCTTACACTGTTATGGGGGGTCTGTGACTGACACTGTTATGGGGGGTTCTTTGGCTGACAGTGTTATGGGGGATATGTGGCTGACATTGTTATGCGGGGGTCTGTGGCTGACACTGTTATGGTGGGGTCTGTGGCTGACACTGTTATGGGGGGTCTGTGGCTGACACTGTTATGGGGGGGTCTGTTGCTTACACTGTTATGGGGGTCTGTGGCTGACACTGTTATGTTGTTCTGTGGCTGACACTGTTATGGGGGGTCGGTGGCTGACACTGTTATGGGGAGGGTCTGTGGCTGACACTGGTATGGAGGTCTGTGGCTGACATTGTTATGGGGGGTCTGTGGCTGATACTGTTATGGGGGGTCTGTGGCTTACACTGTTATGGGGGATATGTGGCTGACACTGTTATGGGGGGTCTGTGACTGACACTGTTATGGGGGTCTGTGGCTGACACTTTTATGCGGGTCTGTGGCTGACACTATTATGCTGTTCTGTGGCTGACACTGTTATGGGAGGGTCTGTGGCTGACACTGTTATGGGTGGGGTCTGTGGCTGACACTGTTATGGGGGGTCCTATGGCTGACAATGTTATGGGGGGTCTGTGGCTGCCACTGTTTTGGGGGGTCTGTGGCTGACACTGTTATGGGGGGGTCTGTTGCCAATGCTGACACTGTTATGGGGGATATGTGGCTGACACTGTTATGGGGGGTCTGTGACTGACACTGTTATGGGAGGGTCTGTGGCTGACACTATTATGTTTTTCTGTGGCTTACACTGTTATGGGAGGGTCTGTGGCTGACACTGTTATGGGTGGTATCTGTGGCTGTTACTGTTATGGGGGGGTCCTATGGCTGACACTGTTATGGGAGGTCTGTGGCTGACACTGTTATGGGGGGTCTGTTGCCAATGCTGACACTGTTATGGGGCGTCTGTGGCTTACACTGTTATAGGGGGATCTGTGGCTGACACTGTCATGGAGGATATGTGGATGACACTGTTATGGGGGGTCTGTGACTGACACTGTTATGGGGGGGTCTGTGGCTGACACTGTTATGGGGGTCTGTGGCTGACACTATTATGTTGTTCTGTGGCTGACACTGTTATGGGAGGGTCTGTGGCTGACACTGTTGTGGGTGGTATCTGTGGCTGTTACTGTTATGGGGGGGTCCTTTGGCTGACACTGTTATGGGATGTCTGTGGCTGACACTGTTATGGGGGGTCTGTTGCCAATGCTGACACTGTTATGGGGGGTCTGTGGCAGACACTGTTATGGGAGGGTCTGTGGCTGACAGTGTTATGGGGGATATGTGGCTGACACTGTTATGGGGGGTCTGTGGCTGACACTGTTATGGGGGGTCTGTGTCTGATACTGTTATGGGGGGTCTGTGGCTTACACTGTTATGTGGGGTCTGTGGCTGACACTGTTATGGGGGATCTGTGGCTGACACTGTTATGGGGAATATGTGTCTGACACTGTTATGGGGGATATGTGGCTGACACTGTTATGGGGGGTCTGTGGCTGACACTGTTATGGGGGATCTGTGGCTTACACTGTTATAGGGGGTCTGTGGCTGACACTGTTATGTTGGTCTGTGGCTGACACTGTTATGGGGGGGTCTGTGGCTTACAGTGTTATGGGGGATATGTGGCTGACACTGTTATGGGGGGGTCTGTGGCTGACACTGTTATGGGGGGGTCGGTGGTTGACACTGTTATTGGGGGGTCTGTGGTTGACACTGTTATTGGGGGGTCTGTGGCTGACACTGTTATGGGGGTATGTGGCTGACACTGTTATGGGAGTATCTGTAGATAACACATAGCAGTGTATGCTATGTCTCATCCACAGATTCCCCCATAACAGTGTTGCTGTTTAATGTGAATTTAATACTTACTATGTTGCACCGGGCCCCGCTCAGAGTAGAAATCCTATGAATAACTGCACTAATAATAACGATTAGAATTGAGCGAACACCTAGATGTTCGGGTTCGGGGAGTTCGGCCAAACTGTAAAAAAAAGTTGAAATCAATGGGGACCCAAACCTCACTTCATTATTTTCCGTTATAACGGAAAATAATAGTATTAGCTTTTTCGGATCTGAGTTTTCACTGTTGTTAGAGTTAGATCGTGAAAACTCAGATCAGACAGTATATTTTAACACAGAGGCGTTCCCATAGTGATGGGGACGTTTTAAGTTAGAATATACTGAGATGTGTGTACAGTCTGATTTCTTACAGGGGGCTGTGATCCGCACAATTAACCCCTCAGGTGCCCTGAATTAACCTGAGGGGTTAATTGTGGGGATCACAGCCCCCTGTAAGAAATCAGATGCTGCCAGGCAGCAGGGGCAAGACCCCTCTCCCTCCCCAGTATTAAAATCATTGATGGCCAGTGTGTGGCCTCCCCTTCCCCCCTATTAAAATCATTGGTGGCCAGTGTGCGGCCTCTTCTCCTACCCCCCACCCCTATTAAAATCATTGGTGGCCAGTGTGCGGCCTCCCCTCCCCCCCCCCTATTAAAATCATAGGTGGCCAGTGTGCGGCCTCCCGACTCCCCTATTAAAATCATTGGTGGCCAGTGTGCGGCTTTCCTTTCCCCCCCCCCTTATTAAAATCATTGGTGGCAGTGGCCACAGGTTAACCCCCCCCCCCCCATCATTGGTGGCAGTGGACCGGCAGTTCCGATCGGAGTCCAAGTGTAATCGCTGGGGCTCCGATCGGTTACCATGGCAGCCAGGATGCTACTGAATTCCTGGCTGTCATGGTCACTTAGTAGCGTTATACTTACCTGCAGCGTCTGTGTCTGCCGGCCGTTCCTTCTGCTAGTAAGTGACTGGTCTGTGCTATAAGCAATGCGGAATAAGCAATAACTTCAGTAGCGTCCTGGCTGCCATGGTAATCGATCGGAGCCCCAGCGATTACACTGGGACTCTGATCGGAACTGCCGCTCCACTGCCACCAATGATGGGGGGGTGTTAACCTGTGGCCACTGCCACCAATGATTTTAATTAGGGGAAGGGGAGGCCGCACACTGGCCATCAATGATTTTAATGGGGGGGGGGGGGAGGCTGCACACTGGCCACCAATGATTTTGATAGGGTGGCGGGTTTGGAGGGGAGGCTGCACACTGGCCACCAATGATTTTAATGGGGGGAAGGGGAGGCCGCACACTGGCCACCAATGATTTTAATACTGGGGAGAGAGGGGGGTCTGGTCCCTGCTGCCTGGCAGCATCTGTACTCTTACAGAGGGCTGTGCGGATCACAGCCCCCTGTAAGAGGCCAGGTGCTGCCAGGCGGCAGGGGGCCGGTATATCCAGACTTCTCAGTATATTTTAACTTGAAGCATCCCCATCACTATGGGAACGCCTCTGTGTTAGAATATACTGTCGGATCTGAGTTTTCACGATCTAACTCAGATCCGATGGTATATTCTAACATAGAGGCGTTCCCAGGGTTATTATCAGTACAGTTATTCATAGTATTTCTACTCTGAGCGGAGCCCGGTATAATATAGTGAGTGCACCAGACCCTGCTGCCATTACAATAGGATGCCGCACATGTAGTGTGTGCCGAATGCTCGGTGCGCTGTGCATGCGCACTTGAGTATTCGGCACACACGCACGGACGGCAGGGACACAGGGCTTTTATTAGTATAGATTAATGTGTTGAGCAGTTTAAAAAACCCATTTTAAATGGATTATTGGAAAATTTTGGATTAATTAAAGGGAGGGGGGGGGGGGCTTCTTTTTAAGATACACCTTGCATAACCAGCAGTAGTGAAGAGAAATTCTCCATTTGGAGGAACTATCCTCTTCAAACTTTTTTAAATCGTTCCTTGATTGTTGTGGTGACTGTTCGCTGTGCGGTTTTATGCTACAAGGCCGCCACCTCTTCTTTGGGGGAATTGAACATTGTGTGCACCAATTTATTACTTGCAGGGTGACATATGTGGTATATGTACTGATCTGCGTCTGTGGGTCCTTCTATGTAGGAAAAACTAAGAGATCTTTAATGGAGCGGGTACGAGAGCATCGTAACTCCATCAAGACAGGAAAGGTACGCACTTGCCTCATTGAACATGTACGCTGTCAGCATGGCGGAGACGCAAACGTCCTGAAGTTTGCTGGCTTGGAGCATGTTTCCCCATTATCACAGGGAGGAGACAGGCATCGTGTCCTGCTCCAGAAGGAGGCTCGGTTTATCATTAAAACCGATGCCACCGGTCATTTAGGTCTAAACGAGCGGAACGATATGGCAGTGTTTATTGAGTAAGGTAACATTTAAATATATTAATGATTCGATTGCAGTCCCTCCTGTATGTATTTAAACGTGAGACTTTCTCTCCATACGTCAGCTTTTGATTGATATTCTCAGTTATCCTTTGGATCTGTGAGTCACGCGCACGCTGCTTCTATAGCGTCAGGGGTTGCTGAGTGATGGGTCAGTTGGATCCTCCCCCAAGTGACGTTTTTAAAGTGTATTGAGCAGCCGGAAGAAGCGGTCACACCGCGAAATGGCCGTCGCTGTTATCTCTACATTCCATGTGAGTCTACCCCTGTAATGCATTGAACTCTGCAATAAAGATGTGATTTGTTCATGCACGGATGGTGAGTGCGGCTATCTATATATTTCGCAATTATCTGAGACTCTGAATAAGCTTGCACCCCGTTTCCAAGAAGGTCGGAAGAGGCTGGAAGGTGGTTCACTTCTATCCAGGTGTGAATTGACGGTGTCTTCAGTACCTCTTGCATCATTTGACAGTAATTATGACTTTCTTATGATTTAAAGTGTGACAATCAATTTGTCTGCACTTATTTTTGTCACTTTTGTATAAACGCTGTCAACAACAAAACAAAAAAAAGAATTTTAGAGGTTAACCACTTGAAGACCACAGGTTTATACCCCCCTAGTGACCAGGCCCTTTTTTACAATTCCGCACTACACTACTTTCACCGTTTATTGCTTGGTCATACAACTTACCACCCAAATGAATTTTACCTCCTTTTCTTCTCACTAATAGAGCTTTCATTTGGTAGTATTTCATTCTTGCTGACATTTTACCTTTTTTTGATATTTTACTTTTTTTGACCAAATTTTTGCAAAAAAACGACATTTTTCGCTTTCTGTTGTGAACATGTCTTTGATAAAAAAAAATGCACTAAGTGTATATTTATTGGTTTGGGCAAAAGTTATAGCGTTTACAAACTATGGTGCAAAAAAGTGAGTTTCCGCACTTTGATTTTCTAAGCACCTGTCCTGTATCCTGACGCACTACAATGCCCAGACAGTAGAAACACCCCATAAATGACCCCATTTCGGAAAGTAGACACCCTAAGGTATTCGCTAAGGGGCATAGTGAGTTCATGGAATTTTTTATTTTTTGTCACAAGTTAGCGGAAATTGAATTTTTTATTTTTTTTTCCAAAAAATTTCATTTTCCGCTAACTTGTGTCAAAAAATAAAAACTTCCATGAACTCACTATGCCTCTTAGCGAATACCTTGGGGTGTCTACTTTCTAAAATGGGGTCACTTGTGAGGTTTTTCCACTGCCCTGGCATTTGAGGGTCTCCGCAATCATTACCCGTATGGCCAGAATTAGGAGTTTCTGCTATTCTCCTTATATTGACCATACGGGTAATGAGATTTTTTTTTCCGTTCGGCCTCTGGGCTGAAAGAAAAAAATGAACGGCGCAGATTTCTTCATTCACATTGATCAATGTGGATGAAAAAATCTCAAAAAAATGTGCAATCGCTAATGAACCCTTTGGCCTCATTCACACGTCCGCAATTCTGTTCCGCAAAATTTTGCGGAACGGAATTGTAGATACATTCAATTCTATAGGGACAGACTTTGTCCCGCTCGGATCCGGAATTGCGGATCTTCACTTCCGGATCCGCACTTCCGGATCCGCAAAAATATAGAACATGTCCTATTCTTGTCCGCAATTGCGGACAAGAAAAGGCATTTTCTATATAGTTCTGGCAATGTACGGATCCGCAAAATGCGGAAAGCACATTGCCGATGTCCGTATTTTGCGGATCCGCAGATCCATGGATCCGCAAAACACATATGGACGTCTGAATGAGCCTTACAGGGGGGTGATTAGTGACAGGGGGGGGTGACAGGGGGTGATCAGGGGGGGTGACATGGGTGATCAGGGGTTAATTAGTAATGGGGGGTGTGGGGGGGGGGTGTGTAGTGATTGGTGCACTTTTCTTATGTTTGCCCTGGTGGTCCAAGACAAATTGACCACCAGAGGAGCAAACAGCAGGCATATCAGACGCTGTTTACAAAACAGCGTCTGATATGCGTTTTAAATGCGTTTTTATTCGCATCTACAGCCTGCCAGCGCATGATCAGCGCTGGCAGGCTGTAGTTTCAGTTGTCCCGAGCGTTGCGCGCGCGTTCATGTGAAATCTCAGGTCTCACGAGATGACGCCGATAGGCGGCAGTGAGACCTGAGAGAACCGCCGCGCTGACGCCCATCGGCGTTAGCGTGGCGGCAAGAGGTTAAAAAACCTTATCTTCAAACTTTGACTAGCATTTCAGCAGAGACCATTCAAGCTTGGTTCTCCCAGAATCTGGATTTCAAAACTTGCATTTCTATATAGTTTCTCCCAGCTATTATTTTCCCCAACAACTGCAGAGACCAGCAGTGTGTAATAATTAAAAATGAGCAAATTTTTCAAAAATTTGATTCACCGGGTCGCCAAATTTTACGGGGAAATTTGGTTTGATCTGAATATAGTTGTGGCGAATTACGTTTAAAGACAGCTATTTCCTGTCTGCTAAGAGCCTTTATAGGGGTGTAGAACACTGTGCCTTTCAGTAACATGCATAGGGAGTCTGCTTTTGTAGTGAAATAATACTGTAAGTCTGTATGACATGCAGATGACAGGTGTCGCTCTTAGAATTAGCAGCATCAGGAGGAGGCCACAGATTGGCACAATGACAGAGTGTGGAGGTGTAGGCAGCAGCATCAGAAGGAGGCTACAGAGTGGCACAATGCAGAGTCTGGATATGGCAGCAGCATCAGGAGGCCACAGAGTGGCAAGGTGACATTCTGTGGAGGTGGGTGGCAATACTAGTACCCGTTGAATATGGTGGGTGAAAGAAGGAGCACTTGGCATCAGATGTGTGGCATCAGGATAGTAGCTGAGTCAAGTAGCCAGAAGAAACCAGCCTCTTTTGTCAAAATGGTGGTGTGGCACCATGGATGGTCTAGTCTGATGCATCAGCCATTGGTGTGTGGAAATCCTGGCTAATCCACGCCTGATTCATCTTGATGCAGTGTCCCACTGTAGTGTACGGGAGCTGTAATGCCCGTCACTACAGAAGGGTCACTTGTGTGCTGTCGTTCCCCTCAAATATGGGGAGGTTGGTGTAAAACATCTTCATGTAATGCAATGCTTATACTTCCCTGTTACTGTTATATTGCCATGTGCAGGCCTGCTAGGGATGTCATTCCAGCTCCAGGTCAGTAGAGGGAGCTAGGGAGCCCTAGTGTATATATAGGCCCAGTCAGGGAAAGGAAAGGCAGTCTAAGTCTAGCCCAGGCCATGTGCCTGTGAAGTCTAAGCCCAGGCCTTGCGCCTGTTGAAGTCAGCCCAAGCCCTATAGCCTGAGAGGGTCCAGCCTAGGAAGATTCATTCCCTAGGAGGAGCAGTCCAGACCCTAGGACTAGTGGAGAGGTGTTGCCTCCTTAGTCGAGCTGTATACAGGACAAGTACCGCGGCAGAGAGAACAGTTGCCTGAAGTGTATTGCTGCATTTAGAGTAAGAGTAAAGCCCTGATCCTAGGAGGCCTGTCTTGAAGATAGCCTTTGGGACTGTGATTAATAGCCTGAACCACTGCTGTGACTGTATTGTAACGTGTGGAATATTCTGGAACTGTACTTACTGACTGTTCATCTATCTTCAACTACGTACAGTAAAGTTCTCCTGTTATTCAAGTATATAAAGATTCCTCAATTATTCCACCTGTCACTACACGGTGTGCCACCGTTCAATTGGCACTGGCGTCACGACATTCATCACCTGCCTGTTCCAGTGCTGACCCGATTGAAGACGACAGTCAGTCCCAGGTTAGTGGGTTGCCCTGCACTACAAAGCCCAGCATACCTAAAGCTACACTACTGACCCCCTGGGACACTGCACCACTATGTGCTATATGTGGGCACTTTAAACTCTTGCTAAATGTCATATCAAATGTATTGTAGTATCATGCTGTAATTCCCTTTAACAGGCTGGTAGTATCATAGTAACATAGTAACATAGTATATAAGACCGAAAAAAGACATTTGTCCATCCAGTTCGGCCTGTTTCCTACAAGTTGATCCAGAGGAAGGCAAAAAACCCCTGTGAGGCAGAAGCCAATTTTCATCACTTAAGGGGAAAAAAAATTCCTTCCCGACTCCAATCAGGCAATCAGAATAACTCCCTGGATCAACGAACCCTCTCTAGTAGCTGTAGCCTGTAATATTATTACACTCCAGAAATAAATCCAGTCCCCTCTTGAATTCCTTTATTGTACTCACCATCACCACCTCCTCAGCCAGAGAGTTCCATAGTCTCACTGCTCTTACAGTGAAGAATCCTTTTCTATGTTTGTGTACAAAATTTACACAAATAAAGATGCTCGGTTTCACGTCTGTGAACGTATTGATAATTATCAGCCTGTTAGGACGTGTTAAAACTAAAAAATAAAAAATACTTTATTTATAAGTTTAAGATAAAAATGACTGGGTTTAGGTATATGTCATCAGGCAAAAGTGTATGTTTGGGCCAGAGCGGGATGATATTAAACCTTCTGGTACAAACATACACCACAACAAAGTCTCAACTGTCAGGCAGGACTTATCTAATTGTATATCGTCCTGACCTGGTGATCAGCGAGATATGGTATGCAAATCAGCCAGCCGGCCAGTATGCGTCTATTCGCACTAAGTGTGTATCAATTAAATAAGGTGAGTGTAGTGGAAGAATCCAATAATGCGGCTTGTCTGACGATGCACAACAGACTGCCGCTATTCTGGATGTGTGCGCACGTCTGTTGCAGCACACCTCACGGTTCTCCACTACAGCCACCAAAGTATACGAGTATGGGCACTCAGATACAAAAGATGCCCTCTGTGCCTGTTAGAAACTGTCTGCTAACATTGGCCTAATGGCAATTTGGATTAGTGATACACTTCCACACATTCACTCTGACATTCAATCCATTGGGATGAGAGGATTGGGGTGTACACTCGTATAGCAGGCAGCTAGTTCAACGGCGGCAGATTCCGCCACAGGAAAAAACACACACAGGCATTCACAGGGGACCTATTGCTGGCTAAGGCTATATCTATTTGCTGTTAAGGAGCTCAACGCGTTTCTGTGTGGCATAATGACGCCCACACTTCCTCAGGAGCTTATCTAGGTATAGAGTGCAGATGATGCTGCCTAACCTAATAGCGCTCTGCACCGTCTAGTGCCCGAGCTCCGGCGCTGTGTTGGCCGTGAGCGGCCGACTGCACGCCGGATATTTATAACCTGCAGCCCGCCCACCGGAGGACATGTGTGTGCCGATGCGCGGCCAATCAGTGAATAGAGGCGCGGCCGCTTGCTCACGCCCACTCAAAGAGTCCGCATCTGATATCCGAATATACCTCCGGGGGATAAAACTTGTATATATGAGGGGACGCTTATAGCGGTATGTATTATGTCCGTACGTATTAACTCATAAGGGGTGGAAAGGGTAACAATTCAGCATCTCATAGATGCAACACGTGCATCTATTAAGCCACATTCAGCAATATGGTCGTGTCCAGTATATCATATGATCGCATCAAATGTTCAAGCGAAGTTCCATATGATATATCGAAAAAGTAACATAGCTAGTGTAAGCGCTCAGATTGTATCACATAATTTGCTATTATGTGTATTGTCCCAGCGGAACAATAGTGTGTTCACTGTCACTTACAGAGGGGGCAACACAAATCGTCAAGATGATAATTAGTGACAGGTAAGAGGTACCGTGTGGATAAGAGAATAGATAACTGTGGAGATAGCCCTATCTTATAATCAGTGGATTACTAACATCCATCGCCTGCAGTATATGTCCCTTCAGAATAGAAATTGATGGGCTGCTAATGGATCCATTCCTATAGATAAGGGTCCTAATGGATCCATTCCTGTAGATAAGGGTCCTAACCACAGGCTGGCCTTCCCATTATAAAAAGCATGCATAGGATATGGTCTCGTTGAGCCCTTGTGGTTGGACCGTTTTAAGTTTGAAAATCCAACTAGCTTCTTTCTGCAAGAGAGGTGTATCCACATCACCTCCACGTGTAGATCTTTGTAACATATAGATACCCTGTACTCTCAAGACAGTGTGATCCCCACTGTGGCAGGTGTTAATATGTCGCGCCACCGATGTGTCGCGATTATTGCGGACATCCAGGAGGTGTTCACCGATTCTTCTTCTCAATTGGCGTTTGGTTTTGCCCACGTATTGTTTGCCACAGCAGCACGTGAGCAAGTAGATGACACATGTGGACGTACATCTGATGAACGAGTTTATACGAAATCTCTCGCCCGTAATAGAACTATTAAAATACTGCCCTCTCTGGATGTGTCCACAGATAATGCATGACCCACATGGGAAAGTGCCCCTTGCTGTTGATCTGAGCCATGTATCTGGTGTCGGCCGTTCGTAAAAGCTGTGCACAAGGCGATCACGTATGTTCGCATTACGGCGATATGTAATTGCAGGACACGAGGGTAGTGTTGGACCTATGTCAGGATCTGACTGTAAAACAGGCCAATGGTTGGCAAGAACCTGGCGTACCTGTTGGTAAGCCTTGTCAAAGGTAGCGATGATGCGTGGTGTACTTTCTGACATCGATTTATGCTTGGGGACAAGCAATTGGGCCCGATTCTCATTGAGGGCATGATGGTATGCTTCTTTCAAAGGTCTTTCTGGATAACCCCTGTTACGGAACCGAGTTCTCAAATCAAGTGCAGCCGCCTTGAATGAGCCAATTGAGGAACAATTCCTCCTGGCCCTCAGGTATTGACCTTTTGGAATACCTCTCTTGAGGGCCAGGGGATGTCCACTTTTCCAGTGGAGCAGGTTGTTCGTGGCCGTTTTTTTCCTAAATAATTCCGTATGGAGTTTTCTATCCATACCTATAGAGATCGTTAGATCCAAGAATGTGATGTGTGCTGCGTCTATCTCAGATGTAAAATATAGTCCAAGCTCATTCACATTCAATTTGGCCACAAATTCATTAAACAGTCCTGTAGTTCCCTTCCATAATATCAGGATATCATCGATAAAGCGTATCCATAGTTGTATGGAGGATACATATTGTTCCATAGGGTCCCCAAAGACGACTTCCCTCTCCCACCAGCCCAGGTAGAGATTTGCAAAGGTGGGGGCACAGGGACTGCCCATAGCAACTCCCCTGAGCTGGTGGAAGAGGTGTCCGTCAAAGATGAAGATATTGTGTGTTAGTACAAATCTGAGGAGGTCCATAAGTAACAAGTTGTGTCGATGATATTGCCCACCTCTTTGTCTCAAAAACGCCTCCACAGCCCGACACCCACTGTCGTGTGGTATCGAGCTGTAGAGGGCCTCGACATCAAGACTAGCCAACCATACATCAGGCTCGCATTCGATGCCCTCAATTCGTTGGAGAACATCCATTGTGTCTCGGGCATAGGAAGGTAATTCCTCAACGAATGGACGTAGGTTGAGGTCCACATAGGTACTAATGAATGATGTGAGGCTTCCTATGCCCGAGACAATCGGTCTACCCTTAAGTTGGTTCCCTTGCTTGTGCAGCTTCGGCAAGCTGTAAAAGGTAGCCAACAAAGGGTATTTGGGAAGAAGGTATTCCAACTCAGCCTTGCTGATTAGTTGTTCGTCGCGAGCCTGAGTCAATATTAACTGGAGTTCCTCCTTAAAACCAGGGGTAGGATCATTGGGAAGACGTTTATAGGTGTTCTTATCGTCCAATAACCTGTGACACATAGCCCGATATTGTGAGTGATCAAGCACTACTATGTTTCCTCCCTTATCTGAGGGTTTTATAACAATGTTTTGGTTCTGTGCCAGTTCGTCTAGTGCCCACCGTTCATCTGAACTGAGATTGTCCTGTCCGTAATTCTGGTTCTCCAATTTCTGGAGGTCTCTCGTCACCAGGAATACAAATGTATCTATGGGCGTATTATCGTTAAGTGGAGGAAATAATTTGGACGAATTTCTGAGGTTGGTAAATGGTCCGTTTCCTGTGGTCTGGCTGTTGTCCTCGCTCAATCCAGCCAATAATTTAACCCCTTCTAGATCATCAGGTTCAATGCCTAGCTCTTGGCACTGTCTTTTATCCTGCATACTGAAGAATTTTTTCCACTTAATTTTCCTAGCGTATAAGTGTATGTCTTTGATCCAATTGAAGAGGTTGAACTTCTGTAGGGGAACATATGATAGCCCTTTCTTTAGAATATTCAGTTGGGATGTAGTCAATGGGGTCGATGATAAATTAACTACCTGTAAAGTATCTATTTGGGTAGGTCGCCAGTTTTTTTGTGGCGCAGCATATAGTCCGAGACAGGGGGGGTCTGATCTAAAAAACCACCTCTTCTGCCTCTTCCTGCTCTACCTCTTTGTCTGCCACCTCGTGCCCTCTGAGGACCTATGGTGGGGACCCCTCGTCCTCTGTTTGAGAAGGCTTAATAGATGCACGTGTTGCATCTATGAGATGCTGAATTGTTACCCTTTCCACCCCTTATGAGTTAATACGTACGGACATAATACATACCGCTATAAGCGTCCCCTCATATATACAAGTTTGATCCCCCGGAGGTATATTCGGATATCAGATGCGGACTCTTTGAGTGGGCGTGAGCAAGCGGCCGCGCCTCTATTCACTGATTGGCCGCGCATCGGCACACACACGTCCTCCGGTGGGCGGGCTGCAGGTTATAAATATCCGGCGTGCAGTCGGCCGCTCACGGCCAACACAGCGCCGGAGCTCGGGCACTAGACGGTGCAGAGCGCTATTAGGTTAGGCAGCATCATCTGCACTCTATACCTAGATAAGCTCCTGAGGAAGTGTGGGCGTCATTATGCCACACAGAAACGCGTTGAGCTCCTTAACAGCAAATAGATATAGCCTTAGCCAGCAATAGGTCCCCTGTGAATGCCTGTGTGTGTTTTTCCTGTGGCGGAATCTGCCGCCGTTGAACTAGCTGCCTGCTATACGAGTGTACACCCCAATCCTCTCATCCCAATGGATTGAATGTCAGAGTGAATGTGTGGAAGTGTATCACTAACCCAAATTGCCATTAGGCCAATGTTAGCAGACAGTTTCTAACAGGCACAGAGGGCATCTTTTGTATCTGAGTGCCCATACTCGTATACTTTGGTGGCTGTAGTGGAGAACCGTGAGGTGTGCTGCAACAGACGTGCGCACACATCCAGAATAGCGGCAGTCTGTTGTGCATCGTCAGACAAGCCGCATTATTGGATTCTTCCACTACACTCACCTTATTTAATTGATACACACTTAGTGCGAATAGACGCATACTGGCCGGCTGGCTGATTTGCATACCATATCTCGCTGATCACCAGGTCAGGACGATATACAATTAGATAAGTCCTGCCTGACAGTTGAGACTTTGTTGTGGTGTATGTTTGTACCAGAAGGTTTAATATCATCCCGCTCTGGCCCAAACATACACTTTTGCCTGATGACATATACCTAAACCCAGTCATTTTTATCTTAAACTTATAAATAAAGTATTTTTTATTTTTTAGTTTTAACACGTCCTAACAGGCTGATAATTATCAATATGTTTGTGTACAAACCTTCTTTCCTCCAGACGCAGAGGATGTCCCCTTGTCACAGTCACAGTCCTGGGGATAAATAGATGATGGGACAGATCTCTGTACTGACCCCTGATATATTTATACATAGTTATTAGATCTCCCCTCAGTCGTCTTTTTTCTAAAGTGAATAACCCTAATTTTGATAACCTTTCAGGGTACTGTAGATCCCTCATTCCAGTTATTACTTTAGTTGCCCTCCTCTGAAGCCCTCTCCAGCTCTGCTATGTCTGTCTTGTTCACAGGATCCCAGAACTGTACACTGTACTCCATGTGTGGTCTGACTAGTGATTTGTAAAGTGGTAGGACTATGTTCTCATCACGGGCGTCTATGCCCCTTTTGATGCAACTCATTATCTTATTGGCCTTGGCAGTAGCTGCCTGACACTGGTTTTTGCAGCTTAATTTGCTGTTTATTAAAATTCCTAGATCCTTTTCCATGTCAGTGTTACCGAGTGTTTTACCATTTAATATGTACGGGTGACTTGCATTATTCCTTCCCATGTGCATAACTTTACATTTGTCAGTGTTAAACCTCATCTGCCATTTTTCTGCCCAAGCCTCCAATCTATCCAGATCCCTCTGTAGCAGAAAACTGTCCTCTTCAGTGTTAATTACTTTACACAGTTTAGTGTCATCTGCAAAAATAGATATTTTACTGTGCAGGCCTTCTACAAGATCATTAATAAATATATTGAAGAGAATAGGGCCCAATACTGACCCCTGAGGTACCCCACTAGTTACAGTGACCCAATCTGAGTATGTACCGTTAATAACCACCCTCTGTTTTCTGTCACTCAGCCAGTTACTTACCCACATACAGACATTTTCTCCCAGTCGAGCATCCTCATTTTATATACTAACCTTTTATGAGGTACGGTGTCAAATGCTTTGGAGAAGTCCAGATATACGACATCCATTGATTCGCCGCTGTCAAGTCTAGAACTTACCTCCTCATAGAAGCTGATTAAATTTGTTTGGCATGACCGATCACTCATGAAGCCATGCTGATATGGTGTTATTTGCTTATTTTCATTGAGATACTCCAAAATAGCATCTCTTAGAAACCCTTCAAACAGTTTACCAACAATAGATGTTAAACTTACCGGCCTATAATTTCCAGGCTCTGTTTTTGGACCCTTTTTGAATATTGGCACCACATTTGCTATGCGCCAATCCTGTGGAACATTCCCTGTTATTATAGAGTCTGTAAATATCAGAAATAATGGCCTGGCTATGACATCACTTAATTCCCTTAGGATATCATTTACCTTTATTCGCTTCTAGGTGGTGCTGGCTTATAGATATATCACTTACAACTTATAGATATAGTTGGGGGGAGGTGTAAAGTTAGTGTGTCCGATGTTAATAAAGAGATGAGGAAGTTAATAGAGGAGGTGAAAATTTGCATTTCCACCACCAAAACTTTTTTAAAGTTTTTACCGCAAGTGCAGCGCTTAACGCAGAAAGCAAGATTTTTTTCCAATGCAATAATTCAAAAAAGATTTTACCGAATATAAGTGCAGCGCTTCATGCAGAATAATAGATTTTTCTCCACCAAAATAAATAAAAGAAATATTTTACCGCATATAACTGCAGAGCTGAACGCCGAATATATTTATCTTTTTCTAATGATATACGCCACTAAAGGCTTTTCAACATTGCGTTATAGGCTTTCAGTTTCAAGTAAACAACAGCGCCTGAAGTGGAGAGATCTGAAGTGAACGGGACGTAGCTTAGGAAGTAGGCAGGGGTGGGATCCAGCCGGTTCTCTCCGGTTCTGCCGAACCGTTTGTTGAAATCACAGCCGGTTCCCAGGACCGGTGAGAAGCAGGGATCCCGATCCGGTACTGCAGCTCCCTGCACCACATCACACACACACACACACGCCGGCGAACTTACACACACACCGGGCCGTTCCGTAGTGAAGCAGTGAGACCTCACTGCTTCACAGCTCAGGAGCTCCCCCTGCTGGCCGCACTTCCTGCTGCTGGCTGCGGGAGGAGCTGTGAAAGCCCGGGAATCAGTCTTCCCTTGCACAGCCTGTAGCAGGGTCAGTGTGGGAGCCGAGCCTGTCATCAGTGGAGAAGGTAAGTATGCTTTTTGGTTTTTTGTTTTTTGTTTTGCTCCTAACACTTCACACCAAAGGGGGGATGATGGCAAAATTACTCTGAGGGGGCACAAATTATGGCAAAATTACTGTGAGGGGGGCACAAATGATGGCATAATAAATGTGAGGGGGCACAAATGATGGCAAAATTACTGTGAGGGGGGCACAAATGAAGGCAAAATTACTGTGAGGGCCTCACAGTAATTTTGCCATCATTTGTGCCCCCTCACAGTGATTTGCCATCATTTAGCCCCTCATGTATGCCATCATTTGTGCCCCCTCACTGAGGGGGCACAAATGATGGCATAATAAATGTGAGGGGGCACAAATGATGGCAAAATTACTGTGGGGGGAATGATGGCAAAATTACTGTGAGGGGGCACAAATGATAGCATAATTACTGTGAGGGGGCACAAATGATGGCAAAATTACTGTGAGGGGGCACAAATGATGGCATAATAAATGTGAGGGGGCACAAATGATGGCAAAATTACTGTGGGGGGAATGATGGCAAAATTACTGTGAGGGGGCACAAATGATAGCATAATTACTGTGAGGGGGGCACAAATGATGGCAAAATTACTGTGAGGGGGGCACAAATGATGGCATAATAAATGTGAGGGGGCACAAATGATGGCATAATTACTGTGAGGGGGGCACATAATCTGGGCATTGCTACTGTGAGGGGGCACATAATATGGCATTGCTACTGTGAGGGGGCACATAATATGGCATTGCTACTGTGAGGGGGCACATAATATGGCGTTTCTACTGTCAGGGGCACATAATCTGGGCATTGCTACTGTGAGGGGGCACATAATCTGGGCATTACTGCTGTGAGGGGGCACATAATCTGGGCGTTACTGCTGTGAGGGGGCACATAATCTGGGCATTACTGCTGTGAGGGGGCACATAATCTGGGCATTACTGCTGTGACAGGAACAAAGGTGGGCATAATTACTGTGGGGGCACAAGGTGGGCATTAGTACTGTGTGGTAGCACTTAGGGGAAATGTCCTAGATTACCCTGCTATTCATTGGCATGGCTCAGTCTTACAGGCCAGCACAGCGCCCCTTGCTGGTGATATCACAGGGGCAGTCACTATCCCTTCCTTATGTGATTATACTTTTTTTTCTCTATCACCACAGGGACCTTGTTCTGGATCTAGTGGACATCATGCCGATGCCAGCGACACCCTGGATAAGGTAGGACCAGATTTTATTAGGACTGGGTAATTGTAGCCATGCATTGGGGTTAGGGATCTTTAACACGAGCGGATCCTGTGAGGCTAATCCGCTGCGTGATAGCGAGCCAAGCCCCCCAGAGACACAGAGCAGTAACACGATTGATAACGCTCTGTGCCTCTCTGTGATCTTTTACAACAAAATCACAATGAGATGAAGTTGTTACTGTGATTTTGTAGTAATAAAAAGATCAGTCAATCATGATACTGCTCCATGTCTCTGCTGTCCGGAATGGGGCTTGGCTCGCTATCACGCAACGGGTTAGACACAAGGAAAAGAGCCCTCTGGTGAGCTGATTCGGTGGTGCAACGGGCCACTTGACTGGATTTTCCCCCAGGACTAAGGCTGCCAGCCCTCCCTGCTGGTGAGTAAGCGGCGTGGCAGCGGCAGGAAGCAGCCAGAGCAGAGGCTGCCTAGAGTTGCTGACAGTCCACAGACAGCAGTCAGGACAGGTCAGGTCGTGTTAGGGACGGGTAGTGAGTGTGATCATGTGACAACAGATGGCAAGGAGGGGGCTGGGGGGGAGAGAAATGTGACAACATGGAGGATGGAGGGGCCGGGGGAGAGAAATGTGACAACATGGAGGATGGAGGGGGGGGGAGAGAAATGTGACAATATGGATGGGGGGGAGAGCAGGGGGGAAGAAATGTGACAATATGGATGGGGGGGAGAGCAGGGGGGAAGAAATGTGACAACATGGAGGATGGAGGGGCCATGTGGGGAGAAATGTGACAATATGGAGGATGGAGGGGGCCATGTGGGGAGAAATGTGACAATATGGTGGATGGAGGGGGCCATGTGGGGAGAAATGTGACAATATGGAGGATGGAGGGGGCCAGGGGGAGAAATGTGACAATATGGTGGATGGAGGGGGCCATGTGGGGAGAAATGTGACAATATGGAGGATGGAGGGGGCCATGTGGGGAGAAATGTGACAATATGGTGGATGGAGGGGCCATGTGGGGAGAAATGTGACACTATGGAGGATGGAGGGGGCCAGGGGAGAAATGTGACAATATGGAGGATGGAGGGGCCAGGGGGAGAAATGTGACAACATGGAGGGGGCCAGGGGGAGAAATGTGACAATATGGAGGATAAAGGGGGCCATGTGGGGAGAAATGTGACAATATGGAGGATGGAGGGGGCCATGTGGGGAGAAATGTGACAATATGGAGGATGGAGGGGCCAGGGGGAGAAATGTGACAATATGGAGGATGGAGGGGGCCAGGGGGAGAAATGTGACAATATGGAGGATGGAGGGGGCCAGGGGGAGAAATTTGACAATATGGAGGATGGAGGGGGCCAGGGGTGGAGAAATGTGACAATATGGAGGATGGAGGGGGCCAGGGGAGAAATGTGACAACATGGAGGATGGAGGGGCCAGGGGGAGAAATGTGACAATATGGAGGATGGAGGGGGCCATTTGGGGAGAGAATTGTGACAATATGGAGGATGGAGGGGGCCATGTGGGGAGAAATGTGAGAACATGGAGGATGGAGGGGGCCATGTGGGGAGAAATGTGACAACATTGAGGATGGAGGGGCCAGGGGGAGAGAAATGTGACAATATGGAGGATGGAGGGGGCCATGTGGGGAGAAATGTGACAACATGGAGGATGGAGGGGCCATGTGGGGAGAAATGTGACAATATGGAGGATGGAGGGGGCCATGTGGGGAGAAATGTGACAATATGGAGGATGGAGGGGGCCATGTGGGGAGAAATGTGACAATATGGAGGATGGAGGGGGCCATGTGGGGAGAAATGTGACAATATGGAGGGGGCCATGTGGGGAGAAATGTGACAATATGGAGGGGGCCATGTGGGGAGAAATGTGACAACATGGAGGATGGATGGAGGTGTGTAGTGTATATGGTGTATTTATGTATGTG
Source organism: Bufotes viridis (assembly GCA_033119425.1). NCBI lineage: Eukaryota > Metazoa > Chordata > Amphibia > Anura > Bufonidae > Bufotes > Bufotes viridis. The sequence continues at coordinate 169,613,223 of CM065592.1, read as the reverse complement.
TACCATGTATATAGTGTATTTATATGTGCTGCATATATATGGTGTATGTATATGTAAACGTGTCGTGACGCGGCGTATATGTGTCGCGACGCTGCGTATCCACCGCGGAGTAGGGAACCTGTTGTTAAAAATTTGAATCCCACCCCTGGAAGTAGGTCTGCGCTGGAAGAGCGGGTCGCGGTCCTTGTGCGATTTCTGTGCTGCAGAAAAGTCACCGTAGTGTCCAGTAAGCAATACCACAAATAGATGTGGGCTAGTGTGAATTAGTTAGCATTTTTGTGCAGGGTTAGTGCATAGTGTATTCACCTGTATTGGTGCGCTGCTCTTATGGACGTCGTGATGTAAGTGTGCAGTGTGTGAAACATAAATACAAAATTTCACCACAATGTAATTCGGTCCATACCTCAAAAAGGACTTTCCCACATATAACTGCAGCGCTGAGCGGTGAATATATCTTGATTTTACTACAGAAATACACCACTAAAGGATTTACCACATATAACTGCAACAGTGAACGCTGAATATATTTTTATTTTTCTACTGATATACGTCAATAAACGTTTTTCAAGATCTAAGTGCAGGAGCGAATGGCGAATGTATATTTCTTTTTCTACTAATATAAGTCAATAAAGTTTTTTTTACATATAAGTGCACCAGCGAATGGCGAATGTATATTAGTTTTTCTACTGCAATATGCCTATAACTGCAACAGTGTACTGAGAATATATTTTTCTTGTAGTACTGAAATACACCCCTATACGCTTTCACCGGAAATAACTGCAGAAGTGGCCCGAGAATATATATTTCTTGTTGGACGGAAAAAGGTCACTATACGCTTTAACCAGAAAACAATTAAAGAGTGAAGTGCTTATATATTTATCTTGTAGTACTGAAATATGACCCTATATGCTTTCACCAGAAATGACTGCAACAGTGAAACGTGTATATATTCTTCTTTCTTGACTGTAATATGCCCCAACAGAAATAACTGCAACAGTGAAATGCTTATATATTTTTCTTTTTTTGATTGAAATAGGCCTCTATACGCTTTCAACAGAAATAACTGCAACAGTGAAATGCGTATATATTTCTCTTTTTTGACTGTAATATGCCCCTATACCCTTTCACCAGAAATACCTGCAGAAGTGACCCGGGAATATATATTTCTTGTTGGGCAGAAAAAGGCCACTACACGCTTTAACCAGAAAACAATTAAAGAGTGAAGTGCATATATATTTTCTTGTAATACTGAAACACGAGCCTATATGCTTTCAACAGAAATAACTGCAAAAGTGCTGTGCGTTTAAATTTTTCGTGTATTACTGAAATACTGCCCTATACTCTTTTACCAGTAATGACTGCAAATGATTTTAGCGTAAGTAATAAGAAAAGTGACCTGCATATATATTTATCTTTTTCCACATGCGACTATCTGGATCCCCAAGTAATGTTTCCCTGCACTTGTAAATCGCTTTTTTTCACAATGAGGATTTTCCTATGGCTCTCCCTAGCATCTGCACACGTCTCTCCCCTGCCTTACGGTGTTCATTTTAGGACATGGTCAGATATCAGAGTCAACTATCAAAATAATGCCAATGTGACACCTGACACCTGACACCTGACTCCTGACACCTGACTCCTGACTCCTGACACCTGACACCTGACACCTGACTCCTGACTCCTGACACCTGACTCCTGACACCTGACCCCTGACTGAATTGAAGTTATGTGTGACCGCTGATATCTGACTACTGACAAAGTCAGGTGTCAGGGGTCAGCCTCACTATTAACTTTAGTTTCATCCTTCTTTTCATACACTGAAAGGCATAGATGAATAAAATGCCAAGTAGACCTTAACTGAACTTATAGCTCAGTGGTAGCGCATCTGTCTTGTGATTAGAACCTTAGGGTTCAAATCCTCTTCCAGCTATTAAAATCTTTTACTTTTATTAAACTGTAGATATGAGGCAAATTGAAGTCATGTGCGACCGCTGATATCTGACTACTGACAAAGTCAGGTGTCAGGGTCAGCCTCACCATTAACTTTAGTTTCATCCTTCTTTTCATACACTGAATGGCATAGATGAATAAAATGCCAAGTAAACCTTAACTGATCTTATAGCTCAGTGGTAGTTTGTATGTTTTGCGTCCAAAGACCATAGGTTCAAATCCCTTTAATACTTCATTGTATTGTACATTAAATTAGTGCCCACTTTACAATGGTGCTGCCCATTTAATCTTTAATAAAATAAAAAGGACTACTTACAGTACTCCTTGTCACCTGTTTAATGTAAAAAAAGAAAATTCCAAGCTCATAATTTTAGTCAGGTTTAGACAGCAAAGGGATTTGAACCTATGGTCTTTGGACGCAAAACATACAAACTACCACTGAGCTATAAGATCAGTTAAGGTTTACTAGGCATTTATTCATCTATGCCATTCAGTGTATGAAAGAAGGATGAAACTAAAGTTAATGGTGAGGCTGACCTGACACCTGACTTTGTCAGTAGTCAGATATCAGCGATCGCATATGACTTCAATTTGCCACATATCTACAGTTTAATAAAAGTAATTTCTTTAAGGGCTGGAAGGGGATTTGAACTAATAAGGTTCTAATCACAAGACAGATGCACTACCACTGAGCTATAAGATCAGTTAAGGTTTACTTGGCATTTTATTCATCTATGCCTTTCAGTATATGAAAAGAAGGATGAAACTAAAGTTAATAGTGAGGCTGACCCTGACACCTGACTCCTGACACCTGACTCCTGACTACTGACACCTGACTCCTGACACCTGACTCCTGACTCCTGACACCTGACTCCTGACACCTGACCCTGACTGAATTGAAGTTATGTGTGACCGCTGATATCTGACTACTGACAAAGTCAGGTGTCAGGAGTCAGCCTCACTATTAACTTTAGTTTCATCCTTCTTTTCATACACTGAAAGGCATAGATGAATAAAATGCCAAGTAGAGCTTAACTGAACTTATAGCTCAGTGGTAGCGCATCTGTCTTGTGATTAGAACCTTAGGGTTCAAATCCTCTTCCAGCTATTAAAATCTTTTACTTTTATTAAACTGTAGATATGAGGCAAATTGAAGTCATGTGCGACCGCTGATATCTGACTACTGACAAAGTCAGGTGTCAGGGGTCAGCCTCACCATTAACTTTAGTTTAATCCTTCTTTTCATACACTGAATGGCATAGATGAATAAAATGCCAAGTAAACCTTAACTGATTTTATAGCTCAGTGGTAGTTTGTATGTTTTGCGTCCAAAGACCATAGGTTCAAATCCCTTTAATACTTCATTGTATTGTACATTAAATTAGTGCCCACTTTACAATGGTGCTGCCCATTTAATCTTTAATAAAATAAAAGGACTACTTACAGTACTCCTTGTCACCTGTTTAATGTAAAAAAAAGAAAATTCCAAGCTCATAATTTTAGTCAGGTTTAGACAGCAAAGGGGATTTGAACCTATGGTCTTTGGACGCAAAACGTACTAACTACCACTGAGCTATAAGATCAGTTAAGGTTTACTAGGCATTTTATTCATCTATGCCATTCAGTGTATGAAAAGAAGGATGAAACTAAAGTTAATGGTGAGGCTGACCCCTGACACCTGACTTTGTCAGTAGTCAGATATCAGCGGTCGCATATGACTTCAATTTGCCACATATCTACAGTTTAATAAAAGTAATTTCTTTAAGGGCTGGAAGGGGATTTGAACAATAAGGTTCTAATCACAAGACAGATGCACTACCACTGAGCTATAAGATCAGTTAAGGTTTACTTGGCATTTTATTCATCTATGCCTTTCAGTATATGAAAAGAAGGATGAAACTAAAGTTAATAGTGAGGCTGACCCCTGACACCTGACTTTGTCAGTAGTCAGATATCAGCGGTCACACATAACTTCAATTCGGTCTGGAGTCTGGAGTCTGGAGTCTGGAGTCTGGAGTCAGGAGTCAGGTGTCACATTGGCATTATTTTGATAGTTGACTCTGATATCTGACCATGTCCTAAAATGAACACCGTACTGCCTGTTAAATGATTCCTCTCACTATCCTTTCCCATCACTTGTAAATCGCTTTTTTCCACAATGAGGATTTTGCTATGACTCTCCCGAGCATCTGCACACGTCTCTCCCTGCCTGTAAAATTATTCCTCTCACTATTCTTTCCCTGCACTAGCAAATCGCTTCTTTCCATTTTTTTTTTAACAATTCGTTTTTTTTTTACTCTTTCTAGCATCTGCTTACACGTCTGTCCCTGAACAAAGCACGATTGTGAATGGCAGAATCTAAGATGGCCGCCATATTTATAGAGCTGTGACATCACGAGGCTGGCTGGCTGATGATTGGCTGCATGCATGGCAATATGGGTCTTCCCGCCTTCCCAGAGTTTCTTGCCCCATGTCCTCACATGTGTAGCCGCCATTTTAACCGCCATTGTAGCCAACATGTTAGGAAAAATTAAAATTCGTTACCACGAAGTGCGAGGAAATTCGCATTAGTTGCGAATCGAATTTTTCCTGGTGTCAGGCCGTCAATTTTATCAAAAGTATATATATATATATATATATTTACTGTCCTATTCAAGCTTTGTTCTCTCAGAATCTGGATTTCATAAAAACTTGCATTTCAATTTGCTTTCTCCCAGCTCAGATATATGAACGCAGTGGTGATGATCCCTACTGTCAGGTTCGTCACATTGGGTTCTATTATCAATAAAACATGGTATATTATTTCCATCACTGACATTTATATAGAAATAAGCTTGGTTATAACATATTCTACCTACTACAAACAGGTCCATTATTTAATAGATTACAAAAAGAAGGTTCAAAAAATCTGAAATAATGTAGCCTTTTTTTATGGAATTAATGTATGATTTAGTTGGTATTTGGCCATGTTTTCTTTTAGATATTGGGATTTAGTATTCACTAGTAATAAGTGAGCATGCTCTACTGAGTACCAGTTCGGCTCGAGCATCGCTATGCTTGGCCCGTGGCGGTACTCGGCCGAGTACCATATGTGCTCGAGCAAAATGCTCGAGTCTCCTCCTTGCACGTTTGGTGCCTCCTAAACTGCCAATCAATGTGCAGGTAAGTAATGCCCTTCAGTGTAATGCCATAGCCATGTTAGCAACTGGCATTACACTGATTGGCTGGCTGGAACACGTCATCGGGTGCTATATAGCACCCGATAACACGTGTTCGGCTCCGTCAGCTTCAGGGAGAGCAGAGCGTAGGCAAGGAAAGATAGTGTGTGAAACTAAATTTAACAGATTTGATTAGAAGCAAGATTTGCAAAGACCCAGAAGTCCTTTTAAGGACTACAGTGTATGTGTGTGACTGTTTGAGAGCAGTAATATATTTTTAGTACCTGCGCTCAATGGATCGGTCTCAGGGACAACCGTGCTGAGGAAGAGACACAGTGCAGGGAGAAAAATTGCTGTTTAAACAACTACCTAAAGATTTTCATGCAACCAATAATCCTTTTAAGGACTACTGAGTGTGTGTTTGACAGAAGAAATATATTTTTCTTTAATACATATTCGTGACATATACTGTACATCATCCGCAGACTGTGTATTTTTGCGTAAATTCAACTAATCAGCACCACATTTATTGTCAATAGTGCGTGTGTGTTTAATCCACATCCGTGACATACACAGTCCTACATCCGCAAAAAGAAATTTTGGGGGGAAATTTAACTAATTTGTGCCACATCTGTGTGTGCGTTTAATCCACATCTGTGACATATACTGTACTCCATCTGCAAACTATGTTTTTGGGGGAAATTTAACAAATTTTTGCCACATCTGGGTGTGTGTTTAATCTACATCCGTAACATATACTGTACTCAATCCGCAAACTCTATTTGTTTGGGAAATTGAAATAATGTGTGCCACATCTGTGTGTGCGTTTAATCCAAATCCGTGACATATACTGTACTCCATCCGCAAACTCTGTTTTTGGGGGAAATTGAAATAATTTGTGCCACATCTGTGTGTGCGTTTAATCCACATCCATGACATATACTGTACTCCATCCGCAAACTCTGTTTTTTGGGAAATTGAAATAATTTGTGCCACATCTGTGTGTGCGTTTAATCCACATCCGTGACATGTACTGTACTCCATCCGCAAATTCTGTTTTTTGGGGGAAATTTAACTAATTTTTGCCATATCTGTGTGTGCGTTTAATCCACATCCGTGACATATACAGTACTCCATCCAAAAACAGTTTCTTTAGCGTAAATGTAAATAATCAGGGGCCAGCCCTTATCTACTGTCTCTGTAGTGTGTGCGTGTAATACACATCCGTGACATATACAGTACTGCATCCGAAAACTATTTCCTTAGCATAAATTTAAATAATCTGGGCCTAATCTAGTGTCCATAGTATGTGGCTCTCAGTGACATATACAGTACTACATCCAAAAACAGTGTCTGTAGCGCAAATTTAAATAATCTGGGCCTAATCTAGTAACAAAACCATTAATATGAAAAAGGCGAACACTAAGGGACAAGGAAGTGGGCGTGATGCTGATGGTGCATGCAGAGGCCGTGGCCCTGGGACCAATGAAACTGTGCCTGCTGCCCGTGCACATGAAAAAAAAAAAACATCCACCGTACCCAGATTCATGTCCAACTTAGATGGGCGGCGCTGGACAACACTGTCCAAGTCCGACCAGTGCGAACAGTTGGTCGGTTGGATTGCTGAAGATAATGCGTCCAGTCGGTTAAGCACCACCCTCTTGTCCAGTCTCTGTAGCCAAGAGTCTGGTGAACCAAATCCTCACTCTGATCATCCTTCCTCCCACCATGGAGAGGCTTGCCAAACGAGTGATCCCACACTCGGGTATTGCGAGGAGCTCTTTCCAGCGCAACTATTAAATTTGGCCCGCGCGCCCAGCACACTTGAAGAGGTACCTGAGAAATTGTGCCCTGATTCCCATCCTCTTGAGCCTTCACAGTCTCAAGAAGATGACGGTGGTGAACGGCAATCATTCGTTCACGAGGTGGATGACGATGAGACAGAGTTGTCAATCACTGAGGTTAGGTCAAGTCAGGAGGATGAGCAGAGTGAGGAAGTGGAAGAGGAGGTGGTGGATGATGAGGTCAGTAACCCAACATCGGAAGGTAAAAAGCCGAGCGAGGACAAAAGTACAGAGGGGGAGGGATCCGCAGCACCGCAACAGTCTGGAAGACGCAGTGGGTTTGCAAAAGGGAGAAGTCAGCCCACACCAAACAGGCCCGCAACCTTTACACTGAGCACCCCCATGCATAAATCTACCTTGCCAAGGGGTAGGTGTTCCGCAGTATGGCACTTTTTTGAGGAAAGTGAAGACGACAAAAGAGTGGTAGTTTTCAACCTGTGCCATACCAAAATGAGCCGGGCCGTGAACACTAGCAACCTCACCACCACCAACATGATCCACCACATGGCATCCAAGCACCCTAATAAGTGGTCTGAACGCCTGGGTCCACAATCTGGGTCTGCGGGTCACACCACTGCCTCCTCTTTCCCTGTGTTACACACTGCTGGCCAATCCCCTGTCGAAGGTGCAGGCCTGGATGCCCCTCACCCTGCACCTGGATCTTCACATGAACCGTCAGCAACAACATCGACTTCCCTGTCCTAGTGCAGCGTACAAATGTCGATAACACAAGCATTTGAACGCAAGCGCAAATAAACAAGCCATAGCACTAAATGCACAACTTTCAAAATTACTGGCCCTTGAAATGTTGCCATTTAGGCTTGTGTACACTGAGGCCTTCCGCAGCCTAATGCCGGCGGCCGTTGCTGTGTACGCAGTTCACAGCCACCACTATTTTTCACAGTGTGCCGTGCCCGTCTTACACCATCATATGTCCCAGAACATCACCCATGCCCTGACCAATGCACTTACTGGGACGGTCCACTTCACCACGGACACATGGACAAGTGCTGGTGTCATGGTAGGTAAGATAAGGGAAGGAAACTGAACACGGCAAGGCAAACAAAACAACTGACTAGGCCCCAAATGCTAGGGAACAAAAGGGGTCACCTCCTAACGATCCCTAAAACATTTTCTTTCACTATGCCCATGTGCATATCCAGATGGTAGATATGCACATGTCCACGTACCTAGGACTGACACACACTGAACAAAACCCTCAGCTGTAAGGAAGAGGGAAAGAGACCTTCAGCTTAATGTTTTTAGTGGACAACCACACCAAATCACCCACACACAGGTCCGGACCAGTCATGCATCTCTTGTCAGCCATCCATTTATATCTTTTACCCATTTTTTTCAAATTAGCCTGAATCTTCCGCCAGATAGATGACAAGGAGGAAGAGAATCTCTCCTCTTCCAGTATCCCAGAAGATTCGGTCCCAGAAAAAGTACCAAACTGAGGGTGAAAACCATATGTGCCAAAAAATGGCGACGAGGAACACTCATCCTGATTCTCAGCGACAAAACACCTCAAACAGGTCTCCAGGTTTTGGTTAGTGCGCTCAGTTTCACCATTCGACTAAGGATGAAAAGCCGAAGAGAAAGACAACTGAATACCCAGACAAGAACAAAATGCCCTCCAAAACCTGGAAACAAATTGCGTCCCCCTATTAGACACCACATCTGAGTGAATGCCATGCAATTTCACAATGTTATCAATAAAAACCTGAGCGAGAGTTTTAGCATTGGGCAAACTTGATAATGGTACAAAGTGAGCCATCTTACTAAAGCAGTCCACTACCACCAAAATCACAGTTTTTCCAGAGGAACTCGGCAAATCAGTAATGAAGTCCACGGACAAATGCGTCCAAGGATGAGATGGGATGGTCAAAGGAAGAAGAGATCCTGATGGCCAAGTGTGAGCCACCTTCGCGCGTGCACAGGTCTCACAAGCTGCTACATAACCCTCAGCAACTTTGCGCAACCCTGGCCACCAGAATCTCCTGGAAATAGGATCCACGGTGGATCTACTTCCAGGATTTCCCCCAAGGACAGTATCATGATGTTCCTTGAACACCTTTTATCTCAGTTCAGAAGGAACAAACAACTTGCCTGGAGGACAAGAATCAGGTGTCTCCTCTTGAGCCCCCAACACCTCCATCTCCAACTCAGGGTAAAGAGCGGAAACCACCACCCCATCAGCCAAAATCAGAGCAGGATCCTCCGAATCCCCCCCCCCCCCCAGGAAAAGTAAGTGACAACGCATCCGCTTTGACGTTTTTAATCCCAGGGCGAAAGGTGACCCCAAAATTGAACCTGGTAAAAAACAATGACCATCTAGCCTGCCTAGGATTCAAACGCTTAGCAGATTGCAGGTAAGCCAGATTCTTATGGTCAGTAAATACCGTAATCGGATGAGTAGCCCCTTCTAACCAATGACCCCACTCTTCAAAGGCCAATTTGATAGCCAACAACTCTCTATTCCCAACATCATAATTTCTTTCGGCGGCCGAGAGTTTCTTGGAGAAAAAAGCACACGGGCACCATTTGCTAGGAGAGAGGCCTTGCGACAAAACTGCTCCGACTCCAACTTCTGACACATCAACCTCCACAATGAAGGGTGGAGACACATCCGGTTACATCAAAATGGGAGCAGAAGCAAAACATTTCTTAATAGCAGAAAAAGACTGTAATGCCTCATCTGACCAGACAGAGAAGTCAGCGCCTTTCCTAGTCATATCTGTCAAAGGTTTGACAATGGTGGAATAATTCAGGATGAATTTTCTGTAGTAATTAGTAAATCCTAAAAACCGCATCAGAGCTTTCTGATTCTCCGGCCGGTCCCATTCTAGTACCGCCCGGACCTTTTCGGGGTCCATAAGAAAACCAGAGGCAGAAAGAAAGTACCCCAAAAACGGCAGCTCCTGAATAGCAAACACACATTTTTCCAATTTAGCATACAATTTATTCTCCCGAAGGATCAACAACACTTGTCTCAAATGATCCTGATGAGTCTTCATATCGGGTGAGTACATTAGTAGGTCATCGAGGTAAATAACAACGAAACTCCCCACCAAATGTTGAAAAATATCATTGATAAAGCGCTGAAAGACTGCTGGAGCATTAGTTAAACCAAAGGGCATTAATAGGTACTCGAAGTGACCCTCGGGGTATTGAAGGCCGTTTTCCACTCATCTCCTTCCCTGATTCTGATCAGATTATAAGCTCCTCTCAAATCCAATTTAGAAAACACCTTGGCACCGACAATCTGGTCAAATAGATCCGGAATCAACGGAAGGGGATAAGAATCACGGACAGTAATGAGATTCAGTTCCCGGAAATCTAGGCACGGTCTAAAGGATCCGTCATTCTTCTTTACGAAAAAGAAGCCAGCAGCCATAGGAGACTTAGATGGTCTAATATGTCCCTTTGCCAAACTCTCGGCAATATACTCCCGCATAGCTACTCTTTCGGTTTGAGAAAGATTATATAACCGAGATTTTGGCAATTTAGCTCCGGGGATAAGATTGACTGGACAATCATACTTTCAGTGAGGGGCAACTTCAAACCTCCACCCTCCGAGAATACGTCCGAAAAATCGGAAATAAACTGAAGCAACGCCTTAGTGGACACCCCCGAAATAGAGGCACTAAGACAGTTGCTGGTACAAAATTCATTCCAATTACTGATTTTTCTTGTTTGCCAGTCAATGGTAGGGTTATGCTTTATCAACCATGATAAACCCAGAACCATCGGGGCAGGCAAACCTTTCATAACAAAACAAGAACTGAACTCAACATGGGAATCACCTACCCATAACTGAATATCCTGAACAAAAGGAGTTAGACATCTTTGCGAGAAGGGAGTGGAATCTATAGAAATCACTGGTATCTCTTTGCTTAATGCGCTAGTTTTAAAACCATGACTCTGAAGAAATTGAAAATCAAGAGAATTGACCCCTGCACCACTGTCAGCAAAAACCTCTAACTCAAAATTTCCAGACTCTAGCGCCACCATGGCAGGCAGGAGGAAATGGGTACTGCAGGTAGGATACGAATATGCCTGCTCTGACTCCCTGACTCCCCATTCACACTACCAAGAGTAAGGGAGATTTTTTTCCTTTGAATGAATCTCATATTTGTTTTTCATTACCACTTCGAGATTTAATAAAAGGGCACACATTAAGAAAATGACCTTCTTTACCACAAAAGTACCACAGTCTATTCAGCTTACTAAATTTCCTTTTACCAGAGCAAAAGGTAACCTGACCCATTTGCATAGGCTCCTCTCCAGTCCCTGATTCAAGTGTCATAGTACCCCGAGGGACAGGAGGGACTGATTCTCCACCAGACAGCACCTCCCGCCGAGGGGAAACTTGCACCTCTCCCTTAGACGTCTATCAATCTGTACGGCCAAAGACATGGCCGCCTCCAAAGAAACCGGATTTTCATGAAATGCAAGGGCATCTTTTAACCTCTCAGATAGCCCCTGACAAAACTGACTACGGAGTGCAGGATCATTCCACTCAGAGTCAGTAGCCCCTTCTTCTAAATTCAGCACAATACAACTCCACAGTACGTTCTCCCTGGCACAAGCCGCGCAACTTAGTTTCCGCCATAGAGACCCGGTCTGGGTCATCATAAATCAGGCCTAGGGCTCTGAAAAATTCATCCACTGACCGTGAGGGACTGTTAACCAGTCGGTAGAGAAAAAGCCCAAGACTGAGCATCACCTTTTAGCAGAGAAATAATAATCTCTACTCTTTGGTTTTCGTCGTACACAGACGAAAATACAATTTGCAGGACTCCCTGAACCGAACGAAGTTATCACTCCCCCCGGAGAACCTATCAGGGAGAGCGACCTTAGGTTCCAGGCAGACCTGGTTTCCTCCGGCAGCTCCAGACACCAAAGTACTCTGACACCGTGCAACCGAATTGCGGAGGTCAGCTACCTCCAGAGACAATCCCTACATGCGATCAACCAAGGCATCAATAGTTTCCATTTCGCAAACAGCAAGGGAAAAATGACGGTATGGCGGTAGGGCGGGTTATAATGTCACGGTAGATAAAATAAGGGAAGGAAACTAAACATGGCAAGGCAAACAAAACAACTGACTAGGCCCCAAATGCTAGGGAACAAAAGGGGTCACCTCCTAGCGATCCCTAAAACACTTTTCCTACGCTGCTATGCCCATGTGCATATCCAGATGGTAGATATGCACATGCCCACGTGCCTAGGACGGAGTGGTGTGGTGTTTATATATACGTATTTGGTGGACATGGTCTCATATTGTTTTAAAGGTATTTAATAAAAGTAATTTTTTAAGGAGAATTTTTTCTTTTGCTGGATATTCCTTGATGCACTGCATTCTCCATTTTTCCATATAAGTAAATGCTGGAATAAGTAATTTCTCTGAATGAAATGGCCAATTTCCTATCAGGCAACATATTTACAGAGGCATTAGTTAATGAAGCCAGGGATATCTTTTCTGATCGAGAGATTCCTGGGTTAGGGGCTCCATCATCTTGCAAGCAAACATTCAAAGATCTGTACATTAAATATAAAGAGTATATCAAGTCATGGTGGGAGATTAAGTCTTTTGAAAGTTATATACAGCATAAGATAGTCCCCAGGGGTTTACGTCTCACTGTGAAACCAGCGGAGAGGATCTCCTCTCCGTCTTTACAAAAGCTCTGGGAGGAAGAACTTACACGTTGCTCCCTAAATCTGATGGGCATCCTCTTGGAGGAAGAAAATAAACTATTTGATAAAACAGCTACCAACCTGCAGGAACAGATAGAGACTGCACTTAGATTTCGGAGTGATCCGGAATTCTGCAAAAAAGAAAGCGCCCTACAAACATCGGTCGAGAAATTACAAAACTCTATAAAGGAACTAAAACATAGACAGTTTGTACGGGACTTATTGGAATTTAAGGAAAAAAGGGCTTATAAATTTACACAGACCGAGACAGTAGGGGCTACATCAGAGGTTTCATCATCTGACATTGAATCTTCAGACACGGAACGTGGTTCCTATAATTATCAATACCCCTACAATCGGGGCCCCAATAGGACATCTCGTCGAGGCAAGGGATGGCAACGAGGGGGCAGAAGGAATGGAAGGCAATTTGGCCGTGGATATTCGGGGGCAGCATATTCATCTGGGCCCTCATCCTCTGGCAATTCCACCCACCCCAATCAGGGAGACCTGAGTCCAGCTCTTCCTTCCTCATTATCCCTAGGCTCTACGTCTTCCTCTTTTTTAGAGAGGAGCCAACCCCCCTACCATCTGAGAAACAGGGGGAGAGTAGACAAACCCTAGGGGAAGGTCTTCAGATTATTAATCTGAGTAAACGCCAATTGAATGATAATGAGACTGCGGTTTTGAAGAAAGGTCTTTCCTTTGTACCCACTACGAACTTTTGCCTGTTTACTTGGATTAAAGATTTGAATCTCTTCTGTCGTAAACTTAAGTGGCACAAATATTTTAAACAAACGGATCGGGATACGTGTGAGACACTAGGTCTAAGTGAGGCAGATATAGGAGATCTTCAGAATTTAATTGAATTGGGGGAGGAGGGACGACGAACACCAGGTTCGGGTCCATTTACGAACCTTAGACCCAAAAGTACAAAAACCCCACCCCCAATCAATGATGAATGCATAGAATTTTTTTTGCAAATGGTCTCTCATGACCTTAAAAAGTTGGAAATATCTAGACCACGTGAGTTTAACTTATCAAAAGCAGAAATGGCAGCCTTACGGTCACTAGAACAAGACACTGACCTGGTAGTGAAACCCTCAGACAAGGGCGGCAACCTAGTCCTGATGGATCACGAGACATACCAGCGTATGTGTACTGATCTATTGAAGGATAAGAATAGCTACCAGATACTATCTTCAAACCCCATGACTTTGTTTATGGATCAATTAAAGGCGGTTTTGGATAAAGGTCTGACGGATAAAGTTATTTCACCAATAGAATACGACTACCTATTGCCAAAGTACCCCTGTGTGGCGACCTTTTATGGCCTTCCAAAGGTCCATAAAGGGACAACCCCTTTGAAGGGACGCCCGATTGTCTCAGGGGTCGGGTCCCTAACACAGAATAGTGGGGTGTATATTGATAAGATTTTGAGGGAGTTCGTCGTGTCCCAGCCGGCATACACGAGGGACACGACGGACTTCCTCAATAAAATCGACTCCATATCAGTTGACCCAGAGTGCCTGCTTGCGAGTGTGGACGTGGAGTCGTTGTACAGTTCGATCCCACACGAAAAGGGATTGACTGCTGTCAACCACTTTTTGTGCACCAGGGGGACCCAATATAGACCACACAATCAATTTATTCTGTCTCTTCTGGAGTTTACTCTGACCCACAATTTTTTTCTATTTAACGGCCGGTTCTACCACCAGCTCAGGGGGACGGCTATGGGGTGCTCTTGTGCCCCCACTTACGCCAACCTCTTCCTGGGCTGGTGGGAGGACCGGTTCGTCTTTCCAGATCGCGAAACCTGGTGGTCCAATAAGATCATATTTTGGACGCGTTACATCGATGATGTTTTCGTGATCTGGAAAGGTGGGTCAGAGGAATTCAGAGACTTTGTGGGGGAACTCAATAACAACGAAGTTGGCCTGAAATTTACTTTCGAAATCAGCCCCTCGAGTCTGGCATTTCTTGATGTCAGGGTCAGTAAAAGGGGAGATGGTGTGGTTGCAGAAATTTATAGGAAGGCTACAGCAACTAATTCATTGCTGCATTGGGGCAGCCATCATCCCAAACCATTGAAACGTGGTATCCCAAGAGGCCAATACCTCCGGATACGGAGGAACTGCACTATCAGAGAGACCTTCTTTAAGGAGGCCAGAGATCTACAAAATAGATTTATTGAAAGGGGTTACCCACGCGGAGTCCTGACAGAGGCATTTAAACATGCAGCTGATCAGAGACGTGAACATCTACTAACACCACGGGTATGTGAAGAAGGAAGTGGCAAGGTGGCTCGCATCATTTCAACCTTTGACACGGCCAACAAAGAAACGATTGGTATATTAAAACATTATTGGCCCATCCTGCTGAGGGACACGGATCTAAGGGATATTCTGCCCCCTCATCCGGCGGTAACCTACAGGAGGGGCAGAAGCCTTAGAGACCGACTGGTCCACAGCCATTATACCCCACCCCTTGGTAAGAACACGTGGCTGGACCGAAAACCGGTGGGAATGTATAGGTGTGGGGGTTGCAAGGCCTGTGACTTTATCTCGACTTCAAAAATGGTAAGATGTTCAGCGACCGGAGTGACCTTTGACATACGGGACTTTCACAATTGTAAGAGTCGTGGGGTAATTTACGTATGTCAATGTCCCTGCCCCATGGACTACGTGGGTAAAACCACAAGGGAGGCCCGTAGAAGATTTTTGGAACACATTAATGATGTCAGTAAGAAAAAGGATACCCCAGTGGCGTCCCATGTTATTGAAAAACATGGGGGTGATCCATGAGCTCTTAAATTCTCTATCTTGGAATCAGTACCACCCTCTCCAAGGGGAGGGAACTGGGACCGCAGGATACTCCAGAAGGAGTGCAAATGGATCCATCGATTTCGATCCCAGACCCCTCTGGGTCTTAATGAGAGGGTTACATACACTTGCTTTCTATAAGTAACACCTGAATGATAAACCATGTGCCCTATTCCCAGTAATTTTTCTACACCCATTACCTCTATGTTATTGCTATTGACGGAAATTGGCGAGGTGCGAGAAGCACCGATATTTGTTGATTATTTAGCCGCCGGATAAATGAATGCAGACTTTTTTTATCCTGGTTGGGGTTATTCCTGATTGTAAGGGACCCCTTTAACCACTCCTATTATGTACCACTCTCTGTTTTAATTTTCGCCCCCCTCCTTTACAATAATATTTTTGCTTAAATGGATATATTAGAGATTTGGATATTAACCAGTGACCGTGGCCGTAGTTAATAAAATTGGAATGGCTAAGCTGATTGACATTAGTGATGTATATATATGTATGCGGGATATTTATCACAAACCCGATTCTTTTATTAAACATCCATACATATAGGTCCGTTCGGATCCACACTCTATATTTGAGTGTATAATGATGTGTTAAAGACATAACTACACTAGCAAAGGATTCCGATTTGTATTGATTACTGGTAACATCGATTTGTGGGTCAATTGCCGGAAGTGAAGTCACGGTGCGGTTCAAACACCGGAAGTTACAATTTGTGATGCACTTCCGGTGCGCGTATGGCGCACGATGGTCCGTCTCGTGGACTGAGCGTGCGGTCCACCTGCAGGACATGACATAGGGGTAGTGAGTTATCCACCCTTTAAATCTACACGTACATGTTATTTCAGCATCCTACTAGAACCCTGGTGATCACTTCATTGAATGGTTCCTGTGTAACATTCCCCATCCACGTACAGTGTCGGGATTGGCAGATGCTTTGGAGTGGTGTGTGTTTATATATACGTATTTGGTGGACATGGTCTCATATTGTTTTAAAGGTATTTAATAAAAATAATTTTTTAAGGAGAATTTTTTCTTTTGCTGGATATTCCTAGGACTGACACACACTGAACCAAACCCTCAGCTGTAAGGAAGAGAGAAAGAGACACCCAGCTCCTTCTATAACCGAAGGAGCTAGCGTCACCCTAGGGGTCTAGTCAAAACAGACACAGAAGGAAAAAGGGAACGGGACTAGAGAAGTGTTGGAGCAGACGATCCACCAAACTTCCAGAGCTCACACAAGGCAGAACTATAACCCGCAAAGGCTATAGGGAGAGGGAGGAATAAATAGCCACATCAATTACCTAAACAGCAACACCTGGGAGGAGGTGGGATTCAGCTCAGACCCACAACAAAAAAAACTGTCAGATTGAGTCACGTGCAGCAATTCTGACAGATCTCCTTAGAACAGCCGCAGGGCAGGGCGTGACAGCTGGTGTCTAGGGAAGCTACATTTCCCTGACCGCACCCTGATTGAATGTTGTGGAGGCCAGGAGTAAGTCTTATCCTGGAATGGCACAGGTGTTACCCACCCCCAGGATTGCGGGCCCTACGTCCATCAGGGTCTCCGCCAGCAGCTATGTTACTGGCTCCAACCTCCACTTCTCCTCCTCCGCCGCCTCCTCCTCCACTTCCACCTCCAGCAGTAGTCAGCCATCACTCACTAGCTCGAAGCAGTGTAGTACTGCTGTGGGTAAGCGTCAACAGGCCGTGCTGAAGCTGATCTGCTTAGGGGACAAACCGGACACCGCCGCAGAGCTTTGGCAGAGTATAAGGGACCAGACGGAGCTGTGGCTCTCGCCACTCAACCTACAACCAGGCATGGTTGTCTCTGACAATGGACATAACTTGGTTGGGGCCTTGGAGCTCGGCAACCTGATACACATCCCATTCCTAGCCTACGTCTTACACTTATTGGTTCAGCGGTTTATCAAAACCTACCCCAATTTGCAAGAGCTACTAGTGAAGGCGCGCCGCGTGTGTGCCCATTTCCGCAAGTCGTCCATAGCTTCAGCCGGTCTGTCAACGCTGCAGCAGCGCTTGCAGCTTCCAGCTCACCGACTGTTGTGCGAGCAAGCTTGCGCTGGAACTTTACATTCTACATGTTGGCCAGGCTTTGTGAGCAGCAGGGGGCAGTTGTGGAATACCAGCTGCAACATGGTCGTCGCCTTTTGAAGTCAACTGCCACTATTCACAAGCGAGGAGTGGGCATTGATGTAAGACCTCTGTGAGGTTTTAAAAAACTTTCATTAATCCACACAGATGTTTAGTGGCGATAACACTATTATCAGCGTAACCATCACACGGCTGTGTCTACTGAAACAAACTCTGCTCACAATTAAGGAGGACGCTCTGAATGTGGCAGATGAGGAAATGGGGGAGGACATTACACAGGGGGATAGCCAGACTACCAATAGTTCGTCTTCTCAGCGCGAATTGGACCATGAGGAGGAGGAGGAGGAGCTGGAGACAGTTGCCTCTGCTACAGAGGGTAGTACTCATGGAACTTTAATTCCATCTGTTTAGCGTGGATGGGTAGAAGAGGAGGAGGATGAGGAAATGGAGAGTCATCCTGATGATCTGGCACACATGGCTGACTTCATGTTAGGCTGCTTTTCCCGCGACCCTGGCATTATATGCATTTTAGATAACACGGATTACTGGGTGCTCACCCTTCTCGACATCCGCTACAAAGAGAACTTCTCATCTCTCATTCCTGTGGTGGAGAGGACGAGTAAAACGGTGCAATACCAGAAGGTACTAGTTGAGAGATTGCTCCAAAATTTTCCATCTGACAACGCGGTCGGCACTTCCTTAGGCAACCAAGGAAGGGAGACAAGGGAAACACACAGCAGTTCCAAAAAAGGCAGGGCAACACTCACCAAGGCATGGGACAATGTCATGACACCCCGCCAGCAACCTCACCCTAAATGATGCCTCAGTGCTTTACAACTACTGGATGTCCAAGCTGGACACGTGGTACGTACTTGCACTCTATGCCTTGGAGGTGCTGGCCTGCCCTGCCACCAGCGTTTTGTCCAAGCGTGTATTTAGTGCTGTTGGTGGCATTATAACAGATAAGCGTATCCGCTTGTCCACTGGCAATGCTGACAGGTTGACTCAGATAAAAATGAACAAGGCCTGGATTGCCCCTGACTTCTCAACTCCAGAGCTGAGCTGATGATGAACATAAATGCAATTTCAATCTATCATTTATAATGTACTTAGTCTACTGTAGTGTGTTCCCATGCACCTTTCCCACCACAAAACAAAGAGTATATGGTTGAACCTTGTTTTCTCCTCCTCATCCAGATTATATATATTCCCTCGACACTAATTTTTTTATAGGGTCAGCCCAACTGCAGGCCCTCAACAATTTTTTTTTAATATGGTCAGCCCAACTGCAGGCCCTCAACTCAAATTTTTTTATAGGGTCAGCTGAACAGCATGCACTCACATATAATGTTTTAAAGCGTCAGCTGAACAGCATGCACTCACATATGTTTTAGAGCGTCAGCTCACCTGCAGGCACTTACATATGTTTTAGAGAGTCAGCTCACCTGCAGGCACTAGCATATAATGTTTTAGAGCGTCAGCTCACCTGCAGGCACTAGCATATAATGTTTTAGAGGGTCAGCTCAGAAGCAGGCCCTCACCCCTAATGTTTTAGAGGGTCACCAGCAGGCCCTTGTTCCAAATGTTTTTGAGGGTCACCAGCAGGCCACCAATCATAATTTTTCAAGGGTGTGTATGATGCCCTCCTTTATGTGTAATAAAAGGTGTATTGTAGTGCCGGTCCTTTGCAATTTTTGGCAGCCCTTTCACTTGGTGCATACGTAGGCTTTATGAGTGTCGGAGTCCCACTACCTGAACAATTGTACCACAATGTAAATGAGGCCCTCCTTTATGTGATATACAGGCTGTTTCGGAGTGCCTCTTGCTTGTAAATTTTGGCAGCACTTGTACTTTATATACATTTAAATATACAGGAAAGAATGTTTCCTAACAATTTTTCCTGTGAATTTTTTTTTCTTTTTTTTGGGGGGGGGGGGGTTTGTGCATATTTTTGTCAGTCTATAAAAGTGGCGTACAACTCGGACAACATGGTTCCCAGCAGCTGTTGTCGTGTTGCCCTAGCCTAAAGCTGCCCTACAGCAGTGAAGAAAAATGGCTGGGTTTTATGGAAACCTGGAGTAAAACTGTTTGTATGTGGAGACTAAGGGCCTGTGAGTTTATATTGGCTGATAAGGGACGTGCGACCGTGTGTATGGCAGTTGGGATATGAAGAGAAAGTCTTGCAGGCTTGTATTGGCTAATGCAGGTCATTTTTTACCTCAACAGTATTATTTCACAGTAAGTAAGTCATATGTGTACCAAGTTTAGTAGAAATTGATCGATATACATTGTACAATGGCTGTACTTGGTATCCCAGCTCAGCCCCATTCTCTTCAATGGGGCTGAGCTGCGCCTAGGTCATGTAACCAATGAAAGCGATGTCACATAGTAACATAGTATATAAGACCGAAAAAAGACATTTGTCCATCCAGTTCGGCCTGTTTCCTACAAGTTGATCCAGAGGAAGGCAAAACGAAAACTGTGAGGCAGAAGCCAATTTTCCCCACTTAAGGGAAAAAAATTCCTTCCCGACTCCATTCAGGCAATCAGAATAACTCCCTGGATCAACGACCCCTCTCTAGTAGCTATAACCTGTAATAATATTACACTCCAGAAATACATCCAGTCCCCTCTTGAATTCCTTTATTGTACTCATCATCACCACCTCCTCAGAGAGTTCCATAGTCTCACTGCTCTTACCGTGAAGAATCCTTTTCTATGTTTGTGTACAAACCTTCTTTCCTCCAGACGCAGAGGATGTCCCCTCGTCACAGTCACAGTCCTGTGGATAAATAGATGATGGGAGAGATCTCTGTACTGACCCCTGATATATTTATACATAGTTATTAGATCTCCCCTCAGTCGTCTTTTTTATAAATTGAATAACCCTAATTTTGATAACCTTTCAGGGTACTGTAGTTGCCCCATTCCAGTTATTACTTTAATTGCCCTCCTCTGAACCCTCTTCAGCTCTGCTATGTCTGCCTTGTTCACAGGAGCCCAGAACTGTACACAGTACTCCATGTGTGGTCTGACTAGTCATTTGCAAAGTGGTAGGACTATGTTTTCATCATGGGCATCTATGCCCCTTTTGATGCAACCCAATATCTTATGGGCCTTGGCAGCAGCTGCCTGACACTGTTTTTTACAGCTTAGTTTGCTGTTTATTAAAATTCCTAGATCCTTTTCCATGTCAGTGTTACCCACCCAGTGTTTTACCATTTAGTATGTACGAGTGACTTTCATTACTCCTTCCCATGTGCATAACTTTACATTTGTCAGTGTTGAACCTCATCTGCCATTTCTCTGCCCAACCCTCCAATCTATCCAGATCCCTCTGTGGCAGAAAACTGTCCTCCTCAGTGTTAATTACTTTACACCGTTTAGTGTCATCTGCAAAAATAGATATTTTACTGTGCAAGCCTTCTACAAAATCATTAATAAATATATTGAAGAGAATCCCAGTACTGACCCCTGAGGTACCCCACTAGTGACAGTGACCCAATCTGAGTGTGTACTGTTAATAACCACCCTCTGTTTTCTATTACTCAGCCAGTTACTTACCCACATACAGACATTTTCTCCCAGTCCGAGCATCCTCATTTTATATACTAACTATTTGTGTGGTACAGTGTCAAATGCTTTGGAGAAGTCCAGATATACGACATCCATTGATTCGCCGCTGTCAAGTCTATAACTTACCTCTTCATAGAAACTGATTAAATTCATTTGGTATGACCGATCCCTTATGAATCCATGCTGATATGGCGTTATTTGCTTATTTTTATTCAGATACAGTACTGCAAGATAGCATCTCTTAGAAAACCTTTAAACAGTTTACCCTCAACAGATGTTAAACTGACCGGACTATAATTTCCAGACTCTGTTTTTGGACCCTTTTTGAATATTGGCACCCCATTTGCTATGCGCCAATCCTGTGGAACATTCCCTGTCAGTATAGAGTCCGTAAATATCAGAAATAAAGGTCTGGCTATGACATTACTTAATTCCCTTAGGATACGGGGGTGTATGCCATCCGGTCCTGGCGATTTGTCTATTTTAATCTTTTTAAGTCGTTGTTGTACTTCTTCCTGGGTCAGACAGGACACTTTTAATGGGGGATTAACTTTTACATTCTGCATTTCATCCGACAGTTTATTTTCCTCAGTGAATATAGTGGAGAAAAAAATATTTAATAGTTTTGTTTTATCCTCGTCGCTCTCTGCAACACCCCCCTCATTTCCCTCATGGCCTAGGTTAAGCTGTGAGAAGGGCACTGCACTACTGCAAGCGCTGATGCCTTCTCAAACAACTGATGGGTGGGGGTCTCAGGTGTCAGACCCCCACTGTTCAGATACTCACCGACCAGATAGGTCATCAGGTGCTGATGGCCAATCCAGAGAATAGGTTATTAGTATAAAAGTCCCAGAAAACCCCTTTAATGATAAAATTAAACTACTTTACCACGGGTCTTGGGAATTTTCAAGGGTATGGTCCCATTACACTCACGATTTCGAGGCCAATAGAGTGATTTTTTTTTGCATTTAATTTGATCACTTATTATGAATAAGCCCGGCATATCAATTAGTTGCAATAGAACAATAAAACATTCTAAATTTATTAGATTACACTGTGTAAAGTTCATTTTTCCTTACCCTTTCACAACCCTTGGCTTACTAGTATGTTATGGCAGCAAATGACTTGTGGACCTTTGTCACGCTAGTAGACATAGATATATCAAATATTGCTGCATCCGTAACAAGTGGCTCTATAAAAATATCATATGACCTACCCCCTCAGATGAACGGCATAAAAAAGAAAAAATTTATAAAAACTGTGCCAAAACAGCCATTTTTTGGTTACCTAACATTAACTGTTCCCGCAAAAAAACAAAAATTGTACTGCATCTAACATAAAAAACTAAAAATAACATTTACAAAATGATGCCAACATAAAGTAGACCTATGGAAAATGTAAAATAATAACTACTTTATGAGGTATCACTATTTTTTATAAATAAAGGTGAAATATATCAACGCAAATTTCACTGTCATGAAGTACAAGGTGTCACGAGAAAACTGTTTCAGAATGGCTTGGATAAGTAAAAGTGTTCCAAAGTTATTACCACATAAAGTGACACATCAGATTCCAAAATTTGGCCTGGTCCTTAAGGTGAAAAATAGCTGTGTCCTGAAGGGGTTAATAAGGTCAGTGTTGTGTCAGAGAAACTGATTGGAGTTTACTGTGTCCACAGTCCTCAGCTCTACAATCACCCAGAACCTAACATCTTCTTTATACTACATATCCCCTGACTCACTTACTGGTCTAAAACCTTCCCAGACACCTGATGTACCTGTGTTCCAAATTTGGTGAAGATCGGTCCAGTCGTTTGGTCACGCATAAAGAACACACACACAGACATACAGATGTCGGGACAGACAGAAACTCATTGTGTACCAGCATGTTACCTCAACAGTATTCTTTCCCAGATAGTAAGTGATAGGTGTACCAAGTTTAGTAGGAATTGATCGATGAGTTTTTGAGTTACAGAGCAATATGTGTGTAGCAAAAACTGCTGAAGCATACAAACTCCCTGCAGCTCCTGTGTAGGGGCGTATGATCCCCACAAGATTTCTTTCCAGGTAGCAAGGGATGTGTATACCAACTTTCGTTGAAGTCGATGGTTGTGTTTTTGAGTGATTGCGGAACATACATACACACACACATATCCTTCTTTATACATACAACCCTTGGCTTACTAGTCTGCTATGGCAGCAAATGACTTGTGGACCTTTGACACGCTAGTAGACATAGATATATCAAATATTGCTGCATCCGTAACAAGTGGCTCTATAAAAATATCATATGACCTACCCCCTCAGATGAACGCTGTAAAAAAATTAAAAAATAAAAACTCTGTCAAAACAGCCATTTTTTTGTTACCTTGCCCCAAAAAAGTGTACTATTAAATGATCAAAAAAATCTTATGCACCCAAAAATGGTACCAATAAAAACGTTAACTGTTCCCGCAAAAAAACTAAAATTGTACTGCATCTAACATAAAAAATAAAAATAAAATAACATTTACAAAATGATGCCAACATAAAATAGACATATGGAAAATGTAAAATAATAACTACTTTATAAGGTATCACTCATGAGGTATCTGTTTTAAAAGCAGAATTTTTTTTTTATAAATAAAAGGTGAAATATATCAATGCAAATTTACCACTGTCATGAAATTTGGTCTGGTCCTTAAGGTGAAAAATGGCTGTGTCCTGAAGGGGATAATAAGGTCAGTGTTGTGTCAGAGAAACTGATTGGAGTTTGACTGTGTCCACAGTCCTCAACTCTACAATCACCCAGAACTAGAGATGAGCGAACATTTAAAAAAAGTCCGTTGTTCGGGGTTCGGGTGGTGGTTAATTGCGCATCCCGTTATGGATTCCACTATAGCGCATATGGAATCCATAAGGGGCGGCTGCCACCTACCTGAACTGTTGCACAGCTGAAGGACCTGGCGTGACGTCACTGTCATGTGATCAGTGCAGGGGCGTGGCTCAGCACGGATCAAATCCCGTGCTGAGCCACGCCCCCTGCACTGATCACATGACAGTGACGTCACCCCAGGTCCTTCAGCTGTGCAACAGTTCAGGTAGGTGGCAGCCGCCCCTTATGGATTCCATATGCGCTATAGTGGAATCCATAACGGGATGCGCAATTAACCACCGCCGGAACCCCGAACAACGGACTTTTTTTAAATGTTCGCTCATCTCTACCCAGAACCTAAAATCTTCTTTATACTACATATCCCCTTACTCACATTGTACTGACATTTAAAGATAGTTGTCTCTGCAAAAATCTAAAATAAAATAAGACTTCTGTTGCATCACTGGCAGAAATTGGGCATTGCATAGAAATAACCTGTGGATGACTGTGGACTTGACTTGAGGACTGTAGCCATATTCAAACTCCACTAACTTTAGCTGACACAATATTGACCTTTATAAAGATCGTCTGCTCGATGATATGGGACAATTATCTGGAACAAGTGTTGGTATTCCTGAAAATTGGCCTAAAATCGTGCAGTCTAATCATGCCATCTACCCAGTACATACATAGATTGTGCTCACCTCAAGGGTGAGTATTGGGCCCTATTTACTTCAATATATTTATTAATGATCTTGTAGAAGGCCTGCACAGTAAGATATACATTTTTGCAGATGACTCTAAACTGCGTAAAGTTATTGACACGGAAGAGGACAGTATACTGCTACAGAGGGATCAGGATAGATTGGAGGCTTGGGCAGAGAAGTGGCAGATGAGGTTTAACACTGACAAATGTAAGGTTATACACATGGGAAGGAATCATGCAAGTCACCCGTACATACTAAATGATAAAACACTGCGTAACACTGACATGGAAAAGGACCTAGGAATTTTAGTGGACATAAAACTAAGCTGTAGAAACCAGTGTCAGGCAGCTGCTGCCAAGGCCAATAAGATATTGGGTTGCATCAAAAGGGGCATAGATGCCCGTGATACATAGTCCTGCCACTTACAAAACTCTAGTCAGACCACACATGGAGTACTGCGTACAGTTCTGGTCTCCTGTGAACAAGGCAGACATAGTGGAGCTGGAGAGGGTTCAGAGGAGGGCAATTAAAGTAATAACTGGAATAGGGGGACTACAGTACCCTGAAAGGTTATCAAGATTAGGGTTATTCACTTTAGAAAAAAGACGACTGAGGGGAGATCTAATAACTATGTATAAATATATCAGGGGTCAGTACAGGGATCTCTTCCATTATATATCTATACCCAGGACCATGACCAGTGGAGTATAATTATATTACAGATTATACATACTAGAATACTGGAGAAGGGTCGTGGACACAGGGAGTTATTCTGACTGCCTGATTGGTTTCAGGAAGGATTCTACCTCATTTTTTTGCCTTCCTTCTTTTGCAGGATAACAGGCTGAACTGGATGGATCAATGTCTTTTTGCAGCCTCACATACTATGTTAGTACGTTACACCACACAAACTAGACAATATACAAGGCTTCAGGACATGAATAGACACAGGCTGAGTTTAGCATCACTATAGAATGTATTTTTATTGATGCTTGATTATTATATTGAGGTAGTCGTTATAATGAATAATGCCCTATTAGCGTACGCTCACAAGCAGCAGATCTGTGGCAGAAATATCTGCTCTAATCTTCTAAATGGATTGTTTCTGCAGCATGTGCATGGTTGTCTACAAGCCTCAATGCAAAGTTGCAAAAATATATGTGACAAATATGCCATGTGTGAACATACCCATAGGGTTTTATTACACCCAACTTGCAAGGACCAACATTGACATCGGATATCAACAGTCACTGTACTCAGCTGTCTCCTTTGGATGGAAATGCAGGATTTATGATCACTGACCACCACTTCATTCAGGATTGTCATCATCACAGTCATTTAATGAGGATGAACAGGAGGATCAGAACCATTGTTCTAGTGATCAGTGGGATCCCAGTGGCCTGACCCCAAGCAATCAAATATGTATCATCTTTCCTATGGATAGTTGATAAATATTAACTGCACATGGGGGCCCCAACAGCAAATATCCAACCCCCATAGCATGATCAGTTTTACCCCAAAATGTAAAAAGTCATAGAAATTGGGATCTTTTTTAAGTACCATTTCACAGCAATGTGTACCATCTTTAATGCATCAAGCAGCACATAACATTTACTGCATCGGGGTCACATCTGAATCCTACCTTTGTGAAAAATATATATCATAGAGAGTCTGCATGACCCCAAATGTTACTGGAGGTTTATCAGATTTGTCTAACATGGCTGTTCTTGTTTGTTCTTCGGGAAAACTAAGAATGTATGACACCATTATGTACAGTAACTCTTCCGAAGAAGGTATATGTACCATCAGCACTCTGTCATGGTGGTCTTCTGAGATACAAGAGGTAGAAAAAAGAGGATTATAGCACAAAAAAGCACTAATGGTTTAGAGTAGAAACCAGATCAGGAAAGAACAAGTGCCTGGTGAAGGAGTCGAAAGGCGCCAAGGGTGGATTAATAGGGTTGATGTGATATAGGTTGCGTTTTATTACTCAGTGTAAGTCAGTGTGTGGGCTGCGTTCAGACACAAAGAAATACTACATGCGATCCTGGCCGGGGGGGTACAGGTCACAGGTGTCTTTATCCTGCTGACCATCCCCCTTTGAAGTGAGTGTTATCCATATTGTTCCCTGGACAATACATATTCCAGTGGAACATTGTTTCTGGACAACCTTATTTATATAATTTCAACCCTTATCCTATATAGAGATCCGCCAGGGATACATATATCTACTAGAGGGATTTGGCACCTGATTTCCGTGTTTTCTTTTTTTCTGTGACATTTCACGTCCTACTGACTCCATGGTGGTCTTCTTCCAGTTTTCCAAATAAATAGATAGAACTTTAGATTTTAACAACTTGACAGAAAATTACATTTTTTTTTTATGTATAGAATTGCTCTGTTAACATAAAAGCAATTTATGGAGCATGGACTGAAGTTGAAATCAATTGTAAAAAGTGCAGACTACAAAATGTGAATAGCAGGTCCATCCTCAACTGCACATGGAGACGTGTACAGAGATATAGCCTGGAAGACATCACCTTGCAGACTATATATCTGTACAATACATTAGAATATAACAACCAGGAAACTTCCAATCACTGATATAAGTCCACGCAGATATATTATTTCTACAGTATAGGATTAGATAGCGAGAGTTGCTATAAGACACCTGGAGAAAATGATACTACTGTCTGCCTTCAGCAAACACATCTAGGAATGTTCCTCTACAGTAGCAGTAAGAAAAGATAAAAAACGTCAAAACCTGTCAAACTGAGATGATCTCTAGAAAGATGCATCTGATAAGCTCTTGATTCTATTTTATACATAGCTGCCAATAAACTATACAAGTAGCCATGACATTCCATCTTGAAATAGACATATCTACTTAATGCCAGGTAATAATAATCTAAGGTTAATATAAAAAGTAGGCAAATTAGAAAATCTTACCACCCAGAGGTATGATACAGAAGATCAAATAAATCCAGATAGCTAGTCTGGCCATTTTTTCCCTTTATTCCACTTATTGTCAGAACATAGTGCTGAAATGCAGTCCTCCTCACAGGAACAGGTGTATGTGACTGTCACCTTCACACTGATTCCACCTTGTTCTTCTGTTAGGGGAGGGCAGCAGGTACTGTTATTTATTGTACATCCAGATCTCCAGACTCCTATCTCTTCCTTGGTGCTCTTTTTTCCATTGTTAACACCTTCACTGCTGGTATATGAATTACTTAACTAGCCTGTATTATTGGGGAAGTTTAAGGACATGAGACACTATTAAAATGGAATCGAGAACAGTCATTGGAAGTTACAGTCAGGCCCAAGGAATAAAGGACTTTGTAAAAAAAAAAAAAAAAAAACACTATATCAAAGGAGATGCAAAGATAGAGAGAATACATAGACTCAAAACCAGTGAAAATTGAATGTATGGAAGACAAGAGCATATCAATAGCTGGTTGACAGAACTGATGAACTGAACAATTAAACAATGTTATTTGAGATTAACACAAGTATACAAATGGAATTTATATGTAGCCATAAATACACCAATTGCTCCATACACACAGATACTTTTATAAAGTAGGCATTTTTTTTTGTATGGCAGATCCTCCACATGATGTGGATTTTTCCACGCTATTTCCACTAGGCATAGGTCCACAATGTAGTTCATATAAAGCGCTTTTTTTCCATGCATGCATTGAAGTTCTCATTAAAATCATTGTGAGGTCCAAAACCCATATCAAAATCTGCACAAAAAATGCACTAATAAGAGATACGAATGGAAAACCGCATAAAAACCAGCATGGAAAATACACTGAACACTGAATTTTTATGTGAACTCTGTGCCTGTTATCAAGAGGAGTCATAAAAATGCATTTCAACTTGTCGGCAAATACACCACACAGATCCGTTGTCTAACTATACTTTCAGCTGATGTCCCTACAAACAGTGAAAGATCTCTAGACACATCGGCAAGTAGATCTAAACTAAAATGTTTGATAATGTCTGCTCTATTATCAACTTTTACATGGAACAACTTGACCAATAAATGACCAACAATCTGACAAGACATTCATTATTGGTGGTTTCAGCAGACATTAAAAGGGAATTTATCACTTCCAAAATCTGTTTCAAAATAAGCATACTGTCATGTAGGGTAGGTGCCAAGAACATGGCGATACCTTTCTTCTGAAACTCCGGTCTGAGAATCCTCAAAAATGTTTCTCGTTATTTTTGTGCAAATAAAAAAAATCTTTGACTGAGCATTTCTCAGTATTAGAGGAATAATTTTGTATAAGAAAAGTATGGCTTATGTTTCTGGGCACTTAACCTACATGGTGGTATGCTTACTTTGAAACTGATTATGGAAGTGACAGAGACCCTTAAACATGTGTATGTTTCACTTTCTTTTCCCTGCTGCATCTGGGGATCCTTATTTGTGCATGTTTGGAATTTTTTATTGGAATATTCAATATTGTATTGTCCAGAAGTAAAGTTGACCAGTTGAAATTCCATGTCTATGACCAGTTTTAGGCTAACATCACACAAGATAGATAATTTCCATCACGTCTGCTGCAAATCCATGCATTCCAGTGAGTTAACAGAGTTTTTTTAAAACTCCACTTGGTATGCCCAGCAGGGTTTGAGAATCATTGCAGATCACGTCTGCCTCAGTCTTGGTATTCCTCAAGTGTTTGGTGTGGTTATAGCACCATCTAGCGGTGTTAAGTTGTATTACACTTTGTTTTTCCTGTTACAATACTACTGCATTGTGGGTGGTGCACTGCATTGTGGAAGTGCAAAACATCCTAATAAAGAGAAGTCTCCAGTCTCTAGGACACAGCAGAGCTGTTCTTATGCATGTCTCCTTCTCAAACTCTACCATCCTTGTAAAATCATATCTGGTGAGAGATCTACCTTTGTTTCAGGGACATCATGTCATGCAATGCTGTTCAGTTAGTTGTAATTGTTACTCAGGGAGTTGTTATAACTGTTAGATGTTAGACATGTAATCCTATGTACAGGCAGCCATTTTACCATGTGCTTTCTCTGTTAATGCAGATGTTATAGTACATGTTATTCTATACTTAGTACTTAGAAATGTTATTTGTATTCTTGTAGTTTTACCACATACTTGTACAAACTCTCACTAATGGGCATCGTGCAGAGAGTACAACCTGTTGACCAATAAACAAGTTAGACTATAAAGAACAGTCCTCTTATTTGGTAGACAGGAATGTTTTATGCTGAATGACAGACTGCACACTGTGTGAACAAGTATGGAGGCAGAACACCACTTATTAACATTGTACTAGGCAATATTTTCTATATGTTTTTAGTGACATTTTGTACAAATTTGTTAAGTTCTATTCAGAAAAACACTAGAAATAATTTTAGCATACTGCATTTTGGAAACAATTTCACTTTTACCTAAAATGCCACTAAAGCGACATAAATCAGATGTTTAGTATGTACATTTTCAAATAGCAAAAAGATGTTGAGAAAAAATACTTTGAAATACACTATTCACAGCGTTCCTTCCAGTATACTTATAGCCACTGCACATTTCATATAAATTAGGAATTTTGGCCCAAATTTACTAATGTGCTCGTAGAAAAAATATGTTTAACCCTTTCATGCCTGATGATGTACATGTACGTAATCGGGCTGGGTCTTTCAAGATGGTGTCCGCTCCTGAGCGCTGTGGACGCCATAGCCGCTGGTGGCCGTCTGCTTCTTATAGCAGACACCCGCGGCTCATGTCCATAACCAGCAGTAATGCAGATCGCGGACATTTAACCCCTCAGATGCCGTAGTCAATCCTGACTACGGCATCTGAGCGCGCTTCCAGTTATGCTCTGGCTCTCCCGTGCGGCGACCGGAGGAGCCGAGGATTGTGTGCAGCAGCCCCTGTCTTTGTGAATGATAGGAGGCTGCTGCATAGGATTTCCTATGGAGCCCTTGCCTGTAATAGGGCTCCATAGGAAAGTAGTAAATTCATCATAGATTCCAATGCAAGTGCATTGGAGTCTAAGATAATAGCAATCTAATAATTATATGTTATAGTTTCCTATAGGAACTATTTAAAAGTGTAAAAAAAAAGTTTTTCAAAATAAAAAAACATAAAAATTCAAATCCCCCCCCCCCTTTCCCAAAATAAAAATAAAAGAACTAAAAAAATTTAAAAATACATATCATGGGTATTGCTATGTGTGAAAATGCCAATAGTATAAAAATATAACAATATATTCCCCATACAGTAAACAGCAAAACGGAAAAAAGCATCCAAATGGCCGATTCGCCATTTTTGGTCGCTTCATTTTCTAAAAAGTACATTAAATAAAAAGTTATCAAAAAGTCATACACACCCCAGAATGGTATCAATGAAAAGATCAGATCGCCCCGCAAAAAAATGAACCCCCATACAGCTCCGTACACATAAATACAAAAGAGTTATAGGAGTCAAAATATGGCGACAAAAAAATAAAACAGATTTTTTTCCCACATTTCTATTTTTTTTATCACTATCAAAACACAAGAAAAACTATACATGTAAGGTATCGCCGGATTCGTTCTAACCTGTAGAATAAAAGTAACTAGTCATTTTTATCGTGCATCAATAAAAAACCATAAAACTGTGGTGGAATTCCTTTTTTTTTTTTGCAATTTCACCCCATTTGGAATTTTTTCCCGCTTCCCACTAAATCATTGCATATGATTTAGTGGGAAGCGGGAAAAAATAAATGGTGGCGATGGAAAGAACAACTTGTCCCGCAGAAATCAAGCCTTCATATGGCTATGTGAACAGACAAATAAAAAAGTTATGGCTCTACGAAGGCAGGGAGCAAAAAACAAATAACGCAAAAAAAACAACACTCCGGGCCTAAAAGAGTTAAAAAAGTGGTTTAAATTGGCATATCTAGGGTTTTTAAGTGGCAATATCTTTATTAGTTTACATCAAACATATGAACATATAAAATTGATCACAACAGCAGCATTACATATATAAAAAAAAGGAGGATACAATGGTCCTGTAGTAAACAGCTACGTACATATATCAAATGGGCTTAATCCATCTTAATAGGGCACCCAAATCTATCATCAAGTCTCATGGGTACACAGGGATAAATATAAAGTGCATAGTGCTAGCCAAAATGGCTAATATAAATTATATATGTCCTAGGACAATAGAAAATGAAAGAAGTGATACATAAACATCAATAATGGAATCACATGTTACAAAGCATAGCCCAAAATGATAGTAAGATACAAACCAGTGTGCCTCCAACCCGATGTACGTTTCGCTACTCAGCTTCCTCGGGGGTAGCACATTGCTGGTTCCTACACTTATTTATACTCTGTTAATGACTGCTAAATTAAAAACAGTTGGGAGTGGGGGTTGTTTCTAAAGCATGTGTATCCATGCTTTAGAAACATACTATGCTCTAGTATTGCGCAGATCAGCTCTGAACTCAGGAAACATTATTTGGAACAGGGCAGAGGTCACCAGTTCGTTCTGCGGTGGAACATATATGCTGTCACAGACCGTACAGAATATATTCCAGGACTAATTAATAAAAATGATTTTTTTTAAATAATTATGATTGAAGATGAAGTGCAAAATAAGGTGCAAGAAAAAAGTGCAAGTGATAGTGAAAGTGAGCATGCCAAAAAGAATGTGAAAAAGAAAGTGAAAAAATACTGTTAAGAATATAAAATTACATACGAATATCAAAGTTTATAATATAATTAAATATTCATGATTAGGGTTGAGCGAACCCAAACTGTATAGTTCGGGTTTGTACCGAATTTTGTGGTGTTTGGGACCCGGACCCAAACCCGAACATTTTCATAAAAGTTCAGGTTCGGGTCCGTTGTTCGACAATTCTCGACTTCTTTGCCCTAAGAAGCCATTACAGCCATGCCTACTAATGGCATGGCTGTGATTGGCTAAGTGCAGCATGTGACCCAGCCTCTATTTAAGCTGGAGTCACGTAGCACCAAACGGCACTCTGTTCTTCTCAGTGTAGGGATAGGATGCTGCCGCTTCTGTGAGGGACAGATTAGGGAAGAAATCTGCAGAACCTGTTGTACATTAATCCACAAGATACAGCAAATAGAGAGGGAGGGAGCTTCAGCAATCCTACATTTCTGTACCCAACCACTGCCAAGGAATTTTTTTTTTAAATCCATCTGTTACAGAGGTGGGGTCGGCGGCCATTTTAGCCACTGCAGTGTACTGCATGTCTGCCGCCTGGCAGTGACATCAGCTTAATCCTTTTTGGTAGCTCAGTGAAGGAGAAAATGCTTTTTTTCTGGCTGCTCAAGTCCCCTACATTACCTTTGGTATAATTAAGGGGTGACATAGTCCATTTGTCTAGTCTGGGACCTGTGATGCCACAGAGCATTTGTGTATAAAATGCACTAAACCGTATATTCAATTTCTGCAGTATTTTTGTGATAAAAAGCTGTGATCCTGGTCCCCAAAGCAGTTTGAAATACACCTCCCAAATACACATTTGACATTTCTGCCGTGAAACAAAGCCTCAGTGTATTCTTGGGAAAATAGAAGTATTCCTGGTCCACCAAGCAGTGTTAAAAACACCGCCCAAATGCATATTTTACATTTCTTCAGTGAAATAGAGAATCAGTGTATTTTTGGCAAAAAAAACATATTCCTGGTGTTCAAAACTGTTGTGCAGACAGCGTACAAATACATATTTAATATTTCTGCAGGGAAATAGTGCATCAGTGTGTTTCCTGGGAAAAAAAACATTATTCCTAGTCCACAAAACAGTTTGAAATACCCCACCCAAATACACATTTGATATTTCTGCCTTGAAATAGAGCCTCAGTGTATTTTTGGGAAAAATAGAAGTATTCCTGGTCCACAAAGCAGTTCCAAATACACCACCCAAATACACATTTGACATTTCTGCAGTGAAATAGTGAATAAAAAATTTTTTTTATGGGGAAAAAAGCAATATTGTCAAGGATAGAGAACAATTAGCAGGAACTGATAAATAACGACAGACTGGCTTGATCCAAAACTAAGGAGCATATAGGTGAGCCCTTTAAATCCCTAAAAGCTCTCCCTGACTGCTACACATGCAAAGGTCTCAATGGTAGACGATTGCATATGTGGTCTATATATTAAGTTGTACTTGCGGACGCTTTTATATAGGTAAAACTATTAGGTGCCTGTATGAACGCGTCCGTGAACACATCAACTCCATAGTCTCGGGAAAAGGCTGCCCTAGGGTGATAGAACATGTGAATATGGCACACGGTGGGGATGTCAGTTCCCTCTCCTTCTCGGGGTTGGATATGGTGCAACCTCCACCACAGGGGGGTGACAGGCACCTTCTTCTCCTCCAATGAGAAGCAAGATGGATACTACGTACCAGGGCAGTGGAAGGGTTAGGGTTAAATGACCGCACTGACTTAGGTATGTTCATTTAGAATTATTGCTTGTGCAATGGAATATGGGCATCTGTCCCACAATGCACTCCGATGTTCCTGTTCTTACCTTGTCATACTGTGCGGTAATACATGACCCTTTTAGCTTCGATGCGCCCCTATGAATGCGCTCCTGTCTCGTCACATGTTGTGGTCTTGGATGACCCATCCAGTGTGAATTGTACTATCTGTGCATGCGCTGTTTTTATGCCATTTACTGATATACCATGTCATCATAGATTTGTATTTGAAACATTGCCTTCTAAGATTTTTAGATGTCATATTGCAATGAATTGTCTCCTGACAAGAAGGAAGATTGACTACTCATTTTCATTTGTATCCTTTTTGCACCTTGTTATGTTTTTAACCTTCTAGTAGTGCCGTGGCATCGTCACTGATTTTTCAGCTGATGAGGGAGCGTACAGCTTAAGAAGGCAAGCGTATGCACACTTCTGACGTAGCAGCCCGATGAAGCGCTTTCAGCGCGAAACGGCCGTCGCTCAACTCACTGCATGAAATCCTTGGCATCCTGCCCGACACTGCCTGCACGCTGGTGTATTAAATAAAGCGATCCTGCAAACTTCACTGATGAGTGCCGCCCCGTTCTTTTCTACATTATTCTACACATGCAAAGGCCTCAATGGTAGACGATTGCATGCCCACGAACCTAAGACTGTGTGACACCTGAAAATCCTATAGTAGTGAGGGGACACGGCCACAGGCTCCCTGCACTGAATACGGAGGGAGTCAGGGTCACCTAGAATCAAGCCAGCAAACAAAACACAAAGTACACGGAATACACTTATCTTACAGCAAAACAGCTGCAGCCTCCAGCAGAACACACTTCATCCAAGAAGTAATATAAACCGCAAGGAGGAGCAGTATGAGAGGGAATATAAAGCAAGCCAATTAATCAAGATAAGAGACAGCTGAGGGAGAGAAAGGAACTGAGCAAAGTAAAACCAAAACAAAGAACATCATACAGAAGACAGGGAGGAACCTCTGACCGACCGTCTCCTAGAACCAAAAAAACGTTATTCTTGGTCCACAGAGCATTTTTCTGACAGGGCACTGCCTTAGTGAACTTAATTGTTGACAATTGGCAGTTAAACGTGGACGTGGGCATGGTCGTGGTGGTGTTGGTGGAGCTCCTGTTGCTGGGAGAGGACGTGGCCGTTCAGCGCCAACTACTGGTCCAAGTGAAACACCTTCCTCTGGTGCAAGTAGGCGACAAAACCTGCAGCATTATTTGGTAGGCCCGAATGCCGCTCTACAAATGGTGAGGCCAGAACAGGTACAGGCGATAGTAGATTGGGTGGCTGATAGTGCCTCCAGTTCCTTCACAGTATCTAACACCCAGTCCTCTGCAGAAAGCTCAGAGTTAGCACCTGCAGCCCATGCTCATCAGTCTTCCACCTCACCCCCTTGCAAATCAACCAAGCAGTCAGAGCTCCAAGTCATGCAGCAAACTCTTATGCTTTTTGATGACTCTGTCGGCAGGGTTTCCCAGCCCATCCACCTAGCCCTGCACCAAGTGGAAGACCTTGAATGCACTGATGCCCAACCACTTATGTTGCAGGATGAGGACATGGGAAGACTGCCGCAGCACGTCTCTGATGAAGGCGAAACATGGGTGCCAACTGCTGTGGCTTTCTGCAATGTGCAGACCGATGAGGAGGGCAGGGGTCATCAATGGGTGGAAGATGATGTGGAGGATGATGAGGTCCTAGACCCAGACTGGACTGAAGGTTGTGCTAGTGACGTGTGCAGTTCTGAGGAAGAGGCGGTGGTCGCACAGAGGCAACAGCACAGCAAGAGAGGGAGCAGGGTGCAAAAGCGGAGCAGCCGTTCCATAGACAGTACGCCTGCTACTGCCCACTGCACCCGAGCACCGAGCACACCAAGGCCTGCTCCAAGGGGTTCATTGGCGTGGCAGTTCTCCACACAATGTCCTGACGACAAGACACGAGTGGTTTGCACGTTGTGCCATCAGAGCCTAACGCGATGCATAAATGTTCTTAACCTGAGCACAACCTACTTGACCAGGCACCTACATGCAAAGCACGAACTGCAGTGGAGTAAACACCTTAAAAACCACGAAAGGTCTCAGGCTCCCCCTGCTCCCTATTCTGCTGCTGTCTCGGCCTCTTCCTCTACCTATGGCGTCAACATGGCACCTGGAAACCAGCAAACAGAGGATGTCCCACCAACACCACCACCACCTCCGTCACTATCACCAAGCATCTCCACCATGTCACAGGCAAGTGTTCAGCTTTCCTTCTGCCAAACACTGGAGAGAAAGAGAAAATACCCACCTACCCACCCTCGATCTCTGGTCCTGAATGCCAGCATTTTAAAATTGATGGCCTTTGAAATGCTGTCATTCCGTCTGGTGGGGACGGACTGTTTCAAACACCTGATGGCAGTGGCTGTCCCACAGTACGTAGTACCCAGCTGCCACTACTTTTCCAGACGAGCCATCCCTTCCCTGCACAACCAAGTGGAGGATAAAATCAAGTGTGCGCATCTGTTGCAAGGTCCACATAACCACAAATACATGGACCAGTAAGCACGGCCAGGGACGCTATATCTCCCTAACTGCACACTGGGTAAACGTAGTGGCGGCTGGGCCCGAGGCGGATAGCAGTTTGGCGCATGTCCTTCCACCACCGAGGATCGCAGGGCATTATTTTTTGCCTCCTGTTGCCTCCTCCTCCTACTCCGCATCCTCCTCCTCCTCTTCTACCACCCCCACATCTGGTCATCGAAAGAACCTCACCCCCAACTTCAGCACAGCCAGGTGTAAACGTCAGCAGACGATTTTAAAACTCATGTGTTTGGTTGACAAACCCCACACCGCACAGGAGCTTTGGAGGGACCCGGCCTGGTGGTGTGCTTTAATGGGCGAAATCTCGTTGCAGCTCTTAGACTAGCCGATTTGACGCACATCTCTTGCCTGGCACATGTGCTGAATCTGGTGGTGCAGAAGTTTCTTAAAAACTACCCAGACATGTCAGAGCTGCTGCTGAGAGTGCGGTCCATATGTGCGCGCTTTCGGCGTTCTCATCCTACTGCTTCTCGCCTGTCTGCGCTGCAGCATTACTTTGGCCTTCCTGCTCACCGCCCCATATGCGACATGCCCACCACGTAGAACTCCACCTTACATATGCTAGAGAGACTGTGCGAGCAGCAGCGGCCGATGGTGGAGTTTCAAATGCAGTACTTCACCACCAGTAACTGGGCCTGCACGCGAGACCTGTGTACCTTGTTGCGGTCTTTTGAGTACTCAACCCACATGGCCAGTGCTGATGACGCCATTGTTAGCATTACAATACCACTTCTATGTCTCCTTGAAAAATCAATTACGTCGATGATGGAAGAGGATGTGGCAGAGGAGGAGGAGGAGGAAGAGGGGGCATTTCACAGGGTTTCAGGCCGGTCATTCCGAAGTGGCTCAGTGGGTTGGTTTCTGCACCAGCAGAGGCCAGGTACACAAGTGGCCAGCCAGGGCACAGTTCTGGCGGACGAGGAGGAGGTGGATGAGGAACAAGGTTTATTGCATGGTGGCACCCAACGCAACTCAGGGCCATCACTGGAGCGTGGCTGGAGCGTGGCTGGAGCATGGCTGGGGGGATACGGAGGACACAGACGATACACCACCTACAGAGGACAGCTTATCCCTACCTGTGGGCAGCCTGGCACACATGAGCGACTACACGCTGCAGTGCCTGCGCAACGACAGCAGAGTTGCCCACATTGTAACTTGTGCTGACTACTGGGTTGCCACCCTGCTGGATCCCAGGTACAAAGACAACGTGCCTACCTTAATTCCCGCACTGGAGCGTGATAGGAAGAGTACAAGTGCACGCTGGTAGATGCGCTCCTGAGGGCATTCCCAACTGACACAGGGGGACAAGTGGAAGCACAAGGCGAAGGCAGAGGAGGAGGAGGAGCAAGAGGTCACCAATGCAGCTGTGTCACGGCCAGCTATGCAGAAGGCAGGGTAAGCATGGCCGACATGTGGAAAAGTTTTGTCACCGCGCCACAACAACCTGCACCACCAGCTGATAAAGAACGTCTCAGCAGGAGGCAGCATTTGAACAA
Organism: Bufotes viridis; assembly: GCA_033119425.1. Classification (NCBI taxonomy): domain Eukaryota; kingdom Metazoa; phylum Chordata; class Amphibia; order Anura; family Bufonidae; genus Bufotes; species Bufotes viridis. Next base: position 169,574,917 of record CM065592.1, on the reverse strand, counting down.
CATGGTGGAACAGTATGTGTGCACACGCCTCCACATACTGACTGATGGGTGTGCCCCATTCAACTTCTGGGTCTCCAAATTGTCCACGAGCTTGCCCTTTATGCCTTGGAGGTGCTGGCCTGCCCTACAGCCAGTGTATTGTCTAAACGTGTATTTAGCATGGTGGGAGCGTCATTACAGACAAACGCAGCCGCCTGTCTACAAGCTCACTTTCATTAAAATGAACCAGGCATAGGACTTTTCTGTACCTTGTGCAGAATAGACATTTATAACCGCCTCAACAATACATTCTTTTACTCCAGTGCACTTATTCATTGAATCCTTGTTTTATTTGTACCATTATTTCGGACTACCCTCACCTGTTCCATTGCTAGGTGACATGAAGTCTGTTTTGCTGTTATGGGACCTCTCTCTTCTGTCAGGGTGCTAGGGCCTAAATTACTAGAAGTGGGCTGTTCCATTTCTGGGTGACATGAAGCCTGTTTTGCCTTGCATTGTCCTCTCTCCTCTGTCTGGGTTGCTGCGGCCTACATTTATGATAATTGCCTGTTGCTTTGGTGGGTGACATGAAGCCTGTTTTGCTGTTACAGGACCTCTCTCCTCTGTCTTGGTGCCAGGGGCTTAAATGACTGAAAATGGCCTGTTCCATTGTTGGGTGACATGAAGCTTGTTTTGCCGTGCATTGACCTCTCTCCTCTGTCTGGGTGGCTGCGGCCTCCATTAATGATATTCGCCTGTTCCATTGCTGGGTGACATGAAGCCTGTTTTGCTGTTACGGGATCTCTCTCCTCTGTCAGGGTGCTAGGGCCTAAATTACTGAAAATGGCCTGTTCCATTGCTGGGTGACATAAAGCTTCTTTTGCCATGAATTGCTCTCTTATCTGTCTGGGTGCCAGGGGCATACATTTCAGATAATCGCCTGTTGCTTTGGTGGGTGACATTAACTTTTTTTTGCCGTCCAATGACCTCTCCTCTGTCTGGGTGCCAAGGGCCTACATTTCTGATAATCGCCTGCTGCATTGGTGGGTGACATGAAGCCTGTTTTGCCGAGCATTGACCTCTCCTCTGTCTGGGTGCCAGGGGCCTAAAATTTCTGAATATCACCTGTTCCATTGGTGGGAGACATTAATCCATTTTTGCCAGTGAACAGCCACAGCTGTTTATTGCTGGCAGGAAACAAAATTTTGTAAAAACATATGTTACTGATCAAAAGATGCGTGACTACTGTCTACAAAACGCACGCTGGTAGACGCGCTGCTGATGGCGTTCCCACCTGACGCCTCCCCGACCTCTTATTCCACCTCGTCCTCTGAGTTGCCAATTAATATTGTTTCATTTTTAGTTATTTTATTTTAAGTTATTTCCCTATCCACATTTGTTTGCAGGGCACTTACTCACATTTTGCTGCCTTTTGCAGCCCTCTAGCCCTTACCAGGGATATTTTACAGCCATTTTAGTGCCTAAAGGTTCGGGTCCCCATTGATTGCAGGGTCAAGTTCGGGTCAAGTTCGGATCACGAACCCGAACATTTCCGTGAAGTTCGGCCGAACTTCTCGAATCCGAACATCCAGGTGTCCGCTCAACTCTAAGCACAAAGGGTTAACAAAAAATAAATAAATAAACTACATTTTCCCTCACTAATCCTCCACTTCTACAGTTCCAATGCTGGTATGTTCCCCTCTGTTTGACATAGAAGAAAGGCCTGATCAGTCAATCACTGGCTGTAGCCGTGACCTGGCTCAACCAGGGATTGGTTAAGTGGACGTTTCCTGACATTACTGGAATTTAGAGATGGTAACAGAAAATGAAGAGCAGTGGGGACTGGACCAGCAGAGGTCTGAGTTTTGAGACCCCCACTATTCGCTAAAATGAGGAGTTATAAGTGCTCAGCTGTGCAATGTCTCTCCTAACTGCTGAGGACATACTGAAGGCAGCCTCTAAACAAAGTCTCGGTCTTCAGCTTCAACAGTAACTTTTCATTTCCATTTTCAATAGCGAGAAGAGAAAACTCTCAGGTGGGTTTTAACTCCTTGTTTTAGCTAATGGTCCCAGCATTGGACCCTCACTGATCAAAATCTTTGATATGTCCCTATGAGTTTTTGGGACATGTAGTTACTCCAACTTCATGTGTATGCTATACTGATGTAAACTGTTAGGAAAAATGAACTAATACATTAAAACTTATATATAACATTTGTACTTTATGAGAAAGAGTTTGAGGAGTTTAACCCCTTCTACCCCGGGCCATTTTTCACCTTCCTGCCCAGGCCATTTTTTGCAAATCTGACATGTCACTTGATGTGGTAATAGCTTTGGAACACTTTTACTTACTCAGGCCATTCTGAGACTGTTTTCTCGTGACACATTTTACTTAATGATAGGCATAAATTTGAGTCAATATATTTCACCTTTATTTGTGAAAAATTTTGAAACATTCCCAAATTTTCGAATTTCTATTTTTCTACTTTTATAATAGATAGTGATACCTCATATAATAGTTATTTCTTTACATTTCCCATATGTCTACTTCACTTTTAAAAATAAAATTTTATTTTTTGGGGACGGTTTTCAGAAAATTTCTAAAACATACTTTATAAGGACCAGTTCAGGTCTGAAGTCACTTTGTGGGGCTTACATAGTAAAAACCACCCGTAAATGGACCCATTTTAGAAAGTACATCCCTCAAGGTATTCAAAACTGATTTTACAAACTTTGTTAACCCTTTATGTGTTCCACAAGAATTAATGGAAAATGAAGATGAAATTTCAGAATTTCACCTTTTTGGCATATTTTAAATTTTGATCAATTTTTTACAGTAACAAAGCAAGGGCTAACAGCCAAAAAAAAAAATCAATATTTATTACGCTGATTCTGCGGTTTACAGAGACACCCCGCATGTGGTCGCAAACTTCTGTATGGCCACACCACAGGGCGCAGAAGGAAAGCAACGCCATATGGTTTTTGGAAGGCAGATTTAGCTGAAACTACGGGATAAGGTGCCAGTTTTCTTGGTACTATTTTGGGGTACACTGCTCTATATTACATTTGTGAGGCAAGGTAACTAAAAAAAATATCAATGTTTTGGCACCGTTTTTATTTTTTATTTTTTACAACATTCATCTGACAGGGTAGATCATGTGCTAATTTTATAGAGCAGGTTCCTACGGATGTATTGATATCAAATATGTCTACTTTCTATGTTTGTTTGTTTCAGTTTTACATAATATAGCATTTTTTTTTAAAAATGTTGGTGTCTCCATTTTTTGAATGCCCTATTTTTTATTTATTTTTCTGCCGATTGTCTAGTGCCGGGGCTTGTATTATGCAGGAAGAGTTGACGTTTTTATTGGTACCATTTTTGGGTACATATGATTTTTTGATCATTCATTATTACACTTTATGGGGCAAGGTACCCGTACATATTAAATGGTAAAACACTCGGTAACACTGACATGGAAAAGGATCTAGGAATTTTAATAAACAGCAAATTAAGCTGCAAAACCAGTGTCAGGCAGCTACTGCCAAGGCCAATAAGATAATGGGTTGCATCAAAAGGGGCATAGATGCCCGTGATGAGAACATAGTCCTACCACTTTACAAATCACTAGTCAGACCACACATGGAGTACTGTGTACAGTTCTGGGCTCATGTGAACAAGGCAGACATAGCAGAGCTGAAAAGGGGTTCAGAGGAGGGCAACTAAAGTAATAACTGGAATGGGGCAACTACAGTACCCCGAAAGATTATCAAAATTAGGGTTATTCACCTTAGAAAAAAGACGACTGAGGGGAGATCTAATAACTATGTATAAATATATCAGGGGTCAGTACAGAGATCTTTCCCATCATCTATTTATCCCCAGGACTGTGACTGTGACAAGGGGACATCCTCTGCGTCTGGAGGAAAGAAGGTTTGTACACAAACATAGAAAAGGATTCTTCACTGTAAGAGCAGTGAGACTATGGAACTCTCTGCCTGAGGAGGTGGTGATGGTAAGTACAATAAAGGAATTCAAGAGGGGACTGGATTTATTTCTGGAGTGTAATAATATTACAGGCTACAGCTACTAGAGAGGGGTCGTTGATCCAGGGAGTTATTCTGATTGCCTGATTGGAGTCGGGAAGGAATTTTTTTCCCCTTAAGTGAGGAAAATTAGCTTCTGTCTCACAGGGGTTTTTTGCCTTCCTCTGGATCAACTTGTAGGAAACAGGCCGAACTGGATGGACAAATGTCTTTTTTCGGTCTTATATACTATGTTACTATGTTACTATGTTACTATAAGGTGACCAGAAAATTAGTTGTTTTGACGCAGTTTTTATTTATTTATTCTTCCAGCGTTCACCTGAGGGGTTAAGTCATTAGAGATGTCCCGAACTATTCGCTGGCGAACAGTTCCCGGCGAACATCGCATGTTCGCGTTCGCCGCAGCGGGCGAACATATGCGATGTTCGGTCCGCCCCCTATACGTCATCATTGAGCAAACTTTGACCCTGTACCTCACAGTCAGCAGACACATTCCAGCCAATCAGCATACCCTCCCTCCCAGACCCTCCTACCTCCTATCAAAAAGCAAGGACAGCATCCCTCTTAGATTCATTCTGAAGCTGCAGTGTAAGGCCCCATTCACACGTCCGCAATTTTGTCTGCATCTATTCCGCAGAATTGCAGAATGGATGCGGACCCATTAATTTCACAACACACTACGGACATCTGAATGGGGCCTTAGTTAGAGCACGAAGAGTGCTGCTTCTGCTGAATTGATAGGGAAAGCGTTAGCTAGGCCAGTGTTCTGTGTCCACTCCAGTCCTCAAAGACTCATCTGCTGTAAGGACAGCGTCCTGACAGCACCCTAAAAAGCCCTTTTTAGGGCTGGTACATCAGTCTGCTTTTATTTTTATTTTTTCTATATATATATATTGCAGTTGCCTGCCCGTGTGTGAGAGGCCACAGGCCCACAGACTGTACTGTGTGCACACCACTCATATAGGGTGGCACAGTACCTTGCAGATAAAAAAGTCATTTAATTTTTATCCTTTAATATAATTGCAGTTGCCTGCCAGTGTGTGTCAGGCCCACAGAATGTACTGTGCCCGCTGCCCACCACTCATATATGGTGGCACAGTACCTTGCAGATAAAAAAAAAGTCATTTAATTTTTACCCTTTAATATAATTGCAGTTGCCTGCCAGTGAGTGTGAGGCCAACAGACTGTACTGTGCCCACTGCCCAACACTCATGTAGGGTGGCACAGTACATAGCACTGTGCACGCACAGTGACCTAAAATTCTAATGAAGCGGACCGAGCATGGGTCTTTTTCCATCTCCCGGTTCCAAAAATCTATTCACTACACCAGCCCTGGCCCTGATAAGGGACAAAACAGAGATTAAACTGATAGGAATAGTACTTACAGTTGTGTTCAAAATGATTCAACCCCCACTGAAATTTAGTGTTTTGGCCAGTTTGACATTGATTTTGATCATTTCAGTCATCTTGTTTACAATTAAATCAAAGAGGCCCTTGTAAGTCAGACAAAGATAACATAACATTTATAATGAAATAACCACAAATGTCTTTTCTGTGCTCACATCATTATCAGTTTTATTCAACCCCCAAGTGACATTCAAACTTAGTACTTAGTACAACATCCTTTTCCAGTTATAACAGCTTTTAAACGTGAAGCATAGCTTGACACAAGTGTCTGGCAGCGATCTACGGGTATCTTCGCCCATTCTTCATAGGCAAAAGCCTCTAGTTCAGTCACATTCTTAGGCTTGCGCGCTGCAACTGCTTTCTTTAACTCCCACCAGAGGTTCTCAATCGGATTTAAGTCTGGTGACTGCGATGGCCACTTCAAAATGTTCCAGCCTTTAATCTGCAACCATGCTCTAGTGGACTTGGAGGTATGCTTGGGATCATTGTCCTGTTGAAAGGTCCAACGTCTCCCAAGCCTCAGGTTTGTGACGGACTGCATCACATTTTCATCCAATATCTCCTGGTACTGAAGAGAATTCATGGTACCTTGCACACGCTGAAGCTTCCTGTACCTGTAGAAGCAAAACAGCCCCAAAGCATGATTGACCCCCGCCATGCTTCACAGTAGGCAAGGTGTTCTTTTCTTCATAGGCCTTGTTCTTCCTCCTCCAAACATAGCGTTGATCCATGGGCCCAAACAGTTCTAATTTTGTTTCATCAGTCCACAGAACACTATTCCAAAACTTCTGTGGTTTGTCCACATGACTTTTGGCATAATGCAGTCGACTCTTCTTATTCTTTGGAGACAGCAAGGGGGTGCGCCTGGGAGTTCTGCCATGGAGGCCTTCATTACACAGTGTGCGCCTTATTGTCTGAGCTGAAACTTCAGTACCCGCATCTGACAAATCTTTTTTCAGTTCCTCAGCAGTCACACGGGGACTTTTCTCCACTTTGCGCTTCAGGTAGTGCACAGCAGTCGAAGTCAGCCTCTTCTTTCTGCCACGACCAGGTAGCGTTTCAACAGTGCCTTGAATTAGCGAATGATGCTTCCTATGGTGTCTCTTGGTATGTTTAACATCTTTGCAATCTTCTTATGGCCATTGCCCTTCCTGTGAAGAGAAATCACCTCTTCTCTTGTCTTCCTGGACCATTCTCTTGACTTCACCATGTCTGTAAACACACCAATAAATGTCTAGAAGGAGCTGAGTATCACAGTCATTTTAAATCTGCCAAATTGGTGCTTATTATGCTTGATTGCTTCTCCTTGACATCCAGAGGTGTTTTCAATACCTGATCAAAAACACTTGAATGAACCTCTGTTCTTAAGAGTGGTCGTCTTTAAGGGGTTGAATAATTGTGTCAATGAAGAAATCACAAAAAAAACATTTTATACTGTATTACAAAAACAATTGATGTCATTTTAGTTGCATTTGGTTCTTTAAAAAGTCCTTGTAAGATTTCATTCTGAACACAATTACAAATGTACACTAAATTCCCTAAAACCCTTTACAGCATTGGGGGTTGAATAATTTTGAACACAACTGTAGTTAACACTAGTTGCATTGGTGGCAAATTCCATTGCAAGTGCCCAAAATGAGAAGGAAGCGGACAGAGCAAGCGTTTTTCTCTATGCCCCCATGCAAGAATTCAATTTAATACACGTCCCCTGATAGGGGACTTAACAAAGATTAAAATAGTAAGAATAGTAGTTCACATTATTTGTATTGGTGGCACAGTACATTGCGCGGAGCACGCGAAGTGCCCCAAATTGGAAGTAAGAGGACCGACCAATCATCTTTTTCCATCTCACGGTTCCTAAAATCTATTCGATACACGTCCCCTGATAGGGGACGTAACAGGTATTAAACTGATAGAAATAGTACTACTTAACACACCACTCATAGGGTGGCACAGCACATTGCACGGCGCAAGCGCAGTGCCCCATATTGGAAGGAAGAGGACCGACCAACCATCTTTTTACATCTCCCGGTTCCTAAAATCTATTCCATACACCAGCCCCTGATAGGGGACAAAACAGAGATTAAACTGGTAAGAACAGATTTTTTTAATAAAAAAAAAAAAGAGGACAGCCTCTGCGGAGCTGGGTATTTTTTGGCCGCGTTGCTGAACACTCATGCACAATGGCTGTAGGCTTATGCGTCCTTTTGCGGAGGTGACAAACCTGGTCAGTCAAACCCAAGGCAGCATCATCGACCTCATCCCACATGCGTATTTTCTGGAGCATGCCCTGCGAAGAGTGCTGGATCAGGCCATAGATGAGCATGAAGAGGAAGAGTTGTGGTCACCATCACCACCAGAAGCAGTCTTGTCGTCGTTGATTGCTGGACCTGCGGCAATGCAGAGAGAGGAGCCTGAAGAAGAGGAGTCAGAGGAGGAAGGTGGCTTTGAAGAGGTGGAAGACCAACCACAGCAGGCGTTCCAGGGGGCTTGTTGTCACCTTTCAGGGACCCTTGGTGTTGTATGTGGCTGGATGGAGGAAGAGACCTTCAATGACGTCAGTGAGGACAAGGAACGGGACATGACTAGCTTGGTATCCAATCTCCATGTGCAAGTGGAGAGTTTGCGGTTGTGCAGATGGACTGTTTGTGGTTGTTTGCGGTGCGTTAAACAGAGAGTTTGGTCTGTCAGAGTTTGGTCAGTCACTGTGAAGCGGGCGTAACCCTTACACTACCTGATGGATACAACATCATACCTGATCGTATACACACACTGGATGTTTTAAAGCACGTTATTCCAAACAATTTAGGAATGTTAGGTGATTTATGCCCTTTATGGATTAAAACCTGACTCTGCGCCTGACTACGTAATTTTCCATGGGAGTTTTGCCATGGATTCCCCTCCGGCATGCCACAGTCCAGGTGTTAGTCCCCTTGAAACAACTTTTCCATCACTATTGTGGCCAGAAAGAGTCCCTGTGGGTTTTAAAATTCGCCTACCTATTGAAGTCTATGGCGGTTCGCCCGATTCGCCCGTTCGCGAACATTTGCTGAAGTCCGTGTTTGCCGTTCGCAAACGGAAAATTTGATGTTCGCGACATCTCTATAAGTCGTGTGATATTTTTATAGAGCAGATCATTATGGATGTGGCAATACCTAATATGTCTACTTTTTCTTATTTATTTAAGTTTTACACAATAATAGCATTTTTTAAACAGAAATAATGATGTTTTAGTGTCTCCATAGTCTGAGAGCCATAACTTTTTTATGTTTTGACCGATTGTAGGGTCTAATTTTTTGCAGGATGAAGTGACGGTTTGATTGGTACTATTTTGGGGGGCATACAGTTTTTTGATCAGTTGCTGGCTTTTTTTTACAGTTTTTTTTTTATGGAGTTCATCTGAGGGGTTAGGTCATGTGATATTTTTATAGAGCTGTTTGTTATGGACGTGGCGATACCTAATATGTTCTTTTTTTATGTATTTCACTTTAGCACAATAATAGCAGTTTTGAAACAAATAAATGATGTTTTAGTGTCTCCATGTTCTGACAGCTATATTTTTTTTGGGGGGGGGGCGATTGTCTTAGGTAGGGGCTTATTTTTTGCGGGATGAGATGATATTTTCATAGATACCATTTTGTGGGACAGATGCCTTTTTGATCGCTTGGTGTTGCACTTTTTGTGATGTAAGGTGACAAAAATGGCTTTTTTTACATCGTTTTTATTTTTTTATTTTTATAGTGTTTATCGGACAGGTTACATCATGTGATATATTTATAGAGCCGGTCATTACGGATGCGGCGATACCTTATATGTGTATGTTTTTTCTTTTCCTGTTTTTTTATTATAAAATAAGGGGAAAGGGGCATTTTTTTTCTTTTTTTACATAACAACTTTATTAATTTTATTAAAAACACTTTTTTTACCTTTTTTTCTTTACTTTATTTTTGACTTTAACTTTTGGGGGTCTGATCCCCTCTGCAATGCTTTACAATACTTCTGTACTGTAAAGCATTGCCTGTTAGAGTACTACACTGAGTAATACACTAACAGGTTGCCTAGGAGACCCAGCCTGAGGCTGGATCTCCTTGGCACCCGTAGAAGGCAGGTCCCGATGCTGTGCAAGGCATTGGGCAGCCTGTGAACAGCATCCGGCGGGGACCCGATGCGCTCCCTCCCCCGACACAAACCCCTTCTGTGTCGCGGTCAGCGCTGTCAACGCTGTTAGCGTGTAAACAGCGATGCCGGTGGATACAGCAGGGGTCCGGCTACCAGGGACTGCCAGACCCCTGCAGTGATCAGGGGTGCACCGCTCCGGTGCCCGTCCAATCACCATGACTTAACATTGCGTCCAAATGCGGGAAGGCAGCGCCTTCCATGATGTAATAGTACGTCATGTGTCAAGGAAGGGGTTAGACATTGAATGTGGTCCTCAATAGAGATGAGCGAACACCTGGATGTTCGGGTTCGAGAAGTTCGGCCGAACTTCCCGAAAATGTTCGGGTTCGGGATCCGAACTCCACCCGAACTTTATCCCGAACCCCATTGAAGTCAATGGGGACCCGAACTTTTAGGCACTAAAAAGGCTGTAAAATAGTCAAGGAACGGGCTAGAGGGCTGCCAAAGGCAGCAAAATGTAGGTAAATCCCCTGCAAACAAATGTGGATAGGGAAATGAATTAAAATAAAATAAAATGAATAAAATTTAACCAATATCAATTGGAGAGAGGTCGCACTGCAAGGAATCATGCGTCAGATCACTCAGCACTGGAGAAGGCCACTTTCAGTTATTTCGGTCCAGCACCCAGACAGAGGAGAGAGGTCCCACAGCAAGGAATCATGCGTCATATCAACCACCACCGGAGAAGGCCACTCTCAGTTATTTCGGCCCAGCACCCAGACAGAGGAGGGAGGTCCCACAGCAAGGAATCATGCGTCATATCAACCACCACCGGAGAAGGCCACTCTCAGTTATTTCGGCCCACCACCCAGATAGAGGAGAGAGGTCCCACAGCAAGGAATTATGCGTCATATCAACCACCACCGGAGAAGGCCACTCTCAGTTATTTCGGCCCAGCACCCAGACCGAGGATACAGGTCCCACAGCAAGGAATCATGCGTCATATCAACCACCACCAGAGAAGGCCACTCTCAGTTATTTCGGCCCAGCACCCAGACAGAGGAGAGAGGTCCCACAGCAAGGAATCATGCGTCATATTACCCACCACTGGAGAAGGCCACTCTCAGTTATTTCGACCCCACCACCCAGACAGAGGAGAGAGGTCCCACAGCAAGGAATCATGCGTCATATCAACCACCACCGGAGAAGGCCACTCTCAGTTATTTCGGCCCAGCACCCAGAAAGAGGAGAGAGGTCCCACAGCAAGGAATCATGCGTCATATCAACCACCACCGGAGAAGGCCACTCTCAGTTATTTCGGCCCACCACCCAGATAGAGGAGAGAGGTCCCAAAGCAAGGAATCATGCGTCATATCAACCACCACCGGAGAAGGCCACTCTCAGTTATTTTGGCCCAGCACCCAGACCGAGGATACAGGTCCCACAGCAAGGAATCATGCGTCATATCAACCACCACCAGAGAAGGCCACACTCAGTTATTTCGGCCCAGCACCCAGACAGTGGAGAGAGGTCCCACAGCAAGGAATAAGGCGTCATATCACCCACCACTGGAGAAGGCCACTCTCAGTTATTTCGGCCCAGCACCCAGACAGAGGAGAGAGGTCCCACAGCAAGGAATCATGCGTCATATTACCCACCACTGGAGAAGGCCACTCTCAGTTATTTCGACCCCACCACCCAGACAGAGGAGAGAGGTCCCACAGCAAGGAATCATGCGTCATATCAACCACCACCAGAGAAGGCCACTCTCAGTTATTTCGGCCCACCACCCAGACAGAGGAGAGAGGTCCCACAGCATGGAATCATGCGTCATATCAACCACCACCGGCGAAGGCCACTCTCAGTTATTTCGGCCCAGCACCCAGACAGAGGAAAGAGGTCCCACAGCAAGGAATCATGCGTCATATCAACCACGACCGGAGAAGGCCACTCTCAGTTATTTCGGCCCCAGAACCCAGACAGAGGAGAGAGGTCCCACAGCAAGGAATAAGGCGTCATATCACCCACCACTGGAGAAGGCCACTCTCAGTTATTTCGGCCCCACCACCCAGACAGAGGAGAGAGGTCCCACAGCAAGGAATCATGCGTCATATCAACCACCACCGGAGAAGGCCACTCTCAGTTATTTCGGCCCAGCACCCAGACAGAGGAGAGAGGTCCCACAGCAAGGAATAAGGCATCATATCACCCACCACTGGAGAAGGCCACTCTCAGTTATTTCGGCCCCACAACCCAGACAGAGGAGAGAGGTCCCAAAGCAAGGAATAAGGCGTCATATCACCCACCACTGGAGAAGGCCACTCTCAGTTATTTCGGCCCAGCACCCAGACAGAGGAGAGAGGTCCCACAGCAAGGAATCATGCGTCATATCACCCACCACTGGAGAAGGCCACTCTCAGTTATTTCAGCCCCACCACCCAGACAGAGGAGAGAGGTCCCACAGCAAGGAATCATGCGTCATATCAACCACCACCGGAGAAGGCCACTCTCAGTTATTTCGCCCTAGCACCCAGACAGAGGAGAGAGGTCCCACAGCAAGGAATCATGCGTCATATCACCCACCACTGGAGAAGGCCACTCTCAGTTATTTCGACCCCAGCACCCAGACAGAGGAGAGAGGTCCCACAGCAAGGAATCAGGCGTCATATCACCCACCACTGGAGAAGGCCACTCTCAGTTATTTCGGCCCCAGCACCCAGACAGAGGAGAGGTCCCACAGCAAGGAATCATGCGTCATATCACCCACCACTGGAGAAGGCCACTCTCAGTTATTTCGGCCCTGCACCCAGACCAGAGGATAGAGGTCCCACAGCAAGGAATCATGCGTCATATCAACCACCACCGGAGAAGGCCACTCTCAGTTATTTGGCCCAGCACCCAGACAGTGGAGAGGTCCCACAGCAAGGAATAAGGCGTCATATCACCCACCACTGGAGAAGGCCACTCTCAGTTATTTCGTGCCCAGCATCCAGACAGAGAGAGAGGTCCCACAGCAAGGAATCATGCGTCATATTACCCACCACTGGAGAAGGCCACTCTCAGTTATTTCGGCCCACCACCCAGACAGAGGAGAGAGGTCCCACAGCAAGGAATCATGCGTCATATCAACCACCACCGAGAAGGCCACTCTCAGTTATTTCGGCCCACCACCCAGACAGAGGAGAGAGGTCCCACAGCATGGAATCATGCGTCATATCAACCACCACCGGCGAAGGCCACTCTCAGTTATTTGGCCCAGCACCCAGACAGAGAAAGAGGTCCCCAGCAAGGAATCATGCGTCATATCAACCCACGACCGGAGAAGGCCACTCTCAGTTATTTCGGCCCAGCACCCAGACAGAGGAGAGAGGTCCCACAGCAAGGAATCATGCGTCATATCAACCACCACCGGAGAAGGCCACTCTCAGTTATTTCGGCCCAGCACCCAGACAGAGGAGAGAGGTCCCACAGCAAGAAATCATGCGTCATATCACCCACCACTGGAGAAGGCCACTCTCAGGTATTTCAGCCCCACCACCCAGACAGAGGAGAGAGGTCCCACAGCAAGGAATCATGCGTCATATCAACCACCACCGGAGAAGGCCACTCTCAGTTAATTCGTCCTAGCACCCAGACAGAGGAGAGAGGTCCCACAGCAAGAAATCATGCGTCATATCACCCACCACTGGAGAAGGCCACTCTCAGGTATTTCGACCCCACCACCCAGACAGAGAAGTGAGGTCCCACAGCAAGGAATAAGGCGTCATATCACCCACCACTGGAGAAGGCCACTCTCAGTTATTTCGGCCCAGCACCCAGACCGAGGATACAGGACCCACAGCAAGGAATCATGCGTCATATCACCCACCACTGGAGAAGGCCACTCTCAGTTATTTCGGCCCCACCACCCAGACAGAGGAGAGGTCCCACAGCAAGGAATCATGCGTCATATCTACCACCACCGGAGAAGGCCACTCTCAGTTATTTCGTCCTAGCACCCAGACAGAGGAGAAGGTCCCACAGCAAGGAATCATGCGTCATATCACCCACCACTGGAGAAGGCCACTCTCATTTATTTCGGCCCCACCACCCAGACAGAGGAGAGAGGTCCCACAGCAAGGAATAAGGCGTCATATCACCCACCACTGGAGAAGGCCACTCTCAGTTATTTCGGCCCAGCACCCAGACAGAGGAGAGAGGTCCCACAGCAAGGAATCATGCGTCATATCACCCACCACTGGAAAAGGCCACTCTTAGTTATTTCAGCCCCACCACCCAGACAGAGAGAGAGGTCCCACAGCAAGGAATCATGCGTCATATCAACCACCACCGGAGAAGGCCACTCTCAGTTATTTCGTCCTACCACCCAGACAGAGGAGAGAGGTCCCACAGCAAGGAATCATGCGTCATATCAACCACCACTGGAGAAGGCCACTCTCAGTTATTTCGGCCCAGCACCCAGACAGAGGAGAGAGGTCCCACAGCAAGGAATCATGCGTCATATCAACCACTACCGGAGAAGGCCACTCTCAGTTATTTCGGCCCAGAACCCAGACAGAGGAGAGAGGTCCCACAGCAAGGAATCATGCGTCATATCACCCACCACTGGAGAAGGCCACTCTCAGTTATTTCGGCCCCCTCCACCCACACAGAGGAGAGAGGTCCCACAGCAAGGAATCATGCGTCATATCTACCACCACCGGAGAAGGCCACTCTTAGTTATTTCGGCCCAGCACCCAGACAGAGGAGAGAGGTCCCACAGCAAGGAATCATGCGTCATATCACCCACCACTGGAGAAGGCCACTCTCATTTATTTCGGCCCCACCACCCAGACAGAGGAGAGAGGTCCCACAGCAAGCAATAAGGCATCATATCACCCACCACTGGAGAAGGCCACTCTCAGTTATTTCGGCCCAGCACCCAGACAGAGGAGAGAGGTCCCACAGCAAGGAATCATGTGTCATATCACCTACCACTGGAAAAGGCCACTCTCAGTTATTTCGGCCCCACCACCCAGACAGAGGAGAGAGGTCCCACAGCAAGGAATCATGCATCATATCAACCACCACCGGAGAAGGCCACTCTCAGTTATTTCGGCCCCACCACCCAGACAGAGGAGAGAAGTCCCACAGCAAGGAATCATGCGTCATATCAACCACCACTGGAGAAGGCCACTCTCAGTTATTTCGGCCCAGCACCCAGACAGAGGAGAGGTCCCACAGCAAGGAATCATGCGTCATATCAACCACTACCGGAGAAGGCCACTCTCAGTTATTTCGGCCCAGCACCCAGACAGAGGAGAGAGGTCCCACAGCAAGGAATCATGCGTCATATCACCCACCACTGGAGAAGGCCACTCTCAGTTATTTCGGCCCTGGATGAAAGGTATCCTTTTATGGACAGATTTACACTTGGCCTGCAACAGCTGGGACACCAGATTCAGGGTATTGCTATTTTGGCAAATTAATTTCACACCAGAACAAAATATATGTTTTGGCGGACACTATGAAACCTTGCCTGCAACAGCTGGGACACCAGATTCAGGGTATTGCTATTTTGGCAGATTAATTTCACCCCAGAACAAAATATATGTTTTGGCGGACACTATGAAACCTGGCATGCAACAGCTGGAACACCGGATTCAGGGTATTGCTATTTTGGCAAATTAATTTCACCCCAAAACATAATATATGTTTTGGCGGACACTATGAAACCTGGTCTGCAACAGCTGGGACACCAGATTCAGGGTATTGCTATTTTGGCAAATTAATTTCACCCCAAAACAAAATATATGTTTTGGCGGACACTATGAAACCTGGCCTGCAACAGCTGGGACACCAGATTCAGGGTATTGCTATTTTGGCAAGTGAATAACACCCCAAAACAAAATATATGTTTTGGCAGACACTATGAAACCTGGCCTGCAACAGCTGGGACACCAGATTCAGGGTATTGCTATTTTGGCAAAATAATTTCACCCCAGAACAAAATATATGTTTTGGCGGACACTATGAAACCTGGCCTGCAACAGCTGGAACACCAGATTCAGGGTATTGCTATTTTGGCAAATTAATTTCACCCCAGAACAAAATATATGTTTTGGCGGACACTATGAAACCTGGCCTGCCACAGCTGGAGCACCAGGTTCAGGGTATTGCTATTTTGGCAAGTGAATTACTCCCCAGAACAAAATATATGTTTTGGCGGATACTATGAAACCTGGCCTGCAACAGCTGGGACACCGGATTCAGGGTATTGCTATTTTGGCAAATTAATTTCACCCCAGAACAAAATATATGTTTTGGCGGACACTATGAAACCTGGCCTGCAACAGCTGGGACACGAGATTCAGGGTATTGCTATTTTGGCAAATTAATTTCACCCCAGAACAAAATATATGTTTTGGCGGCCACTATGAAACTTTGCCTGCAACATCTGGGACACCAGATTCAGGGTATTGCTTTTTTGGCAATTGAATTTCACCACAGAAAATAATCTATCCTTTGCCAGACAGCAGACAGTATTATACTTGTCTAGCCAAAGCTGGAACACCAGATTTAGAGGATTGGTATTTGGGCAATTGTATTTAACCCCTTAATAAAATATAGAAATTGCTATCCTGAGTTTCCTGGGGTGACAATTAGCACAGCCAAGCCCCTGATGTAGGATATAGCAAAAAAAAACTAGTATTGATGGATTGATAGACTTGGTGGCAGCTTGTTCTGGAGCACCACAAGTCACAAAATGGCCGCCGATCAACCTAGAAAATAAGTGACAGAAAAACCCTCTGTGCAGCATAAAAACCAGTGAGCAAGTAACTAGCAGAAGTTCAATCATTCACAGCTGTAGATCGATCCGTTCATTAGGTGCTGTTGCTGACTTTACCCTGCCTAATCTCGCCCTGACAGAAGCTGCATCCTTTCCCTACACTAATCAGAGCAGTGTGACGTGCGGCGCTACGTGACTCCAGCTTAAATAGAGGCTGGGTCACATGCTGCACTTGGCCAATCACAGCCATGCCATTAGTAGGCATGGCTGTGATGGGCTCCTAGGGCAAGAAGTATAACGCTAGCTGATTGGCTGCTGTGCAGCCCTTCAGAAAGCGGGAAGTAATCGACGAACAACGAACCCAAACCCGAACTTTTTTGAAAATGTCCGTGTTCGATGCTCGAACTGTTCGCTCAACACTAGTCCTCAAGATAGATCACACTGTACTCTGCATCTTCATTGTATACTCAATTCTTTGGGTGTCTATCAGTCCATCAAGTTCAAACAAGGGACAGGTGGGGACGCAAATCCCAGAAAGAATTGAGACTCAAATTTCTACACGTTGTCATAAGCATGCTGTTTACTTTTAAGAATTCATCTAAACTCTTTTTAAATTTGTCTACTGTTCCTGCTGTGACCACATCCTGAGGAAGTCTACGCCACAGCTTTACAGTTCTTACAGTAAAGAAGCTTTGACGCTTCCGGAGACTGAACTTTTTCCTCTCCAATCGGAGGCAGTGCCCCCTTGTCTTTTGAGCTTATTTTACATGGAACAGTTTTTCACTATATTTTTTGAATGGCCAATTTATATATTTGTATAGGTTAATCATGTCCCCCTTAGACGTCTCTTCCCAAGACTAAATAAATTCAATTATTTTAATCTTTCTTCATAACTAAGACCCTTCATGCCCCTTATCATTTTAGTCGCTCTCCTCTGTACGTTTTCCAGATGCAGTGCATCCTTTCTATGGACTGGTGCCCAGAAATAAACTGCATATTCCAGATAAGGCTGCACCAACGCTTTGTAAAGTGGTAAAATAACATCCCTGCCCCACGAGTCGATGTCTCGTTTAATTCATGACAATATCCTGGTGGCCTTAGAAGCAGATTATTGCCATTGTATGCTGTAATTTAATCTATCATCCACAAGGACACCAAAATATTTCTCTATAAATGACTCTCCCAGGGTTGCATCACCTAGGACATATGAAACACAGAGAGTATTACTACCAAGATGCATAACTTTACATTTGTCCACATTGAACCTCATTTGCCAAGTTGATGCCCAATCATTCAAAGTGTTCAAGTCAGCTTGTAGTATATGGACATCTTCCATAGACTGTAGAGTTCTACATAGCTTAGTATCATCTGCAAAAATGGAAATGGGGCTATTAATCTCATCCTCTATATCATTATTAAACAAATTAAATAATTGAGGGCCCAGCACTGAACCTTAGGGTACACCACTTATAACCCGGGACCATTCTGAATAGGAATTATTGACCACAACATTCTGAACACGGTCCTTCAGCCAGTTTTCAATCCAATTACAAACTCTACTTTCTAAGTATATAGACCTTAATTTAGCTATTAAACATCTATGAGGACAGTATCAAAGGCTATGCAAAATCCAGAAACACTACATTCACAGCTGTAGATCGATCCGTTCATTAGGTGCTGTTGCTGACTTTACCCTGCCTAATCTCGCCCTGACAGAAGCTGCATCCTTTCCCTACACTAATCAGAGCAGTGTGACGTGCGGCGCTACGTGACTCCAGCTTAAATAGAGGCTGGGTCACATGCTGCACTTGGCCAATCACAGCCATGCCATTAGTAGGCATGGCTGTGATGGGCTCCTAGGAGCAAGAAGTATAACGCTAGCTGATTGGCTGCTGTGCAGCCCTTCAGAAAGCGGGAAGTAATCGACGAACAACGAACCCAAACCCGAACTTTTTGAAAATGTCCGTGTTCGATGCTCGAACTGTTACGCTCAACACTAGTCCTCAAGATAGATCACACTGTACTCTGCATCTTCATTGTATACTCAATTCTTTGGGTGTCTATCAGTCCATCAAGTTCAAACAAGGGACAGGTGGGGACGCAAATCCCAGAAAGAATTGAGACTCAAATTTCTACACGTTGTCATAAGCATGCTGTTTACTTTTAAGAATTCATCTAAACTCTTTTTAAATTTGTCTACTGTTCCTGCTGTGACCACATCCTGAGGAAGTCTACGCCACAGCTTTACAGTTCTTACAGTAAAGAAGCTTTGACGCTTCCGGAGACTGAACTTTTCCTCTCCAATCGGAGGCAGTGCCCCTTGTCTTTTGAGCTTATTTTACATGGAACAGTTTTTCACTATATTTTTGAATGGCCAATTTATATATTTGTATAGGTTAATCATGTCCCCTTAGACGTCTCTTCCCAAGACTAAATAAATTCAATTATTTTAATCTTTCTTCATAACTAAGACCCTTCATGCCCCTTATCATTTTAGTCGCTCTCCTCTGTACGTTTTCCAGATGCAGTGCATCCTTTCTATGGACTGGTGCCCAGAAATAAACTGCATATTCCAGATAAGGCTGCACCAACGCTTTGTAAAGTGGTAAAATAACATCCCTGCCCCACGAGTCGATGTCTCGTTTAATTCATGACAATATCCTGGTGGCCTTAGAAGCAGATTATTGCCATTGTATGCTGTAATTTAATCTATCATCCACAAGGACACCAAAATATTTCTCTATAAATGACTCTCCCAGGGTTGCATCACCTAGGACATATGAAACACAGAGAGTATTACTACCAAGATGCATAACTTTACATTTGTCCACATTGAACCTCATTTGCCAAGTTGATGCCCAATCATTCAAAGTGTTCAAGTCAGCTTGTAGTATATGGACATCTTCCATAGACTGTAGAGTTCTACATAGCTTAGTATCATCTGCAAAAATGGAAATGGGGCTATTAATCTCATCCTCTATATCATTATTAAACAAATTAAATAATTGAGGGCCCAGCACTGAACCTTGGGGTACACCACTTATAACCCGGGACCATTCTGAATAGGAATTATTGACCACAACATTCTGAACACGGTCCTTCAGCCAGTTTTCAATCCAATTACAAACTCTACTTTCTAAGTATATAGACCTTAATTTAGCTATTAAACATCTATGAGGGACAGTATCAAAAGGCTATGCAAAATCCAGAAACACTACATCCACAGCCGCCCCTCTGTCCAGGCTAATACTCACCTCCTCATAAAAACTATTCAGGTTAGTCTGACAACTTCTGTCCTTGGTAAACCCATGTTTGTTATCACTTATAATATTATTTACAGTCATATATTCCTGTATATAGTCCCTTAAGAGTCCTTTAAACATTTTTCCCACAGCAGAAGTTAAACTTACTGGTCTATAATTACCTGTGAAGGACCTTGATCCTTTTTTGAATATGGGCACCATGTTTGCCTTGAGCCCATCACTTTGCACTGTACCAGTACCTAGAGAATCTTTATATTAAATTATAAACGGGCACAGCAATGACTAAATTGAGCTCTTTAGGCACTCTTAGGTGTAATCCATCTGGACCATGAGCCTTGTTCACATTTACCCTATTTAACTTGTCTTGGACCATATCTACAGTTAGCCAATTGAGTATATTACTGGATGCACTAACAGCCTCAGCACCACAGATATCAGCTCCTTTCTCTTCTTTTGTATATACAGAGCTAAAAAAATGTTTATAGTAACTTTGCCTTTTCCTTCCTTATCTTCAGTGACTACCCCCCCCCCCCTTTACCATTATTAAGTGGACCTACCTGCTCAGACTTAGGATTTTTTGTATTTATGTATTTAAAGAATTTTTGGCGATTTGTTTTTCACTCGTTTGCTACCCGCTGTTCGTTTTGTATTTTTGCTAATTTTATCTTTTTTTTACAGATTTTATTAGGCCATTTGTATTCTTCAAATGCTACAGCTGGCCCCTCAGATTTGTATTTTTGACACAGTATAAATGTATCCTAGACAAACATGGTAAAATAGTTGGCCTTTTAATCCAGATATGTAATATCAGCATAAAAGGCACATTTATATCCAATAAACTGAGATAACAGTTATAAAGGAAAAGTTCAAAATCCAGAAACACCGATATCTGTAATGATTAATAGTTACCAAGACATTCATTTGTGAGTTCAATGCTGATTTGAAGTCAGTATAAGTTTCGATTCGTTACTGATCTTCATATATCTATTTCCGTTACTATTACCATATTAACATGGATTCTTGTTGTGGGTTATAAATAATGTTTTCTATTTTTTAATATACAGTTGAAAATGAACCCTTTGGCATTCCCAGAAATCTTCATTGATTACTAATAAAATGCAGACCGATTGTGTTTATCTATCATTGTGACTTAGATAACAATCTAAGTGCTAAGGGTCTGGACAATTATCTGGGATAAGCACTTTTTATCCATTAAAAGTGTCCTGTCTGACCCAAGAAGAGAAGTACAAGAGCAACTTAAAAAGATTAAAATAGACAGTCCGAGCATACAACCATTAGGAACCCAGCTCTAAGTTGAATTCGCAATGCGATTAATATAACCTGTATTAATCGCATTGTGATTACAACTTAGAGCTGAGTTCCTAATGGTTGTATTGCTAGAATATAACGAAGATTGAGAATATAGCGCTATATTCGCAATCTTCGTTATATTCTAGCAATATAACCATTAGGAACAGATCTAAGTTGTAATCCCAATGCGATTAATACAGGTTATATTAATCGCATTGAGATTACAACTACTAACACTGCAGCTTCAGAATAAATCTAAGATGGATGCTATCCTTGCTTTTTGATAGGAGGTGGAAGGGTCTGGGAGGGATACTGACGTACTAGCCCTAAAAAGGGCTTTTTGGGGTGCTGTCAGGACGCTGTCCTTACAGCAGAGATCTGATGAGTCTTTCAGGTCTGGAGTGGACACTGAATACACTAGCCTAGCTATCGATTTCCCTATTAAATCAGCAGCAACTACACTCTCCCTCCTCTCACTAAGACTGCAGCTTTCGAATGAATCTAAAATGGATGGTGTCCAGGAGATGGGAGGGTCTGGGAGGGAGGGTATGCTAAATGGCTGGAATGACTGTGAGGTACAGGGTCAAAGTTTACTCAATGATAGGGGGTGGACCTAACATAACATATGTTCGCCCGCCGCGACGAACGCGCACAAGCTATGTTCGTCGGCAACTATTCGCCAGTGAATAGTTTGGGACATCTTATTTACAAATTCAACTTAGAGATGGGTTCCTAATGGTTGTTGTATTGCTAGAATATACGTTATATTCTATCAATACAACCATTAGGAACTCAGCTCTAAGTTGTAATCGCAATGCGAATAATACTAACAATTATTAATCGCTTTGCAAATCCATTTGATGCCTCTATTTGATTGTATATGACGGTTGACTATGACTACCACCAACGTTCTGCTGCCTCCAAAGCAAGATATCTGAACCCCCCAGGGGCTATTTGGGCGTTTTTGATAAAAAAAAAACGCATCAAAAACGCATCTGCATTTTTATAATTTTTTCATTATTTAGTTTATTTTTTTGTGTATTTTGCCTCATTTGGTTGCATATTTACATTTGGTATAGGCAAATATGGTAGCCTAGATCATGTGTCTTTACCAAAACCTTGGATCATTGCTTGACAGCATATTTTCTAAGCCATGTAGCTGAATATAGATTTGGGCAGAGTAATGATCTAGACTACCATATTTGCCTATACCAACTGTAAATATGCAACCAAATGTGGTAAAATACACAAAAAAAAAATGAAAAAATTATAAAAACGCAGATGCCCAAATGGCCCCTGGGGGGTTCAGATATCTTGCCTCGGAGGCAGCAGAACGTTGGTGGTAGTCATAGTCAACCGTCATATACAATCAAATAGAGGCATCAAATGGATTCGCAAAGCGATTAATAATTGTAAGTATTATTCGCATTGCGATTACAACTTAGAGCTGAGTTCCTAATGGTTGTATTGCTAGAATATAACGTATATTCTAGCAATGCAACAACCATTAGGAACTCAGCTCTAAGTTGAATTCGCAATGCGATTAATGCAGGTTTTATTAATCGCATTGTGAATACAACTTAGATCTGAGTTCCTAATGGTTGTTGTATTGCTAGAATATAACGAGGATTGAGAATATAGTGCTATATTCGTTATCTTCGTTATATTCTAGCAATACAACCGTTAGGAACTCAGATCTAAGTTGTAATCGCAATGCGAATAATACAGGTTATATTAATCGCATTGCGATTTACAATTACTATTACTGCAGCTTCAGAATGAATCTAAGATGGATGCTGTCCTTGCGTTTAGATAGGAGGTGGGCGGGTCTGGGAGGGAGGGTTTGCTGATTGGCTGGAATGTGTCTGCTGACTGTGAGGTACAGGGTCAAAGTTTGCTCAATAATAAAGTATAGGCGCGAACATCGAATATGTTCGCCCGCCGCGGCAGACGCGACCAAGCTATGTTCGCCTGGAACTGTTCGCCGGCGAATAGTTCAGGCCATCTCTACACTAAACTGTGTAAAGTAATTAACACTGACGAGGAAAATATACTGCTACAGAGAGATCTGGATAGATTGGAGGCTTGGGCAGATAAGTGGCAGATGAGGTTTAACACTGACAAATGTAAAGTTATTCACATGGGAAGGAATAATGCAAGTCACCCGTACATACTAAATGGTAAAACACTTGGTAACACTGACATGAAAAAGGATCTAGGAATTTTAATAAACAGCAAACTAAGCTGCAATAACCAGTGCAGACATCCGAACCTGCGAAAACTCATTTCAGGGAGGTTTTATATTTTTTTGTTTTTTCACGAACTTTTTGTTACATTTTCCAAACATATGCAGAACATAACATATAACAAGGCTACTGTGCTGATGCAGTATAAAGGCAAGTATAATATGAACAAAACATATATGGAAACATAGTGAAACATTATATAATGTATGACCAAAAAGAACTTTCTACTATGCCTGGGTGACGGTGCAATGAGGGGAATCGAGGCTTCTACCACAGTGGCGGTAGTTTGAGTAAGGCTGGCGCACGCGCAGTAGCTACAGGTGGGCTAAAGCTCCGACTGGCAGGTCATAGGATGTGACGTCACTAGTCGGAGTTCTCGAGGAGTCAGAGGATCGGCCGAGAAGGGGACACTGCTACAGGTTGCCGGAAAGGTTTACTGCGAGTAAATCTTTCCGGGATATATTGTTTCACATGCGGGCGTCAGGGAGCCGCTATCTAATAGCGGGAGACTCCCTGAACGTCCAGGATACTTGAGATCCCTGCCAGTGTCAGGCAGCTGCCGCCAAGGCCAATAAGATAATGGGTTGCATCAAAAGGGGCATAGATGCCCGTGATGAGAACATAGTCCTACCACTTTACAAATCGCTAGTCAGACCACACATGGAGTACTGTGTACAGTTCTGGGCTCCTGTGAACAAGGCGGACATAGCAGAGCTGGAAAGGGTTCAGAGGAGGGCAACTAAAGTAATAACTGGAATGGGGCAACTACAGTACCCTGAAAGATTATCAAAATTAGGGTTATTTACTTTTGAAAAAAGACGACTGAGGGGAGATCTAATAACTATGTATAAATATATCAGGGGTCAGTACAGAGATCTGTCCCATCATCTATTTATCCCCAGGACTGTGACGAGGGGACATCCTCTGCGTCCGGAGGAAAGAAGGTTTATACACAAACATAGAAGAGGATTCTTTACGGTAAGAGCAATGAGACTATGGAACTCTCTGCCTGAGGATGTGGTGATGGTGAGTACAATAAAGGAATTCAAGAGGGGCCTGGATGTATTTCTGGAGTATAATATTATTACAGGCTATAGCTACTAGAGAGGGGTCGTTGATCCAGGAAGTACTTCTGATTGCCTGAATGGAGTCGGGAAGGAGTTTTTTACTCCCCTTAAGTGGGGAAAATTGGCTTCTACCTCACAGGGTTGTTGTTTTTTTTTTTTGCCTTCCTCTGGATCAGCTAGCAGGATGACAGGCCGAACTGGATGGACAGATGTCTTTTTTCGGCCTTATGTACTATGCTACTATGTTACTATGTTACTATGTCAGATTTGCAAAATTAGGCCTGGTCAGAAAGGGGGTAAATGGCCCAGTCTGGAAGTGGTTAAACATTGAATGTGGTCCTCAAGAAAGATCACACTGTACTCCATCTTCATTTTATACTTAATCCTTGTGGTGTCTATCAGTGTTTACACAGTATAAATGTATCCGAGACAAACATGGTAAAATAGTTGGCCTTTTAATCTAGATATGCAATATCAGCATAAAAGGCACATTTATATTTCCAATAAACTGAGATAACAGTTATGAAGGAGAAGTTCAAAATCCAGAAACACTGATATCTGTAATGATTAATAATTACCAAGTCATTCATTTGGGATTTCGTTGCTGATGTGAAGTCAGTAAGTTTCCATTAGTTACTGATCTTCATATATCTATTTCCATTACCATTACAATATTATGTCTACTTTCACACTTGCGTTTTGGCTTTCCGTTTATGAGATCCGTTCAGGGCTCTCACAAGCGGTCCAAAACGGATCAGTTTGCATTCTAATGCATTCTGAATGGAAAAGGATCCGCTCAGAATGCATCAGTTAGCATCAGTTCAATCTCCATTCCTCTTTGGAGACGGACACCAAAACGCTGCTTGCAGCGTTTTGGTGTCCATCTGATGAAACTGAGCCAAGACAGATCCGTCCTGACACACAATGTAAGTCAATGGAGGACGGATCCATTTTCTATTGTGCCAGATTGTGTCAGTGAAAACGGATCCGTCCCCATTGACTTACATTATGTGCAAGGACACAATCTGGCACAATAGAAAACGGATCCGTCCTCCATTGACTTTCAATGGTGTTTAAGACGGATCCGTCTTGGCTATGTTAAACATAATACAAACGGATCCTTTCTGAACGGATTCTGAATGGATGCAGAGGGCTGTATTATATGAACTAATCCGTCCATGACTGATCCGCACAAAACGCGAGTGTGAAAGTAGCCCAACATGGATTCTTGTTGTGGGTTATAAATAATGTTTTCTATTTTGTAATATACAGTTGCAAGGGAACCCTTTGGCCTTCATTGATTATAAATAAAATGCAGACTAATGGTCCGCAATGGCACCCCAATAGAAATGCACCTGCGGACAAGAATAGGACATTTTCTATTTTTTTGCGGAGCCGCGGACTGGAAGTTTGGGGCAGCGGACTGGAAATGCGGATGTGGACAGCACACTGTGTGCTGTCCGCATCTTTTCCGCCCCCATTGAAAATGAATGGGTCCACACCCTTCCGCATAATTGCGAAACGGATGCGGACCCAAAGTGCGGACGTGTGCATGGACCCTGATTGTTATCTAAGTCACAATGATAGATAAACACAATCTAAGTGCTGAGGGTCTGGACAATTATCTGGGATAAACATTCCTAGGAATCTAATAAATGCCCCCTGTATAACTACCATCAATCATCTGATGAATAGCCAAACACACGCAATCTTGCATCAGTGACTGCATCCTTCATGCAGGATCTAAAATCAAGATGTGTAAACTGGGATGCGCTACTGACAATCAATCTGTATGAGGATGAACAATCACAGTATGGATTGTTCATACGGGATCATTGCCCTGTGCATCTGCCCATGTAAATGGGCCCTAACTAAACTAATAACATGCAAATTGTTGTACCATTCATGTCTTTTAACCCTTTAAGGACTCGTGACGATCTACATGTATGTCATATCTGGATGTGACTTGAGGACCAGTGACGTACATGTACGGCATGCTGATCGGGCGGGTGCAGGAGCTGTGCCCGCCCAATAAGCGGCATGGACCCGGCAGTCACTGAACTAAGACAATCGCCCAAAAAAAATAAATAAATAGGGCTCTTAGAATATGCAGACACTAAAACATATTTTTTTTGTTTCAAAAATGCTTTTACTGTGTTAAATGTAAAAAAAATAAAGAGTACACCTATTAGGTGTTGCCGAGTCCATAACAACCTGCTATAAAAATACCACATAATCTAACCCCTCAGGTGAACACCGTCATTTTTTTATTTTATAAAAACGGTGTAAAAAAGGCAATTTTTTGTCACTTTACATCACAAAAAGTGTAATAGCAAGCGATCAAAAAGTCATATGCACCCCAAAATAGTGCCAATCAAACCGTCCTCTCATCCTGCAAAAATGATACCCTATCTAAAACAATCGCCCCAAAAATAAAAAATAAACTATGGCTTTCAGAATATAGAGACACTAAAAAATTTTTTTTTTCAAAACTGCTTTATTATGTAAAACTGAAACAAACAACCCAAAAAAGTAGTCATATTTAGTATTGTCGAGTCCGTAACAACCTGCTCTATAAAAATACCTCATGATCTAACCTGTCAGATGAACATTGCAAATAACAAAAAAAAAAAAAAACAGTGCCAAAACAGCTAGTTTTTGTTACCTTGCCTCACAAAAAGTGTAATATAGAGCAACCAAAAATCATATCTACTCTAAAATAGTACCAACAAAACTGCCACCTTATCCCAGAGTTTCCAAAATGGGGTAATTTTTCTTTAAGTTTCTACTCTTCAGGGGGTCTTCAAATGTGACATGGCAACTTAAAATTATCCCAGTGAAATCTACCTTCCAAAAACCATATGGCGTTCCTTTCCTTCTGTGCCCTGCCGTGTTCCCGTACAGCAGTTTACGACCACATATGGGGTGTTTCTGTAAACTACAGAATCCACAGATAAATGCCCTGCAAACAAATGTGGATATGGAAATTACTTAAAATTGCATAAAATACTGAAAAATAATAAATAAATGTTCTAAAACTGAGCCCAAGTGAGTGACAGTGGCACCTGCCACCCAGCAAACAGAGGATGTGGCGGCAACGCCACCACATCTGTCATTGTCACCAAGCATCTCCACCGAATCCCATAGAAGTGTTCAGCTATCAGCTGTCCATCTCCCAAACACTGGAGAGAAAGAGAAATATAAAGGGGAATTACCCCCCTACCCACCCACAATCCCTGGCTCTTAATGCCTTGATTTCAAAATTCCTGGTCCTTTGAAATGCTGTCATTCTGTCTGGTGGACAGTTTTAAAAACCTTATGGCAGTGGCTGTTCCACAGTATGTGTATCCCAGCCGCCACTACTTTTGCAGGCGAGCCATCCCTTCCCTGCACAAACAAGTGGCGGACAAAATCAGGTGTGCACTGTGCAACGCCATCTGTGGCAAGGTCCACATAACAACCGATACATGGACCAGTAAGCACAGGCAGGGACGTTATATCTCTCTTAACAGCACACTGGGTAAATACAGTGGCGGCTGGGCCTGAGGCACATAGCATTTTTGCAAATGTCCTTCCACCCCAGAGGATTGCAGGGCATTTCTCTTTGCCTCCTGTTACCTCCTCCTCCTCCTCCTTCTCGGCTTCCTCCTCCTTCTCTACCACCCCCTCATCCGCTCAGCGTTACACCTTCACCACCCACAGCAGCACAGCTAGGGGGAAACGTCAGCAGACTTGTGTGTTTGTGGGACAAACCCCACACCGTGCAGGAGCTGTGGACCATTAACAAACTATTTACAAATTTACTTACATATTAAAATAACTATAATGCAGCTAAACTAACTATATAAACAAACAAAACTATGTACACGCCTTATCCTTAACTTAAGGCCAGTGGCTCGGAGGTTCCTGCACCAACATAGGCCCTGGCCTGGAACACAATTGTCCAGCCATGGCACAGTTCAGGAGGATGAGGAGGAGGAGGAACGCTGGGGGATACAGAGGACACAGATGATACACCTCCCTCAAAAGAGAACAGCTTGTCCTTGCCTCTGGGCAGCCTGGTACACATGAGCGACTACATGCTGCAGTGCATGCGCAATGACAGCTGAGTTACTGCCACATTCTAACTTGTGCTGCTTACTGGGTGGCCACCCTGCTGAATACCCGTTACAAGGACAACATGCTGTCCTTAATTCCCTCACTGCAGTGTGTATTTCTAGCTACACCACTGGGTCTGTCCCATTTAATTTCTGGGTCTTCAAATTGGGCACATGTTCTGAGGTTGCCCTTTACGCCTTGGAGGTGCTGAGCTACCTTGCAGCCAGTGTATTGTCTGAACGTGTGTTTAGCATGGCTGGGGGCATTATCGTAGACAAGCGCAGCCGCCTGTCCACAGCCAATGTGGGCAAGCTTTGGTTTATTAAAAAGAACCAGGCCTGGATCCCACAGGACTTGTTTGTACCTTATGCAGAATAGACATGTATACCGGCCTCACCAAACCATTGCTTTGCTACCGTGCACTTACACTTTGTTTTATTTTTTATATTTTTCCAATTTTTGGGGGGCTTAGAGCAAGTTATTTAAAAAAGATAAAAACATGTTGTTGGCGACTACCTTTGGCTTCACAGCCCAAAAAGGCTTTATGTCAAGCAAGAATGTAACCGCCAATTGTAAGTGGTTTGTACCTGGCAAAAATGGTAATATTTCACCCAACAATTTAAAACAGGATTATTCACATTTTCGGTCACTGTCACCTATGCATAGCAGGGCTTTGTACCCGGCAAAAAGGTAATATTGCACCCAACAACTTAAAAGAGGATTATTCACATTTTCGGTCACTGTCACCTATGCATAGCAGGGCTTTGTACCCGGCAAAAAAGGTAATATTGCACCCAACAACTTAAAAGAGAATTATTTACATTTTCGGTCACTGTCACCTATGCAGTGCAGGGCTTTGTACCCAGCAAAAATTGTAATATTGCACCCAACAATTTAAAAGAGGATTATTCACATTTTAGGTCACTGTCACCTATGCAGTGCAGGGCTTTGTACCCAGCAAAAATTGTAATATTGCACCCAACAATTTAAAAGAGGATTATTCACATTTTCGGTCACTGTCACCTATGCAGAGCAAGGGTTTGTACCCGGCAAAAATGATAATATTGCACCAAACAATTTAAAAGAGGATTATTCACATTTTCGGTCACTGTCACCTATGCAGTGCAGGGTTACTTGACAGCAAATAATTGGCATATATCAACCCCTGAACTCCCAGACGGATTAACTATATTATTGTTCCCGACACATATGCAGAGCAAGCCGTAATGGTAATTCTTGGTCTAAAAAATTATGATTTCATCACCACACATGGAAAACAGGGATTTCAGTTATATATTTTGGGGTGTAGGACCTCATTGTTCTCAACATCATCTTCCACCCAGTTTTCACCCCTACCCTCTTTGTCGGTCTGCACACCGCAGAAAGCCGCAGCAGTTTGCACCTGTGTTTCGTCATCATCA
The DNA here is from genome assembly GCA_033119425.1 of Bufotes viridis. Lineage (NCBI taxonomy): Eukaryota > Metazoa > Chordata > Amphibia > Anura > Bufonidae > Bufotes > Bufotes viridis. Next base: position 169,545,193 of record CM065592.1, on the reverse strand, counting down.
GTCATGCTTCCGTGGTCTTCCCCTGTCCCTATCCTCAAACCTAAGTGGTTGGCCATCCATGCACTCAATCTCTTCCACTTCTGGGGCAGGACTATGGTTATGGCCCTTGGAAACCCTGCCAGCAGAGTCATAAAGAAGCATAAGAGACTGCTGCATGTAACTGCCAATAGTCAACAATTAAGTTCACTATACAGTAAGGCAGTGCCCGTGTCATAAACAGAATACATTTCTTTAGGTCACACAACAGTGTAACGGAGCAATTCAATACAATTCCTTCACTATCACTAAAAATTGGATTTTTCAAACCAACAATGTAAAAACAGAAGTTAACGGTTTTATTTGAAATGCAGAAATGCAGCTTACACCGCAAATGTGTCTACCACAAAACCAGTGTGTTTGCAACCAACTATGTAAATGCGGAGTTCAAAAGGTTACTTTAAATGACTGAAATACAGGGTAGGCCTCAAATCTGCTATGTATCACAAAACCAGTGTTTATTGCAACAAACTACAGAAATGCAGTATGTCAATGCTAAATTTTAAAATACGTTTTTGTGCGTTGTCTGCCAAACTGCTCTGTGTAACAACACTACGGGTTTATTTCCCACAAAATACACTAATGCAGTATTTCACTGCTGAAATTTAAACGTAGTGTTTGTGCAGTTTATTGAAAACTGCTCTGTGGACCAAGAATACGGCTTTTTTTTCCAATTTCACTATTGCACTATTTCACTGCAGAAATTTAAAATAAGTATTTGTACGCTGTATGCACAACTGATCTTTGAAGCAAGAATACGGCTTTTTTTTAACAAAACAGTAAATGTACTATGTCAGTGCTGAAATTTAAAATACATATTTGGGCGGTGTATTTAAAACTGCTTTGTGGACCAGGAATATGCTTTTTTTCTAAAATATACACTAATGCACTATTTTACTGCAGAAATGTAAAATATGTATTTGTACGCTGTATGCACAACTGGTTTGTGGACCAAGAACATGGCTTTTTTTCCAAAAATTCACAAATGCACTATTTAACGGCTGGAAATTAAATGTAGGTGTTTGTACGCTCTATGCACAACTGCTTTGTGAACCAAGAACACGTCTTTTTTTCTCTAAAACACACCAATGCACTATTTCAGTGCTGAGATTTAAAAAAGGTATTTGTACGCTGTATACACAACTGCTTTGTGAACCAAGAACACGGCTTTTTTCCCCAAAATTCACAAATGTACTATTTAACGGCTGGAAATTAAACGTAGGTATTTGTACGCTGTAGGCACAACTGCTTTGTGAACCAAGAACACGGCTTTTTTTCCCCTAAAACACACTAATGCACTATTTCAGTGCTGAGATTTAAAATAGGTATTTGTACGCTGTATGCACAACTGCTTTGTGGACCAGGAATACCGCTTTTTTTTCCCTCTAAAACACAGTAATGCACTGTTTCAGTGCTGAAATTTAAAATAGGTATTTTTACACTGTATGCACAACTGCTTTGTGGACCAGGAATACACTGATGCACTATTTAACTGCTGAAATTGAAAATGCGTTTTCGTGCGTTGCATGCACAAGTGCTCTATAGCACCACAATACAGATTTTTGCACCAGATTACAGAAATGGACTATGTCACCCCTAAATTAAATAAAAGGAAATGTAGGGGACTTGAACTGCCAGAAAAAAGTTTTTTTTCCTTCACTGAGCTACCAAAAAGGATTAGACCAGGTATGTCCAAACTCCGGCCCTCCAGATGTTGCAAAACTACAACTCCCATCATTCCTGGACAACCTACAGCTATTAACCTACAGAAGAGCATGATGGGAGTTGTAGTTCTGCAACACCTGGAGGGCCAGAGTTTGGACATGCCTGGATTAGACTGATGTCCCTGGTAGGCTGGCACACATGCAGGTCACATGCAGTTCCAAGGACACTGCAGTGGCTAAAATGGCCACCAACCCCCACCTCATTTGGATTTAGAAAAAAAACACTTTGCAGTATCACTGGGATCAGGGCTGGGTACAAAAATGTAGGATTGCAGTAGCACCCTCCCTCAATAATTGCTGCAGCTTGAAGATTTCACACCACCAGGTTCAACAGATTTCTTTCCTAATCTCTCCATGGGAGCACTAGCAGCAACCTTTCCCTATACTAACAGCAGCAGAGTGACGTGCTGCATTACGTGACTCCAGCTTATAAAGAGGCTGGGTCACATGCTGCACTCAGCCAATCACAGCCATGCCATTAGTAGGCATGGCTGTGATGGCTTCTTAGTGCAAAGATGTTTAAACGCTTGCTGATTGGCTGCTCTGCAGCCTTTCAAAAAGCGGGAGGAATCGCTGAACAACGGACCCGAACCCGAACTTTTATGAAAAATACAGTTCGGGTACGCTCAACTCTAAAAAAGACATTACAGATCTCTTCTGAAGGTGTGTCAGTAGACAATGACAATGACAAGTCTATACACCAGCAGACATTGCATATCAAAAAAATCACCAGCTTACAATTAAAATTGCATAAGCAATTAATGAAAATATACAAAGAAATCCCCACATATGATGTAAACCTCCATGTGTGCTGGAATTCTGAGATTTATGAAAGCCATACAGACAGATTTGAATTAGCAAATGAATTGATTATTTAGATTGTGGCTTCCTGTTAATTTTTCTAGGAGTCTAGCAATGAAACAGGTTGACGATAGGTGAATTTTTCATACTGATGTTCAAAGATTAAAAGAGCTGATTTGGTGCACTAGTAGTGACAGCATGCCCACATATAAAATTCGAAAGGAATTAAAAATTGGTATTAAGGAATCCACATTTAGATTTATGTCCATGTTTGAACGGACATACAAAGCGGTTATTGAGAATGCCAAACCTTCACATATCTTTCACATGTTTGTCAGAAAGTTCAAATTGTTAGAGCCTTCTATATTAGTGTTGGCATCAGAGAAACAAACATTATTCGAAGCATTATGAGGAAAAATATGAAGCAGAACATGTCTCCATCACATACACAGGTAGATATAAAAATAGACATAACCCAGCCTAAGACCCAAATTTCAAATACATGTAAAATAAGCAAAGATACTCTATGAGAAACACAGAAAGTTACATTTAATGTTTAGACCCTATCATATGATAAAATCAGTCACAGACAAAAATCTACAGTACCAATTTTCACTGAACATAATTTTCAGTGTCAACAATCTACAAATATACCGACACCAGAGCAAGATTTACCGAGAGAACAAGGTCAGATTTGTAAGGCAGATACCAATCTAGAGTACAAAGGTATAGACATTCAAAACCAGATGGGTTCTAAATTTACTTATCCTGTTATTATTGATGACAAATAAAAAAAAAGCAGTCAATGGATTTCTCTAACTGAATTAAGAGATTTTGATATTTCTAAATCAGTCACGTTGAGCAGGATATTCCAGGATCTTATCAATAGAGAAGTTATAAGAATAGGGTTAAAGAGGACCTTTCACTGGTCCACAGTTTATCAGTTAAAGATAGCTACATTGAGAGCGGCACCCAGGGATGTCCCTGCACTTAGGCCTCATGCACACGACCGTTGTTTGATTCCGTGTTCGTTGCTCCGTTTTTCGTGATTTTCTGCGGACCCATTGGTTTTCAATGGGTCCGTGGAAACCTCGGCAAATGCACCGTTTGTCCTCCGCGTCCGTGGTCCGTGATTCCAGTCCGTCAAAAAAATATAACCTGTCCTATTCTTGTCCGTTAAAAACGGTTCACGGACCCATTCAAGTCAATGGGTCCGTGAAAAATGCGGATGGCCATCCGTGTGTCATCCGTGTTCCGTGTTTTTTTTGCGGATCCCTTGGCAGGCACTTGGGAAACATTGTCAGCCTGTCTTTTGGTAAAATCTTTTGGGTCATGTCCGCTAAAAAAACGGAAGACACACGGAAACACAACGGAAGGCAAAAACGGACACGGATCACTGAACAACGGAACCCCTTTTTGCGGACAGCAAAAAAAAACGGTCGTGTGCATGAGGCCTTACTTGTATCCCTGGGTGCTGCTCCGTTCATCCTCTGTAGCCCCCGGTACCGGCGCTCCTGCTGCTGTAATTTTGCCTGGGGCGGAGACTTCTTCTTCTGCCCTGGGCGTCTCCTTCTCCCAGGGCTGGAGCACTGGCCAATCGCAGCGCTCAGCTCATATTCAGGATATGAGCTGAGCGCTGCAATTGGCCAGTGCTCCAGCCCTGTGAGAAGGAGACGCCCAGGGCAGAAGAAGAAGTCTCCGCCCCAGGCAAAATTACAGCAGCAGGAGCGCCGGTACCGGGGGCTACAGAGGACGAACGGAGCGGCACCCAGGGATACAAGTAAGTGCAGGGACATCCCTGGGTGCCACTCTCAATGTAGATATCTTTAACTGATAAACTGTGGACCAGTGAAAGGTCCTCTTTAAGTATTGGCTAGAAATAGATCTAGTAAGGACAGATATTGGTAATGGGTTTGGCCTGGATAAGGATAATATTTAGTTTTTTTCCCATTAAAGTTAGCTACATAAAAGTTCTGATTAATTATAAGACAATGTACGGCATAATTATTATATGGTATACATAAGTATATACAGAGGAATGTGATACATATCGTAAGATTAGCACATTGTAGGATAAAACATATATTTCAAGAATAGCTCCATCCTATTTTTGTACAAGGACACATGGAGGTTGAGTCCATATATATGTTAGGTATAAGAAATAAATTAATAAAGTTTTAGTAAATATAATTCTATGGTATAGAAGACAGAAGCTAAATATAGAAGCACCATGAACCTATTCTCTATCTTGCCTTGAGTCTAGAGACATTTCTCTCTATATATATTGCAGGAGGTCAGAGAATAGAAGAATACGATTTTTGTATATTCTTTATAACGATAATATTGCTGGGAAATATGTTTCTGTAGTATCTAAGGTTGTTTTCTATTTTTATTTTTTCTCCAATAAAAAGTTCTTGAGAAGCAGCATATTGACTGAAATCAAAATTTTCCTTTCATAGCAATTTTTTCCACATTACTAAATCAATTTCATAATTGCATGAAGTGTCTAGTAATCAAATTACTAATCCATTTAACAATGTTTGACTAACAGAATAATACTAAATGTAAGATAATAAAATGTTTAAACTTACATTGTGAAGCAGGAAGCAAGAGTTCTTGTGTTCAGCCATGGTGAAAAGCATGTTCAGTTGATAGACAGGGGCACATGATGACATTTGTGTTATCTAAGAATAGGTTAATGGTAAAGAAAGGTCTTATTCTAGAAGAATTCAAGGACTTTAAGTTTATGCAACATACTAGATTGTTTTTCTTATGTGTGTTCCAGAAATTAAGTATTTCAGGTTTTTAACAGAATTTTTTTTTTTTATAATGCGCATTACAAAATATACATATGTATGGGTTCTATTACATAAATTTATTAATTTAAGTCAATTGGCTATATGAGCGTGTGATGATGTAAGAGTGATGTGAGCAGCTGCTGGGTCATGTGAGTATGTGCCACGTATGTATGAATGCAATTCTAAGACCGAGCATACTATATTTAAGTTAGAAATAAATAAACAATTAGTAGTTAAAAGAGATCACATTACTTAGAATGACATGTCAGATATATTGTAGGATTATGCAACGTACTTCATACTGATAATATTGAGGCCTTATAATAGTAATGCAACACATATATGTCCAGGAAGACATTTTATCTTAGTGCTAAAAGTTCTATAACAATTTATGCAAATACAAGAGTATAATTAAATATTGTATAGTCATCTAATACACAATTGTATGAATCATCTAATCAGTATATGTAAGTATGACATGCATGAACTATATGGTAAACATGGAGTTACTGTAACTGTTATTTTGGATATTGTATTCCAGAGAGGTTCCAAATATGGAAGGAGTAAATCCTGGATCATTAATAGGAATTGAAACTCATTAGTGGTCATTCAAATATAAGGGTCAACTATATTGAAAAGCATGTTCAGCTAGGGGATTATATTAATACGTATTTGATGCTTTTCTAAACAAAGATCTATATTTACAGTTATATTTTAAAGAAGAATAATACAATTATATTTAATAGAGTAATATGTCATATATCTCATGCAGAATATTACTTTATTAAAATGGTAAAGATTTGGTTTTACTGTGAAATGATATATTTTGTGTGATCAATTAATCAATATAATTTTTATTAATAAAAATTCCACAAAATACACAAAGATACATGACTGAAGGAATAAAGATAAAAAGGCTACACTTACATAAAGGATTTTGTATTAGGATAATATTTTCAAAAATATATAAACTTTTATATTATTTTGAAATATAATAAGGTAATAAATGAATGGTATGGTACACTGTGATAATATAGGTTAGCAATAGTCACCAACTATGATGTAGCAGTAGGAAAGAAGAAGATATCTTCAATCAAGACTAAAGTCAACAGGAAATGTAATGTAATGTAATGAGACTGTGATATTCATGAAGTCTATAAAAATAAAGACTGATGTGCATAGAGTCCCAGGAAAAGACTTGGAGGTAAAGAAATCTATGTTATATTTTGGGAAAGGTGTGAAGATAGAGGGAGCTGCAGTGTGACCAAAGTCAAGGGTGAAGAGTACCTGAAACACACCTATTCATAGACATCTCCAGAAGTAAAATTCATATAAAGAAAGTTATGTTCACACAGAAAGGAGGTCTGTGACAGAAGGACTGGCATCCAAAATGAAGAACTGGGCTCAAGGAGAGCGAGTGCTGAAGAGCTTCAGTAAGTGATTTAGAGTTAGAATAGCTAGGGTTCAAGAAGTGAGATATTTTAGCGCATATGAACGGCCTAGGCTGTTTTTTTCCTGAAAAAGCTATTCCATTGGATTGACATAAACACCTCTTTGAGGTTCAAGAATCTGCTATTTGTGATACTAAAGCTAAAAGCTGTGTTAAAGGACTTCATTTCACTTGATTTTCAATAATCATGCTGAGAGCATGAAATTCTTCAAATGAGGCTGAATGGACAGTTACTCCAAATTCCTTATAAAGGTCTACCATGTTATAACTGGTGAGAATAAAGGAGAATGACAAAAGTAACAGCTGTCCAGAGTGAGTTAAATGACCCTTCTGAAGAAGACCAAGGAATTCCTGGTATGCAAGTCAAAATCTGTGCCCAGGAAAGCTGTGTCACCACAAATAGTAAAAAGTGATAGATATTGTACATGAATATCATTGGGATAATATGATACAATTCAATTGAAGGAGTGCACATCATCTACATACAGATCTATCAATTCTGTCATAGACTTTATGTGAGTCAAATTTAAGATGAATAAGTGAAAACTATCAAGACAATGATGAGACCATAGGAAGATGATAAAGAGAAGAAAATGCTTAATAAGATATTAGATTAATTATTAAATCTATTTCATTAGTATTTAATCACAGTTTACCATATCTTCAGCAAATATTATTATTTTGTTGTCAAATAAATAATTGATGGACAACTAATTTATAAAGAAGAAAAGAAGAATGAAGAGTCCAAGATCATTGTAAAATTTTATGTTGTGGGTTCAAAAAGATATATCTCACCCTCAAGAGGGGAAAATGTTAAATAATATGTGATATAATATTAATTGGTATTTAATATAAAACATGTATTACATTACTCACTGACACCATCTATAGTGATACACAAGGGCGACGGGAGGTCTGTATAAGGACATCTACCATATATGACAATGTATAAGCCCATACAATACTAAGACACGCCTGTATCTATGGTAAAAAATGATTGACAGAGACAGACAAGGGGTTCGTCTTCTTACACTCACTCTGTTAGGGGTGTTTTCTGCTGAACATGATTGAAGACACACATGGAGCCTGAAGGAGGAGGTTCTTACCCTTCAGAAAGGATACTTTAAGGACATTCATATTCACTCATGGACAATTAGACTAAGATTTTTCCTAAACAATTTTTGTAAGTAATCAACTTTTATGAAGACTGAAAATAAATTGCATTATTCTTTTTTTTTGTATAACTCTTGTTGAATCCTGGTGAATGAGTCCTCTGGGGGTTCCTTACTCCAAATAAGCAGACACTATATTTGGAGAGGATTAACAAACCAATTATTATATATTTCATACATATTTATTTTACAATTGGACGATATTTTACCTTAACAAAGTTTGGAAAATCAGTTTTGAATACCTTGAGGGGTGTATTTTCGAAAATGGGGTCACTTTTGGGTGGTTTATATTATATAAGCTCCACAAAGTGACTTCAGACCTGAACTGATCCTTAAAAACTGGGTTTTGGAAATTTTCTGAAAAATTTCAAGATTTCCTTCTAAACTTCTAAGCCTTCTAATATCCCCAAAAAATAAAATGGCATTCCCAAAATGATCGATACATAAAGTAGACATATGGGAAATGTAAAGTAATAACTATTATATGAGGTATCACTATCTGTTTTGAAAGCAGAGAAATTGAAATTTGTAAAGTTGCGAATGTTTCAAATTTTTTTGTGATTTTTTTCTTTATAAAAATGAAACTATTGACTGAAATTTGCCACTATCGTGAAGTACAATGTGTCACGAGATAACAATCTCAGAATAACTTGGATAAGTAAAAGGCTTCCAAAGTTATTACCACATAAAGTGACACAAGTCAAATTTCAAAAAAACGGCCTGAGGGGAAAAATGGCTGGGTCCTAAAGGGGTTAATGAGGGCATTGAATAAACATCAACAGTGCAGGGAGAAAAAGGAGGTGAACAAGATAAGGTTCAAAGTGTGGCTTTATATGTGTTTTGCCTATTAAATGAAGGCACATAAAGCCTGGTTACAGACAAATATGTTCTTCTCAACAAAGATTGGTTAGTGTGAACCATGCCTCTGTAATTATGGTCTCTCAAAAAATAATATTCAGTTGCTTGAACGACCACAACAATGTAAGGTATAGTTAAGCAGCTCTTATAACATGGACACTTTTTAACCTCTTAAGGACGAAGGGCGTACATGTACGCCCTTCGTCCGCACTTTAAAGATGGCGCCCGCTCCCGCACGGAGCGGGCGCCCGAGCTGCGGGTAAACGCTTGATTCATCAAGCTGACACCCACAGCTCATGTCCGCGACCGGCAGCGATGCCGATCGCGGACATTTAACCCCTCAGATGCCGTGGTCAATCCTGACCACGGCATCTGATCAGCGCAAAACCGAAAGTTTCACTTTCGGTTTTGCTCGGCTCCCTGATGGCCACAAGGGGAGCCGGAGCATGCATGTAGTACCCTAGGTTTCTGTGAATGAAACCTAGGGTACTACATAGTATTCCTATGGAGCCTATGACTGTAATAGGCTCCATAGAAATATGCGATTTTTCATATATTCCAATGCTATTGCATTGGAATATATGAGAATAACAATCTGATGATTGCATCTTATAGTTCCCTATGGGAACTATAAGAAAGTGGTAAAAAAAAAAAAAAAGTTTAAAAATAAAAATTAAATAAAAAAATATAAAAATTCAAATCACCCCCTTTCCCCAAAATGAAAATAAAATAAATAAAAAAATAAAAAATTACACATAATGGGTGTCGCAATGTGCGAAAACGCCCATACTATAATAATATTAAAAATATTCACCATACGGTAAACATAAAAACGGAAAGAAAGCGTCCAAATGGCTAATTCGCCATTTTTGGGCGCTTCATTTCCTAAAAAAATGAATAAAAAGTGATCAAAACATCATACGCACCCCATAATGGTATCAATTAAAAGTTCAGATTGCCCTGCAAAAATGAGCCCCTACACTGCTCCGTATGCATAATTACAAAAAAGTTATAGGGGTCAAAACATGGCGACAAAAAATAAAATAAAAAATTCCCACTTTAAATTTTTTTCACTATCAAAACATAAGAAAAACTATACATATTAGGTATTGCCGGATTCGTACTGACCTGAAGAATAAAATTAACCAGTCAGTTTTATCGCAAATCGAACGTTGTAATTTAAAAACCCGTAAAACTGTGGTAAAATTGCTTTTTTTTTGCAATTTCACCCCATTTGGAATTTTTTTCCCGTTTCCCACTACATCACATGCAAAAATAAATGGTAGCGTTAAAAAGTACAACTTGTCCCGCAAAAAATAAGCCGTCATATGGCTATGTGAGCAGAAATATAAAAATGTTATGGCTTTTGGAAGGCAGGGAGCGCAAAACAAAAACGCAAAAATCCCCAAACCCCCGGTCCTTAAGGGGTTAATAGCTGTTTAGGACTCAAACTTGGTTCAATCTGGTGCTTGTACTGATACAACATCAATCGCCTTTGGTGTCTCATAGTCTGAGAGTCTTTTATGTGCTCATTTGCAAACTTCAGGTGGAAGTTATTGTATCTTTTACTGAGGAAGTCTTTTACAAGGCCTTTCTCCCCCTATTACTTAGTTTGGTGGGGGCAACCAGCTATTGAAGGAGTCCTGGTTGTTCCAAACATCCATTTAAGAACAATGGAGACCACTGTGCTCTTGGGAACTTTTAATGCAGCATTTTCTGTACCCTTCTCCAAATTTGTGACTCCACACAATCCTGTCTCTGAGCTCTGCAGGCAGTTCCCCCTTATAACTTCTTTATTTACTGGGATATGCATTATAACTCTCCCATAGAAGTCAATGACGTTCTCTTCAGACCATACACACATGGCAATCATACAGCATATATATCCCATACACAACAAACATCCCAAACGTATACATTAACCTCTTAAGGACACAGGACGTACCCATACGTCCTGAATAAATAAATAAAAAAATCGGGCTAGAAACATGGTTCCTGCTGCGATCGTGCAGCAGGAACCATGTTCAAATGCTTAGGGGGGTCCTGTGACCCCCCCCCCCCCCCCATATCGGCGATCGCTGCAAACCGCAGGTCAATTGTGCGATCTCTGTGGATCAGAGACTAAATACCCCCAAAGTGTTAAATTTTCACCCCCCCTGCAGCCTCCAATTATATTGTGGCTGCGGGGGTACAGGAGGGGTGGTTGCGGGCAGCGGGAGGCGGTGCGGGAGGCCTCCTCTGTAATATTCCCTGGTGTCTAGTGGATCTATCAGAGTGTCAGCACATTGCTGACACTCTGATAGAAAAGGCTGGCATCTGTGCTTGTTCAGATGCCAGCCGTTTAACCCCTTCCCTACTGCGGTCCATAGGGACCGCGGTATGGAAGGGTTAACAGGGAGGGAGCTCCCTCCCTCTCTTATAGGGGGGCTGCTGTGCCTTTGCAGCCCCCCGATAGGATGGGATCGCAGAGGGAGGGGGCCCCCTTCCCTCCCTCCCCATCGCCCACTGCTCTGTTATGGCAGCGGGTGATGGTTACCATGGCAGCAGAACACTTTCAGAAGCGCCCTGCTCTCCATGGTGCTGAAACTCTGAATAGACTTCTGCTAAAGGCAAAAGTCTATTCAGACTTTGTAAAGTAAAAAATACAGTAAAGTACACTATATAGTGTACTTTACTGTATTATATAGACACCAGGTCCACTGGATCTTCAAAAACCAAGTAGGTCTGGGTCCAAAAAAAATGTAAAAAAGTGAAAAAAAGTAAAAATAAAAAAAACACATATCACTGAATAAAAAAAAAATACACTACACATATTAGGTATCGCCGTGTCCGTAAAAAACTGCTCTATAAAAATATCACATGACTTAACCCCTCAGGTGAACACCATAAAAAAAAATGGTGTCAAAAAAGCCATTTTTGTCACCTTACATCACAAAAAGTGTAATACCAAGCGATCAAAAAGGCGTATGCCTTTCAAAATAGTACCAATCAAACCGCCATGTCATCCCGCAAAAAAAATTAGCCCCTATATAGCACAATCTCACAAAAAAATAAAAAAATATGGCTCTCAGACTATGCAGACATTAAAACATGATTTTTTTTTCTAAAATGCTGTTATTGTGTTAAAGTAAAATACATAAAAAAGTGTATACATATTAGGTATTGCCGCGTCCATAAAAACATGCTCTATAAAAATATCCCATGATCTAACCCTCAGGTAAATACCGTAAAACAAATTAAATAAAAACAGTGTCCAAAAAAAATAATTTGTCACCTCACATCACAAAAAGTGCAATGGCAAGCGATCAAAAATGTATATGAACCCCAAAATAGTGCCAATCAATCCGTCATCTCATCCTGCAAAAAACGATACCCTACATAGGACAATAGCCCAAAAAAATAAAAAAAATATGGCTCTCAGACTATGGAGACATTAAAACATGATTTTTTTTTTGTTTCAAAAATGATATTATTGTGTAAAACTTAAATTAACTCATCAATAACCAAATAACAAAAACATATTTTACAACTATAGACCATAATAACAATAATAATACCAACAATAATACAACCAAAAACCATAATAATAATAGAACAGAATGTAATTGCGGATAAATCTACAGCTGACAACGCTGTCGGCAGAGTACGTAGTTCCTTGTGCAACCCAGGAGGGGAGATGAGGGGAACACACAGCAGTTCCAATAGACTCTCCAAGGCCTGGAACAGTTTTATGACACCCCGCCAGCACCCTCACCCTGATGCGCGTCCTACTGTCACAAGGAGGGAAACATTTTTGAAGATGGTGAAGGAGTACGTAGCAGACTGTGTCTGCGTCCTCAATGATCCCTCTGTGCCTTAAAACTATTGGGTGTCCAAGCTGCACACGTGGCACGAACTGGCGCTCTACGCCTTGGAGGTGCTGGCCTGCCCTGCTGCAAGCGTTTTGTCAGAGCGGGTATTTAGTGTTGCTGGGGGCATAATAACTGATAAGCGTATCCGCCTGTCAACTGAAAATGCTAACAGGTCGACTCCTATAAAAATGAACAAGGCCTGGCATGCCGCTGACTTCTCTACTCCTCCTCCTCCATAATATCAATATGCTTTTTAGGCTGCCCTCACTCATAATGTTTAACAGGGTCAGCTCACCTGCAGGCCCTCATATACAATGCTTTACAGGGTCAGCTCACCTGCAGCCCCTCACATATAATGTTTAACAGGGTCAGCTCACGTGCAGGCCCTCGCAATTCATGTTTTTTAGGTTCATTTCAACTGCAGGCCCTCAAATATAATGTTTAACAGCGTCAGCTCACCTGCAAGCCCTCGCAATTCATGTTTTTTAGGGTCAGCTCACCTGCAGGCCCTCACATATAATGTTTTAGAGGGTCAGCTCACCTGCAGTCCCTCACATATAATGTTTTAGAGGATCAGCTCACCTGCAGGCCCTCACATATAATGTTTTATAGGGTTAGCTCACCTGCAGGCCCTCACAAATAATGTTTTACAGGGTCAGCTGCCCTGAAGGGACTCGCAAATGAAGTTGTAGAGGGTCAGCTGCCCTAAAGGCACTCGCAAATGATGCTTTAGAGGGTCAGCTGACCTGAAGGCACTCGCAAATGATGTTTTAGAGGGTCAGCTGACCTGAAGGCACCCGCAAATGATGTTTTAGAGGGTCAGCTGACCGGAGGGCCCTTCCAAATAATGTTTTTAAAGGTTAGCGCACCTGGAGGCCCTCAGCTACATTCTTTTAATCAGTTTCATTGTGCCCAGCTCCACGGCCTCTGCGTGCACCATCAGCATCACGGCCATTTCCACGGCCCTTACTGGCCGCCTTCTTAATATTAAATGTTATATATGCTTAAAAGTATGTCACACACACAGTAGAGTAGGATTTGTAATTGTATGCGGCAATAAATTTAAAAAGGTATTTGGGATGCGCACACATTACACAAGAGATTTAGCCCTGATAATATCATAGACTAGCATACACCATCTAAGGATAAAGTACAGTATATGTCAGTGATATCTCTTAAACGCATACACAGTATATGTGGCACAAATTATTTCAATTTGCGCTACAGACACTGTTTTCGGATGCAGGATAGTATATGTCACAGAACACCTCAGATTATGGACACTAGATGTGGCCCAGATTATTGGAATTTGTAATACAGAAACAGTTTGAAGATGTTATACAGTATTGGTTACAGAACACCACAGATTATGGACACTAGATGTGGCCCAGATTATTGGAATTTGTAATATAGACACTGTTTGCAGATGTTCTACAGTATTGGTTAAAGAACACCACAGATTATGGACACTAGATGTGGCCCAGATTATTGGAATTTGTAATATAGACACTGTTTGCAGATGTTCTACAGTATTGGTTAAAGAACACCACAGATTATGGACACTAGATGTGGCCCAGATTATTGGAATTTGTAATATAGACACTGTTTGCAGATGTTCTACAGTATTGGTTAAAGAACACCACAGATTATGGACACTAGATGTGGCCCAGATTATTAAAGACATGTCTGTGGATGATGTACAGTATATGTCACTAATAGGTATAAAATAAAAATATCTTGCTGCTGTCAAACACACAAAGTAGTCCTTAAACGGACTTGGGAGTCGTTGAAAAGCTTTTGGTAGTAAAAACTGCAAATTTCTTTCCCTCCACTATCTGTCCCTTTTGAAGGACTGTACCTGAGACTGCAGGAGGTAAATAGATTGCTGCTCTAAAACACACACACACAGTAGTCTTTAACCCCTTAGTGACCAAGCCTGTTTGGGCCTTTATGACCAAGCGTTTTTCGTCCTTTTTTCATGGTCTCGTTCCCAGAGCTATAACTTTTTTATTTTTCCGTCTATATAGCAGTATGAGGGCTTGTTTTTTGCGGGACAAGTTGTAGTTTTTAATAGCGCCATTTTGGGGTACACATAACTATGTTATTAACTTTTATTAACTCTTTCTGGGAGGGAGAAGGGGAAAAATAGTACTACTGCCACTGCGTTTGTACATTATAAATTTTACGGTGTTCATTATTCGGTAAAAGTAACATAATATTTTCATTCCCTGGGTCAGTACGATTACAGGGATACCAAATACTTATAGTTTTTTTAAGTTTTACTACTTTTTTTCAATAAAACCCCTTTTTTAACAAAAAAAATGATTTTGCATTGCCACTTCCCAGGACCCATAACTTTTTAATTTTTTTCTATGGAGTTGTGTGAGGGCTTGATTTTTGCGGGACGACTTCTATTTTCATTGGTATAATTTTTAGTAAATTCCGCTTTTTGATCGCTTGTTATTTCGTTTTTTCTGTGAAAATTAAGAATAAATTAGAAATTCGGGCTTTTTTTTATTTATTTTTAACGGCGTGTACTATAGGGGATAATTTATGTAATATTTATGTAGTGCCGGTTGTTACGGACGCGGCAATACCAAACATGTGGGGATAATTTTTTTGCAATTTTTTCATTGAAAGCGTATTTTCAATGGAAAAAAAGCATATTTTTATATTTCATGGATTTTTTTATTTAATAAATGTGTATTTTTTCTAATTTTTTTACTACTTAATAGTCCCACATGAGGACTATAATATACAGTATTTTGATTGCTTTTAAAATGTAATGCATTATATCTATAATGCATTACATTTTAAATACAGTCTAATTCTACCTTTGACCAGCAGGCTACGCTAGAGGCATAGCCTGCTGGTGAATACTTCAGGGCAGGCTCAGGGCCCTGCCGGAAGGAAGGTGAGCTTCCCAGCCCATCAGCACCCGCGATCGCATCTGCGGGGTGCTGATGGGTGACAGAGGGAGTTCGCTCCCTCTGTCAACCCTTTACATGCGCAGGCACCATTGCGCCCGGCATGTAAGGGGTTAAACAGCCCGGATCGGCACTCCTGCCGGCCCGGGCTGTTAGAGCAGGGTCGCGGCTCTCATGTGAGAGCCGGGCCCGCGCTCCCCGCTGCACGGGGGACCCGTGCAGCGCTTAGACTGGGCCGCCGTAAAAACGCGGCAGCCCAGCCTAAGGCCCCTTAGTGACCGCCGTAAAAACACGTATGGGTGGTCACTAAGGGGTTAAAAGAACTTTTTGGTCTTGGAAAAGCTTTCTCTGAATAAAAACTGTGAAAATCGCTCCCTACACTGTCTTTCCCTTACTACGCTCTGCTTTCCCTGTCTACGTCTGAGCCGAACATGCATCATCTGGTGCTATATAGCACCCGATGATGCTTTCCGGCCAGCCAATTACTGTAATGCCAGCACCCAACATGGCTACTGGCATTACAGTGAGGGCAGTACTTACCTGCACCTTTATTGGCTGCATAAAACCCGCAAAACGGGCGGGGCAGAGACTAAAGCATTGTGCTTGAGTACCGCCATGTGCAGAGCATAGCAATGCTAGAGCCGAACAGATATTCGGCCGAGCATGCTCCCTCATCACTACTGCTGAGTTGAGTACAGCATAAATGGAATCTGATATGGAAAGAAATCATGAGTCTTGCAATTCATCTTTAAATGCTGAAAGAGAGGGCGCTGAAGCATTCTTCACAAAGTAATTCTAAAGATGAACTTCAAGTTTTAAGCACAGAAGGAGTTTAAAAATCAATCAATCAGCTGGTTGATAAGGAGGTCAGATTGTTTTGGACAATGAAATCTTTGCACACATATGAAGAAAATAATAGAGTGTCAAGGAGTTTACGCTCATACAAAGGTTCATCATGGTATCAGGATGATGCCATAGTTATAGAAGAATGGAGTCAGCTCCATTTAAAGCATTCCTTGAACCTAATGCTTTTAATTTTGAAATGGAATAAAGGAAGAATATGAAAGCATTAGTGCCTAACATAATTCATCTACAATGCTACAAAGACACAATGGATCATCTGTAATATCTGTAGAGATCCCTTTAGGAAGCAGGTTAGATGAGGGGATCGCAGGAGAAACAAGTGCAGAACCTCAGACCTGGGGCAATTTTGTTATGCATTGTATTGTTTCATGTTTCTGCCGTGTACTCCAGAGAATGAAGTAAAGTTGGCAGGGGTTGGCGGGAACAAGGTTAACCAACTGTCACGCCCTTTCCTGATTGACAGGGCCAGGTATGATGAAGTTTTCACTGCCCGGCCCTGTCAATCAAAGTGGAGTGGACACCGCAGTTGTAGAGAGAGCAGAGCCTCTAGATGTAACGACAACATCATCCTTGCTCCTAGAGGCTCATTTGCATATATTAAAACATCATTTTTCTCAGCAATGTGGGCACATATGAACATGGATGAATACCTACAAAACCGATATACTCTTATCTCCAAGATACTCTTTAAATTATAACCACCTATGAATTCTCCTATTAGAAGAAGCTGTAGGGGCGAAAAGTGTTAGAGTCTGAGGAGTGCAGCACACTGTACGTTATTAGGGCAGGGGATGGTAACTATGGATTACGTAAATATGACCGTGTTGATATTATAAGGCTATATTTTTACATGTAGTATCTAGATATAGATTAGATTGCATAGATACTGATGGTCATATGCATCACAATTAGTGTTGAGAGAATCAAAGTTAACAAAGTGGAATTCGATCCAAAATTCAAAAAAAATTTGATTCACCATGAATCCGAATTTCTTGGCGCTTCGTGGTAAATAATCTATTTTTCCTGAAACGGCGTTGTGGGCATCTTGATTGAAGAAAATGGCCAATTCTTACGCATACTGATGTATGACGTCATCCAGTCATCACGCTGGGCGGGTGCAGTGACGTCATCAGATGCCATGATCAGTGTTGAGCAGAGGGCTTAAAAGACGGGGGTTGCGCGATCGCCATACTTCTTCATTGCACTCGCTACATGCAATGGAATGCCATTCATTATTAAGTAATTCGTGACAAATCAAATTTCTTGTCGAAGTTCGGCAAAGCAACCACTCTACTGAACGTATTATTATTTTAACTTGCATGGACTATTCAGAATGTATTCTAGTATGCTGTCTTATATCTTTGGATTCATCTACGTGATCCAATATATAAAGCTGTGTGTGTGTGTGTGTACTGTAAATGATGGCAGGTGTATGCTGACTCCTATTTAACATAATTTTAAATGTGATTGATAAATTCTGAACACAGCTACATCCCCAGTTGTAATAATGCAACCACATTATTTTTATTTATTTTTGTTTTCTTCCCTCCACCTTAAAGATTTCAGTTTGTTTTTCAATTGAGTGGTACAGTTCATAGGTCACATTAAAGGTGGAAAAAGTTCTAAAATGATTTATCTTTGTCTCATTTTTTTCCAGCACAGAAACCTGACATTTTAACAGGGGTGTATAGACTTTTTATATCTTTATATCCACTGTATAAAATATCTATCTATCTATATATATTCAAAACAATGCCAACCTACTTATAGAGAACTATTATCAGTAATGGTACAGCTTGCTGCCTACTTGTTTTTAAATGTTTTAAATGGATTTTGTGTATTGTTATAAGAAAATTATAAATAGAGCATTAATGATTGCGGTCATTATTGATTTAAGGGTTAATATAAATATATATATATATATATATATATATATATATATAGATATATATATATAAAGAGAGAATTTATAGGTGGTTACATACTGTATGAACATGGGACCTATACAGTTGCCATCAGCTGTCAAGCCCATATCCAACAGTTCAACTAGCTTCATACATGCAGGTACAAATCTGCTGAAAGATGTCCTTTAACATCTGTATTGAATCATAAGGCGTTCGTACTTATTTGACAGGAAATGGTACTGTCAAAATATGGGCATGCCTGTTGCATGCACCTTTGCCAATATATTTCCAGCACTCTGAGGACACCTATGTTTTTTTCTGTAAAGAATCCATTGGTGTGTTACACTAAATTATTTCTACAGTTCATCAATTATGTTTTCATTATTTGGTCAGGGGATGAGAAACAATTTACAGGTTTTATATGACTGAATAACACCAATAATACGAACGTCGGTGCCTTCAAGGATCCTTTTTCCTCGTTTTTTTTTTATTCTTGGATTCGAATTTTTACTGAAATTGTTATCAAATGTATCCTGCATGTTTTATTTACATGCTGATTCGTATTATTTATAATTTATAAAGATGGCTGCTACAGCCTTTGGAGAATGAAGGGGAGCGATGAAGTGAGCAGTGAAAGTATTATATCAATGTTAATGGAAATATTAATTATTAAAATTTTGGATAATACTAATAATTAATATCCATAAATAGGCGTGAGTTATCTATTGATGACTCCGCCTATTTATACCTTAAGTAGAAATTACTCTTCTGTTACCTTACTCTATACTAAACTACACTAAGTGCGACTTACTACTACTATACTACGGCGGCGACTACAATAATAAAAGACCACATGCTGTGGTTAAATAATAAAAGGTATTTATTAAAACACTACACGTCTACACAAATAAATAAATAAAAAGTCCCAAAATAACGTGCCTCTTTGTGTCAGCTTCGCGGTTCCCTGGTGTGCTGTGGGTTCAGTTCACACCATGCAGTCAGTATTCAAAGAAATGGTTGTGCTGCTGCCTCTCATATGAGGGTCTGGATTCCTTTGAAATTTAAAAGGATTTATATACTCACAAACAACTATCTTGTATCACAGCATATCAAGGTAAAAAATGCCTTCTCTTGGGTCGGCATTTTTTACCTTGATATGCTGTGATACAAGATAGTTGTTTGTGAGTATAATAAATCCTTTTAAATCTATACGGAGTTGACAATACTTCACTACGGAGGTCCGTTCATTTCTATTAAATATAGGAAGAAGGACATCAGTAACCGTGGTCAAAAGTGAGATCAACTCTCCGTGTTTTCAACTTTGATTGACAATTTCAGAGGAATCCAGACCCTCATATGAGAGGCAGCAGCGCGACCATTTCTTTGAATACTGACTACACGTCTACAGTCTAATTATTGCTATAATTATATATATATATCTATATCAATATATATATATATATATATCAATATATATTTATAGCCGCACACAATAATATATTAATCACACTATAACACAACACTATATGATATTACAATATGCCTAAACTACGCTAACACAATCCCAAATCCTCCCCAAAATCTTACTACAAATACAGTTACACATACTCTATTTAGTAGCAGCCCACTGTTGTGGAAATTATTATGATGTGTTTTCTAATATTGTCATCGTGTCTCTCAGTGTGTAAACCACTGGAAGTGGATATCTTGCTGCGGATATAGAGACGCAGCAAGCAGTGTTTTCTTGGCGAATGGATAGATGCCGGCTGGGGCCCCCGCCCAAAGGGCGGATTTATTGGCTTGGCGTGTATGCATTTATTAAGAGAACAATACGGAAAGGAACGTGCATTCGTTATTTCCAGTGTGCCTGATCAACCGCTGGAGATGGTGACGCTGTTCCTATAAGTAGGCCCACATGAGAACCCTGGTGAGCCTTGTTGAGCATTGATCACTGATCGATGCTGAACAAGACTCCCCCCTAGTGGTGACTAAGAGACATGTTGTGGTATTCTTTCTATGTGTGTGTGTGTCATCACTTCCTGTATGACTGTACTGTACCGGAAGGGAGTGGTCAGGTGTTGGGCCCGCCCACTTCCTATTGTTATCCCTTGGTCTATGTAAATAAAGAAAGGGTCTGAGAGGGCAGTCTCTCACCAGATCTCAACCATGAAACATCTCAAAGCATTACTGGAATAGTGCGGCCTTTCCTTACACAAAAGAGCTGATACACGTGCTTGGGAGCACAGGGTAAGGGAAATTACTATAACAGATGGCGAGCTAGGTACCAACCAACTGATTTTTCTACTCTGCACAGCAGACAAAAGGGGAGACAGTAAAGTGTAAGTTTGTCTGCTGCGTCAGAGGAAATCTCTGCTTGGTAAAAGAACATTTTCGCTCTTTGTGTAAGGACAAGGTAAGTGCTTTTCCGTTGTGTAGTTTTTGGTGGATCTGGGTTGATTGTAAAGAGATTGTATAGTCAGATTGTGATGTGTGTGCTGACCAATTGTTTTATTGTAACTTCTCTGTTTTTGTGTAACTTTTATGGCAGTGTGATTTTGTAAGAGGTTATTCTGGTCTGTAGAGCAAGCATTCTGTTTTAGTGTTTGTACAGGAGAGACAGCATTTAGAGTTTGCTAGATTTTGGAGACACCATCTTATCTTTCATTGTGTGTCCACGCATGTGGTTTGTCGGCCATCTTTGATTTCCTCTGTGTAAGACCATGCCATGCGGTTTGTCGGCCATCTTTGATTTGCTTTGTGGGAAAAGTATGTGCGTTTGGCAGACATCTTGGTTAGGTTAGTGCTGCAGGTTTTACCAAGGAATTCATTTTAGTTTGAGCTGGTTCACATTTTAGTTTTGGTGTCTATGGAAAGCGATTTGTTAGTTTTTGCCTCAAATGTCAGTTTTGTCCAGAATAGTTATTTTCTCTTTCTGTAACCTCTCTATGTACAGTTTGACTTTGCTCTGTAGTTCTGTGCTGGAAGTATTGAGACAAGTCATAGATCGATAGCGGTATATTATTGCAGTATATTTTTGTAGTAACAATTGTGGTGTTTTGTACGTATATCATGGAAGGAATTTTTAAAGAAGTAACAAAAGTGAAAAACACGGAGGCCATTGTTCAAGCTATGCAGGGATCTACTGATCCATGGCGGCAGGCTCAGAATTGTGTAGCAAACCTGATCGGTACCAGAAAATGGCGCAAACGTGAAGGCAAGTATGCTCTGATATTTGCTGCTGGGTGGATAGCGGATAAATATCAGGAGTCTTGTCGGCTGAAGTTGAGCTTGGAGGGAGAAGTGGAAAATTTAAAAGTGGAAATTGTTAAATTGAAAACTCTTGTCCAGAAGGCAGCTGAAGCTAGCGCTAATTATGGATGTACTGTGAGGTGTGATACTGAGCTACGTAGGGAGAATGAACAGTTGTCTGAGAGCCTGGCGCATGCGCAGTGTGCTGTGAGGGAATTGTCTGCCCTCTGCAGGAGGACAGAAGCTGAACAGTCTCAGTGCTTAGTGCAGCCAGAGGCATTGAAGGAACCGTTAGAGAGTAAGGCCCCTTTCACACGAGCGTGTCCGGATAAGGTCCGGATGCGTTGCGGATGCGTTCAGTGAAAACTGTGCGATTTCACAGGTAAAGCCATTCAGTTTTGCCTGCGATTGCGTTCAGTTGTTCAGTTTTTTCCGCGCGGGTGCAATGCGTTTTGACGCGTTTTTCACGCGCGTGATAAAAAACTGAAGGTTTACAAACAACATCTCCTAGCAACCATCAGTGAAAAACGCAACGCACCCGCACCTGCTTGCGGATGCAATGCGTTTTTCACGCAGCCCCATTCACTTCTATGGGGCTAGGGCTGCGTGAAAAACGCAGAATATAGAACATGCTGCGATTTTCACGCAACGCACAAGTGATGCGTGAAAAAAAACGCTCATGTACACAGACCCATTGAAATGAATGGGTCAGGATTCAGTGCGGGTGCAATGCGTTCTCATCACGCATTGCACCCGCGCGGAAAACTCGCCCGTGTGAAAGGGACCTAATGGTTCTGGAGTTACAAAGAACATATTGGCGGTAAGTATGGAGAAGTCTGAGGAAGTTCAATCAGATTCTGAAGCCGACTCGGGGATGGACACTTTATCTGACCCTGGAGTTGGAAGTATTGATCCAGAGACAGACGATTCCTCAGGTAAATCTGTGGTAAGTGGACTTAAGTCAGATAGTATTGTGGGACCTAGTCATGCTAGGATGATTAATGTTGTTCAGCAGGGCCGGTCACCATGTGCCCAGAGAAGGTTTTGTGCAGGGAGACAGGATATTCGTTGTTTTGCATGCAGGGGATTTGGGCACATTGCGAGGTACTGTGCGGTAACTAATGGCAACAGACAGAGGTATGTTAGGTACCCCAGAACCACTCCCAGAAGTAAGGTGGTTTATTCACCAAGGTGGGGGGATGGTCCCAGACATGGTTCTTTGCAAAGGCACAGAAGCTATGGACAGCCAAGGCCATGGATCCAGGAAGCAGATTTTAAATCCCAGTATGAACGGTTAAAATGTGAAAATGTGAAACTTAGAGAGGAAAGAGATCGCTTATTGGAATTCAGCAGAGTTTCTAATTTTGTGTGAGACCTAAATTTGCTTTTTCTTTTCAATTAAAACCGGTTTTGTGGGACCTTGTGATGTTAAATCCTGCTTCTTTGGTAAAATGAATCTGAAGTTGGTTTGGGGCTGGGCGAATTAGCATTTCAATGGCTGGGTGGGGAGAAGTTCTCCTGCCAGTGTTATGGTTTCAGGTGAACCCTCCAGGGCATTGATGTGTTAATTCAGTCCTATACAAGATATCCACTCCAATGTATCTGCTCCAAAGGTTCTGTATCAATGCGACGTCTCTTGATGAGATTTTGTCTGTTATTATTAATATTTTACTAGTTTTGTCTTTCAGGGAAACCTAGAGATTTACAGAAGAACCTGGAGATGTGCGGTTTTAACTTTATTTTTCCCCGCAGGCAATAACCAGATATTAGAGGACCTTTCTATATTGTTTTTGTTTTTCAATTTTTTAAGGGAAAAGCCTCTAAATTTAATTATGTAATGTGCAGTCAGGTATGCTAAATTCTAAATTTAATTTTTGCTGTTTTGTTTTTTTCCCCTCAGAGGCCTGCACTGTAGTTTAAGAAAGTAGCTGCTATTGTGAGACAAATGTGATGGTGAGGATTGGATATGGGGACAATCACACCCTCCCGGAATGTGGCTGGTTGTAATCAGGGCGTATTTTCTTTTACGCATTCTGATTGTGCACCAGTTTGCATATTTTTTAACGTTTGGTACATTATTCTCCTTAGCAGCAAGCTTAATGATTTTTTATATATATATATATATATATATATATATATATTTTTTTTTTTTTTTTTTTAACAGATTGCATGTTCCTTTAATAGGAAGCAGCATTCAATCTGGGATTTTTCGTTAGTTACTGGGGGTCTCGTGATATTGTGTGGGAACTACTGTCTGAATTCAAGAGTTGCTGCTGAGCGAGAGGTTTTTGATCAGTCACTGCGAAAAAAAGGGCTTCGTGTGGTGTAAAGCTTGACTATATAGGATCATATAGGCAAAGGAAAG
This sequence comes from Bufotes viridis, assembly GCA_033119425.1. Classification (NCBI taxonomy): domain Eukaryota; kingdom Metazoa; phylum Chordata; class Amphibia; order Anura; family Bufonidae; genus Bufotes; species Bufotes viridis. The sequence continues at coordinate 169,521,194 of CM065592.1, read as the reverse complement.
TGAGTTGATGAGCTTTTTTTAAGGAGACAAGGTGGTATATAACACCCGGGCATACCAATAGCTGTGTGCAATTGGAAGCCCTATCCTGTGGTCAGGTCACTATTCAGAGCCAAAATCGAGGCTGGTATATCTCAGAGGGCCACCGTGTGTCGGTGCGAGCCCCGGGCTGCCGTGTGTCGGCAAGAGCCCCTTTCCTCACGCTGCTAGTCCTTTTCCTGAGGTCTAACTAGGGTGAACGGAGTCCGTGTGTCGGTGCCAGAAATCCTAGGGCAACTCAGAGGCGAACGAAGGGGGGTAGCAGCCGTCCAGGCGTGTGTCGCGGGACACTGTAGGTGGACGCACCTACTTTTAGAAGGCTCGAGCATTGGGTATAGGGAAAATTAGGGACCAGAAGGGTACCACTTCTGAGTATAGGACAGCTAAGCAGCACATGAAATCCATCTATGGAGGAGGAGAGTTGTTAAGCCCCTCAAAGATTGGCACTAATGGACTGTAGGTTCAGAGTGAACCATCCCCAAAGATGGGGACTTTTTGAGGTCTGGATTTGGGGAAAAGTTCGTCCGAGGATTCCCCACTAGACCCCAAAGCCATGGTTCCCTCCAGAAGGCAGAACTGTGGCTGCACAAATCCATCGAGCTCCGGCAACAGGGCATTCAAAAGTCCCAGACAGTGTGAACTAACACTATCATGTACTCCCGTCCAACTAAAAGTATGGACTCCAATACTCACTCTCATGTCTCTCTCTCTCTCTCTCTCATCCCTCCCTCATCTCTCCATCTAACCTTGAGATGATGCACCATGTTGAACCCAGCTTCTCTTCGTCCTGGTTTTAAGGACGATGAGAAGGGGGGGGGGGGGAAGTGGTGTAGAAAACACCCATTTTCAAACTTTTTACTAACCATTCTAACCTATTAACTGTCAATTTTCTCAAGAACCATCACGACTGCCTTTTCTTTGACAGTAGTTGGGTCAGATTTTTGCAAGGAGAAATCACAGCTGACCCATGGCCTGAATGTTCTGCTGTAGCCCATTTCAATGTCCACCACCGGGTTCGGGAGTCTCTCCCAGACCCAGACTCAATAACCAGTGTTCTTTAACCAGGTGATTGGGTCGTGCTAAAGAAACATCCAAAGACAGGACTAGAGCCGGGATATCTTGGGCCATTCCAGGTGCTGCTGAGGACGCCAACCTCTCTAAAGTTCGAGGGACGAGACAACTGGATCCACACCAGTCATTGCAAGAAGCTGTTCAACTACGTCAAAGGATGAGGAGTATCACTTTTGTTTACTTGTTTACTTTCATTCTTAGGAAGGGAAGGCACCTCAAATTGGCAAGGGCCACAAGAAGACATTTGTTAGTAGCACATCCTAGAGGGTAATATCAGATATAGGTTTAATAGTAGCTCCGGCTCCTTGTTTGTTAATCCTGTATGGGTGTCCGGCAGCTAGGCGGCCCGCAGATGAGGTAAAGGAGATAGGTTGGTGGGGTCCTCCAGTTGTGAGGCAGTTATTACTGGAGGCCCGTGACTGCCAGAAGTTCTTGTTTGGAGTTGACAGGTCTGTACTATTTCCTATGCGGGTTAGCCATTTATAAGGTAATTTCCCCTAATGTCAGAGGGTCATGTGTCCTGGTAAAGCTTGTCCCGGAATCTTACGGTGCAGCTGATGGAGGAGGTGGGAGGTTTTAGGGCTCCTTGGTTTTCCATTGGATCCGGGCATGTACTTATGTTTTTTTGTTTCCATTAATTCTATATGCCTAATGTATAACCAACCGAGTACGAGATGCCCTGAAGACCAAACCATCAACCAGATGCTGAGGAATAATCATCGAGGGACACTGAGCAGCATATGACAAAGAGGAGGGACTGTTGTGGAAATTATTATGATGTGTTTTCTAATATTGTCATCGTGTCTCTCAGTGTGTAAACCACTGGAAGTGGATATCTTGCTGCGGATATAGAGACGCAGCAAGCAGTGTTTTCTTGGCGAATGGATAGATGCCGGCTGGGGCCCCCGCCCAAAGGGCGGATTTATTGGCTTGGCGTGTATGCATTTATTAAGAGAACAATACGGAAAGGAACGTGCATTCGTTATTTCCAGTGTGCCTGATCAACCGCTGGAGATGGTGACGCTGTTCCTATAAGTAGGCCCACATGAGAACCCTGGTGAGCCTTGTTGAGCATTGATCACTGATCGGTGCTGAACAAGACTCCCCCCCTAGTGGTGACTAAGAGACATGTTGTGGTATTCTTTCTGTGTGTGTGTGTGTGTCATCACTTCCTGTATGACTGTACTGTACCGGAAGGGAGTGGTCAGGTGTTGGGCCCGCCCACTTCCTATTGTTATCCCTTGGTCTATGTAAATAAAGAAAGGGTCTGAGAGGGCAGTCTCTCACCAGATCTCAACCATGAAACATCTCAAAGCATTACTGGAATAGTGCGGCCTTTCCTTACACAAAAGAGCTGATACACGTGCTTGGGAGCACAGGGTAAGGGAAATTACTATAACACCACCCAATCCGGCTCTATGCTATCCCTATGGGAGAAAAGGGGTTAATGCAGGTCTGGGGTACAGGGACTCTACAGATCAGCTCAGCAAGGGGTTAAATTACAGGAAATGTTGACAGGGCTGGGGTTCTGCTGGGCTGGGAAGGGGTTAATAACAGGGGCAGGGTTTACTGCTACTGGTGTACAGGGCAGGACAGCAGTGGAAGGGTTAATGCAGGGCAGGGTAAGATGGTACAGCAGGGGATATTGTTGGTGGGATAGGGTTAATGGCAGGGCAGTAAGGGTTATAAATATGAGGGAAATATTAGCGAAAAGTGTTGGTGGTATAGGGTTAATGGCAGGGCAGGGAACATTGGTGGTATAGCAGGGGTTAATAAGGTAGTCAAGTTCTAACTTTGAAGCTGAAACTGATTGAGATTATCTTCAAAACTCTGAACGTTAGTAACTGTTGTTCTCCCTGGTTACCAGTATTGCATGGGAGTGCCAGGTACCCTTGGTACAACTAGGTACAATAAGCAATTTGGCAGCAATTTCCAGTTCTGCTTTGACAGTTTGTAATGCATATTGATAAATATTTTCATAACAAGCAATTTCTTTTTATGGCTTAGAGAGGACATTTTACTATACTTTACTATAAATCTCAAATCATCACTGCAAATCAGTGCAACAGCAGATGAAAAAGCAAACCAAAAATGAAATGAGAAAAGCTTTATGATGAAGGCTCCATTGAAACATAGTCATACATTTGGTATATAATAAAGCCATGAGCTAGACCCATATTCAAGGGGATCCCAGCAAATCCATTGACTTTAAGCCTTTTTCTGCCAAGGATGTATTTCATAAGCCCTTTTAGGGAGGTATTCAGTAGCCAAGGATGTATCTGATATATCCTTGCTATTAAATAATCTAACTCAGGCTAAAATAATGGCTTAAAAACAGGAACCAGATTGACGCTCTAGACACCATTCAGTCTACTAGAACAGGTTGAATTGGGATATGCGTATACTTGCAGCTCACACTTCAGTCCAAGTTATTAAGACTGGGTCAAGACATACCACAGTTTGCCATGCAGGCAGTTATCATGTTGCAATAACCCTGACTGAAATCCTTACACTTGCTCTGTGATTGTCACATTGGGAGGGGGGGGCTCTTTTTTTCTACAAGCACGGTGAGAAGATGGGCACTTGCTAATCTAAATATGGCTTGGCACCTAATTATGCAGTTTTTTGACATCACAACCTAAATGTTCACCACCACCAGAACACTTACATTAATTATTAATATATATTTCTGTACATAGTACAAAAGTGCTGTCCATTTTCAGGACATGTAGATTTTAGTAGCATAGTAGCTGTTTGCTGTGGGCATATATACAGTATATTTTAATACATTTGTGTCTGATAACACCTATAAAAATAGCACATAACAAAATAAAGTATAAATAAGGCAATCTTTATAAAAAAAAAAAAAAGTGCTTTCTCACAATAGTGCTTCCCTATAGTGTCCCCTTACAATGGTGCTGCCTCCTTAGTACACCTGTACAGGAGTGTTGCCCCTTAGTGCCCGCTTACAATCGTGTTGCCCACTTAATGCCCCATATAATAGTGAAGCCCTTGTAGTGTTAATACCTTAAAAAGTAATATTCACCTAGCCCCGTTCCCACAATGAATGGAGCACATCAAGCCCCAGCTCGTGCTCTCTCCTGTTCAACACAGGAAGTGCGAGGATGTTACTGCATTGTGCATACCTTATGCGGAGAGCACAGGCTGGCAAACGGAAGAGCAGGTTGCTGACGGCCTTGTATCATTAGGACAGAGGAACATACCATAGCCCTCCCTGGACCGCGAGATGGCCGCTGAAATCTGGGTCTGTCCTTCTTGATCTGGGATAGTTGGGAGGTATGGTAAATATTTGCATGAAGATAATATCATGTATACTGTTAGAAATATATGCTAATGTGATATAAAAGGTGGAATGGGGGACTCTGTAACCTTGTTCTACTGATCGTTGGGAATCCCAATGGTGTAAATGTATACTTATTTTGTAGTAGGGTTAACAATCATGTTTTATGAGATGTGTTAACTAGTGTTGAGCGAACCCGAACTGTAAAGTTCAGGTTCGTAGCGGACTTTAGGGTTCTTGGTACCTGGACCCGAACCCGAACATTTCTGTAAAAGTTCGGGATCGAGTTTGGTGTTTGGTCGTTTAATAAAGATTGGGGCAGCCAATCAACAAGCGTGATTGGCCAGTGCAGCATGAGACCCAGCCTCTATATAAGCTGGAGTCACGTAGCGCCGCAAGTCATGTCAGCTCTTACTAGTGTATGGATAGGATGCTGCTGCTGTGAGGGAGAAATTAGAAAAGAATCTGATATCAGAGCTTGGTGTTAAATCTGTGATCTACAGCGATTTTTTTTTGTGGTTGCAATGCAACATTTTTGTATCCTGCCCTGAGCCCAGTGACACATAAAAATAAGTTTTAATCCGTCTGTTAGTTAGGTGGGTGTCGGCAGCCATTTTGTGCAAATGCACTGCACTTGCACCTGCATATGTGCCAGGGACAATAATTTAATCCTGTGCTTGTAGTTCAGTGGGCGACATATACCCATTTTTTTAAGTGCACCTGCACTGCATATGTGCCAGGGGAAAGGAAAATAATATAGGTAATCCGTCTGTGAGTTCAGGGACCCAGGGGGTGACATATTCACATTTTTTTTCTGTAAAGTACCCCTGTGCTGCATATGTGACAGTGTAATCAATTCAGTAAATCCATCTGTTAGATTCTGGGGGGACAAATTAATTTATTTTTTGCTAAAAAGTAAGTTTGCGGCCTGCACTGTATTTCTGAGAGGGAACTATAACCAGTAAATAGAACTATGACATTGTTAGTAAAATAAAACACGTATTTTTTGCCATAAAGTACATTTGCGGCCTGCACTGCATTTCTGAGAGTGCAATATAACCAGTAAATACAACTGTGACATTGTTGGTGAAAAAAATTACTTTTTTTTAGCCATAAAGTACATTTGCGGCCTGCACTGTATTTATGACAGTGAAATATAACCAGTAAATACAACTTTTACATTCTTCTTTCAAACTACCCCTGCCCGGCATACCTGACTGGGAAATATAAATTAAGTAAATTCGGTGGCATTAAGATTGTTGGGTGAGCTATACCCCTTTTTTCTTTCAAAGTACCCCTGCACTGCATACCTGACAGGAAAATATATTCTGTAAATTCGGCGGTGTTTAGAATGCTGGGTGATCTGTAGCCCTTTTTTTCTTTCAAACTACCCCTGCACTGCATACCTGACTGGGAAATATATTCAGTAAATTCGGCGGCATTTACATTGTTGGGTGATCTATACCCCTTACAAGCGCACGCTGGTAGACGCTCTGCTGATGGCATTCTTACCTGTCACGGGGGCCTCAGAGGAAGCACAAGACGAAGGCAGAGGAGGAGGAAGAAGTCGCCAGTGCAGCTGGGGCACCGACAGCAACTCAGAAGGTAGGCTGAGCATGGCTGAAATGTGAAAAAGCTTTGTCAGCATGCTACAAGAACAAGCACCAACGGCTAATATGGAACATCTTAGCAGAAGGCAGCATTTCAGCAACATGGTGGAACAGTATGTGTGCACACGTCTACACGTACTGATTGATGGGTCTGCACCATTCAACTTCTGGGTCTCCTAATTGGGCACATGGCCTGAGCTTGCCCTTTACGCCTTGGAGGTGCTGGCATGCCCTGCAGCCAATGTATTGTCTGAACCTGGGTTTACCACGGCAGGGGGCGTTCTCACAGACAAGCGCAGTCGCCTGTCCACAGCCAATGTGGACAAGCTCTCGTTCATTAAAATGAACCAGGCATGGATCCCAAAGGACCTGTCCGTACCTTGTGCAGAATAGACATGTATACCTGTCTCACTCAGCCTTTGCTATACTCCAGCGCACTTTCTCTTTGTTTTCTTTTCTATATTCCCCAATGTTTTGGGGTCTACCCAAATTTAAAAAATAAAAAATAAAAAGTTAAAAACAAAAAACAGTGGTTTTGGCCACTACCTCCTCAATCACCACCACCCTTCCACCTCCACGTCCACCGCCTCCTCATCCTGCTACTCCATATGGACCTCCTCATCCTAGATTATTATTTTTAATTTTTTATGTATTTTATGTTATTTTAAGTAATTTCCCTATCCACATTTGTTTGGATGGCATTTGTCCAGCTCTTACCCCAATTTTGCTTCCTTTTGCAGCCCTCTAGCCCTTTCCATTACTTTTTCAGAGCCATTTTAGTGCCTCAAAGTTCGGGTCCCCATTGACTTCAATGGGGTTCGGGTTCAGGGTCAAGTTCAGGTCCCGAACTCGAACTTTGCGATGAAGTTCGGCCGAACCCGGCACTTCCAGGTGTTTGCTCAACTCTAGTGTTAACTAAACTAAAGTTAACTAAACACGTTAAGCAGTTGCTTCTCAATGGCTTTTGTTTCAAGATAACGCGATGAAATAATTAAATTTGAGTTAAGGGTTTGAGTCCTACCCCTGCTACATCTGTAAATGAATGGATTATCAGAGAGGACTTCTCTGTGGCCATTTCATTTCATCTTAAGCATAGTCCTGCTGAACTTGGCATTATCCATATAGTCATTTATAAATCATATATACTAAGCAATATGTTAGATTCAGTTTTTCAGTGGTAGGAATTCATTGGGGTGATTTATCAAAACGGGTGTAAAGGAAAACTGGCTTAGCTGTCCATAGCAACCAATCAGATTCTATTTTCCATCTTTCATTTTTCTGAGGTTTTTTTTGAAAAATGAAAGGTGGAATCTTATTGGTTGCTGTGGGCAACTAAGCCAGCTTTTCTTTTACACCAGTTTTGATAAATCTCCCCCCCCCCCATTATCTTAATTTAGTATAACAATGACTCATGCATAGGATTTTTTCGAGTTTCACAGTACTCCTTATCTCTCATCATCTGTCTAAAACCAACAGAAAAGACTTGTTCCACCAGTCTATTCCAGAGAATAGACAACAGACAAAGAATTGACATAACACAAATACTGGACACACCTAGAGACCCCTTCTTGCCTCTCTGTTGTTTAAGTGGATTTTTAACTTCACCTGGAGTGAAGTTTTGATTTCTTCTTACAACTGAGAGATAGATTAATGTGTGTTTTCCAAAAATATTGAAATCCTAAACTTCAACAGATCCTGTTAACCAATTTGCTGAAAGGGGTTTTGCACCTCTGGATACCCAGGAAAGTTTTTATGCGTTTGACATGTACAAATAATACCTTAAAACTCTCAAAAACAAAATTAAAAGTTAAAGATGTAGACTTTATACATGCCACTTATGTCTATGTGTAGATGTGCATACTGAATCTCCATAAAATCACCAGAACCAAAGAGACCAAAAATTTGTGTAGCTTTGTAGCAAACAAAATGGATTGAAGGGGTTGTCTGAGATTTTGAGATTGATTGCCTAGCCTAGGGTCAAAAATATCAGATTGTGGGGGTCCAACTCCTGGTACCCACGGAGATCAGCGGTAAACACTATGGCCTCTTCAAGCTAATGATGTTCATGAGTCACATGGCTTAAGTGTACTATTCTAGTGAATGGGCCCGAGCTGCAATGCCTTGCACAGCCACTATGCAATGTACAGCACTGTACTTGGTAATCTGTGAGGAGGCTGCCATTCTCAGAGTCCGTGGCCTCTTCAAACAGCTGATCATGGGTAGAGATGAGCAAAGCAAGCTTTGGATCATAAATCTAAAGTCGCTTGCTCAAAACTTTGCTTTAATGCCTTGCCAGAGTCCATAAATTTTAATGAAGTTTTAAGCGAAGTGACTTCGGATCTACAATCTAAAGCTTGCTTTGCTCATCACTAATCATGGGGGTATCAGATCCCCACTGACGACCTAAAATAATAGATAAACCATATAGAACACTAGTATCATCAAAGTATTTAACACCAGTAAGATGAATACAGACTGCAGTCTGGCTGTACATCCAACGCATTTCACTGATGACTTTTTCAGGGGTATAAAAGTCACATTGTCTCTATATATTAAACTTATAAAGTGACCAACAGACCAGGGCGTTTCTAGGTTAAAACATTCGGGGCCTGGGCCCCTGATGTTTTGTCCCAGGCCCCGAATGTCCTGCCTGCCAGCTAGATACAACTGTATTGCCGTCCTCAGGCAATACAATTGAATCAAATGCATTGGAAGATCTGAAGGACCTGTGATGACATCACAGGTCATGTGACCAGTAAAACAGGCAGTGGTTGAGAAGGACCTGCAATGATGTCACGATCATGTGACCAGTGCAGGAGAGGACGGCAGTGAATAGGACCTGGGGAAAGAAGCTGTGGTGATGTCTGCTACATGAGGAGAGATAAGTGAAGGAAGAGGCAGAGCAATGCTGGGAGCTCTGGTTATTTAAGTGGGACGGTATGTTAGGGCTGAAGGGAGAGATGTTATTTACATGGAACTGTGTGTTGGAGGTGGCTGGGGAGGGCATGATGTTAATTACATGGGACTGTATGTTGATGGCGGCTGTGGTAGGGAGGGATGTAATTTACATGGAACTGTGTGTTGGAGGTGGCTGGGGAGGGGGTCATGCTATTTACATGGGACTGTATGTTGATGGTGGCTGTAGGAGGGAGTGATGGTATTTACATGGAACTGAATGTTGAGGGGGCGATGTTATTTACATGGGACTGTATGTTAAAGGTGGTTGGTGGGGGGAATGATATTATTTACATGGGACTAAATGGTGAGGGGTGATGTTTACATAGGATTGTATTTTGGAGGCAGCTGGGGAGGGGGTGCTATTATTTACTTGGGCCTGTATGTTGAAGGCAGCTGGGGAGGAGGTGATGCTATTTACATAGGACTGTATTTTGGAGGGGGCTGTAGATAGAGAGGGATGTTATTTACATGGGACTGTATAGTGGAAGAAGGGATATAACTACAAGGAGCACTGCAGGGGGTATTATAAATACTGGGGGAACTGTAGGGGTATTAAAAATCTATGGGACATTAGGCATTCTTATTACTACTGGGGGCTCTATAGGAGGGACTTACAGATGTGCCTTATTTCTACTAAGAGCACTATGGGGGGCCTTATTATTATTGAGGGCTCTTCTACTAATGGAGGCACTCTTGGGGAGCATTATCACTGTTGGGTGCACTGTAGGGGCAGTGTTAGTAAGGGAGGCACTCTTGGGGAGCGTTATCACTGTTGGGGGCACTGTAGGGGACAGTATTACAAATGAGGGCACTCTAGAAGGGAATTACTATTGGTGGGAGTATGAGGAGCACTATCACTATGGGGGCACTATTATTATTAAGGATAGTATTTGGGGGTATTGGGGAGCACAGCAAGCAGCAGGATAACACTGTGGGGACTCCAAGTTGAGAGATGATGATAGAAATGTGAGGAAACTAAGATGTCTGTGTGTCACACTCTGCAGAGACGAGGTGGCTGAAAGAATTTATACGGACCAAATGGAGAAGATGATGACACAGAAGATCTATATCGGAGGAGTTATCACCTGGAGGCACTGGATCTGACAGGTATGTGCTGCTGTATAGCAAGTACAGCAAAATGCAGTGTACGGGAGTGGGGGTTGACTAAGAGAACTGGGCCATATTCACTGGGGCTTGGGCCCTGGATCTTTTGAGACCCTAGCAACGCCCCTGCCAACAGATATTGATTCCTACACCGGACAATCATATAACTATAATCACCAATACATGATGAAGATGGTAAACTACTCTCGAAAATACAACACAAGCTGGAAAGACTTCACCAGAAATGCGCATTGATTATATGCTTCCGGAACCAACTATTAAGCAGGAATATGGCACAGGATCCATGGTAGAGTCAACCAAGACCAGAAGAAAGTCAAATAACACACATCCAGAACCCCACAACGGCAGAACTGGCATACCTTAATAGATCAGCTGATTAATCATGTAACAACCACATGGCCAAGTCAGCGACTCAAAAATGTAATCATAAAAGCATAAGAATACCAAAGTAAATGTGACAGTGAACAAAGGAAGTACAAAAATGAACGTCCTACCCAAGTCAAAGAGTGACAGAAAAAAGTTACGAAGTGACAAAATTATAAATTCATGATTACATTGATATGACTGTAAAATAACAAAGTAAAGTAGTTATGATCACAGCTTAGTAGAAAATAAAAAACATACATATATACAAAGAGAAAAAAATGTGTGTAGTGATACATAATTAATACATATAATTGATAGGTAAAAAATACATAATTCATGCTAATAAACATAAAAAATAAAACAATAAAAATAAATAATGAATAATAAAAAAGAACAAAAAAGTCCATAAATAATCTCCTAAATATAGCTGTAGTTCTTCATCCTGTACACAGTGTGGGCAATGGTCCAATAAAAAAACATAGAATTACATATGTATTGAAAATGCTGTTGGTGATTTTTCTGATATGATTGTTGGGTCCAGGAATAGATTTCTATTGGTCACTGTATAAGTTAAATATTGGATAGGGAGGATGTAACTTTTATGGCCCAGATGAAGTCATCTTACTGGTAGTACATAATTTGATGGTACTAGTGTTCTATATGGGTGTGATTTACTATTAATTAGTAGCACTATATATTCTCAACTATAGATTTTTCATCATTCTACTTATTTGCTCACTGCAGGTTGTACAGTTGATCTGTGGTCTGCATAAAGTTATTCATGTCATATGTTTTAGTAGTAATTATTGTACACATGTACCATCATCTATTTATTTTATTTGTATTAACTGCAGGACCTGCTGGTTTTTTGTGGATACGGATTCCCTATTTTTCTTTTTTTATGGTTCGCCATAAAGATTGAATTTTTTATACTTTGGTCTGTGCTATTTTATAGCTGTTCTTTATTGTAGGTTTCACACATTTCCAGGATTGATTATATTCATGCCCACAGTTTAAGTTATTTGAGGTTGATGTCCAATTTTTGCATTTAATTTGTTTCAGTGTTTTTAAGAGCACAAGCTCTTTCGGATGCATGCACTTGTGGTGCTAGTTTTAGATGCAAATATATGGTTTAGGGCGGGTCCGCACTTGCATTAGGGAATTCCGTTATAAGTTCCATTTATAACGGAATGTGATGGAATTCATAAGAAGGAATGCAAAACCGAAGCCTTAAAGAGGCATTCCATTTTGATCCGTCATAACAAAAGTCTATGGGCAAGCATAACGGATGCATCTGGTTTCCGTTTTGCAGGACGGAAAACAAAGTCCTGTATTGCTGTTTTTCCCATCTCACTCCCAGAAAGAGTTAATAAAAGTTAATCAGAAAGTTATGTGTGCCCCAAAATGGCGCCATTAAAACTACAACTTGTCCCCCATACAGCTATATAAGCGGAAAAATGAAAAAGTTATAGCTCTTGGAAGGTGACAATGAAAAAAGGATAGAAAAACCTTGGTCAGTAAGGAACAAAACAGGCTGGTCACTAAGGGGTTAATTTATCTCTCAGGTGTAAGAAGAAATCAAAACTTTATTCCAGGTGTAGTTAAAAATCGACTTAAACAGAGAGACAAGAAAGGGCTTTTGGGCGTATCCAGTATTTGCCTTATTGTGTGAACTCTTTGTTCTGTCACAACAGGCTGGTAGAACACGTCTTACCGCTCTATTGTAGACATGTTTTTAGACAGATGATGGGAGATGAGGAGTACTCTGGGAAACGAAGAACCCAGTACCTACACATGAGGCATTGATATGCTAAATAAGGATAATGAATAACAACATACTGTTTAATTGCTTGGTGTATACGATTTATACATGACCATATGGATATAGCCGGATTCAGCAGGACTTCAAACTGTGTGCAAGAATGGCTTACAAAACAAACTAGCCACAGAGACGTCCTCTCCAATAATCCATCTACTTATATGCAAACATTTACACCATTGGGATTCCCAACGATCAGTAGAACAAGGGTCCAGAGCCCCCCATCCCTCCTCACTGCACACCACAGTGAGTAGTTGAATGGGGCTACAGTTGTACATTCATGGTGATGCTCCATTTCCAACAGCCCCATGGACTATGAAGAGAGCTGCCTTATTGCAGCTGGTGTAACACACATTTTAATATATTTCTAACAGCACACATAATATTCACCATACCCCGCAAACTGTCCCTTATCCGGGAGGACAGTCCCGGATTTTGGCAGCTGCCATTGGTCCAGGGAGGGCTGTGGTATGTCCCAATTCCAACTGGGTTTGCAGGATACAATTGTGACGCAATCAGCCATCAGTAACCTGCTCCACTATTCATCAACCTGTGCTCTCCCTAGCAGGTAGGCACGATGCAGCAATGACATTGCACCTTCTGCGGTTAGTAGGAGAGAGCACAAGCTGGGGGATGATTTGCTTCATTCATGGGAGGAATGGGCTAAGTGAATATTATTTTTTAATTTATGAACACTACAGAGACTTCACTATTATAAGGGGGCAATACTAATGTAAGGGGCACTAAAGGGCAACACTACTGTAAGGGGGCACTAAGGGTGCTGCACTATTGTAAGGGGGCAATAAGAAGGCAGCATTATTATGAGGGAAGCACTAATGGGGGTAACAGTAATGCAAAAGGGCCACTAAGGTGCCAGAATTATTGTGAGGGGGCACTATGAGGGCAGCACTAAGAAACATTCTTCTGAGTGGGGCACTAAGTGGACATTTTACTGTGTGGAAATGGTCTAAATCTTTGCAAGCAGCGGAGCTGGCGTACACTTAGATGGCGATGGATACACTAAAGTTATGTAGAGGCCGACACCGCTACGTAACTTGGGCACAGCTACCACCAGTGCAAAGGGGTATTAAGACCGGCATCTAAAACACTGGCCTTACTAAATGACCCCCTTTGTTTTTTTTTCTTCAGTACGGAAACTGACCTGCAATTCAAATTCTGCAGCATGTCAATTGTTTGGGCAATTCTGCACCTTATGTAGAGTGATTTTTCCCACAGACTTGAATGGGGTTGTTAGCATAAACAGAAAATCCACACAAAAAAACTGCAAAAAATGCACCGAAACTGCGATCAATAGTGCAGATTTATGTGCGCTTTTTTGTGCAGTTTTGGTGTGGATATCTTACATTTCTGCTTACAAGTCTGAACTGTGTTTAAGCACTCTTATAACTCCCAATTTCCTCCTCTGACACCTCCATATAATCTACTTACCTCTATGCTACTGAAAAAATGTCTGGATCCAGCAGATAAATTGCATGTTCCTGGTTTTATAGCAGGCGCTACATGTTCACTTCACGCCGTGCTGCGCACATATTGTATATTACATTCACTACATGTGATGACATGGACTACATCAGGGATCAGCAACCTTCGGCACTCCAGCTACTGTGAAACTACAACTCCCAGCATGCAAACATGCTTGGCTCCTCTTTTAACTACTATAGAAGTGAATGAACTATTCTGGGAGTTGTCGTTTCTGAACAGCTGCAGTGCCGGAGGTTGCCGATCCCTGCACTACATGTTTGGTAGAGCAATTGATAAAATATTTGGTAACATTATAAATGAGTTACTTGTGATATTGTAGTATTATATACTTCCAGTCCTCATGTTATAGCTATACTGGCTATTTCTGAACATCTAATTATATATTTCTTTCAGATTAATTGAAGGAATATATCTTCACTTTTACATCATTTTTGTAAGGTCATAATTTTTTCTCCTCTGAGGGCTTTGTTTTTGCTCTGATATGCTTTGTCAGGGGGAAGAACTTATATACACAGGGGTATATTTTAGCTTTTCCTTTTGATAAAAATTGTAAAAAAAAATCTAAAATTCCGTTTTTACTGACTTTATAGGGTATTGAGTGAAGATTGAAGGGGGGAAACTAGAATTTTTCTCTTTTCTTTTTAGCACAAGGCTGCAACATAACAAAATATGCACAAAAGTGAAAGGGTCTGAAGACTTTCCAAATGCATTGTATAAATTACTGTTTCACTGTGTAGCCTGAGCCTCAGGTTGCCATGTACTTCGACTGCAAATAACTATTCTTTAAAGGAAGGTCATGGTCATCTTCCTAAAACTCTTGTAACAGGTTTAAAGTCTCCAACAGGAGAATGCATTGTTTTCTGTGTAATCACTAGGTGTGAAGTAATGTCTGCAGCATTGACACACAGGTTGTGACATCATTAGATGACCATTTTTACCTCATATGGCAACTATTTAAGTGACCTAGAGAATAAGATGAGCTCTTGGCATGCACACAAACGTGTGCATTTCAGGAATCTGCCATGGCAGTAATTCGTGGTATTCAGGGTTATATATTTGGAGACACCGTACTGGAAATGAGCGGTGTACTGTAAATATCCAAATCTGTTTATGTAAGGTGTCACTAACATGAAATGGTCTGGACAATGCAAAAAATGTGGATCTACAGAATCTCGGATGTCATTTAAATAAACATGTTTACACAGAAATTTGAATTGCGCATTTAAAACATTCAGATAATTCCGCCCTTTTCTTCATTGTTGCTGAGCACAAGAAACAGGTTTGCCATATCCCATCCTTTTTACAGCACAGAACAGAAGCCAGACATAATATGTAATGTCCCAGAGTGGCATTACCACTTCTGCACCCCGCTACTGTCTTTATTAGTTAACCTCATGTCATCATGTGTATTAATTTTAGGTCCAAACACTGTGAATTTCCTATTTTGTAACTGTTATTTTAACATTTAATGTGCCTGGTTCACCAGCAAGTGGCAGCAAGCATGTCAGAGCTACAGTTAGAGAGAAAGGAACCCTTCTTTCCATTATAACTCTCCCTCTAAGGAGGGGAAGGGACTAGTTAGTTAGGGTCAGTCTAGCTTACCCCCTGCTAGGGGAATAAGCAAGGGCACGTTGCCGTTGGACGTGCCCCAGCAAAGAAAAGCAAGCCAGCTAGAGCACCTTTAGCTCTGCTGGACAGGGAGGCCACATCTTAAAGCCTCATAAGCCAGGAGAAGTTTTCCCTGGACAAATCTAGAGACAGACAAGACTACAAAGTGAAGTACAGCATAAAGAAGAAGCTGAGTTCTATAGCCACCCTGTCAGTACAGCAGAGCCAGAGAGCAACAGATGTAGCAGGAAGGAGTTTGCCTGCCACAGTTTTAATGCTAAAGCCTGCTGGCACAAAGTCTGTTAACCGTTTGGAGAAAGGTTTATGCAAAGTAAAGCTGTTATTGAACTTCATCACAAGGTCTGGACTCAAGTTATTTCTTCATCCCAAAGTTAACAACTTCCTTTTTTCTGCTTCAGGGCCAACGCCTGGGGTCCAGCGTATCCAGGTAGAAGCACCGTGACACTCATACAATAAGGGACATTTTAGGCCACCCTATACCACTCGACCATTCCTACACCTGGGTACCCACCACCATTGCCTTGAAAAGCGGGTCCTGGGTCGCGGAGAACGCTGCAACTGGTGTCACGAGACCCCCCTCAAAACCTCCAAACAGGGCCCCAGGGGGAGGCATCCGTCACATTTGACGTCACGAAACAGGATCTACTTTTGCGCCTTGAAGGCCCCCTCTATCTGTAAAACCCCCTACAAGAGACTTTTTAGCATCTACTTACTGCTGGAGAATATGAATCTGCATCAGTTGCAGCACTGTGGCAAAACAGGAGTTAATTGGCCATCTTGGATTTGGGCATCCTGTGTTGAGAGCAAGACATCCACCTAGCAGAGGGGAGGTAACCAAGCAGCACGCCTCCACAGAGGAACCATTCTTGCAGCAGAAGGAACTAAAGTGCTTAGCACAAGTTCCCTGGAGGACAAAGAAATCGACTGCACCCCTACAGGAAGTGAAGTGGCGGCCATCTTGGAAAAGTGAAAATACAGTTTCTTCTACCCTGGATCCTGAGAAGCAATGTCTAGAGGTCTGAGTGAGTACTGCTGGGGAAACTAACCTTTCTAAAGACTTTTAGGGGCTGCAATCTGCCTGCCAGAGCATCAAACTCATCAAAATTGAGCAGTTGCAGTGACTCTTAAAGGAGCCATGCACCAATTCTGTTGCTGTTCCCCATAGCAATGTGCACTTAAATTTCATTTTAGCTTACGCTGAGCCCTGTAGTCTGGTACAGGGTATCAAAAGCCATGTCTGACAGTAAAGATAGCACCCACTTGGACCACAGTGATCCATCAGCTGCAGCCGTCTGCACTATGCCTCTAACCACCCCGCTTCCAGAGCAGGAAAATAGGGATCCGCCGAGCCCAAGCGCGGGAAGGAGAGAGACTGCCCACCAAGATCCACCCACTCCACCAGTTAGAACCGGCCAGAGCATGCTGAGGAAGATGGCATGCCAGCAGCAGCCTGACTGGAGCTCCATAATGTGGGGCGATGAGCCCGAGGTTCAACAAATAGTGTCCGAGAGGCGGGCTCTGTGACCCCCGACTCGCCTGAACCAGGAGGTCCTGATCCTAGGATTGCCCCTGCTACCAATTTGCCAAATGGGATGTGTATCAGCCTCTACCTTTACCTAAAGTCACAAGGTGATAACCTACCAGTTACCATGGAAAATGGCCGCAGCAATGGAGAGAGCTGCCCAGGATTTGCCACCACGTCTGGAGGAATGCCTAACAGCTCCCTTGCAGGCAGAGGTCCTGAACCTCTTTCTTATGGCAGGAGGTTCTGAATGGAGAGGAGCCCCCATTGCCAGTTCCAGCACTTCATTCCTGCCAGGCCACAAGTAGGCTGCACCAGGGCAAGAGCGACCCTTGATCAGCTTCAGCAGCATCAGCAGTGAGGAGGACGTCCGGTACCTACTCTAAAAGAGTTGCTCTACTGCACTTCATCAGCATCTAAAGAGAAAACATTGAACTAATAGGAACCATGGCATGGACTACTCCTGACGGGTGAGGATCCCGTTTGTCCTCACCTAGATAGACATGATAGATAGACAAGGTACCAACAGTACATTGAGTCCACAGACAGGCAGGCAGATCGGAACAGAGGCATAAACAGGTACCTGCACCCCAAGCAAGAGAAGCTAAATGGCCCCAGGCAGAGCTGCATATAGACAGAAAATGGGCATTGGCATTCCCCCTCCGGGGAAAACAGGAACCCGCTTCCGAAGGCGGACATGGACAGACAAGAACGAATCACCAGAAGCAGTAAGGACTGCCAGACAGACAATAACAGGAACATAGATCAAACGCGGATAAGCTTAGCTAGGCTATACAGATACAAGACAGATACAAAGCAAGGTACAGGGCCAGAAGACAACGATACAGAACCAGGCGGAACATATCGAGGTGTAGAAGGTAGGACCCCTTGGGTCAGCAGCAAAGGACAAAACCTGGCAAGACAAAAGTAGACAGACAGACTACACAGAGCAGAAGGGTTAAACACCGACAAGACAGAACAGGCTGACCTCAACACTCCACGCTCAAAGGCAGAAACAGCAGCCTAACGATGAAAGGACACACCCAGGAACCGACCAGGGGAGGTTAACCCCATAAGAACCAAACGGGGCATACCAAGCATACCAAGCTGCGATAGAGGACATTTTCTCTAGCAACCAGCATCCACGGAATAGCGCAACGAACCTGACATACCCACAGGGAGACGATGCAGCCAAAGGGGGTACACACACACATGGGCAGGTTCACACTAGATAATGCAGCCAGCACACAGCCAAAGGCAACCAGCCTACATGGAAACACCCGCAGCCAGTACGCAAAAGGCGTGCAGCTAGCTTGCATGGCAAACCACGTCACACATGACACATGACACCCCCACGCTTCCAGTGGTACTAGAGCTCGGTATCCACAACGGGAGTATTTGAGCGCTTTGTGCAGTCTTATTTGGTTCACTGGTTATTACCGAGAGGGCAAACTGTGAATAGACACCGTACTCATACAGGCAGGAACCTAGTGGTAGCCGTCTTTATGTCAGTCTTTGTATATTCTCATGCAGCACTTTAACTTTTCCTTGGGTACCCTTAGAGCACCTCCTAAGCACAAGCCGAGGACGGTTTGGTTTTAAGTAAGGGGACATGTAATGCCCCATAGTGGCATTCCCACTTCTGCACCCCGCTACTGTCTTTATTGGTTAACCACTTGCCAGCAAGTGTATTTATTTCACGTTCAAACACTGTGCATATCCTATTTTGTAACCATTATGTTAACATGTAATGTGCCTTGTTCACCAGCAAGTGGCAACAAGCATGGCAGAGCTACAGTTAGCGAGAAAGGAACCCTTCTTTCCATTATAACTCTCCATCTAAGGAAGGGAGGGGACTAGTTAGCTAGGGTCAGTCTAGCTTACCCCCTGCTAGGGGAAGGAAGCAAGGGCTGGACAGGTTTCCATTGGACATGCCCCAGCTAAGCAAAGCAAGCCAGCTAGAGCACCTTT
Source organism: Bufotes viridis (assembly GCA_033119425.1). Classification (NCBI taxonomy): domain Eukaryota; kingdom Metazoa; phylum Chordata; class Amphibia; order Anura; family Bufonidae; genus Bufotes; species Bufotes viridis. The sequence continues at coordinate 169,502,283 of CM065592.1, read as the reverse complement.
AGCTCTGTTAGACATGGAGGCCACAGCTTAAAGCCTCAGAAGCCAGGAGGAGTTTTCCCTGGACAAATCTAGAGACAGACCAGACTACAAAGTGAAGAACATCATAAAGAAGAAGCTGAGTTCTATAGCCAGCCTGTCAGTACAGCAGAGCCAGAGAGCGACACATGTAGTCGAGAGGAGTTTGCCTGCCAGAGTTGGTAAACCGCCTGGTGTCCAGCGCATCTAGGTAGGAGCACCATGACACTCACCCACCACCATTTGTTTAAATGAGGGCCCAGGGTCGCGGAGATCGCTGAAACTGGCGTCACGAGACATCCCTCAAAACCTCCAAATAGGGCCCCAGAGGGAGGCGCCCGTCGCACATACATAGATAATAACTTACATAGACTGATACCCTGTGCAATGACTGCTGTTGGCACTTTCCTTTCCACAGTGGAGAGAAATTTATCATAGTAAATGCCTTCTGTTAGCTGTTGCATTAATTAGCATCTGTATGACGCTATGATTAAATACTTTGCCATGTACATGGGTGCAGTGGAACAAAATTGATCATAGCGAATGCCTTCTGTTAGTTGTTGCGTTTCATAGCATCAGTATGATGCCATTGTTAAATATTTTGCCCTGTACATGTGTGCAGTGGAGCAAAATTTATCATAGCCAATGCCTTCTGTTAGCTGTTGCCTAACATAGTGTCAGTATGACACCATGATTAAATATTTTGTTGCTTTACATAGCGACAGTATTAGACCATGGTTAAATACAATGTATCATAGCGAATGCCTTCTGTTAGCTGTTGCGTTACATAGTGTCAGTATGACACCATGGTTAAATATTTTGCTCTGTACATGTGTGCAGTGGAGCGAAATTTATCAAAGTCAATGCCTTCTGTTAGCTGTTGCATCAAATAGCGTCAGTATTAGGCCATGGTTAAATACTTCGCCCTGTACATGTGTGCAGTGGAGCAAAATTTATCATAGCAAATGCCTTCTGTTAGCGATACAATTGTTATACACTATGGCCAACAGACAGTTGCTTGGGCCCTCCAAAGGAACGGGCATTAGCATAAATTATGCTGTAGCAAGCACAAGTAGCAGCAGCAAAAGGCCAGAGGTGCCACTGTCATCTAGCGGTCGTGTTTTGACCAACAATCCAGCTGTACTGGAATGGTTGACTCACTCTTCAAAATCATCTCAAGTTACAATAGATGAACACAGCTAACAATGGGGGGGTTCCTCTGACACCACGCTTAGTTGGCATGGCCCAGGAACTGCCTCTATGCAGTCAACCTGTCCTGAACCTGCCTCTGGTGTTTGCTGCTCCGTCTGTTAGCCAAATAATGTTTGCTGCTGGATCTGCTCTGCTTTTCAGTGCCAATGACCTTTGTGGGGGCAGTTGGCAGTTACAGAGCAGCCCAGACTTGAAGGTGAGTTCTGCTGCAGACTCCTTTAGGAGTGCAACTATTGATGAAGGGCGCCCATGTTAAGAGAGGTCAGGGATGTGCGCAACAGACAGGTGAGGGTGACACAAGTGATGAGAAAATGTAGATGATGAGTTAGAGGGGGCATCCTCATCATCAGGGGCAAGGGCGGCAGCATGCCCACAAGACAGCAGGGTAAAAGAGTGCCCTAGAGACAGCAGGGTGGAAGCATGCCCATAAGATATCAAGGTGAAAACAGTGGGAGTTCTGGAGCCAAACATGGAGGGGTAGACTGTCTGCTACTCGGGAAACTACCTGTAAGAAACACACTAGCAGTGCACGGGTTCATAAAAGCAGTGGCAAGAAGGCGTCCCGCAATGGTAGCGGGTAAATGCCATACTTGGCAATGTGGGAATTTTTTACCAAGTCACAGTGAGGCCAGGGTGCTGATGCTGGCACAATGGCCCTGCCTCGAACACATGGAGCATCACCATAAAGTGCTGTGGAAAAACTGTTCCACTTATTTTGTGTTTCAGCCTGATGCAGCAACCACTGCATCACCCATCGGCCTGCAGCCCCTTTCCAGCAATCAGGACATCAATATCAGCAGAAGGGAAGCTGTTGTTTTTTCCCATTGACTTCAATGTTATATATTGCTTCTTAAGCTCCTCCTCTTCCTACTCCTCGTCACTTGTTTAGAATCAATCACCAAAGCGATTGTAAAAAGACAACAGTATGCGTACACTCATCCAACGGCGCAGAAGCTGAACATGCACCTGGCCAAGTTGCTGGTACTACAATTCATCCCTTTCCATGTAGTTAACTATGGAAGTGGTATGTAGTAGAATATAGAAATCTCTTTTTATGCACCCCTTAGGGGGGCTGGGTCTTAATGATGACCATCTTCATCTTTTGCTGGCTTTACTTCTTTCTAATCACCCTTCAAAGTCTCCATCTCCAAGAAAAGTTAGCAAGATGCAGAGAGAGGAAGAGCTGGATATTCCTGATGACATATTCTCATTGATATAAGATTATGCGGAAAAGGAGGAAAAGCAGGTGGCAGAAGAAGGGTCTTCCACCTGTAGGACAGGAGAGCACTGGAGTTGGAGAAGTGGGTTTGCAACTCAGGGGAGGTTGGGGGGCTTTCTTCTTCTGTTACCCCAGGAATACGCCATGACCATGTTTTCCATGCCACTTTTTTCTCTCCTCTTTTATTGGTTTGTTGGATCCAACTGCTATTCACCTGCTGCGCCACAAAGTACCCTTCATTTGTAGTTTCAAAATGCAAGGAATAAAGGTAAGTATAACTTTAATTATATGGTAAAATGTATATATATATATATATATATATATATAGTAGCAAACAGAGTGATGAGCCGCACCGCTTGAAAGTAATTCGGTGTGCCTGTGGTGCAGAGAGGGACTCCAACTCTCTGAATGCATAAAAGAGAAACAAAATCCACGGCACCACCTTCAGTGATCTGTGTCTTTATTTCACCAAGGGCAACGTTTCGGTTTTCCCAATGAAACCGTCCTCAAGCCAGTGAGCTTGAGGACGGTTTCATTGGGAAAACCGAAACGTTGCCCTTGGTGAAATAAAGACACAGATCACTGAAGGTGGTGCCGTGGATTTTGTTTCTTATATATATATATATATATATAGTCAACTAATTTGCATATTGTGCAATGCGCCTAACAAGTCAAAGTGCATACCAGCAGCAGTCCCTGTTTGGCTAACATATTTTATGGCATCTACTAGTTTTCAGGCTCCTGTCCCTTATGACAATAATCCTGCGGTCTTTGACCCATCCGCCATGTTCGGCTTATCTGGTTTTAACCCTAATACATTTTTAAAGTGAAATACCATTCAGTTCATATTATATATTTGTATAGTTTTCAATTTTACACTTGGAACATAGAAATCGCTCTTTTTTATAAAGGGAATCATGTCTACAGTCTTTAAAATAATTTACAATTTAATATGTACATATATTTATTTTCAGTTTATTTTTGAAAGTTCTTCGTAGTTTGTATTGTTTTCAGAACATATAGTATGGGGCCCATTTTTGGTTTTGCATTTTCGCTTTTTCCTCCTAACGTTCCAATAGCCTTAACTTTTTAAATTTTCCATTCATATAACCATATGAGGACTTATTTGGGGGGGTGGGATAATTGTACTATTTAAGAGCACCATTTAATTTACCATGTCTGTTATTGGAAAATGGGAAAAAATTATTTGTGGGGTTAAATAAATAAAGAAACACTATTGGCAGCCATAGGTAATCAAAAAGCATCCAGGCTGCCATGGTAACCGATCGGAGTGATTTCACTGTGGGAGCTCTGATCGTAAGGCAGAAAGAGCCTCACAACACCAATCGTGGCATCTGAGGGGTTAAATTACGGGGTTCAATAGGCTCTCCATTCCCTGTCATTGTCGCCAGGTGTCTGCTGTATGATGCACTCACCACGTATGGAGCAGGCTCACTGCAACTTTTTCTAGTTATGACCCTAGCAAGCGGTAAGGTTCATTTGTTTCACAAAACTTCTCTCTTTCTAACCTATTTTTGACCTCTGCCACTAATTAATTAAAAATTAACTTTTAATACATCGGTATGGTTTTACACTGAACTAATAAGCTATTAAAAATTACCTGTATTGCGCCTATGCTATTTAATAACTAATTGTAATTGTTATATTCTAGCTTCTGGCAGTGCGCGCTACTACTTCAGAAGATAATTCTTTGTATTCTGTTTGCAGCGCTTTAACTGGCTGAACCAGAGCCTTTAAAAAAGGAAACCAGAGCGGCAAACCAGCACACACTGCCCAAACCCCTGAAGGCGGGGTTTCGCTAGGTTGCTAGCGAAACATGTCGGGGGGCAGTGATGGAATGTAATCTTTTTAAAAAAGCCAGTTAAAGCACCACAAACAGAATACAAAGAATTATCTTCTGAAGTAGTAGCGCGCACTACCAGAAGCTAGAATATAACAAATACAATTAGTTATTAAATAGCATAGGCGCAATACAGGTAATTTTTAATAGCTTATTAGTTCAGTGTAAAACCATACCGATGTATTAAAAGTTAAGGTTTAATTAATTAGTGGCAGAGGCTCACTGCATCAGCACGATCCATATATTCCCTCTGCGACTGTGACATATGGTATGTTACGGTGATTCACACGAGAAGTTAAAAATTAGATCAAGTCGTTTTGGATGATTGGGTGATGCCTCCTGTTCATTGACTTGCAAGTTATAGCCACTTATCGCAAACTAAGAGAGACAAAATCCTTGAACTGACAGACTTTAATTTATTAATCCAGCAGATCACTAAGCGTTTAGGCCAAGATGTCACCACTGTTCACTGTTGCATGTCCCTATGGTTGGGAGAACAACGATGAACAGCAATGACACTAAGAGGTGGACAGAGGCGATCCTCTGAACCGAATGGATCATTTCATTAGAAGAATGGCGCGTAATGATCCATTCTGTACTGCAAGAGAAATTGGACATTACATCCCAATCCTAGAATGGAAACGTGTGTCTACACAAACCATCACAAGGAGTTTGCATGATATTGGGCTATGAGCCAGAAGTCCAGCTACAGGTGTTCCATTGACCTCATGCCACCGTTCTCAAACGCTATCATGTTACACAGCAAGATGGCAATAAAGGCTGGAATGGAAGTCTTTTGGGAATAAATTACAGCTTCCAAGTATCCATATACATCATGTTGGAATAACGCAAGACTGGATAACAAATACACTGCCGGCAGAAAGGGGTTAAATCCTCACTATACCGATTGTGAAACCATCTTTGAACACTGCAGCTGTGACTCCGCTTTGAATACACAGGATTGCATGCGCTGAAGGCGGGCGGCAAGCGCAAGGCGTGACACATGAGACGCCGAGATTTGCATCCATAAAGTATGGTACACGTGGAACGCCGATATTGAAAACTATACAGCGCAGTGAAAGCGGCCTCACCGAGTAGGAACTGAACGGAGGTAAGAGAGATTCAGTGTTCCTTGATATGTGGGACGCCACTAGGAACACTGACACTCCTCAGTGACCCACGAATATATGAGTATGCCCGAAGATATTGTTGACTTTTGTTTTAAAGCCTGTCTATTATTGAGGAGTAGTGATGAGCGGGAGGTGCCATATTCGATTTCGCGATATTTCGCGAATATTCGATTGAATATTCGTCATATATTCGTCGAAATCGAATATTCGTCATGATTTTATATATTGCGAATTTTACGCGAATATATATTCGCGTCGCGAATGAAACTTAGATCTGAGTTCCTAATGGTTAACTTGTATTGCTAGAATTGACAAAGATAACGAATATCACACGAATATAGCACTATATTCTCAATCTTCGTTATATTCTAGCAATACAACTGTTAGAACTCAGCTCTAAGTTTCATTACGCAATGCGATTAATATAACCTGTATTATTCGCATTGCGATTACAACTTAGATCTGAGTTCCTAATGGTTGTATTGCTAGAATATAACGCTCTTTTTTATAAAGGGAATCATGTCTACAGTCTTTAAAATAATTTACAATTTAATATGTACATATATTTATTTTCAGTTTATTTTTGAAAGTTCTTCGTAGTTTGTATTGTTTTCAGAACATATAGTATGGGGCCCATTTTGGTTTTGCATTTTCGCTTTTTCCTCCTAACGTTCCAATAGCCTTAACTTTTTAAATTTTCCATTCATATAGCCATATGAGGACTTATTTGGGGGGGTGGGATAATTGTACTATTTAAGAGCACCATTTAATTTACCATGTCTGTTATTGGAAAATGGGAAAAAATTATTTGTGGGGTTAAATAAATAAAGAAACACTATTGGCAGCCATAGGTAATCAAAAAGCATCCAGGCTGCCATGGTAACCGATCAGAGTGATTTCACTGTGGGAGCTCTGATCGTAAGGCAGAAGGAGCCTCACAACACCAATCGTGGCATCTGAGGGGTTAAATTACGGTGTTCAACGGGCTCTCCATTCCCTGTCATTGTGGCCAGGTGTCTGCTGTATGATGCACTCACCACGTATGGAGCAGGCTCACTGCAACTTTTTCTAGTTATGACCCTAGCAGGCGGTAAGGTTCATTTGTTTTGCAAAACTTCTCTCTTTCTAACCTATTCTTGACCTCTGCCACTAATTAATTAAAACTTAACTTTTAATACATTGGTATGGTTTTACACTGAACTAATAAGCTATTAAAAATTACCTGTATTGCGCCTATGCTATTTAATAACTAATTGTATTTGTTATATTCTAGCTTCTGGCAGTGCGCGCTACTACTTCAGAAGATAATTCTTTGTATTCTGTTTGCAGCGCTTTAACTGGCTGAACCAGAGCCTTTAAAAGAGGAAACCAGAGCGGCAAACCAGCACACACTGCCCAAACCCCTGAAGATGCTAGGTTGCTAGCGAAACATGTCGGGGGGCAGTGATGGAATGTAATCTTTTTAAAAAAGCCAGTTAAAGCACCACAAACAGAATACAAAGAATTATCTTCTGAAGTAGTAGCGCGCACTACCAGAAGCTAGAATATAACAAATACAATTAGTTATTAAATAGCATAGGCGCAATACAGGTAATTTTTAATAGCTTATTAGTTCAGTGTAAAACCATACCGATGTATTAAAAGCTAAGTTTTAATTAATTAGTGGCAGAGGCTCACTGCATCAGCACGATCCATATATTCCCTCTGCAACTGTGACATATGGTATGTTACGGTGATTCACACGAGAACTTAAAAATCAGATCAAGTCGTTTTGGATGATTGGGTGATGCCTCCTGTTCATTGACTTGCAAGTTATAGCCACTTATCGCAAACTAAGAGAGACAAAATCCATGAACTGACAGACTTTAATTTATTAATCCCCAGCAGATCACTAAGCGTTTAGGCCAAGATGTCACCACTGTTCACTGTTGCATGTCCCTATGGTTGGAAGAACAACGATGAACAGCAATGACACTAAGAGGTGGACAGAGGCGATCCTCTGAACCTAATGGATCATTTCATTAGAAGAATGGCGCGTAATGATCCATTCTGTACTGCAAGAGAAATTGGACATTACATCCCAATCCTAGAATGGAAACGTGTGTCTACACAAACCATCACAAGGAGTTTGCATGATACTGGGCTATGAGCCAGAAGTCCAGCTACAGGTGTTCCATTGACCTCATGCCACCGTTCTCAAACGCTATCATGTTACACAGCAAGATGGCAATAAAGGCTGGAATGGAAGTCTTTTGGGAATAAATTACAGCTTCCAAGTATCCATATACATCATGTTGGAATAACGCAAGACTGGATAACAAATACACTGCCGGCAGAAAGGGGTTAAATCCTCACTATACCGATTGTGAAACCATCTTTGAACACTGCAGCTGTGACTCCGCTTTGAATACACAGGATTGCATGCGCTGAAGGCGGGCGGCAAGCGCAAGGCGTGACACGTGAGACACCGAAATTTGAATCCATACAGTATGGTACACGTGAAACGCCGATATTGAAAACTATACAGCGCAGTGCAAGCGGCCTCACCGAGTAGGAACTGAACGGAGGTAAGAGAGACTCAGTGTTCCTTGATATGTGGGACGCCACTAGGAACACTGACACTCCTCAGTGACCCACGAATATATGAGAATGCCCAAAGATATTGTTGACTTTTGTTTTAAAGCCTGTCTATTATTGAGGAGACCCTGGAGTGAATGAACTCTAAATACTATACATTGTGACAGTGCAGTACTTGAATAATATATACTTACTACACTGATAATTAATATCTATTGCGGACTTACCAGTATTCTTAAACTATACCTTGGACATTTATTAGCGATATTGATTACGTATTGCGAACCAGTTGAAACATTGTTATTTGATTACTTGGGAGGTACAACTACTATTAGTGATATAGAGCCATTGCTGGTACAGCCACACTATCTGTATGCACCTCGGTGAAATTCACTGTGAGTGATATCGTGGCATCACAGGGGTTTCGATCTATGGCTCAGCCCACCATAACTTTTTATAACGTGTAAATGTGGATAATTATTGTGGGTTTTTTTTGCATTGTATTTTATTTTTATTCATAGCTTTTATTGATGATTTTAAAAAAATGTTATAAGGGAAATAAACGTGTATCTTTGCATGACTCCGGATGTTTGATTGCCTATCGATTTGGATGGAATGGAAGTCTATCTTCTTCAGTAATAACAAGTCCAGCTTTTTGTCTCAGGCGCAATAATAGCCAGAGATTGGTCTGGAGACCACATGGGCAATGCCATGAAGAGGCCTTCACAAGGGAACATCACACTGGTCCATAATCCCAGGTTATTGTATGGGGTGGCATAATGTATGGCAGCCAGACCTCTCTAGTCTTTATTTCAGGCACACTGAAACAGATCGCAATTACATTGGCCGTGGAACCTGTGGTACGGCCATGTCACCGGAACCATTTTCCAATATTGCAATGCCAGGCCATGAGTGGCTTGTGCTACTGTTAGCAGACTACATAGACTAAATGTGCTACCTTTACGCTACTCTAACGTTTGCAGACCTGTCTCCTTTTGAGCATATCTGGAACATCATTGGTTGGCTATTGCGAAGGGAGCTGCATGGTGCTCTCACTCAATACTGAATACATCGAGATGTATTCAATATTCTGTTTTCTTTTTTTATCATTCGAATATCATTAATATGTCTATCAGTCCTGTAATTTACATATTTCCATTACTTTTTCTTCTTGGTGTTGCAATTTCAATATTGAGGAGTGGAGTTACAGTCTCACAATAAGGGCACAAAGTTAGTCAGAAGCAACAGGTTATTTACATACATTGGGAGCGATTTAGTAAAACAGACATTCTGATACACTAGTCTTGATCTCCTGTACAAGTGAGATATGCTTAATTTATTGAGAGGAAGCTGCCTCAATTAAGGCCTAATTCACACGTCCGTAGTGTGTTGCGGATCCGCAACACATCTTGCCGCCAGCCCTATAGAGATGCAATTGCGGGCAAGAATAGGACATGCTCTATATTATTGCAGAGCCGCCGGCCGGAAGATCGGTGGCGCGCTCCGCAAATGCGGATGCGGAGAGCACAGTGTGGCCTTCCGCATCCATCATGTCCCCATTCAAAATGAATGGGTCCGCACCCGTTCCACAGATTTGTGGAACGGGTGCGGACAAACATTGCGGACGTATAAATAGGGCCTAATTAGGTGCATATCTGGACCTCCGCACACCAGAAACTCAAATCTCCACCAGCTATGGGCTGGCTTAGACTTGAACTATAATTTATGCCACTTTTTGGTGTAAACTGTAGTAAATCCTGCAGGCCATGGAGGCTCCATTCCCTCCTACTAAGCTCTACCCCTTTTTCACCACTTTAGAAAAGTTTTGAGAAGCTCAGAAAGTAAAAAATGATGGTTCACCACACATACTTATCTTCCTCTTGTTTGTTTAAGTGGTACAGCAAATATAACACAGTCCCTTTAAGAGGCAACAACTAAGGCTACTTTCACACTGGTGTTTGGTGCGGATCCGTCATGTATCTACACAGACGGATCCGTACTGATAATACAACCGCATGCATCCGTTCAGAACGGATCCGTTTGTATTATCATGAACATAGGCAAAACGGATCCGTCTTGAACACCACTGAAAGTCAATGGGGGACGGATCCGTTTTCTATTGTGCCATATTGTGTCAATGAAAACGGATCCGTCCCCATTGACTTACATTGTAAGTCAGGACGGATCCATTTGGCTCAGTTTCGTCAGACGGACACCAAAACGCTGCAAGCAGCGTTTTGGTGTCCGCCTCCAGAGCGGAATGGAGGCGGAACGGAGCCAAACTGATGCATTTTGAACGGATCCTTATCCGTTCAGAATGCATTGGGGCTAAACTGATCCGTTTGGGGCCGCTTGTGAGAGCCTTGAAACGGATCTCACAAGCGGATCCCCAAACGCCAGTGTGAAAGTAGCCTTACTCTTCTCGGTGTTGGAATCCTGATTCAGGTCTCCTTAGGCTGGCAGCAATGAAGATGGCTTTATCTGCTTTTATCACCACCATTATCTCTCCACATGGTGCAGTACCATGGTAACAGATGTTTCTAGGCTTAGGTATCTCCCTCATCATATTCACTGCACACACTCTTCTTAATCACAATATGCCCTTCTTCGCAGCACACACTATTACACACTAAAAAGTGTTAATGACCTCCACAGGCCTTTTAATGACCTCTTGGGGGGACATAATATGTGCCAACAGCATATTTAAAGAATTAAATAAACAAAAAAAGAGAAGAACATAAAAAAAAAAAGGTCTAAGCCAAATGTTGCCATATCATATATATATATAAATAATACATATACAAATGACCATTTTTTCTCTTATACTGTGCAATATTTAAAACTGAACCTATACATGCCTGACCACCATCTGCATAATCCAGAACTCCATATAGTCCTTATACTGTTTAATACTGTGTAACTGCATTTTATATGTTTGTTGTTCATTTGCACTATGTTTGCACAGCTCTGTGGAAAGTGTTAATGAATATTGAGAGACTTTTAGGACTTTCTAGCTAATGTGAGAAGCTGGCACTTTTCCACAGTTACCATGAGAGAAGAGCATGTTTTGGAGGGAAAAAGCTAGACTTGTTTATCACCAAAACCAGACAGACTGACCTTTTGGATGCCTGGTTTAGTTATCTTATTATGTCTGAGGACTTGTTTTTGTCTGGAAAAACTGCTGTATCATTACTATTAGGTATCATTGAAGCAAGTATATGAGTGGTGAGGAATCGTAGTATTGTATTTGTTTTGGTTGTGTTTTTCCCACTAGAAGGTTCTAGTTCAGCTAGTAATTGTATATTAGAAGAACAGTCAGAGCCCCTAGTGTTCTGCAGTAACGGACCAGTGCTTAGAAGATGCGGCTTTGACAGACTACATGAGTGACCAGAAGAAGATGCTGAGATGGGGATGATGAGCCACCAACCCTGTGACCAAGGAGCCAGCCAGACTACTCTGCCACAGAGCATGGGCCTCCAGCCTCTGGCCAGGGTACCAGCCTTCTGAGAGAGATGGACAGCTAACTCAGGCCTTTCCTCTGCATCAAATCCTTCTTCTTCCTGGGAGGAGACTGGAAATGCCAGCCCAATGCCTTGCCTGTATTGTTTTGCACTTGAGTTCCTCCAGTAAAGAAGCACACTGGTTAACTGCAAACCCTAACTCTCTGGAGTTATTTCCCATTAGGGTGCACCATGTATTACCATCCCTTCTGGGGAGAAGCAACATGTGGTGACACCTCAATGGTGTCCGGGAGACCCAGTGTTGCTTTGGGGCCACCCCAAACCCTGCCACTGCACTGTAAGGTGAGGGACTGCCTCCATGCTTCCTTACTAGTGCCAGAGATTGCACTTTGAATCTGCTGCTATTGAATGTACCAAAGTCATACTTAGCACTTTTCCAGTCATTGATAGCTAGCCACCGATTGCCTTTGTTTGCAGTGGTGTCATGAACAAGAAACCTGGACTGCTACGGACTGGAACCATATCATCTTTAGCATTAATCCAGGTTCTATTTGGGATTCCATGACAGCTGGCTTCAAATATGGAGGCCTCTTAGTGAGAAGACATTCTATCTAACCCCATTCACTATAATATGCTGAGAAGCGGGTTGACGAAAGCTGTTGCGTGCAGCTGTATTTGTCCGGCCGCTCCTCTGCATATTTGCTGGGTTGCGGCTGAATCTCCACCGTCTCCCATTATAATGAATGGAGCCAGAAGGAATGTCGGCAGTGCATGGCTGCGCCCAGCAAGGACGGCCTGCTGGATCTGTTTCACGCAAGTGTGAAACAAGCCAATGTCTTTTATAAACTGCTGTGCCACTCGTATTCAGACAAAGGAACTCTTATCTTTCCCACCTAAAAGCATCACCAATTGCCTTCAGATGTCATACTATAATAGGATACATAGGTCCTTGTTAAAGGGAATCTGTCACCAGTTTTAGGCTGCTAGGTTCTAACAGCTGCAGTGCATACCAATCAGTCCCCATATTCACAAGCTCACGGCTCTCCCTGCTGACCTGCCTCTGATTGGTCTCTGATCTTTTTTCCATATGAATCAGCAATAATAGGGGCATTTGGGTCGGCAGCGCCGGGCCCAGGGTGAGTGAAGGGCTCATCGCCACCCCAAACACCCCATGCATCACAACAAGCCCACAAAAAAACAGTCAGACATCTGCAATATGTAAGCAGAACGCAGCACCAGCAGTCACTAAGGGGCCTTAGTCTAAGCACTGCACGGATTCCCCGTGCAGCAGGGAGCAGGGACCCGGCTCTCACATGATAGCAGAGGCCCTGCTCTAACAGCCCGGACTGGCAGGAGTGCCGATCCGGGATGTTTAACACTTTATTTGCCACGGGCAATGGTGCCCGAGGTAGCGGACTCACAAATGCGATAGCGAGGTGCCAATGTGTGTGAAGCCTACCTGGCTTCCGATGAAGGCCCGATCCTGGCTGCAGTGAATTCCAGCAGGCTGCGACGTCTGGCGCAGCCTGCTGGTCAAAGTTAAAGTTAAAGAATAGCATTGCTATTAAAATGCAATGCATTTTAGGGATAATGCATTGCATTTTAAAAGCAATCAAAAAATTGTCTGTTACAGTCCCCTTGTGGGACTATAAAGTGGTAAAAAAAAAATTATTATGAAATAAGAAAAATCCCATTAGAAAATTGACACTTTTTTTTTCATTGAAAAATTGCAAAAAAAAACTCCCCCGCATATTTGGTACTGCTGCATACATAACGATCCGGACTACTTAAATATCACATAAAATATCCCCTACGGTGAACGCAATAAAAAAAAAAGACAGAATTGCTAATTTATTCTTAGTTGCCACCGAAAAAACGTAATAGCAAGTGATCAAAAAGCATAATTTACTCCAAAATGATACCAATGAAAAAATCAAGCCCTCACGCAACTCCATAGAAAGAAAAATAAAAAAGTTATGGGTCTTGGGAACTGGCAATGTAAAAACATTTTTTTCTTTTAAAAAAAGGGATTTTATTGAAAAAAAGTAGTAAAACCTAAAAAAAAACTATATGTATTTGGTATCATTGTAGTCGTACTGACCCATTATGTTATTGATACTGACAAACGCAGTAGCAGTATTGCTGTTTTTCCCATCTCCCTCCCAGAAAGAGTTAATAAAAGTTAATCAGAAAGCTATGTGTACTCCAAAATGATGCCATTAAAAACTACAACTTGTCCTGTAAAAAACAAGCCCTCATAAAGCTATATAGATGGAAAAATAAAAAAAGTTTTAGCTCTTGGAACGCAACGATGAAAAAAGGGAGAAAAATGCTTGATGTTTAAACTCTGTGTGCTGGGCTGGGCACCTGTGAAGAGAGAGGCAGAGCAGCTGCGGTGTTGAAGAGAAACTGAGGCCAGCAGCAGCCATTTCAGTCAGAATTGAGCCAAAGCTCCAGAGTGGTTCCTCAAATACAGAGATTACTAATCCACAATCTTGATTCCCGGATTTGCCTGTTCCTTTAATGAAGTCTAGTTGGGATAGGTAGGGGCAGAACACAGAAGAGGGGGTAGGCGGGGTAATTAATAAATAGAGGAAAGGGACCCAAGTTCGGAAAACAGCCCCGGGCCTACAATGCACTTAATCTGCCCCCGGGCGGAGAAATCCATAAACTTATGAATATGGGGACTCGTTTGGCATACGCATGAGTTGTTTAGCACAAGATTTTAGTCAAATGGCTGGGTCAATTGAAGAAGGTGATCCAGCATTTTGCTAATGGGATCTATCTCTTATTAATGTTGCCCTTAGGACACCATAAAACTGGTGACAGATTTCCTTTAATACAGATGACACAGTGCCATTAGTTGAATAGAGTGTTAGTGAAGTGACTGTGAGCCCTTGAGGAGTCCCAGCAGAGGATGGGAGTAGTAGTGGCTCTGGTGAGGTGTTGTGTCACGGTATACTTCCCCAGGCCAATCATGGGCGTAGCTATAGGGGGTGCAGAGGTAGCAGTCGCTACCGGGCCCAGGAGCCTGAGGGGGCCCAAAGACCCTTGTGCCACATAAGAAGACACACAAAGCACTGAGGGAAGGGGGGCCCAATCTGAGCTCTTGCACCGGGGCCCATGAGCCGTTAGCTACGCTCCTGAGGCCAATGCTCCTTGGAGATTGGTGCAGTGGAAATGCAGTTTGAAGAATGAGGCCAGAAGTGAATGCATAACAGTCTCTTTTTATAAAAAAAAAAAAAAAAGTAATTTTCTTCTAATAAGCACCTGGAAATAGTCTGGGCAAAGACAGAGGTGTGTAATAAACATGTCTGTGTCTGGATGGTGGACAGCAAAATCTTGGGAGCTGCTCAGGCTTCTTGCAGATCAAATGATCTTTTCTACTGGTGGTCTGTCTGAGCCGTCCAGAGCCTGTTCACAGTGTGTCCTCATGTGACCACTGTTCCCAACACCACCTAAAAGCTAGGTCACAACGGTCTAGATTTGTGAAAATCACCATTCTGCTTCTCTCGGTCCAATGATGATCCCCCTCTCAAAGTCTGTCAACTGTTGTTGATAATGTCTTTGAGTGTGTCGTAGGGGAATGTCTAACAGTCAACAATTTCTCACTAACAGGTTCCCTACCTAAAACTAAATTCTGAGAGGGCAGTGACGGAAGCACTTTTTCGCCCTCTTGTGGCAAGACTTAGTATCTAATCAGATCACATCTTTAATCATCTGCATATCTGCCTGAGACCTAACTGCATGCCAAGTTTTGCAGCAATCCGACAAATCTATTTCGTTGCGCTATTTTTAAAATTAATAAATACATTTTAGAAAATGTATCTTTATGCCCTGATGATCGTGATATACAGGAACTGCTGCTTGGACTTTTCTCTCCCAACTCATTAACATCTCTAAGAAATCATCAGGGGAAGGAAGCTATAGGTATATTGTGTGCCTGGGTTGACATCCCCTAGCTGAACTATAGTGCAGTCAACCCCCCCCCCAACATCAGCAATATCAGCCATCAAACTATCTATGGTGGCTTTCTTACAATAATTAGATGGCAGACATGGAGAGAAAGATTGGACACATCAGATTTCAGAGAGGTGTCTGGCAGTAACGTATTCCTCTATCTTCATGATTAAGTAAGCATGTACAGCTAATACTGTATACAGCCAGCTTCAGATTAAACTAGTACAGCTGCAGTGATTTAAGCTGTAATGTAATATTTCCTATTAAACAAAACATAATGGGGGGAAATTTATCCAGACTGACCTTCCCATACACCAGTCTTGATCGCCTTGCGCTGGAGTAAGATGTGCCTATTTCATTAAAAGGCAAATGCCGCTTAATAAATTAATTGCATCTCTGGCACTCTGTGCGTCAGTTTCTGGCACAAGTAATAATAAACTAGACATTATGCCCGTTACAATATGGGGCAGTAGAACATTAGTGCTGGCACTGTTACGTGGGGAATCTGTGCATGACACTGTTATGGGGGATCTGTGGATGTCACTGTTATCGGGATCTGTGAATGACACTGTTATGGGGGATCTGTGGATGACACTGTTACACAGATCCCCTCAGTGTCATCCACAGATTCCCCCGAGTGTCATCCACAGATCCCCCAATTGTCATCCACAGATCCCCCTCAGTGTCATCCACAGATCCCCCACTCAGTGTCATCCACAGATCCCACCATCAGTGCAATCCACAGATCCCCTACTCAGTGTCATCCATAGATCCCCCAATTGTCATCCACAGATTTCCCACCCCCCTCAGTGTCATCCACAGATCCCCCACTCAGTGTCATCCACAGATCCCACCATCAGTGCAATCCACAGATCCCCCCTCAGTGTCATCCACAGATCCCCCCTCAGTGTCATCCACAGATCCCCCCTCAGTGTCATCCACAGATCCCCCCTCAGTGTCATCCACAGATCCCCCCCCCTGTGTCATCCACAGATCCCCCCTCAGTGTTATCCACAGATGCCCCACCCTCAGTGTCACCCACTGATCCCCCCCCCTCCCTCAGTGTCATCCACAGATCTCCCCTCAGTGTCATCCACAGATCCCCCCCTCAGTGTCATCCACAGATCCCTTCTTTAGTGTCATCAACAGATCTCCTCCCCGCCCAGCGCCGCCTCCTAGCTAATTTATTCACTGCACTTGCCTCTGAAATTGAAGAGAAGCGCCATAATCTCACACAGGCACACTGGCAGAGGCCAGGAAGACGGCGCATGTGCACTTCGATGCCTCTGCCAGTGCGCCTGTGCGAGATTACGGCGCTTCTCTTATATATATATAAAATAACAGAAAGAGAAAGTGCGCAGGAGTATAACAATGGCTGTGTGAAGTCCGTATACTTGTCTATTCTGCACAAGATACAGACAAGTCCTGTGGAATCCATGCCTGGTTCATTTTGATGAACATGAGCTTGTCCACATTGGCTGTGGACAGGCGGCTGCGCTTGTCTGTGATAACACCCCCTGCCGTGCTAAACACACGTTCAGACAATACACTGGCTGCAGGGCAGGCCAGCACCTCCAAGGCATAAAGGGCAAGCTCAGGCCAATTTAGAGACCCAGAAGTTGAATGGGGCAGACCCATCAGTCAGTATGCGTAGGCGTGTGCACACGTACTGTTCCACCATGTTGCTGAAATGCTTCCTCCTGCTAAGACGTTGCATATCAGCTGGTGGTGCTGGTTGTTGTGGCATGGTGACAAAGCTTTTCCACATTTCGGTCATGCTAATCCTGCCTTCTGAGGTGCTGGCGGTGCCCTGGCTGCGTTTGGGGCCTCTTCCTCCTCCTCTGCCTTCACCTTGTGCTTCCGCTGAGCCCCCGGTGTCAGTTGGGAATGCCATCAGCAGCGCGTCTACCAGCGTGCGCATCTTCCGATTACGCTCCACGGCAGCTCGTGTCTTGCACTTAGATGCTTGGTCATGCAGGTTATGCTCAGGTTTAGAACGTTTATGCCTCGCTTTAGGTTTTGATTACACAGCGTGCAAACCACTCGTGTCTTGTCGTCTGCACATTGTGTGAAGAACTGCCATGCCGGGGAACTCCTTGGAGCTGTCTTTGGTGTGCTCGGTCTCTGGGTGTGGTGGGCAGTAGCAGGCGTAGTGTCCAGGGGACGGACGCTCTGCTTCTTCACCCTGCTCCCTCTTTTGCTGTGCTGGTGTCTCTGTGCGACCACCGCCTCTTCCTCCAAACTACACAGGTCACTAGCATGACCTTCCTCCCATGTAGGGTCTAGGACCTCATCGTTCTTTACATCATCTTCCAATAAGTCTTCTGCACCCCTGCCCTCCTTGTCATGCTAATCCTGCCTTCTGAGGTGCTGGCGGTGCCCTGGCTGCGTTTGGGGCCTCTTCCTCCTCCTCTGCCTTCACCTTGTGCTTCCGCTGAGCCCCCGGTGTCAGTTGGGAATGCCATCAGCAGCGCGTCTACCAGCGTGCGCATCTTCCGATTACGCTCCGTGAGTGAATTAAGGACGGCACATTGTCCTTGTAACGGGGATCCAGCAGAATGGCCACCCAGTAATCAGCACAAGTTAGAATGTGGGCAACTCGGCTGTCATTGCACAGGCACTATAGCATGTAGTTGCTCATATGTGCCAGGTTGCCCAGAGGCAACGACAAGCTGTTATCTGTGGGAGGTGTATCGTCTGTGTCCTCTGTATCCACCCAGCCACGCACAAGTGATGCCATGAGCTGCTTTGGGTACCACCCTGCTGTGAACACGGTTCCTCCTCCTCTTCCTCCAGAACTGTGCCCTGGCTGGACAATTGTGCACCTGGCCTATGTTGGTGCAGGAACCCACCCTCGGAGCCACCTGTGAATGACTGGCCTGATAACCGTTGAAATGATCCCTCTTCCTCCTCCTCTTCCTGCTTTGACACATCTTCTTCCACCATCGCCCAAAGCAAAACATAGAAGTGGGATAGTAACACTGAGAACGGCGTCATCCGCACTAGTCGAAACAGCGCAATAAGTCACACAGATCTCACATGGAGGCCCACTCAGTGGCAGTGAAGTGTTGCTGTTCTGCAGAGAGACTGACCCGTGCGTGCTGCAGCTGACACTCCACTATGGCCTGATGCTGTCTCTCCAGCATGTGCAAGGTGGAGTTCCACCTTGTGGGCACGTCGCATATGAGGCGGTGAGCGGGAAGGCCAAAGTTACGCTGCAGAGCAGACAGGCGAGCAGCAGCAGCAGGGTGAGAATGCCGAAAGCGCGCACAGACGGTACTTTTCGATTCAGTGTTTGGGAGTGGACAGCTGAACCCTTCCATGCGACACTCTGGTGGTGTTTGTTGAAGGTGACGGACGTGGTGGCGTTGGTGTTGTAGCACCCCCAAGTCAGTGCAATGTGAGGGACCAACCTGGGGAATGCCAGTGATGGAGAGGCCGGCACGCTGTTCCTCTGGGGCACTCTCTGGATTCTGAAGGGACACAGCCAGGTGCAATGTGAGGTGCCCTTGGTGTTGTAGTTTAACGTGCCCTTGGCTAAGTCCCTGATGTTTCGTGACGCCAGTGCCAGTAAACGGTGGCACACCGTATTTATAGTAGGAATAATAGAGGTGCAGACTTGTAGCTTGAAACAGAATTCCAACTTTACTGAAACAGTGGAAATACAGAAGGCACTCTCTTAAAACAGTTCTTGTTGCAGACAATAGGCTTTGGTACAGTCTAGTTACAGCAGGCTTATATCCAGCAAGGTAAAACAGAGGGTAAAATCACAGGACTTTTGAATTGCAGGTGAACCATACTTTCTTCCTGACTTGTCCTGACTGGCAATTATTCTTCAAGGCCCCAATGCCCTACTTCTGGCTTATATCCTTGAATCTCCAGTTTGCAGTGTACCTCCTCTGACATTACAGTACCTCTTGCTCTAGGGATTGCCTCAGCTTAGCTCCTGCTGATCTGCCTAGGCCTGTGACATGTGGCTTTCACAGACTCCAGGGTCTGCACTAACTCTAGCCTGCCCTGACTGGGCCTTATATAGACTAGGGCTCCCTAGCTCCCTCTAGTGACTAGAGCTGGAATGAAATCCCTAGCAGGCCTGCACATGGCACATTTCACAGTAACAGGGAATTAAATAGCATTACATTACATTGAATTTTGTGAATAGGACTTATACCAGCCTCCCTATGAATGAGGGGAACGACAGCATACAAGTGACCCTTCTGTAGTGACGGGTATTACAACTCCCGTACACTACATACCCCGCTGCTTTAAGCTGAGTACGACCTCGCACTCCAACAGGGCCCCGCCCGTCTGGAATTTTCACCTGAAAGAGAAAAAAGAAAACATGCAGGCATACATACTCAGAGCAACGTACCGACCTGTAGACCGTCAGAAAAGTCAGATAGACAGTAATATTTCTAAAGTAGACACACCTTCACCGAGAGAAATATTCACTTAAAAAATAACTTTTATTGATCATTGATTAAAAGATTCAATTGATATCGAGCCTCCCAAATAGGATAATCACGGAAGGAGACCCAAGGAAATAAATATCCCTATAGATGTCCCTCATCCGCTGTTGGCCCTGCCTAAAAAACGGAATGGCCGCCCCGATAGGGGCGATCCTGTATCAGGAACCTCCTAAATACCCTACACCGTCCCTGATACAGGACAGAACCCACCACCGAAATAGATAGGACAGGTGTCAATTGCAGGTCAAGATTAGAACCGTCTCTATAGTCACAAATTTAAGCTAAACATGATTATCAATATATATGGTATCGAGATGCTTTCAAACCACAGTTTATCATAAACTCTCGTGCTGGTGCAACGACGCCTATGTAAAACAAAGTGAAAAATAACGATGTAGTTATTTAAGTCCCAATTAGTATAATCATATCCCAACGCGTTTCACTGCGTAAATATTCAATTCGCAGATCCTCAGGGGACTTAAAAAGCACACAAAAGGTCCAGATGACCCCAATATTCTTCTGCACCAACAAATTGATAAGCCTCATACTCAGTAACCGAACTTGTTGAGGAAAAAACGATGTAAAGTGTTCACATATTAAGTATAAAAGGCCAAAGTTTTCTGCACCAACAGATTAATAGATATTCTGCTCAATAACACAACCTGTATATACCGCCAGTCCGGACACAATGTCATATGTACATATAAACATCATAATCAAGTGGGCAAATCCCCACAGAACTCCAAAAAGAAACAAATCCAATCAAACCCCTGAAAACAGGGGGCTGCCCCGGTATGGCAGTACAATTTGTAAGGTGCAGTCCATCAATGAATAGTAGGGCACACAGGGCAGGTACTTGCGTGTCCAAGGCTCACAGGTTGATTACATAGCGCTGGTGCCGATCGCAGTGTATGATATGAGAGGCGGGGCATACATACTCATCAGTAATCAATTCCATCTGCATTGACAATTGTTATCAGGTCCAGCTGGTAACGGAGAAGTGCGGTGACAAGGGGCGTCGTTCTCTTCCTTCAGGATAGTGAGTGGAACTGGGGCGCTGACCTGGCACAGCGGATGTTAGGGAATACCAGGATAGTCCATGAGAGAATGCCAGAGTCCATAATAAGAACATAATAAAACATCACATAGTCCATATGAAAATGCATAAGTCCATAATAAGAACATATCACAGAGGCTCGCACACAGGGAGTCCATCTCTGGGCACAAACTTAAAAAGGATGATGCTCACACAGAGGTTTCCTGTCAGGAAACACTTCCAGTACAGTCATAGTTTTCAAAACGTACTGGTAAGCGCCCCCTTGTAGACCGGGTAGACCTCCTTAGAACCAAGGTCTCCTCTTGTCCGGGTACAGGGGGACAAGAAGGATCCACGTCAGTGGGACCCCTTTCAGTAGCACCCTGAGCAGGGCCTGCTACGATTGCAGGTGCAGCAGGTGCCGGGGCAAGCACCCCAAAGTTTAACCAGGGTGTAAGGAACCAGTGGAGCGGCTCAGGATCATTCAGCAAATCCGCTATGGCCTACATAGGTTCAGCAGGCCGAGCAATGGAATCTGACTCAGAAGACTCGGATCCGGAATCTCCAACGACAGTCTCCTTGTCAATACAGAGTTTTAGGCGGTTTCTGTGAACAATTTGGGGACCCTTACCCTCTCTGGTGACCTCATAGGTATGAGTTTCAGCATTAGGGATGGCAGACACAAGATAGGGAGTCCTCTCCCATTTACTGTCCAGTTTACTGGTGCGGTGATTGTTCTTTAACCACACGGTATCCCCCACAGCCAAGGGGCTCTGCATGGGCCGCCAAATCATAGTCTTTTGTTGTCGCTCCCGGGCACCTTCCATGCGCTCCTGGACAATTTCTTTGGCATTAAGCAAGCGCCTTTGATGTTCCGTTACCCAGTCAGTTTTAGGCAGGGGATTAATGTCATCCAGCACTTGTACATCCAGGGAATGATCTGCAGGCAATTTACCCTGACGCCCAAACAACAGGTAGAAAGGAGTGTATCCAGTGGAACAATGGATAGTATTATTGTACGTATACATGAGCTGTGGTAGCAGGTTAGGCCAATCTCCTCTGGTCTCAGGGGGCACGGCTCTCAACATTTCAATCAAGGTCTGATTCATCTTCTCACAGAGTCCATTACCTTGTGGATGATAGGCCGTGGTCCGGACCTTTGGCAATTGTGTAGTCGGCACAGCTCCTGGAACAGATGAGACTCAAACGCAGACCCCTGGTCGGTGAGGATCTTTTCTGGGCAGCCGTAAGGCAGGAGGAAGTGTTTCCAGAACAATTCAGCTGTCGTCTTGGCTGTCAGGTCTTTCACAGGCACTGCTACGGCAAACTTAGTGAAATGGTCAATAATAGTCATAGCATAGGTATACCCTGAGTGACTGGGCTCTAACTTTACGTGATCAATAGCAACCAGTTCAAGAGGGGCGGTACTTATAATAGGGTGCAGCGGTGCTCTCTGATCATGGTGTTCACCTCTCTTCAGGGCACAGGCTGTACATTCCCGACACCACCTCTCAATGTCCTCTCTGATTCCAACCCAGTAGAACCGCCTACGGACAGTGGCCTCAGTCTTCTGAACCCCAAAATGTCCAGACCTGTCATGATACATTTCTAAAACCATACCTGCATCACGACGTGGGATGAGGATCTGGTGCACTCTGTCATTTGACACTGGATCCAGGCTTCGTCGCAGCAACAGGCCTTTCGAAGGAACAGTTGTTGACGTTGCCTCCACAATTTAATGAGTTCTGGGTCTGCGGTCTTTCGCCGAATTCTTTCAGGGGTTCTGCCACTGATGAAGAAGTCCAGCAGTTCACCGAGAACTCTACTCTCTGATTGCAACTTAATCCACTTTTCCTCTCTGGATGCAGGCTTATCAAAGGATGGAGGGTCAGAGGTTCCACTGTTGGCAGCTTGAGCTTGGTCCTGTTGAGCAAACCGGTTATAAAATGCTGGCATCTCCACATCTTCCCAGGCATCCCGTATGTCATCTGGTGCTATTTCAGTGGGGAGCCTTGACAGGGCATCAGCATTATCGCTTGAACGGCCAGCCCGGTATTTTACAGTGAAGTCGTAATTAGCAAGGCGGGAGGCCCATCTCTGTTCTAAGGCCCCCAGTTTAGCGGTATTCAGGTGAGCCAGAGGATTGTTATCAGTGAATGCAATAAATGGAGTGGCAGCCAAATAGTCTTTGAATTTTTCTGTTACCGCCCACACTAAGGCCAGAAACTCTAATTTAAAAGAACTATAATTCTGATCATTCTTTTCGGCTCCCTTTAAGGACCGGCTGGCGTAAGCTATCACTCTCTCTCTTCCCTCTTGCACTTGAGCCAGCACTGCTCCCAGGCCTTTCTTACTGGCATCTGTGTAAAGGTGAAATGGCTTACTGTAATCTGGGTACCCCAGCACAGGAGGTTCAGTCAACTTTTTCTTTAACAACTGAAATGCAACCTCCCTCTCTTCATTCCATTCAATGGGGACAGGAGTCTTTGGGCTCTTTTTTGGTTGCCCCTCAGGAGTTCCTGGATTGGATCCGCTATTTGAGCGAAGTGGGGATAAAGCGCCGGTAGTAGCCAGCGAAGCTAAGGAAGCTCCTCACTTCCTTCACTGTAGTGGGGACCGGCCAATTTCGGACAGCAGCCAGCTTATCAGGATCAGGCTGAACTCCTCTGCGCTTACCACATGTCCCAGGTATTTTACAGCCGGTTTAAGCAGGTGACATTTGGACGGTTTAATCTTGAGGCCGTATTTAATAAGGATTTCAAACACCTCAGCTAAATGCTTTAAATGGTCCTCATACGTTTTAGAATAGATGATAACGTCATCCAGGTACAGCAGCACTGTCTCAAAGTTCTTATGGCCTAAGCACCGCTCCATTAATCTCTGAAAGGTCCCGGGGCATTACACAGTCCAAATGGCATGCAATTAAATTCAAACAGGCCCATAGGGGTGGTGAAAGCAGTCTTTTCCCTATCCTCAGGGGCCATGGGCACTTGCCAATATCCGCTGGTTAAATCTAAGGTGGAGAAATAGGCAGAGGAGCCTAGAGCGGTTAGAGACTCCTCAATACGTGGCAATGGATATGCATCTTTGTGAGTGATCTGATTTATCTTTCTATAGTCTACACAGAACCGGATACCACCATCTTTCTTTTTAACTAAAACCAGTGGTGCAGCCCAGGGACTACGACTGTCCCGGATTACGTTTGAGTCTTTCATTTCTTGGATCATCTCTTTAACAGTTTGGTATGAAGTTGGTGGTATGGGTCTATACCTCTCTTTGATGGGAGGATGAGAGCCAGTGGGTATGGTGTGTTGGATGACACTGACCTCTCCATAGTCCGTTGCATGCTTACTGAAGGCTTGATGGTGTTGCTTTACTAGGTTCAGGAGTCCCTCTAGTTGATGTTGCGGGGTAGTTTCGTCCCCGACATGGAGTTCCTTCCACCAGGGCACTGGAGAGTCGTCCGCAGGAAGAGGTCCTCGAGTGGCAGCTGGTGGCTTCTCGGTGACAGGCAGGCGGATGACATCCTGGAAGGATACCTGGGAAAGCTGGGCAACAGGACAGTGCTTAGTAAGCACAGCAGGATGATCGCTGAGGTTAATCAGACGGACAGGTACTTTACCTTGGGAGACGGTCGCCAGGCACTTGGCAGCTCTCACATATGGGTAGTTTTCCATCTGGACAGGTTCCACCAGGGCCGGATAGTCTTGGCCCTGGACTCCCAGGACAGCACGGCACCACAGGAGGGTTTGGGAGTTTGGAGGTAGAGTCACTGGCCTATTATCACGGATCCTGGCGGTGCAGATCTCTCCTTTTTCATTTGCAAACCTCTGCTGAGCACACAATACGCTGATAGTCTTTTGGAGGACCTTCTTGGAGGCAGAGGAAGCTGCAGGCAGGGACTGATGGAGAGCTTCAAGGACCTCGGGGTAGCAATTTTTGAAAACATTAGTCCCAACAATCACAGGGTGACCCCTTTATCCCCGGTTTGTACCACGATCACTCCTTGCTGTGGTAAAGTGGCTTCTCCCACCTGGAGAGTGGGTTCCCAGTATCCATGGACTTTTATGGGCTTACCATTGCTTGCAATTATCTCCAGCCAGGACTCAGGTGGCTGGGTAAGCAGGCTGGAACTCCAGAACTGATTAAAGGTGGACTGCTGAATAGTGGTGACTTGAGATCCAGTGTCCAACAACGCTACAAAAGGCACTCCATTGATCCGGACGCTTATTTTGGGACGGGACCCCACATAACGGGGCATCCAGTTTGGATCCCTTGGACCTGTTGTTCTACCTCCCGAGGGTCGGTCCTCAGCCTCGAGGGTGACCCGCTTAACTGCCAGCAAGTAGATTCAGTATGCCCCAACTTCTTGCAGTAGTTACAGGCAGGCCGCTTGCGGTTCCTAAACCGGTCACTTGAACGTCAGTCCAGGGTCTCTGGGATAAACTTCTTGATACGCAGGGGGCCAGGCTTTTGAGGCAGAAGGAGTTCATCTTCCAGCATTAAGGGCTTCTCCCACTCTTCCAGTTTCCTGCAGACTTTTTCCAGGCTCTTAGTGAGGAAATTGACTTGTTCCATCAAAGCAGCTACTGTATCAGGCACTGGAGTCTGGGCGGCTTGGCTGGCCCCTGGCAGGCTGGCATCCGTCAGCTTAGGATTACGGACAGAAGGCTCGGGATGGGCCACTGGTTCCGTTGGCAGATGTTGTCCCAGAATACTAATGGCCAGTTCTTTAAAGTCCAGGAAAATACTGCTAGGGTGCTGAGCCGACAACATTTTCAATTGAGTTTTTAAAGATTCGCTATTCACACCCGCAATAAATTGTTCTCTCAGAGTTTGATCCTGGGTGTCAACCTCTCTAGGGTCTATATGAATGACGGCCCTCCAGGCCTCTTGGAGGGATAAAGCAAAATCACGGAGTGACTCACCAGGCTTTTGTTTCTTACTGAAGAAGCGCATCTTTATTTCAGACACAGTCCTGACTTCAAAGGTAGTGCTGAGGCGGTCAAAGATCTGCTCTATGGTACTCCTCTCAGAACTGGGCCAGGACATGACCTCTCGGCGGGCCGCTCCTTCCAACTGGGCTAACAGAATCTCCATTTGTTGCTCCGGATTGATAGGATAGAGCCGGAACAGAGCCAGGAGTTTGTCTTGGAAGTCTTTTAAATTATGAGCCTCCCGGCGTAGCGGGAAACCATGGGGCCCCAAAGTAGTATGGCATCGTCAGCGGCATCATGTTGGCAGGCGCAATACTGTTGGTGGCCACTGGCTCCCTGGGGGCAGGCTGCTCTGCTACTTCTGAGTCCGACATGGTGCAGATTAATTGGGTGTGCGGTCCCTTTAAGAGGTAGCGACAGGTCCGATGCCGCGCTGGCGGGGTTACTGGCCTATGAGTGCAATCGGTGGAAAGAGTCCGGTGTCCCCTTTTCGGGCCTTACTAACCAGGTGACCCCTCCGGTGTAGAATTATTTCACCCAGGAGTTTGTACTTACTCCGGTGCAGGCAGTCCAAATCTCGCGAGATCCGGAAGGACGTCTTCGGGAATCCCTTGCGCAGCGTCCCTTCCCGCGAGGACGTCGGGCCGGAGGGGCGGAGCTTCGGACTTACTCCGACGGGGAACAGCGTCTGCGTTCTTCCAGGCCCAAGGTAGGTGGAGTCCAGCTTGGAAAATTTGAATAAGGCGGTGACGCTGCAGAGTTTGGCGCTAAGTTTTCCCGCCAGCAACGAGTAGTGATGGCGCAGTAGATAAGTCCACAGTTCAGGCGGCCATCTTGGGCGCCATGATGCAGCTATTCAATGACAGCAAGCAGGATGATAAAAAGTCCACAAAAACACACTTTGAAGTGGCGATTTCCTTCCTCTTGATAGCGCAACACTGCACAGCGCTTTCTGGAGACTTTAGGGACACTTTTTGTATGTTTTTCAGTCCGCAAAGTTCCCTTCAAATAAACAGGCGTTTTGTCACTTGGCAAACTGGTTAAGGCACAAAGTTCACGTTTTGCTCACAGTCCGTAAAAACGTGCGTATCCTGTTCGTGACGCCAAAATGTAGCACCCCCAAGTCAGTGCAATGTGAGGGACCAACCTGGGGAATGCCAGTGATGGAGAGGCCGGCACGCTGTTCCTCTGGGGCACTCTCTGGGTTCTGAAGGGACACAGCCAGGTGCAATGTGAGGTGCCCTTGGTGTTGTAGTTTAACGTGCCTATGGCTAAGTCCCTGATGTTTCGTGACGCCAGTGCCAGTAAACGGTGGCACACCGTATTTATAGTAGGAATAATAGAGGTGCAGACTTGTAGCTTGAAACAGAATTCCAACTTTACTGAAACAGTGGAAATACAGAAAGCACTCTCTTAAAACAGTTCTTGTTGCAGACAATAGGCTTTGGTACAGTCTAGTTACAGCAGGCCTATATCCAGCAAGGTAAAACAGAGGGTAAAATCACAGGACTTTTGAATTGCAGGTGAACCTTACTTTCTTCCTGACTTGTCCTGACTGGCAATTATTCTTCAAGGCCCCAATGCCCTACTTCTGGCTTATATCCTTGAATCTCCAGTTTGCAGTGTACCTCCTCTGACATTACAGTACCTCTTGCTCTAGGGATTGCCTCAGCTTAGCTCCTGCTGATCTGCCTAGGCCTGTGACATGTGGCTTTCACAGACTCCAGGGTCTGCACTAACTCTAGCCTGCCCTGACTGGGCCTTATATAGACTAGAGCTCCCTAGCTCCCTCTAGTGACTAGAGCTGGAATGAAATCCCTAGCAGGCCTGCACATGGCACATTTCACAGTAACAGGGAATTAAATAACATTACATTACATTGAATTTTGTGAATAGGACTTATACCAGCCTCCCTATGAATGAGGGGAACGACAGCATACAAGTGACCCTTCTGTAGTGACGGGTATTACAACTCCCGTACACTACAGTGTCACATCCCCCCGTTGCCACTGATACTCCAGAGGTGGAGAAAGAGGCCGAGATTGCAGCAGAAGTTTACTCCACGGCAGCTCGTATCTTGCACTTAGATGCTTGGTCATGCAGGTTATGCTCAGGTTTAGAACGTTTATGCCTCGCTTTAGGTTTTGATTACACAGCGTGCAAACCACTCGTGTCTTGTCGTCTGCACATTGTGTGAAGAACTGCCATGCCGGGGAACTCCTTGGAGCTGTCTTTGGTGTGCTCGGTCTCTGGGTGCGGTGGGCAGTAGCAGGCGTAGTGTCCAGGAGACGGACGCTCTGCTTCTTCACCCTGCTCCCTCTTTTGCTGTGCTGGTGTCTCTGTGCGACCACCGCCTCTTCCTCCAAACTACACAGGTCACTAGCATGACCTTCCTCCCATGTAGGGTCTAGGACCTCATCGTTCTTTACATCATCTTCCATTAAGTCTTCTGCACCCCTGCCCTCCTTGTCGGTTTGCACACTGCAGAAAGCCGCAGCAGTTGGCACCTGTGTTTCGTCATCATCAGAGACGTGCTACGGTCTTCCCATGTCCTCATCCTCAAGCATAAGTGGTTGGGCATCGGTGTACTCAATGTCTTCCACTTCTGGAGCATTGCTAGATGGATGGGCCGGGGAAACTCTGCCAGGAGAGTCATCAAAAAGCATGAGAGTCGGCTGCATGACTTGGGGCTCAGACTGCTTGGCTGATTTGCAATGGGGTGAGGTCCTAGATAGCCGCCCATGGCCTGCAGGTGCCAACTCTGAGCGTTCAGCAGTGGACCGGGTGGGAGACAATGTGAAGGTACTGGAGGCACTATCAGCCACCCAATCTACTAGCGCCTGTACATGCTCTGGCCTCACCATTCGTAGAGCGGCATTTGGGCCTAGAAATAACGTGAAAAACCCTGTCGTCTACGTGAACCTGAGGAAGGTGTTTCATTTGGGTGTGTAGCTGGCAAAGATCCACCACATCCTCTCCCTGCAATAGGAGCCCCACCAACACCAGCAGCACCACGACCATGGCCCCGTCCCTTATTTGACGCTCTCCTCATTCTTTTCGTTAACTCAACGAAGTAACAGACAGATTTTATAAAACTTGTTCCCTGTCAGGTATGCCGTGTCTGTGTCATAAACGGAAAAGATTGGTTTTGGTCACACCTCTATGTGACAGATGAATTTATTACACTTTGTGTAATATGCCCAGGCAGTGTGATAAGGATAAAAGATATTTCTAGGTCACACCACAATATGAGAAACAAATTTATTACACTGTGTGGCCTGCTCAAAAGGCACTGGCAGCGTGTTAAAGATAAAAGATTGGTTAAGGTCACAAGTTACTTTGAAAGATATGAGTGGCACAGATCCCCCCAACAATCGGTAGTATGCCACCTAATTTACTTAATAAATGTTGGCAAGTCAGGTATGCAGTGCAGCAGGAACACCAATGCAGGCCAAAGGAGTACTTTATGGGCTAAAATCATGTTGGTTTTTTTCAACCACAATGTCCTGGTGTACAAATGAAAAGAGGGGGGGCACTCTAAAACTTAGCCTTTATTATGCAAAAGAGATAAAAATAATAACCCCAATCATAAAAACTATTGGCAGACGACTAGTTGACAAGGCGAAAAGAACCATCCATAGGGATGGACAGATCTCACCTGCATATATGTCGACTGAGGACCAATCAAGCCAAGCAAGAAGGGATGAGGACCAGGCAGTATCCCCTTAACGGGTATTGGGCTCACAGAGTCTCCTATAGTGGAATGAAGGACTCGCCCTAGATACCCCTACTTGGCCTATCAATCCCTGACTACCGGCGCAGCTTGGGGAGAACAATCCCTGACGGGTGAAAACCAGCCCGCCTAGTTCGACCACACGCCGCTCATTCACATAAAAAGTTTCATTGGAGGAACTTTGGTTTCCATGTTTTTGGCCCTGTCCCCTGATGAGTCTTGGGCCTGTCCAGTTATGTTTGATGAAACGCGTAGGGACAATATATTGGACATAGCACCGTGAGAAGCATGTTGAGACCACATATTGTTTGTTTCACCCTGCCCCTATAGTATTTCTCCTGACCCCTTGCTATTGAGGGTTGTCTAGGGTGCATTTAATAGGGCAAGGTTCCGGTAACAGCGCCGCTCCTTGCGGGGTTGGACGCTGTTTTAGGCATAGGGATTGATAGGCCAAGTAGGGGTATCTAGGGCGAGTCCTTCATTCCACTATAGGAGACTCTGTGAGCCCAATACCCGTTAAGGGGATACTGCCTCGTCCTCATCCCTTCTTGCTTGGCTTGATTGGTCCTCAGTCGACATATATGCAGGTGAGATCTGTCCATCCCTATGGATGGTTCTTTTCGCCTTGTCAACTAGTCGTCTGCCAATAGTTTTTATGATTGGGGTTATTATTTTTATCTCTTTTGCATAATAAAGGCTAAGTTTTAGAGTGCCCCCCCTCTTTTCATTTGTATACATTCCCAGGGAGCATTAGACTGGTCCGTCACATACGCTCCAGTTGGACATATAAGTTTCATTTTCTAATGTCCTGGTGTAATTTACTGATTTTATTTGATTTGCAGTACAAGGCAAAAAGTTACTTTATAGGAAAAAAGAGGATTTTTTTTCAACCCCAGTGAAACAGATGAATTAAAGGATTATTTTTCACTATCAGATTGCTTATGCAGGCAGAGGATGGAATTTATTTCAACCAAATATATGATTTTTTTCAACCCCAGTGAAACTGATGAATGCACGTGAAATTCTTTCACTAGCAGGAGTACACAGCAGGTCACTAATTTACTTTATGCCAAAAATTACGTGTTTTTTCCACCCACAATGTCTCAATGGAATTTACAGATTTTATTTTATTTGCAGTACAAGGCAATAAGGTACTTTATAGGGAAAAAAAAAATTCTACCCCAGTGAAACAGATGGATTTACTGATCAGATTTGCTGAGCAGGCAAAAAAGGCACTTAATGGTAAAAAAATATATATATTTTTTTTTCACCCACAGCAAAACAGATGGATTTACTGATTATATTTTTCACAATCACAAATGTAGTGCACAGAGCAAATGTACTTTTTAGCACACACAAAAAAAGCCCAGAATCTGATGTATTTAGAGAATTAATGACATAGATATATGTAGCACATGGATACTTTAAAGAGCAAAATGTGAAAATATCACCCCCTAGGTCCCTAAAATCACAAACGGAGTAACAGTATTATTTTTCCCTTCACCTGGCAGATATGCAGTGCAGGTGCACTTAAAAATTGGGTAAATTTTGCCAAATGAAATAAAAAGATTGGATTCTCTTACTGTCCCTGGCACATATGCAGCTGCAAGTGCACGTCACTTGCACAAAATGGGCGCCGACACCAACCACTCACAGAAATATAAAAGTCTTTGTAACTGGCCTCATAAAAAAAAACTACCATTGCACCCACAAGAACAAAAAGGTTGTAGATCGCTGAGTGCACACAACTCTGATATCAGATATTATTCAGCAAAGCTTGCTTTCTATTCTCTCCCTGAGAGCACCAGCAGCAACCTGTCCCTACACTAACAACAGCAGAGTGACGTGCTGCGCTATGTGACTCCAGCTTATATAGAGGCTGGGTCACATGCTGCACTTAGCCAATCACAGCCATGCCATTAGTAGGCATGGCTGTGATGGCTTCTAAGGGCAAAGTAGTTAGACGCTTGTTGATTGGCTGCCCAGCAGCTTTTCAACAAGCGACATAAAATCTGCCGAACACCGAACCCAAATAATTATGTAAATGTTCGGGTTCGGGTGCCAAAAATCCTAAAATTCGAACTTTATCAAGTATCAGGCTTGGACGGGGGAAGGTGAATCCACCAGGGGGCCCCTGAGTCAGAGTGGGCCCCTAGTTACCCTCTCATGCACAAGTGGTAAATGACACTTTACTACAGACAGACAGTGTATAACATCTCAATCATGGTATGCATTCATATAAAAAACTGGGCTACCCGTTTACTACAGACAAATCGGGTGTCTTAGATTATTTCTAGGCACAGAGGCGGCCCAGCCAGTATCCTCTTTCACAGGGACCCTTCTTCATTATTTGCATGCAGGGTGATTATTAATCTTGCAACGTATTGCGGCTGTGGTCATGTGTTCCTCAGAACAATCTGAGAAACAGGCTACTACAAATAGGACAATGGCAGCAATGATTGGATAGAGTCAGACTGTGCAGGTACACTTCCCCAGCTTGTTACCACCCCCCTGTACCCTTACTGCAGACTGCTAGCAATTCATTCATAACTTCTGGTAGAAGTAATAAAGGAATGGCTCAACATAGATGTTCCAGAATTGTTATTATATGGGGAATGCATGTAGCTATTAAAACCGGACTGTCAGGAGCGGTGAAAGGTCCTCTTTAATATAAACATTTGTTTCCGATCATTACCCCAAGTAAACATGTCTGCAAATTAATGTCTGCATTTGTTGGTTGATCTCATGAGGACATAAAAATCATTTGTAGGCAGCACCACCCCTGATTTAAACAGGGAATGTATGGCTGACAATAATTCGAGCTTGTATAGGGATGAGCAATCATTCAAACGGATGGTAATTGCTCCATATAAATGCAAGTGACAAGCACTGATTGACTTGCATTGTGAGTGGGTGCTTGTTACAGACAGATTACCTATATGAGTAAGTGGTCTCTTAGGCCCACTGACATGCAAGGCTTCTGCTGAGGTGTACGTTGTATTAATGGGAAAAATAGGGCTGTTAATTTTTCTGTGAAACATAATGGAATGTGAACATAGATATGAACAGCACCTTACAGATATAAATTCCCTTCATGTTGCAACCTTTTTCATCTGCTTCCTTATTTGTAACTTTATCTTGTGTCTCTAGCTACAAATCAAATATAGCACAACAATGTTGCTTGTGATAGACCTAGAGACGTCCTTGAAACTTCAATGCACAGCTTTTTATGTGAGAACCAGAGTTACCTTAGATCAGCACATGCAAGAAACAGTAGTAAAAATATAAATCTGACATTATTGAAAGATTTATGAGATACGAAAGGTCATGTAGTTCTAAGGTGGTAGGGAACAATGCCCAACCTTGAAAGAGGTGCTGCTTCTGCTGATGACTCGAACAGCGCTGTTATTTCCAGTTTAAGGGGACATTTTTTCTACTGGCACATGTTATAATGGCATACTATTTGTACTGGCACACTTTATAAAGGGGCACTTTTGTACTGGCACACATTGTAAGGGAGCATTTTTTCTAGAGGCAAGCATTATAAAGGAAATTAGTACTACTTGGGACATTATGGTAAGCTTTATTACTACTAGAGGACTATGGGGAACATGATTGCTAGTATTAGTAATGAGATCATTATTAGTACTTCTGGGGAACAATGGGCGACATTATTATTTTTTTGGGCACTGTAGGAGCACTCTTATCACTAAGTGCACTCTGCAAGATAATTATTGCTATTGGTAGGACTTTTGGAAGCACTGTTACCCTAAGTTCACACCTGAGCGTTTTACAGCGCGTTCAAACGCTCTGTAAAACGCTCAACACATGAAAACCAATGCTTTCCTATGGCCCTGGTTCTCACTTGAGCGTTTTACAGCGCGTTTGAACGCGCTGTAAAACGCCCGACGCATAAACAAGTACTTGAGCTTTTTTTGGGGCGTTTGTCGCGCGTTTTGTGATTGACACCACAGTAGTCAATCACAAGAACGCGCGTACGAACGCGCGTTTCCTATTTGCAAAAACGCGCTGAAATACGCGCGACTAAAACGCACGTTTTAAGAACGCTCAGGTCTGAACCCAGGGTTATACCTTATGTCTGTGGAGGCTCCAATCCTGGTTCCTTCACACAGTATCAGCTTAGCATAATTATTTCAGGGAACTACTGTTTGGGGCACTAATACTGTCAGATTTGCTGGGCACAATTATTTCCGAGGGTATTATGTGCCAATAATTATTGAAGGAGATACTAGTCTGTGTGGTACTAGTATTTTCAGAAGGATTATCTGTTTCTGCAGTATAGTATTGGGGAGCACAGTGGGCACAGTATTGGGGGTGGCAGGATGGATCCAAATGGAGAAGATGAGGAAAGAGATTGTCTACATCAAAGACGACATCACTGGATATAATAGATATGTGGTGCTGTATGCTTGGTAGCGTGGAATGTAATTTAAAATAG
Organism: Bufotes viridis; assembly: GCA_033119425.1. Lineage (NCBI taxonomy): Eukaryota > Metazoa > Chordata > Amphibia > Anura > Bufonidae > Bufotes > Bufotes viridis. The sequence continues at coordinate 169,468,214 of CM065592.1, read as the reverse complement.
TAATAGTCATCTATCCTAGGCCCTAATTGGATTAATACTGTACAGAGATCCGTCAGTGATTTTCCACTTTAAAAATTAATTACTGAAGTTATTCAAGTCATGTGCAACTTTGTGAATAACTAACTTTGGCTCATCGGAGCCCATACATTTTAATACTGTTCAGAGATGGATCTGTCTGTTTGACAGGAAGATTAGTGCTGCATGCTGCGCTAATCTCTGTCAAATCTGAAGGAACTGCTGACAGAGACTTAGTACAGAGCCTATGACACCGGTGTGAGAATAGCCTTGGGGGAGTTATAGGTTGTCACTCAGCTTTCTCAATTCTTGGGATGGATTATAGGTTGTCATTGAGCTTTCCTAGTTCTCAAGGGGAGAGCTTATAGCTAGTGTATAGTCCCCACCAGCAGTGTATCACCTTATTCTTTAAAACAGGGTGAAATTCCTGCACTTGCATTCTATATGTGGGGGTGCTTTTTCGATGGTCGCCCTGTAGGCCATATAGCTAGGAAACTGCCCTGAATACCGTTAAGCTGAAGGACTCAGGAAGAATGCAAGGCTCCACCCCTGGGTGAATGTGGCACAGACCCAGCTCCTCTGTTCCGATGAAAATCGTGAAGCTGGCCAGCATGTCAACACTCCGTAGATGAAGAGGAAGGTCTGTATAATAAATTGCCAGTTGCCCTGGGCTAAAAAATATTCCAAATTATTACCCACTATTATAATAAAACTTAACATTTTTATTGTTATTAATAACATTTATAGCCACGTCAAAATCCTCAACAACCTAAATAATTAAAAATGTGTGGCCCTCAGCTGTATATCTGAATGACTACATTTAGCTATCTGGAGCACGTTCACAGATACACTTCTTGCAAATAGCAGACACAATATCTGTACTGTGAGGCCTGGGCGATATCAGCCAGTCTTGGGTGGGGCTCACAGCCTTCTCCCTCCTCCCATTGCAGGCATGGCGGCATGCTGGAGGTAACTGGGGAGTTACCTCCAGCCTTTTCACTCCTGTACTTTTGCCCACTGGCCCCTGGTATTGCCCATACGGCACAGGTAGGTAAGTGTTAGGTCCCGAGCTACTTGAGAAACCTTGGCGTGGTGCTCGGGCTTAGACATGTCCTCCACAGCAGGACATGTTGACTAATCTCTCAATTTTAACATCAGTTTGAGGGCTTAGTAAGACCGCAGAGTGCACCTGTCTTGTCATTTGTTATTGCTATATTGTTATATTGTTTATCACATCCACACATATGCTATCTTGTGTAGGATGTCTATTGTGGTCTGCTGTATGCATTTTTGCTGGGGATCGCCATTAGTAACGGGCCACAAGTGCAGGATCTGCTCCCCTGTACATATATGTACAACTGCATCTTGGGTTGAGCACATCCTCCTTCATGCCACCTTTCAGTTGTTTTGTGTATACAGTATCTGTACTACACATATTGGGAGGTTCTAAATGCTGTAGATTTTCTGTATGCAATTTCGTGATGAAAATTCCTAAGTGGATTCACCCTGTGTGGTCATTACTAAAGGAGTCGCTGCTCAGTGGTCTGGGCATTTGCTTAGTTTCTGAATCTATGGAGGTCAAAGGCAACCTCTCAGGATGCATCTACATTCCCTAGTTTATGGATTAAGCAGTGTTACTTAGGCAGCTGTATTATTTGGGCACCTTTCAAATATATTATGTGTGCAATGCATACTGTTCTTATTTGTATGCTATATCATTGTATTATTTGGGCATTATATGGTACACCATAAGGGAGGTAGGTGGCAGTAGAAGACCACACAAGGCACCATACAACCTAAAGGGTTTATTAGACTGCCAGATTTTATGTCCAATGATCGGTAATAAGCGTTCCTATGAATGCTCATTACTGGTCATCTTGCAGTGTAATACTGCCTTTAAATGCCCAATGAACAAGCAAAAGCTTGTTCACCAGGCAGTCCACATCTTTCAGCATGCTGAAAGATCTGGATTCACTGGCGGCAGATCGTGCTGTCTAATAACGATCTGCAGCCGGCACTCTGCTGTCCTGCATGGGGACAAGTGATGGCACAGCGACTGCTCCTCCACATGCTGCGGAGGACATTGCTGCATGTAATAGCAGCGGTGTCCTCTGCTAGCTATCTGACGATTGCCAGGAAAGAAACGCTAGAAGCATCTGGGTGTCTAATATACCCTTAAAGGGGTTGTCTGGGTTCAGAACTGAACCTGGACATATCGCCATTTTTACCCAGGCAGGCCCTCTGATATGAGTATCCGAGCATTTGATGCTCCAATGCTCTCCCTTGCCCTGCACTGATCGGCGGGCTTTAGCGCTGTTTTACAGTCACCGTCTAGCTTTACCCATGGAGAGACTGGTACATCAATGGATCTCCAGAAAAAGCCTTTGCCCTGCTAGATTCAGTGCAGGGCAAAAGAGAGCATCACATGCTCATCTCACATGGGCTGCCTGGGTAAAGACGTGTCTGAGTTCAGCTCTGAACCCCGACAACCCCTTTAAGCCCTGTGTCCTTCAGAGATTAGTCATACAGATAGGAGCATTTATGGAAATATACATATACCCCATAAGGTAACTTAGAAGGGGTTAATGGGATATGTAGGGAAATGGTGACATCATCAGTGAGGGAGAATCTGACTTGGTTTTCTCTTTCTACTTCAGTTTTAAAAAGATCAATATAGCACTCTGAGACGTACTCTAACTGTACTTTTTCTTGTATGAAAAAAATCTATTTAACACACAATGAACAATGGTAGCGAATAGATAAAACTTTGGATAGATATAGCTCCATATTTTTGTATAAGATCAATACAGCCAAATCTCAAATGTTGAGCCTAAATGTACCCCCCTCAGTCAGACAGGACATATGTGACTCTTTCTAAGGGTGGGTTATCATCATGTTTTTCGTCTATGTTTAGCGTGCACATCAGGGAACCTCCAGACGTACAGGCTAAACGTGTCCATAGGGTTTCATTAGTCAGAGAGAGGACAAGAGTATGCTTTTGCCCTCCGTCTGACTGCTATACCTCAGTATACTGCAAAAAGCAGCATATAATAGCTTATAGACTGCGCTATTCCATCCTGCAGTGTCCTGTAAATAAAGGAACCATTTAATGGACAGATGCCTCTGTATGGCATCTGTCACTGGCCTTCGTTAAACAGATGCCTCAGAGAGATTCTATGACGTCACTGCCCCAATATGGACAGTTGTCAGAGGATCTCCCTGAGGCAGAGAGCAGAGGGAGCGCTGTACAGCCCTGCTGGTGTTCCGTGATTTTCTGCAACCCGTTAAATTTTGCTACCCTGGTCACTTCCGGTAGTGACGTAGCCACATCGAAAGGTTTGGAAGGAGGTGTGTCGCATAGCTCGCCACCTAAGTGGCTGAGAAGGAAGTGTGTCGGCGCAGACGCACAACGACGGGGTAGGCAAATTTCACACTTAGGGCTCTTGCAGACGAGCGGATCTCCTGTGTGTTATCCGCAGCGAGAATGAGAGCCAAGCTGCTCTGTGGACATGAGAGGCACGAAGCAGTAACATAATAGATACTGCTCCGTGCCTGCCTGTGACCCTTTCACTACAAAATCACTGTGAGATTGTCACAGTCAACTCTAAGGCAAGAGCCCTTAGGCCCCTTTCACACGGGCGAGTTTTCCGCGCGGGTGCAATGCGTGAGGTTAACACATTGCACCCGCACTGAATCCGGACCCATTCATTTCTATGGGGCTGTGCACACGAGTGGTGATTTTCACGCATCACTTCTGCGTTGCGTGAAAATCGCAGCATGCTCCAGTTTCTGCGTTTTTCACGCAACGCAGGCCCCATAGAAGTGAATGGGGCTGCGGGACAATCGCAAGCATCTGCAAGCAAGTGCGGATGCGGCACGATTTTCCCGCATGGTTGCTAGGAGACGATCGGAATGCGTACCCGATCTTTATTATTTTCCCTTATAACATAGTTATAAAGGAAAATAATAGCATTCTCAATAGAGAATGCAAAGTAAAAAAGGCCCTAGAGGGTTAAAAATAATAAAAACATAAACTTACCCCCTCCATTTGATCGCGTAGCAGCCGGTTACCGGTCTCCTGCTCTGTATTCAGCCGGGAAGGGGGTGAAGGATCTTCCGTGACGTCATTGGGTCACATTGTCCAATCACCTGCTTCCATGGTGATTACAAGCCACTGTGCATTCGCCGAGGGTAGGGAAAAATTACGGCACGTGGCCCGTAACTTTTTCCTACCCTCGGCACGGCGCATCCGCAGTGGCCCGTAATTTTTACCTACCCTCGGCCCCTTCACAGCAACTCTAAGTATGAAATCTGCCTACCCTCGGCGTGTAATTTTTACCTACTTATATGTATGCTCTCAGGAGGAGATAGTGGTCCGGTAGAGCACCCCCCATATACCAAGGATGAGAGCAGCACTGCAGCCACAACTCCCAGCATTTCCCTAGCACTTACATTGATTCCATACTTCTTCCCATGCATCACTGGTCTTCTTCTTTACTTTAATGCACTGCTGACCTCCTGTTCTGGTCACATGATGGTGAGGTCATCGCAGGTCCTTCATCCCCTCTTCTCTGCTGAGCTCCGCAGGTCCTGTCAGCACTGTGCTAAACATTGCATTGCAAAGTGCAGCTGTTCAGCTATCCGCCCGTTTGCTTCCTTGGACGTTCAGCTGAACAGCCGCACTGAAGCAGGGGGCCCCTTAGACAATGCCCAGTTTCCCCCCCCCCCCCCCCTCCCCAACGCCGGCCCTGGTCATGTTAATGCTCCATGTCTCTGCTGTCCGGCGCGGTGCTTAACACACTTTCACACAGCGGATTACCCGCACAGCATTTGCTCGTGTGAAAGAGCCCTTAAATAAACCCTGAGACATTTCCTAGCTACATTTACTTCACAAAATCATTGCTTGGAAATGGTGAAACATAAACACCTGGCTGATCCCTTAGCTAAAGGGTTAACAAAGTTTCTAAAATCAGCTTTAAATAATTTGAGGGGTGTAAATTCTCAAATGGAGTAATTTATGAGTGGCTTCTATTTTGTAAACCCCTCAAAGTGACTGGATTGGTCCTTAAAAAAGTCAGCATTGAAAATTTTCTTGAAAATGTGAAGAAATTGCTTCTAAAATTCTAAGCCTTCTAACATCCTACAAAATAAAAAAACATTAACAAAATAATTGCAATATAAAGTAGACATATGGTGAAAGTTAATAACTATTTTGAAGGTATTAAGGCATCACCATCTGTGTTAGGTTGGGTTCACATTTCTCAGACAGAAATGAATAAAACGGATGCAAAACGTGCATAACGGATGCTCAGGATCAGTTTTTTTTACCGGATCCGTTTTTTTTCTTCTTCTATTATTCTGACTGATCAGAAGAATTGAAAATGAAACAGTAATATGAACCCTGCCTCAAAGGGGTTATCTGGGAAATGATAATGACGTATCTTTAGGATAGGTCATCATAATCACATAGGCGGGGGTCCGAGTCCCAGAACTCCCAATGATCAGCTGCTTCAGGGAGCTACGACACTCACCAGAGCTCTGCGCCACAGCCTCCCGACAGCTTACCAAGCTCAGCGCCGTACTGTGCTTGCTATTGCAGGTCAACCCCATTGACTTGAATAGATCCGAGATGCAACTAGGCAACGTGACTGATGTACGGTGATTTCACTGGCCGCCCAGTCTTTTCCAACAGCTGATCGATGGGGTCCCAGGAGTCATTAATACCTTTTCCCAGATAACGCCTTTTAAAGCAGAGAAATTCAAAGGTAGAAAATTGCGAATTTTTTAAAATTTTCAGGAAATTTGGGATTTTTATTATAACTCTCAAATTTACCACTAGTATGAAGTATGACAAGAAAACAGTCTCAGAATGGTTTGGATAAGTAAGAACATGTCAAATTTATTACCACATAAATGACACGTGTCGGATTTGCAAAATTAGGCTGGGTCCTTAAGGTGAAAAATGGCTGAAGGGGTTGAAACAATTGAAATGATTACAATTCATGACAACATATGATGAAAAAATACTCTAACTATAGCTATACAGTTTTTTATAATATATTGTAACTCATGTTCAAATAGGACATTTGCAGAGAAAATATTGCCACCTTGTGGCCAAATAATAAATTGCGATTTTGATCAAAATAATGATGGATCTTTCCACATTTTAAGTATAATTAAAGTGGAAATCTATGTCATACAGTAGATTCATTTGAGATGATATTATATAGGATATGGACCAATAATCATTTCTAAAATAAGGGCTCCTAACCCCTTAATGACACGGCCCTATTTCACCTTAAGGACCAGGCCATTTTTTGAAAATCTGACCAGGGTCACTTTATGTGGTGATAATTTTAAAACGCTTTTACTGGCTTCCGGCGCGCACATGTAAGGAGGCAAGCAAGCCGTGCTCCGTCCCCCCGGATCCTATACACAGGGGTTGCCGCTATCTGTTGGGGTCTCTACCCTAAAAAAACACCTCCTGAGGGCCCCAGGAGGTTCATGGAGAAATTTGTTGTGCGCAGCGGCACCCCGCCGACATCTAAACCTCTCCCACAGCGAGACGTCTTGAAGCAGAGGGAAGACAAGATGGCCGACGCAAGAAAGAGATCCACGAGATCATCGTCGCAGTCCCCTCCATTACAAGAAGAGAAGGAAACTGAACATTCCTAACATTCCCTACTAAACAAATCGCTGTATACGGGGGCGATGGAATCTACATGCAAAGAAATGGCTGTGGAAGTGGCCAAATTATTGGCTCCCGATATTAAAGCCACGCTGGAAGCTACGATCGCCAACACTCTACAGCAACTGCAGGAAGCAGTAGCCCAGAATGCAGCCCATGTTCAAGAACTGGAACACCGAGTGAGCACCATGGAGGACGTGATGGAGACAAAGGCATACCCAGATGAGAGAGGTAATCCACACCAATAGACTCCTCCGCGATAAAGTTGAGGACTTGGAAAACCGGTCCCGCAGAAGTAATCTGCGAATACTAGGCTTACCCGAATCCATCCCGCCTCACCACTTGGCCCTCATTTGTGCAGATGAACTGCCAAAAGCCTTGGGCCTTCGGGCCTCAATGACGGTCGAGCGAGCGCACAGAATTGGCCCTCCAAGAGGCAATGTGGAAGATGCCTCACTGAGTAAGCCAAGAACAACGATTGCTAAGTTTCTCAATTATGCAGACAAAGAAGCCATCTTACTTAAATATCGGAGGCTGAATCAACCTTTGAAAATACGTGGCCACACCATCCTCTTATTCGGTGATTACTCCGCCGAGGTGTCCAAGAAACGGAGAGCTTTCTCTCACATTTGTACTCAGCTAGTGCGAAAAAAAACCAAATTCGCGCTACTATACCCAGCACTGTTGAAAATATTCAGGAAAGATGGATCTGTGGATACATTTACCTCACCATCGGAGGCGGCTGAGTCACTAGAAAATGGCGACTTACCGAATGGACCCAGTCCTGAATTTCCCAGCAGAGGACGCCCATCCCCAAGGGGTGGCCATCTTGGCAGCAGCCGCAGTAGGAGATCTCCGGGCGCTGCATCGGAATCATCTAGACGATCACGCGATCCAGCGTCCAGCCCAGACTGGGGTTAACAGAAAATGAACAATGCAACGGTTGATGACATCTATGGTTGCGGTGAACTCTGACGCTGCAAGTATACCGGGAATGTGTGATATGTATCTGAGACGTTCTCTGGGAGTTAACTGTTAATTTAGGGGCTTGTTATACAGAAGTGGGGGAAGAGGACTTTGGAGATTACATGCTATTGCTTCTATCCGGGGAGCGAGGTTGGTGGAGATATCTATGATGCTTGGGTGGATGGATTCCAGGCTGTATGGTAGCAGTACTACAGCCTGGGTCAGTGCGAAAAAAGAGAAGTCCAGGAAAAAATTCTACTGCTGGTTTATAATATGCATGTTCTGTACAGTTTATGGTTTGATATTCACAGTTCAGGAGGGGTTATGGGGATGCAGAGGTTTTTTATTTTTTCTAAGTGTCTTTGATCAGAATTACCTAATGAGATCAGGCGTTTCAGGGCCTGTCGGATGTCAGCCTTCCACAGGGGTACAGTTCTTGATATCATACATTCCAATTAGTTGATGCGAATAATTTCATGGAATGTGAAGGGGCTACGTTCCCCCCATAAGAGAATTATGGTGCTACGCCATCTCAAAAGCTTACGAGCCGATATAGCATTACTCCAGGAGACGCACCTGGGGGGGGCTGACTTCTGGCGCATGCAACGTTTATGGGTGGGCCGTGTGTACGGTTCTCCCTCTGATGACAGAAAGGCGGGAGTGTTGATTCTTATTCATAAGAATATACGTTGTGAGGTTGTGTCATCAGACACTGATGAAAAAGGGAGATTAATACGATTGTCCTTAGATACAGATGCAGGACAACTCATATTATTCAATGTTTATGGCCCAAACACAGGGCAGAAGACCTTCTTGTCAGATCTGGAGACACGAATTTTGCAAGAGGAACAGAGAGGGGTAGTGTTGCTAGGTGACCTAAATGCAGTGCACAATATTCAGGAGGACTGTAAACGTGTGGACGGGACTGACGCTAAAAGAAACAAGTCAGATACCCATAGGGCAACACTCACTTCACTACTACAGGCTACTAAGCTAATAGATGCATGGAGGCACTTAAATCCGACTGAGCGTGAATTTACGCATTATTCATGTGCCCATCAGTCTTGGTCCAGACTTGATTACGCGCTGGTCTCGCCTCAACTGATGGAAAAGGTCCAGAGGGTAGAGATACTGGACATGCTCATTTCTGATCATGCCCCAGTGGCATTAACTCTTGCAGACCAGGTACCCAGGGGTACGGACTATATTTGGCGTATGCCGAGTTATTTAGCTGTGGATGAGGAATTTCTCCTCCAGTTAAAGGGGTGGTGGTGGGAATATGTAGATACTAATGGAGAACACAAAGATAACCACCCCCTCTTTTGGGACACAGCCAAAGCGGTGCTTCGGGGGCGTATCATTTCATATATGTCGGCAAAAAAAGAGGACACTAACCCAAAAATTAGCTGCAGCAACGGATGACGTGCGCAACAAATATACCGCTTTCCTGTTGGATCCAACTGAGCTTAATAAAATCCACTGGGTCACAGCCAAACATAGCCACGATTACTATCTTGAACAAAAAGTGAAACTGTCATTGGACCATAAAACAGCTCATCTTTTCAAATATGGCAATAAGGCGGGACGATTGCTGGCCAATTTGACCAAACCCTTTAATCCGGGAGGAGCTATCAAGCAAATAGTGAACTCGCAGGGTAATAAAATCACGGCCCCAAAGGATATAGTGGATTGTTTTGGTCAATTTTATGCTGACCTATATAGCCGTATGGATTATGACACTGACCGGGCAGAGGAACTAATTTCGAAAGTTTCCCTACCGCGTCTCACAGACGAAATGTGCTCGAGCCTTAATAAGCAAATTACGGAGGAGGAAGTTAAGGGTACCATTAAATCGCTAAAAAACGGTAAAGCACCAGGCCCGGATGGGTATAGTGCAGATTTTTATAAAGGACTATTAGAAGAAGTCACTCCCTCCCTTACTGCGCTTTTCAACACTTGTTTAAATGGCCGAGATATTATGTCATCAGGTAATATGGCGTATATTAAACTTATTCCAAAGCCGGGTAAAGACTTAGAACAGCCCAAATCATACCGACCTATCTCTCTAATTAACCAAGATCTTAAGATCTTGACGAAACTTCTAACAAATAGATTGCTACTGCTAATGCCACACCTTATCGGGCAACATCAAGTAGGATTTATAAAGGGTAGGGCGGCAGTGACTAACATAAGATCTGTCCTGGTGGCGCAGGACTTTATCCATCATGCTGGTGGTGGCGATGGGAGTAAGCCTGCCCTGTTATCTGTTGACGCGGAAAAAGCGTTCGACGCTGTTAGCTGGCAATGGTTATGGAGATCCCTGGAGGCGTTCGGTATAGAGGGCCCCTTTAGATCACAAGTGGAGAACATCTACAAAAATCAGTCGGCGCAGATTAATACGCCAGGTTTTTTATCCCACCCATTCCGGCTTCATAGGGGCACGAGGCAAGGTTGCCCATTGTCTCCCCTGCTCTTTAATTTAGCACTTGAGCCTTTAGCCCAGTTCCTAATACAATCTGAGACATTTAAGGGGATCAGAATAGGGAGAGAGGAGCTAAAGCTAATCTGCTTTGCGGATGATATGTTATTATTTTTAGACTCTCCGAGCCTACATCTCCAGAAGATCCTAGACACACTGGATTATTTTGGTACGGTAACTGGATATAAAATAAACGTTAGCAAAAGTCAGCTTTTATTTTTGGAAAGGAGTAGACAATCGCCTCTTCCTCAGCAAGAGATGTGTGGTGTGGAGGTTGTACCACACTACCTGACCTACCTTGGTATAAAAATTGGCCGTCACCCGTCCTCTTTATATAAACTAAACTTTGAACCTTTGATACGGAAAATTGAGCTAGAACTCAGTAGATGGTCCAAGCTGCCTCTCTCGCTATTCGGTAGAGCTCACCTTTTGAAAATGGTGAGCTTCGCGAGACTGCTTTATCCTATCCAGACTGTACCACTTTTATTAAAACATTCTGACATCAACAGGATTCAGAGAGCGTTCACAGGCTTTCTGTGGCAGGGTAAACGTCCGCGAGTGGCCTACGAAAAACTTTGTTTAACTAAATGGGAAGGGGGTTTACAGCTGCCATCCATTAGACGCTATAACCTTGCTTCCCTGCTCCGGCACGCTAGGGATTGGCTGAAAGGGACCTCTCATTTTTCAAATATTTCCTTAGAAAGAGAGCTGGTAGCACCGTGGGATCTAAACGCTATCTTACATACCAGAGTGAGGGACATTCCTGACCCGCTAAAGCACTATGTGGTTTTGAGAGATACCCTAGCAGCCTGGAGAAAACTGCGGGCTTTATATAAGTTACCCATGTATATTTTCCCTTATATGCCGTTATGGACCCTCCCGGCTTTTCCGGAAGGTAGAAACTCAAGCCTCTTTCGATTATGGAAGGACAAGGGGATAAAGGAGGTGAAACAGCTACTTACTGATAATGGCACTAAGCTCCTCCCCTGGCTGACGCTCCAATCTAAATACCATATTCCCGCTTCCCATTTCTTGGCATTCAAACAAATACAGTCATATTGTATTGCCCAGGCAGGAAATCTGGGAGAACCGGAGAGGCTGGCATGGTTTGGTGCCTTGATAAGTAGCCCGGATTTCTCGCTGTCTGATCTATATAGAAGGGTACAGAACATACTATCCACACCACTGGGAAATACGGTGTACAGCAAATGGGAGTCTGACTTAGGCGTTGAATCGACAACTTCGAAACTAAGGGAGGGAATGGAAAGAGTGAGGGAGTCAGTAACCAGCGAATTATGGAGAGAGACACAATTTAGAATCCTGCATAAAGCAACATATGCCTTTGACTTGTCTTACACAGCTGCACCGGCGCACTACTTGAGATGGTGCCTTAAATGTCTCCAACAAAAGGCAAACTTACTACATGGATTATGGGACTGCCCCAAGCTGGCAGTATTATGGGAGGATACTATAACATATATACATCGGGTTTGGGGGATAAAACCACTCCTTTCCCCTCTGCAGTGTATATTTCATTATATTCCGTATGATAAAAAGGGAGAGACCACATATTCCACTCGAGTTAAGGGAATCCACCTACTGCTCCTAGCAGTAAAAAAAACTATACTGAAACACTGGATATACCCGACGATTCCAACCCTTCCTGAGGCGATTGGGAGAATGAAACATGTTTTGTATTTAGAACGCCTGGAAGTAGAAAAATGTAAAGAACAAACGACAAACCGTTTCTTTAAAAAATGGAGGGACTTTAATGTTTATTCCTTGACTGACACAGAAAGGGTGGAGGTGGTTTCGCCATTTATACACACTAAATGGTATATAGAGGAAAAAATAAAAGGCAAACTTGGAAAACTAGATATACAGTGAGATGGTAGAGAAGATAATGCATGTTATCATCTGAGATTGAAAAGTAGCTGTACTCAGGATGGGAGCGGTTTTACTCTCTGCTACTGGTACATTCTGTATCCGAAGACACTTTTTGTTGGGATAAAGTTGGGTTGGAGGGAGGGAGTTGGGTTTTCTTATGAAAAAGAAAAAATAAGTTTCGGAACTATCACACTTGTTTGTAATGGATTCACCCATGGTATCTTTTATAACAATCACTGTATATTCATGTCGTTCCATTCCTGCGTGAATGGCTTTGGAATTGTATACACCATGTTGTGTCCTCTGTACATTTTCCGAAACAATAAAAAATAAAAAAAATAAAAAATAAAAAAACGCTTTTACTTATCCTGGCCAATCTGAGATGGTTTTTTCGTCACATATTGTACTTCATGACACTGGTAAAATGGAGTCAAAAAATGTATTTTTATTTATAAAAAAAAATACCAAATTTACCCAAAATTTTGAAAAATTAGCAATTTTCCAAGTTTTAATTTCTCTACTTCTATAATACATAGAAATACCGCCAAAAAAAAGTTATTGATTTACATTCCCCATATGTCTACTTCATGTATCGATCATTTTGGGAATGCCATTTTATTTTTTGGGGACATTACAAGGCTTAGAAGTTTAGAAGCAAATCTTGAAAATTTTCAGAAATTTTCAAAAACCCCCTTTTTAGGGACCAGTTCAGGTTTGAAATCAGTTTGTGAGGCTTACATAATAGAAACCATCCAAATGACCCCATTCTAGAAACTACACCCCTTAAGGTATTCAAACTGATTTTACAAACTTTGTTAACCCTTTAGGTGTTCCACAAGAGTTAATGGCAAATAGAGATAAAATTTCAGATTTTCAATTTTTGGGCAAAGTTTCCATTTTAATCCATTTTTTCCAGTAACAAAGCAAGGGTTAACAGCCAAAAGCCAATATTATTGCCCTGATTCTCTAGTTTGCAGAAACACCCCATATGTGGTCGTAAACTACTGTATGGCCAAACGGCAGGGCTCAGAGGGAAAGGAACGCCATATGGTTTTTGAAAGGCAGATTTTACTGGACTGGTTTTTAGACACCATGTCCCATTTGAAGCCCCCCTGATGCAACCCTAGAAAAGGATCTCCAAAAAAGTGACCCCATTTTGAAAACTACGGGATAAGGTGGCAGTTTTGTTGGTGCTATTTTAGGGTAAATATGATTTTTGGCTCCTCTATATTACACTTTTTTTGAGGCAAGGTAACAAAAAATAGAAATTCTGAAATTTCACCTCCATTTGCCAATAACTCTTGTGGAACACCTAAAGGGTTAACAAAGTTTGTAAAATCAGTTTTGAATACCTTGAGGGGTGTACTTTCTTAGATGAGGTCACTTTTTTGGAGTTTTTACTCTAGGGGTGCATCAGGGGGGCTTCAAATGGGACATGGTGTCAAAAAACCAGTCCAGCAAAATCCGCCTTCCAAAAACCATATGGCGTTCCCTTCCTTCTACACCCTTCCGTGTACCCGTACAGTAGTTTACAACCACATATGGGGTGTTTCTGCAAACTACAGAGTCAGGGCAATAAATGTTGAGTTTTGTTTGGCTGTTTTTTTTTTTTTTTTAACCCTTGCTTTGTTACTGGAAAAATTAATTAAAATGGAAAATTTTAAAAAAACAGCTGTTTTAGGACCGTTTTAATTTTTTGTTATTTACATAGTTGATCTGACAGGCTAGATTGTCTGCTATTTCTATAGAGCAGGTTGTTACGGACGCAACAATACCAAATATGACTACTTTTTGGGAATTTTTGTTTCAGTTTTTCATAATAAAGCATTGGTGAAAAAAAATGATTTTTTTGTGTCTCCCCTGAAAGCCATATATATATTTTTTTTTGGGCGACTGTCTTATGTAGGGGCTCATTTTTTGTGGGATGAGATGGCGGTTTGATTGCCACTATGTTGGAGTGCATATGACATTTTGGTTGCTAACACACTTTTTGTGATGTAAGGTGACAAAAATGGCTTTTGACACCGTATTTATATTTTTTTGTTTTGCTGTGTTCACCTGAGGGGTTAGTTCATGTGTTATTTTTATAGAGCAGATTGTTACCGACGCGGCGATACCAAATATGTATACTTTTTATTTATTTAAGTTTTACACAATAATATCATTTTTGAAACAAAAAAATGTTTTAATGTCTCCATAGTCTGAGACCCATATTTTTTTTATTTTTTGGGGCTATTGTCCTAGGTAGGGTATCATTTTTTTGTGGGATGAGATGACAGATTAATTGGCACTATCTTGGGGTTCATATAAATTTTTGATCACTTGCTATTACACTTTTTGTGATGTGAGGTGAGAATTTTTTTTTTTTTGGACACTATTTTTATTTAATTTTTTTACAGTATTTACCTGAGGGGTTAGATCATGGGATATTTTTATAGAGCATGTTTTTACGGACGCAGCAATACCTAATATGTATACTTTTTTTATGTATTTTACTTTAACACAATAACAGCATTTTAGAAAAAAAAATCATGTTTTAATGTCTGCATAGTCTGAGAGCCATATTTTTTTTATTTTTTTGGGAGATTGTCCTATGTAGGGGCTCATTTTTTGCGGGATGAGATGGCGGTTTGATTGGTACTATTTTGAAAGGCATATGCCTTTTTGATCGCTTGGTATTAAACTTTTAGTGATGTAAGGTGACAAAAATGGCTTATTTTACACAATGTTTTTTTTTATGGTGTTCACTTGAGAGGTCAGGTCATGTGATATTTTTATAGAGCAGTTTTTTATGGACGCGGTGATACCTAATATGTGTAGTGTATTTTATTTTTTTTAATTTTTATTCAGTGATATGTGTGTTTTTTAAATTTTTACTTTTTTTTACATTTTTTTTGGACCCAGACCCACTTGGTTCCTGAAGAGCCAGTGGACCTGGTGTCTATATAATACAGTAAAGTACACTATATGGTGTACTTTACTGTATGTTTTACTTTACAAAGTCTGAATAGACTTTTGCCTTTAGCAGAAGTCTATTCAGAGTTTCAGCACCATGGAGAGCAGGGCGTTTCTGAAAGCATCCTGCTCCCATGGCAACCATCACCCGCTGCCATAACTGAGCAGCTGGCGATGGGGAGGGGGGGGGGAGGTGCGATCCTATCCTGTCAGGGGCTGCAAAGGCACAGCAACCCCGATGGGAGTGAGCTCCCTCCCTGTTAACCTCTTTCATATCGCGGTCCGTACAGACCGCGGTATGGAAGGGTATAAACGGCTGGCATCTGAACAAGCACAGATGCCAGCCGTTTCTATCAGAGTGTCAGCAATGTGCTGACACTCTGATACATCCACTAGACACCAGGGAATATTACAGAGGAGGCGGGCGGGGGAATCGCAATCGCCTCCCGCAACCACCCCTTCCTGCACCCCCGCAGCCACAATATGATTGGGGGCTGCAGGGGGGTGACAATTTAACACTTTGGGGGCATTTAGTCTCTGATCCCCGATCAGAGATCGCACATAGCGCTGCAAACCGCAGGTTTGAATTGACCTGCGGTTTGCAGCGATCGCCGATGTGGGGGGGGGTCACAGGACCCCCTTAGGCATTTGAACATGGTTCCTGCTGCACGATCACAGCAGGAACCATGTTTCTAGCCCGATTTTTCTTTTTTTCTTTTTTAGAAGCGATTTTATTCAGGACGTATGGGTATGTCCTGTGTCCTTAAGGACTCGGACATTAGGACGTACCCATACGTCCTGTGTCCTTAAGAGGTTAAAATGCTCAAACTGATCTGAAATTAATATGCCAAATCTATCCATAGGGCTTTATTCACCTAATGGACAGTATATATCAGCATATCATTTTATTTTATTTTTTTTGCTGTATACAATAGCTTAGTAGGGTACAAACACATCCAATCAAAAGACATAAACCACATTCTTTAACATGGAACCTATTGGCAATATATTCCTTTGTTTATCTATACAGTGTTATACATTGGAAGCTGCTGTTGGAAGGATACCTCTGGATTCTCCCTTTTAGAAGGTAAAGGATACCCTGATGGAAGGCTCAAATGTGATTGCACAGAGATTCAAATAAAGGGTAGGATATCAAGGATAATAGAGGTGTCCTAACAATTTACAATCATTACACAGGAAAAAGAAAAAAAGGACCCTTAAAATCATAAGTTTATTTATATTACTTAAAATGAGACCCGATATAGGTCACCATTAAGGACCAATGAGTGAAGAACCCCAGTGGTAAAGTAGGTACAATATCACTAATGATAATCACAATAGATGCATAAAGATGTATACAACATAAATAATATAAAGGGGGGGCCCAGGGATGTAGCGGATAGTACGATAAAGGGAAGGTGGGTGTTCCAGGGGGAACTTTCCCTGCAGAGACCCTAGTCTGCCCTCTGCCCGGAGATAACTCCTAATGGTGGGGTCTCCCCGTCCACGTGCCTATACTATTCAACCCTGTAAGACCGCAAACAGTTAGACCTTTACTTGGCATCACTCCGATGCGTTTGGTTTGGAACCGCTGTGTCAACCAACAGATTTGCTAGCCATTGGCTGATGAAGATTAGGGTGTGTGTGCTGTCCATTTAAGACTTGGAGGGAGCATGGAGCATTTTAACATTTTCTCATGTATAAATTGACATGCTGCAGATTTCAAATGCGCAGTATTGCACCTTTTCTGCTGCATTTCTTGTACTCAGTATGTGGATGAGAATTCAGAAATTGCCATCCACTTTGCTGGTACTGTACAATGCTGAGGATGCCAGATGAAAATCCGCAGCCAATCAGTCACTTGTGAACTCAGCTTTAAATTTTATAGATCATTATCAAATTCAATACAAAGCATTTTTGAGCTGTTTCAGTATGCTCTAGGTATGGTGGTTTTTCAGCCATTTTCCCATACAAATCTTTATGGGAGTATGAAAAACAACTGAAAATATCTGTTCTATGTATACAACACAGTAAAAAACTGCAGCAAAAAAATGCTAAAAGCCGCAAAAAAGGAAACCTTAAAACTGTTTTAAAGTGTTGTTTTTGTTAATGTTTAAAATATTTTTTATTGAAATAACATTTAATGTTAATATTTACTCTTAATAAATTAGGCACATTTCTGGCCCTCTGTGCAGGAGAAAGAGAAATGTATGCCAGCTATGAGCAAGCGCAGCGTCAAACGATAAAAAGTTTAGTGCAAATGGTGCTTGAGCAAAAATTTTGACTTTTTTTTTGCTACTTTACTGCCACACGTGAGTTGATAAATCCCCCACCCCAGTGTTTCTAAGCATGCTTTGCAGGTCCATAATAGGAGATAGATAAAACTCCAGCTCACCTGCTGTAGACGTAGTGGCTTAATACGATGAAGTGCGCGGACCATCAAGCAAAGACTTGTGTATATAAAAAAAAGAAAAGATCCAGCACTGTCGTTTTCAATTGAAAAAGCCAAATACCTTTATTCCGTTGCATAAAATACAAGCGACAGCTTTGCCTTGACTCATGGAAACACACTCCTTGGTCTACGCGTTTCAGACACACCTGTCCTTAACCACCTCAGCCCCCCTAGCTTAAACACCCTTAATGACCAGGCCACTTTTTACAATTCTGCACTACACTACTTTCACCGTTTATTGCTCGGCCATACAACTTACCACCCAAATGAATTTTACCTCCTTTTCTTCTCAATAATAGAGCTTTCATTTGGTGGTATTTCATTGTTGCTGACGTTTTTACTTTTTTTGCTATTAATCAAAAATTACCGAAATTTTTGCAAAAAAATGACATTTTTCACTTTCTGTTTGAAAATTTGTCAAATAAAACTACATTTCTATATAAAATTTTCTCAAAATTTATTGTTCTACATGTCTTTCATAAAAAAAAATGCAATAAGTGTATATTTATTGGTTTGGGTAAAAGTTATAGCGTTTACAAACTATGGTGCAAAAAAGTGAATTTCCGCACTTTGACTTTCTGAGCACCTGTCCTGTTTCCTGACGTACTACAATGCCCAGACAGTAGAAATACCCCATAAATGACCCCATTTCCGAAAGTAGACACCCTAAGGTATTCACTGAGGGGCATAGTGAGTTCATGGAAGTTTTTATTTTTTGTCACAAGTTAGCGGAAATGTTTTTTTTTTTTTTCAAAAATTTCATTTTCCACAAACTTGTGACAAAAATAAAAACTTCCATGAACTCACTATGCCCATCAGCGAATACCTTAGGGTGTCTACTTTCGAAATGGGGTCACTTGTGGGGTATTTTTACTGCCCTGGCATTTTAGGGGCCCCTAAAGCGTGAGAATACAAATGCGCAAAAATGCCCTGTGAAATCCTAAAGGTACTCTTTGGAATTAGGGCCCTTTGCGCATCTTGGCTGCAAAAAGTGGCACACATGTGGTATCGCTGTACTCAGGAGAAGTAGGGCAATGTGTTTTGGGGTGTATTTTTACATATACCCATGCTGGGTGAGAGAAATATCACTGTAAATTGACAACTTTGTATAAATTTTTTAAAAAGTTGTCGTTTACAGCGGTATTTATCACACAAAGTATGGGTATATATAAAAATACACCCCAAAAGTCATTGCCCTACTTCTCCTGAGTACGGAGATACCACATGAGTGACACTTTTGCAGCCAAGATGCGCAAAGGGCCCTAAAACCAATGAGTACCTTTAGGATTTCACTGAGCAATTTACGCATTTGGATTCCAAACCCCTTCTCACGGTTTAGGGGCCCCTAAAATGCCGGGACAATAAAAATACCCCACAAGTGACCCCATTCTGGAAAGTAGACACCCTAAGGTATTCGCTGATGGGCATAGTGAATTCATGGAAGTTTTTATTTTTGTCACAAGTTAGCGGAAATGTTTTTTTTTTTTTTCTTTTTCTTACAAAGTCTCATATTCCACTAACTTGTGACAAAAATAAAATTTTACATGGACTCACTATGCCCCTCACAGAACACCTTGGGGTGTCTACTTTCTAAAATGGGGTCACTTGTGGGGTATTTTTACTGCCCTGGCATTTTAGGGGCCCCTAAAGCGTGAGAAGCGGTTTGGAATCCAAATGAGTAGAAATGTCCTGTGAAATCCTAAAGGTACTCATTGGATTTAGGGCCCTTTGCGCATCTTGGCTGCAAAAAGTGCCACACATGTGGTATCGCCGTACTCGGCAGAAGTAGAGCAATGTGTTTTAGGGTGTATTTTACATATACCCATACTGGGTGTGAAAAATATCTCTGTAAATGACAACTTTTTCCATTTTTTATACAAAGTTGTCAATTTACAGAGATATTTCTCTCACCTAGCATGGGTATATGTAAAATACACCCCAAAACACATTGCCCTACTTCTCCTGAGTACGGCGATACCACATGTGTGCCACTTTTGCAGCCAAGACGTGCAAGGGCCCTAAATCCAATGAGTACCTTTAGGATTTCACAGGGCATTTTACGCATTTGGATTCCAAACTCCTTCTCACGCTTTAGGGGCCCCTAAAATGCCGGGACAATAAAAATACCCCACAAGTGACCCCATTCTGGAAAGTAGACACCCTAAGGTATTCGCTGATGGGCATAGTGAATTCATGGAAGTTTTTATTTTTGTCACAAGTTAGCGGAAATGGTTTTTTTTTTTCTTTTTCTTACAAAGTCTCATATTCCACTAACTTGTGACAAAAATAAAATTTTACATGGACTCACTATGCCCCTCACAGAACACCTTGGGGTGTCTACTTTCTAAAATGGGGTCACTTGTGGGGTATTTTTACTGCCCTGGCATTTTAGGGGCCCCTAAAGCGTGAGAAGCGGTTTGGAATCCAAATGAGTAGAAATGTCCTGTGAAATCCTAAAGGTACTCATTGGATTTAGGGCCTTTGCGCATCTTGGCTGCAAAAGTGCCACTCATGTGGTATCGCCGTACTCGGCAGAAGTAGGGCAATGTGTTTTGGGGTGTATTTTACATATACCCATACTGGGTGTGAAAAATATCGCTGTAAATGACAACTTTTTCCATTTTTTATACAAAGTTGTCAATTTACAGAGATATTTCTCTCACCCAGCATGGGTATATGTAAAAATACACCCCAAAATACATTGCCCTACTTCTCCTGAGTATGGCGATACCACATGTGTGGCACTTTTTGCAGCCAAGATGCACAAAGGGACCCCAATTCAATGAGTACCTTTCATGAGGGCATTTTTACGCATTTTCTTCTCACGCTTTAGGGCCCCTAAAATGCCAGGGCAGTATAAATACCCACATGTGACCCCATTTTAGAAAGAAGACACCCCAAGGTATTCTGTGAGGGGCATGGTGAGTTCATACAAGATTTTTTTTTTGGCACAAGTTAGCTGAATTTGATTTTTTTGTTTTTTCACACAAAGTCTCCCTTTCCGCTAACTTGTGACAAAAATTCAATCTTTCATGGACTCAATATGCCCCTCAGCGAATACCTTGGGGTGTCTTCTTTCCAAAATGGGGTCACATGTGAGGTTTTTGTACTGCCCTGGCATTTGAGGGTCTCCGCAACCATTACACGTATGGCCAGCATTAGGAGTTTCTGCTATTCTCCTTATATGGAGCATACAGGTAATGAGATTTTTTCTGTTCAGCCTCTGGGCTGAAAGAAAAATGAACGGCACAGATTTCCTCATTCGCATCGATCGATGTGGATGAAAAAATCTCTGCCAAAAATATGCAAAAAAATAGAGGGGCCTGGCGATTGCCAGGACATAGGGGCTCCGCCCAAACATCCATACCCACTTCAGCTCCTATGTCCTGGCAAACGTGATTTCTCCATTCACATCGATCAATCCATCGGTGTGGAGGAAGACATCTTTGCCAGATTTTTGATACAAAGTGTTTGCCAAAGCATATGAACTCCAACACCTCTCCTCAGCTCACATGTCAGGGCAAACGTACCTGTCCTGCAGAGGAGAAATCTCGTCTTGCAGCGCCGCATACACCGACTTCACGTGTCTTCTGACAGCAGCGCAATGCTTCTCTCAGAATTCACATCAGTGCTGCGGCGTTTTCATCGGTTGGTCCGTTGATCTACCTGGAAAATAAAGGGTGGTTAGGGAAAAAAAAAAAAAAGAAAAACAGGCAACAGGCACATGACTTGAACGTTGCAAACTTTATAAAACATGAATAAAACCTGAACATGAAAAAAAACTGAACTTTTAAAACCTGAACTAACTCAAGATTTTTTTTTCTTGCTACCTGTTTCATTTTTTTCTTTTTTAACCATTTCACGCTTTATTTTCCTAGCAGAAACCTCTCCTTTCCCATGGGACAATGTGTAAAGTGTAAATCACACAGAGATGGTGCGAAGTACACTATACACGTTATCCCAAGTGAAAGGAGAGGTTTCTACCGTTTCACACTTCTGCAGCAGCACAGCAGCACCGTCCCCTATGTGTTAGGGTCTCTCAAAACCTAGTATCCTGAGAGACCCTTGAGCCTGATTGTAAAAACTACCTGTGTCCTGCAATCCCTAGGTCCCTAAGTGTACCTGAGTGTGGTACTTCCGGAAACACTCCCTAGGCATAGGGCAGGGTGGTCAGGACAGTCAGGACAGAAATAACGGGTGTCACGCCTTATTCCACTCCTGCTACAGACACGACATCTTTTTCGGGGTGGCGGTTGGGTTGAGGTACCAGGCACAACGCTAGGGAAGTGCCGCTCGTGTAGACGGCTAACTACACTGGTGGATGGGGCCACGGAACCTCCTGGATACAGGAGTTCCGAAATGATCTCTTCCTGAAATTTGAGGAAGGATCCTGTTCTCCCAGCCTTACTGTAGAGAACGTAACTATTATAGGCAGCCAATTGAAATAAATATACAGACACCTTCTTATACCAGCGTCTGGTGCGTCGGGAAATTAAATACGGGGCCAACATCTGGTCGTTGAAGTCCACCCCTCCCATGTGGAGGTTATAGTCGTGGACCGAGAGGGGCTTTTCAACGACACTGGTTGCCCGTTCAATTTGGACTGTCGTGTCTGCGTGAATGGAGGAGAGCATGTAAACGTCACGCTTGTCTCTCCATTTCACCGCGAGCAGTTCGTCGTTACACAGTGCAGCCCTCTGCCCCCTTGCAAGTCGGGTGGTAAGAAGCCGTTGGGGGTAGCCCGGCGACTAGGTCGCGCGGTGCCGCAGCAGCCAATCTGTTCTAGGAACAAATGCTTGAAGAGGGCCACACTTGTGTAAAAGTTGTCCACGTAAAGATGGTACCCCTTGCCGAATAAGGGTGACACCAAGTCCCAGACTATCTTCCCACTGCTCCCCAGGTAGTCAGGGCAACCGACCGGCTCCAGGGTCTGATCTTTTCCCTCATAGATCCGAAATTTGTGCGTATAGCCTGTGGCCCTTTCACAGAGCTTATACAATTTGACCCCATACCGGGCGCGCTTGCTTGGGATGTACTGCTTGAAGCCAAGGCGCCCGGTAAAATGTATTAGGGACTCGTCTACGCAGATGTTTTGTGCAGGGGTATACAAATCTGCAAATTTCAGGTTGAAATGGTCTATGAGGGGCCGAATTTTGTGGAGCCGGTCAAAAGCTGGGTGGCCTCTGGGACGGGAGGTGGTGTTGTCACTAAAGTGCAGGAAACGCAGGATGGTCTCAAAACGTGTCCTGGACATGGCAGCAGAGTACATGGGCATGTGATGAATTGGGTTCGTGGACCAATATGACCGCAATTCATGTTTTTTGTAATGCCCATGTTGAGGAGAAGGCCCAGAAAAGTTCTAAATTCGGAAACTTGGACTGGTTTCCACCGGAAAGGCTGGGCATAGAAGCTTCCCGGGTTGTCGGCGATAAATTGAGTGGCATACCGATTTGTTTCTGCCACGACTAAGTCATAGAGCTCCGCAGTGAAAAACAGCTCAAAAAACCCCAGCGCCGATCCTATCTGAGCTGTTTCCACCCGAACTCCTGACTGGGCGGTGAAAGGGGGAACTACTGGTGCGGCTGAAGTTGGGGGCTGCCAATCAGGATTTGCCAGCACCTCAGGGACTCTAGGGGCTCTACGGGCCTGTCTTTGCGGTGGCTGCGACGGGAAACTACTGCACGTGCCACCGTACCAGCTTCAACTGCCCTTCTGGTGCTCGCCACTTCACCATGTTCTACGGCAGTGCTGGTACTAGGTCCAGGACGGGCTGCGCTGCTGGTGTATGCCTCACCACGTAATCCGGCAGCGCCAGCCCCACTCTGCTGCCCTTGAAGCGGATCCTGCGCAACCTGCGGTCTAGCAACACAGGGCCGGGTACGCCTGCTTCTATCAGGGACCTCCACCTCCTCGTCAGAACTTTGAGTCAGAGAGCCACTGCTTTCTACAGGTTCATATTCTGACCCGCTAGATTCGTCAGATGAGGGTTCCCATTCCTCATCCGACTGGGTCAGAATCCTGTAGGCCTCTTCAGAGGAATACCCCTTGTTTGACATTTGGCCGTCTAAATTTAGGGGTATTCCCTGAGACTACCCAAGAAAAAAGCAAGCCTGTCTTACAAATGGGAGTGTAGCGAAGTACAGAAGCCGCTGCGATTGATAAAAAGATCAAAACTGATTTTTTTATTGCCGCAGCGCTTGTGAAGTGATTGTGCAGTGATACAAAAAAAAATTTTTTTGTCACTGCGGCGGGGTGGCGTGGGTGAACGCAGGTGTGGGCGACCGATCAGGTCTGATCGGGCAAACACTGCGTTTGGGGTGGAGGGCGAACTAAAGTGACAGTAATACTATTATAGATCTGACCGTGATCAGTTCTGATCACTTACAGATACTATAAAGTACAAACGCTGATTAGCGCTACGCTAATCAGCGAATCAGTGACTGCGGTGCGGTGGGCTGGGCGCTAACGCTAACTACCTACCAAAGGGACCTAAACTAACCTAAACCTAACAGTCAATACTGGTGAAAAAAAAAAGTGACAGTTCACAAAAGTGACACTGATCACTTTTTCCCTTTCACTATGTATTGACAGGTGATCAAGGGTTAATTATAGGTGATCAGGGGGTGATCAGGGCCTGATATGTAGTGATTGGTGCACTTACTTGGGATCTGTGCTCTGTGCTGGGTCCAACCGATGAAAAGGACCCAGCACATGGCACAGATCCCTTATAAAAGCCATATATTTGTAAATATAACTTATATCGCCTGTTTTCATAGGCGATTTTGAAAATCACCAGCCTGCCAGCTCTGATCATTGGCTGGCAGGCTGGTGACGAACTTGTCCTGAGCCCGGCGGTGCGTTCCACCGGGCTCAGGAGCGCGTCAAGGAGGAATGAACCGACCGCCCGCAGGACGCAATCCTGCGTGAGGCGGTCGGAAAGTGGTTAAGGACAGGTGTGTCTGAAACGCGTAGACCAAGGAGTGTGTTTCCATGAGTCAAGGCAAAGCTGTCGCTTGTATTTTATGCAACGGAATAAAGGTATTTGGCTTTTTCAATTGAAAACGACAGTGCTGGATCTTTTCTTTTTTTTTATATACACAGGTCCATAATAGCAATCTTTTCTACATTGCCAATTGCACAGATTACTATATCAGCAGCTGAGAATACATTAATTATTCTGGATATTTAAACTAAACTGTTTAATGCCTCAAAGCCTAAATGAGGGTTTGGAGAATACTTTTTTTTTTTTCTTGCTCTTTTGTAATTTTTTTTTGTTTGTCTCCCTATGTATACAGAGGATGTACTTTATTTATTTAATCCACAGGAAAAAGCAGATCACATGGTATAGTGTTGTTGGTATACTAGACTGCACGCTATAGTGTTATTGGTGTGGTAGACAGCATGGTCTAGTGTTATTGAAGCGGAACAGTGTACTGCGTGCATGCACACACATACTATGACCAGTGGTCTAGACTGGAGGCAGAAGGCTGTAGATGTAGTCTTGGATTTTGAAAAGGTATTTGATACTGTCGTTCAAAGACATTTAAAGCGGTTGTCCGCCTTTTTCTTACTGATGTTCTATCCTTTCGATAGGTCATCAATGCCTGATCACCAGTGGTCCGACATCCGGGACACCTGACGATCAGTTGTTTTTGAAGGCTGCGGCCCTCATAGTGGCGCAGCGGCCTTCTTGCAGCTTCCTGCAGGCCAGTGACGTCACAACTATAGGAAATCTTGACGTCAATGGCATGCGGGAAGCTGAATAACTCCTACACCACCTGGAGTTTAAGCCATAGACAGTGGGTGGCCAGTATGGGTAATGACTTTATACCTGTGCCCAGGTATGCCTGACTTAGGGCTCATGCACACAACCGTATTTTAGATCTGTGCCCGATGCATATTTTTTGCGGACTGCACATGGACCCTTTCATTTCTATGGATCAGCAAAAAAAAAGGACAGCTGCCTCATATCAGAAATTAGTAACGCCACTTATTTGCTGTAGGGAACTTATTTATGAGCTTGTAAGGCACATTGCCCCAAAGGACATCCATTGTATAATGGGATATATGGGTACTGGTTATATTTTCCAACAAATGCCAAATTCACTCAGGGATTCACCCCATATTGTGCGTCCAAAAGCTCCTTATCATCTAAAATAAGGCCCCAACAATCTGGCTCCTCAAAGCCCCTCCTCCAACTTCTCCCATTTAGCATACCCTAATGCACATCTATCCTCGGTAGTAGCCAGAGTAGATTGTTTAAAAGGAAGTAAATGACTGAGGAGAAGCAGTTTGGTGGGCAGTCTGTAAGAAGAAGGATATATGGGGGCAATCTATGAGGAGTAAGTATAGGGGCAGTCTATGAGAAGGAGGAGTTATGGGGGTAGTGTATGAGATGGATCAGGTATGGGGGGCAATCTATGAGAAGGTATGGGGAGCAGTCTATGAGAAGGAGGAGGTATGGGCCATATAACTCATGTGGAAAATGAAGAGGAGAATGGAGATGTATTGACCGGGGATCCATACCTGATACTTGCAGTGCTCAGAGGCAAGCAGACAAGTGGGCAAGCTTTCGAGTCTCACAGGTTGCTCAGCTGCTACTGTTGTTACTCCACCAACTTGCCGAAAGCTCGGGCCAGCTCTGCCCGTGGTTCTGGAATATATCGGACAAAGCAGCCTGAATTCCAGCGCCTAGGTGTTTGATGATGTGTGCCGGAACCCCTTGTTTGGAAGCAGCGCACGCTGCCCCAATGCGAAATGAATGCCCCGAAAATTGTGCAGAATTCAAACCCATGTTTGCCAACAGGATGCCAATGTGCTTCACAAATTGGCTAGATGACAGCGGCCTGATAGGAAACAGGAGTAAGGGGTCAGTTGAGTTGTGGAGACTAAGAGCCAAAAAGAGATTGTCAAAAACCATCACTGGACACCATGCGTTCTTGGTCTGAAAGAATCTGACTAAGTGGCCGGGACCCACCTGCCCGGTTTTGTTGTGAGGCAACTGCAGCTGATAGTTAACCCCCACCTTGACTAAATTGCCCTTGCAGAGAGCCACCGCCCCCTGACTAGCCTGAGTTACCTCCCCTGGCCTCAAAAACCCGTAGAACGCTAAATACATGGCTGACTTGAGCACCAGACTGGGAAGAACTCCGAAAGGTGACAGCGAAAGAACCTCTGACAATCTGCAAAAGATGTCCCCCGTGATAGGCTGACGGATTGACTTGACCGTGACCTGACTCTTCTGGATACCCCTGAGGATGGCCTTGATCGGGTGAGCAGAAAATATGGAAGGTCTGTCCGGATCCTGAAGTGCCAAAAAATGCTGCACCCCCGCCAAATATAACCTGATCGTGTTGTGAGATAGGGCCAGAACTGAGTGACAGTATGACACAAAGGCCACCATGTATTTGACTTGACCGGTATCACCCCTAGGACAAGTCACCCGAAATTTTAGGAAAACCTCCCATGCTCTGTGGTACGCCAACAACGTGCTGCTAGACAAAGATTTAGTGATGAGAGAACTGGCGACCACCATCAGAGATTCTAATCCAATACCAGCAGCCGCCAGTCTGGTACCGGGGTGGCCATTGTTTCCGCCTCTGGATTCTGTAATAAAAAGCGTGAGAAATCAAAACGAGACCAAGCATCGGCCAAAACATTGCTCACTCCTTCCACAAATAAACTATAAAAATGAAAGCCCTGCTCCAGAGCTATCCAGGTCAATCTGCGCATGAACGACATGATAAGTAACAATTTGGATCTACCCTTGTTAATAATCTCTGCAGTCGCCATGTTGTCAGTGTGGAAAACCACCGTGTGACCCGACCACCTTTGCCCCCACACTACAGCAGCTGCTACGATAGGATAAATCTCAAACAACGCTGAAGTCTGAGAAAAACCCGGCATCTGTAGTACCTCGGTGGGCCATCAGCCGGCCAACCAATGTGAGTTAAATATGGCAGCGAAACCTACCGAGGCTGCAAATACGTGTGGAGAATTGACGGTGGCCCTTGGAACGAACATCGAAATGCCATTCCACCCGCTTAGAAATCTGTACCACATGAACAGATCTGCCCTGGCGTTGGCATTCAGATGAACTGATACGTCCAAATTGTGAGTTTCCTGCAATAAAATTAACAATCTGGAAATAAACGATCTACCCTGAGGAATGATCCTCATGGCAAAATTTAACATACCCAACAGATACTGTAACTCTCTCTTAGTACAAACCTGTGAAATGACCAAGGACCGAACACCTGATTTAATCATGTCGAGCCATCATATTGCGTGAGTTTAAGGAAATCCCTAAAAACGTGACAACTTGCGCAGGCCCTTCTGTCTTGTGGTCAGCTACCGGAATATTTAACTGCTTGAAAACTTGTAACAGAACTTGTAAATCAACGGGCACCTGTGAGGGGCTTTCGATCAACAGAAAATCGTCAAGGTAATGAATGATATTCTGACAACCCCGTACCTCCAACAAAATCAACTCCAGAGCCTGCGCCAACTTGTCTAAAAGACAGGGACTACTTTTGGAACTAAATGTCAATTTGGTGGCGAAATAATATTCATCTCTCCACTTGATGCCATGCCACTGCCAGAGAGATGGTCTAATGGGAAGTAATTTGAACGCATCATTAATGTCTGCTTTGGACAGCCAAGAACCCCTACCTGTCTGAAGAATGACCTGCATAGCCTGATCCACAGAAGCATATTTCAGAGAGAATTCCTCTGACAGAATCAATGAATTGAGACTTGGCACATGAGAGGAATGAGGAGCAGACAAATCATAAATCAATCGAGATTTATTTGAATACTTCCCCTGCACCACCCCCACCGGGCTCACCCTCCATGTGTGAAAAGGAGGGGACTCAAAAGGACCTATGATGAAGCCCTTCTCCAACTCACTCCTTAACAGTTGGTCCACTAAACCTGCATGTTTGAAAGCAGACTGTAGACTTGGACATTCAACCGTATGCTGCGGTAAGGTAATGAGCCCGGTGTGAAATCCCTGGGAAAACCCTTCCACCAAAAAAGATCGGAACAATTGAACAGGGTGAAGCCGTAGTAACCAATCTAAGAGCTCTACGTCCACCCAGCTTAGTCATGCCGACTTCGAAGTGCACGCCGTAACAGGATGCGCCCTGAAACAAGTAGCACAGACATGCAATAACCTGCACTGACTGTAGTTGCAAGTAGCGTAGTTGAAGTTGTTACACAGCTGTGCTTTCCCCAAGAAATGAATCGGTCTGCCCAGTTTGTCATACTGTACTGCCTGATGACTGGAACCTGGGGTACTTTGACCTCTGGAGGTACTGGGAACAGCTGTTAGGTCAGCCAATGGACACCAAGTGGTAGTGTGGGCAGGAGACTGACATGTCGCACACACCGGAGATTTTAGACTGGCGAAGTGCCTGCAAAACAGCTCCATGTCAATGTTGCTCCAGTTCGTAACTACCTGAAACTGGGCCCAAATGGCTGCCGCTTTGGCCGAGAAGGACCTGTGATAGTCATAGAACGCTGATCCCCCATACTTATGTGCCAGATCCACCACCCTATAAAGGTAAGTATCAAGTTCTTCTCTCCTGTGGAGGCTGGCGGAACACAACACATCCGTAAACAGACTGAGACAGCACGAATTCAGCCAGTTACAGCTTGCGACTAAGCCTGGGGTCCTTGGTCTTAAGCACCACCGACACCTCGCCACAGCCAAAGGATTTGTTCTCTGACACGTCATGGGACGCTATTAACAAGGATGCCAAATTGACATCCTTGCCCTCCAATATATCCTTCTTAATGCTTGGCCTGACAAAATAAACTGGTGCTACCGAAGATACCCCCCACCCTGTAACGGATTAGCTGTTGCCAATAAAGTAGGTGTAGTACCTGCCAACGCAGCCGGAGGTGCATCAACACCAGCCGGCCCGACTACCTGAGGGGGTCACGAAGCTTCTCCATCACCTCCATCCGGGTTTGTAAATCCTGAATGGAATTCGTGAGAGTGTTCAACACCACATGGATCTGCAACAATGAAGCGTTAATGGACGTGTTGTCATTGCTTGGGGAAAGCCTGGCCGGTGCTGCACTAGGGAAAAGCAATTTGAACAGTTACGCCTTTCTGGCTGTAGCCGCAAACGGAATGCCTCTTCTTAAAAGTTCAGCCGTCAGCTTTGGCACTGTCCATGACCTAAGGGATGGGATGCTGCCTTGTACGGACCTGGAGATGGAGGCAAGGACGCAAACTTCTCAATGTCAGAAGGTTGAGACATGACCACTGAAACAACCAAACAGAACAAATTGTGAAACATACGCCTTGCTGGCGCGTGCTGAGCAGACAAGGTGACAGACTTAACCCCCCCCCCCTCGCCATGCAGTGTGTAAGGAACATATGCGAATGTCAGCGAGGCCGACACGAAGTATGTTAGTCGTTTCCACTGACATATGAAAAGCAAGCCCGAGTTAAAATCTGTGACGTGACAGATCAATTATAAACGATTACTGTGGGCTGACGAACCTACGGACGTGGCAGGTAATGCATAAAAATAGGAATTGTGGAAAACTGACCATATGATGTATGGAGCTGGTCTACGAAATATGAGACAATGTATGCCTGACTGCGCATGCAGTTGTGACTGTGCATGAAACCACCTTCCGCTGCATGTGCATGCGACTGCTCACTGCAACTTAAAAAATGATTTTTCTTTTAATTTTTTTTAATCACGGTTTTCAATTTATTTTTCTCTTTATCACAGTTTTCAATAAAGTTTTTTTTTTTCTACCTATCTATTGGTGCATGTGTTATTTTTTTTTTTCACGTCAAGAGCTAACCGATGTGAGCAAAATACAATCTAAGATAAGCATGTACTGTATGCAGTGACGGCTGATGTGCCCAACCTGTAGAAAGCCTGCAAGCCGCCCGATTATCAGAACCTAGTGAAAGCAGTTGCCTTTGCACTGACAAACATGCCCAGTGACTAACGAACCTGCGCACAAATTTGGAAATGCCTTTTAAGAACTGATTTCAGAAATTGACATCTGAGCAAACATTTGAGCCAAGTGCATGGCAATGCTGCCCCTAGTGCTCAACCCGGAACTGCATGTATATAAAAAAAAAAAAACATTCCTCCAACATAGATTCCCCCTCCCTCCCTTACCTTCCCACACACAGTTCCACAAACCCGAAAGGTCTGCTAGTAAATCTTTGCAAAAGCCTTGAAGATGAAGTGGGAGAGCCTGGCTACAGCAAGACTCCGTCTCGTGGAGCGCTCGTTGATGACGTCACTGACCTGGAAGTACTGAGGACGTCCGTGACCTGCCGACATGCTTCCCCTGTGAGTCGTGCCGATTATGAAGGTACCGGCTCCTCCCACAAATTCAGGCTCCGCCTTCAGCCAGTCTGTGTTTTCCCTATTTATCAATTGAAGCAACATTACTAACCTGTTAGGCCCCTTTCACACGAGCGAGTTTTCCGCGCGGGTGCAATGCGTGACGTGAACGCATAGCATCCGCACTGAATCCTGACCCATTCATTTCAATGGGTCTGTGTACATGAGCGTTTTTTTTCACGCATCACTTGTGCGTTGCGTGAAAATCGCAGCATGTTCTATATTCTGCGTTTTTCACGCAGCCCTAGTCCCATAGAAGTGAATGGGGCTGCGTGAAAAACGCATTGCATCCGCAAGCAAGTGCGGGTGCGTTGCGTTTTTCACTGATGGTTGCTAGGAGATGTTTGTAAACCTTCAGTTTTTTATCACGCGCGTGAAAAACGCATCAAAACGCATTGCACCCGCGCGGAAAAAACTGAACAACTGAACGCAATCGCAGGCAAAACTGAATGGCTTTGCCTGTGAAATCGCACAGTTTTCACTGAACGCATCCGCAACGCATCCGGACCTAATCCGGACACGCTCGTGTGAAAGAGGCCTTAGATCCAGCACTGCTGCTCCAGGTTTACCTGGCTGCAGTGAAGATGTTTATAACACACTTGAACGCTGCAGGCAATCACTGGCCTCCGAGCTGCACCCATTATGTCAGTGGCTGTTGTTGATGTAGCCAGGTAAACATAGCCCAGCAGGGAGAACGGTAGTGTGTGCTGGATCTACTTGTGAGACGAAATGAGTAATGCTGCTGTTTTTATTTTGAGGCTTTTCCCACTGTTTCCAACAATACTCAATTCAAATCAATGGGTTGTCCGTGTAGTGGTGGAAAGTGGCAGTACTCCAGACCAGGAGACACTCTATGTAATCATTCTTCACTCTGACAAAGAAACGAGCAATGTATGGACATTTTATTTAGTTATATTATAACGGTGTCATTTTAATAATACACGGAAGTATTATCTGGTCATTTTATGATGGGATTATATTAGCAGTCTATGATAGTTTGGGTGAAACTTTTGGGAGGTGTACTTAGCTCAGCATGGGCACTGTCATCGATCTGCAGCCACACAGCTCCAGATATAGCAAGCTGTGTGCACTCTGCACCCGGTTTGGTTTTATGAGGAGGTAAGTAGAAGCGTGGACAGAGGGGGGCTGTGGATGTTGTCCCTCATAGACGTTTAATACTTAAAGTAAGGTCTATAGTCTTGGAAAGTATAGTTTGTAATTGGATTGAAAACTTGATGAAGGGCCGTATCCAGAGAGTTGTGGTCAATGATTCCTATTCAGAATGGTCCCGGGTAGTAGGTGGTGTACCCCAAGGTTCAGTGCTGGGCCCTCTATTATTTAATTCATTTATTAATCATATCGAGAATGGGATTAATAGCGCCATTTCTATTTTTTGCAGATGACACTAAGCTATGTAGTTCTGTAGGCATTTATCATGTAGAGAAAGTTAGTACAAGGCACTTACTAATGTATTGTTATTACCCATATTGCTTCCTTTGCTGAATTGGCTTATGTTTCTATCACATTAGACACTGCTCGTTTCCATGGTTACAACCACCCTGTAATCCAGCAGTGGTGTTCATGCTTGCACACTATAGGAAAAAATGGCAGCCTCTCTGGTGGCCGGGACCGTGGGAACTCACGTAAGCTGGTACTGTTTTCTATAGTGTACAAGCACAGCCATGCTGTGGACTGCAGGGTGGTCGTAACCAGGAAACTTTCTCTACATAATAAATGCTATTTGCTGAAGTGGCAAAACCCCTTTAAGTTTCACATATTCATCTGTACTACTGATTTATGCAAAATTATTATAAAAGTAGGTTTTGTTTTACTCCCTGCCTTCTGCCTTGTTATTTTGCTATTTGCATACCATATGAGGGCTTGTCTTTTGCAGTACAAGTTGTACTTTGTAATAGTGCCATTTCATATTGAATACAATTCATATTGGATGGAATTGGGAAAAAATTCCACACGTCTGCCATAGTTTAATGGGTTTGGTTTTTTAGGCGTTCCCTATGTGGTAAAACTGACCTGTTACTACCTTCATTCTGAGGGTTAGTGCAATTACAGTGATACCAAATTTATATAGTTTTTCTAATGTTCTAATGCTTAAAATAAAAGCTTTGAAAATGTTTTATTTTTTCTGTGCGTCGCCATATTTTGATCGCTATATTTTAATATTTACATCTATGGAGCTGTGTGGGGGCTCAATGTCTGCAGAGTGATCTGTCGTTTTTATTGATACCTTGTTGGGGTGTGTATGACTTGTGATCACTTTTTATAAAAAATGTTTTGGGAGTTGATGCAACCAAAAAAATGTTGAATTGGCCATTTTCATTTTTTCCCCCCGTTACGGTGTTCATCGCACAGGATAAATATATTTCTATTGTAATGGTTTTGGTATTTTGGGACACGGAGACACTAGTGATCTTACCTTTTTTAATTGTTTATTTTAAAATGGGGAAAGGGGGTTGATTTCAATTTTTATTATCTATTTTTGTTCTTTTATTATATGTATATTTAAAAAAAAAACTTTTTAAAAATGTTTATACATTTATTTTTAGGGACTTTAACATTGTCTGATCACTTATGTCATAGACTTCAATGGCCTAACACTGCAGGCGATGGGAGAATCAGTCTGGTCCTATTAAGCCCTGCCACAAGGAACTTCACTATAGCAGGCCTTTGAAGTTTCAGTAGGCGTTAGGCTGCCATAGCAATGGAATGGCTCCCTCAATCTTGGCGCGGGGAAGCAGTTCGATACTCCAGAGAGCAGTGCTCTTAGAAAAACTATTCACTATGGCATCTGAGGGGTTAAAGGTCCCTAATCTGCATCATCACCAATCATGGGCTCTGCCACCAGGTGTCCACTGTCTAAGACAACAGGCAACCGACTGTATTCTGAGGAAACAACTCAAACATTCCACAATTAAGTACTTCCACAAAGTCCGGGTTTCTTCAAATAAATTTTATATCTTAGATTTTTATATATATACTCATATATATATTTATTTATATATGTATATATTAAAATTACACATTTTTTTTTATAAAACAACATTTGTTTCAAATAAACAACAAGGGGATGAAAACACATTAAAAGAGAAAATGCAACATTAACACATGTCCATGTAGCAGAACACTGGGTTGGTTTAACAGCGGACCCTTCAGGGCAGAGGAACCGCACTTCTGGGTAGGTTCTGAGATAAGAGGTACACCATAATGCCCCCTTTCATCAACCAATGTCTTGAGCAAATCCGTCCAGGTAGATTAAAGTTGTGCATTTGAGTCACCACAGAGGGGTTGTGTCACCGCCTGTAAGATTAAATAAAAGGGGAAGAAAACATTATATCTGACGTAGAAAACTTTCAAAATATAAAATTGAGCACAAAACACTTTGGAAACATATATGGTAAAATATTGTTGGTGACATGCATTATAACAGTGGCCGTATTCCGCGTTTTTATCATGCACACAACATGGACATGGGCAGTGGTCAACCAATGATCATTTACACTGTCTTTCTTCCTGCTGACAGGAGCATCCTGGGGGCTGCTACCCAAACAATATGAGCATACCCTTCTTATTATCAATACAGTGTGTCCCTACACAGTCTGAGCCGGCCATACCGTACACATAAAAGATATGTCAGCCAAGTGCTCATTCGGCCAACAGTTATCATTCTATCATTATCACCTCTGGCAGCAGCTTATCTCCCTAAGAAGAAAAGAAACATGTGTTTGAAATATAACTGCCCAGCCAAGATCCTTATCTCCCTGACATGTGCCATAAAAGAGGGGAGGGGGCCCATACACATTAGATGGTTAGACGGCTTCAGCCAACATATGCTTATAACATGTATGGTCTGCTATACGTTGGCAACATTGTCCATGTCAGTGTGTTTCCGATGATATAAACAGGCATGAGCCAGAATACACAATAGTTCCCATAAAAACTATGTATGGTTTGCTTCTTGCTCTCAAGCACAACAGAATATTCAGGCGGACGGGTCTGCCAAAAAATAACTAAATTACTTTACTGTATTCAACAGATTCCAGGTTTAATGACGGTTTAAACGTTATGGGTATACGAAGGATATAGCTGAACTACAGCAGGTACTCAGAAGGGCGACCAAGGTCATTTGGGGAATAGGTAGACTCCAGTACCAAGATAAGATAACAGACAGGGGAGGTCTAAGTACAATATACAAATATATAGGAATGGACAGTACAGAGATCTTACTGATCTTTTTACACCTAAACCTGTAACCATGACAAGAGGACATCCTCAACATAGACAGGGATTCTTTACTGTAAGAGCAGTGAGACCATGGAACTCCCTGCCAGAGGATGTTGTGATGGTTGACTCATTCCTTACACACCAATAGAGTCAAAAACCACCCCACTAATTAATCAAGAACAAAGATCTTATTAGTCCACATCCATAATGTAAGGGTACTTTCACACTTGCGGCAGGACGGATCCGGCAGGTGATCCGTCCTGCCGCAAGTGGCGCAGCACTGCCGTGCTGCCGCTCCGTCCCCATCCGTCCCTACGGCGCAGCACGGCAAAGATCGCCGGACTGAAAAGTCGGACATGCAGGACTTTTAGTCCGGCAATCTCCGGCCGCGCACTGCCGTGCTGCCCCGTAGCTCCGCCCCCTGCCCCATTATAGTCAATGGGGACAGAGCGGCAGCACGGCCACTTGCGGCAGGATGGATCTGGCAGGCTGAATAGCCTGCCGGATCCGTCCTGCCGCAAGTTTGAAAGTACTGTGGGGATTCGCTCTGGTAGACAGGACCAGCGGGTGCAGTACAGAGGCAACGTTCAAGCTTGTAAATTAAATGTCCGTGTTTTATTCACACAACAAAAAGAGCATCACAAAAACAGGTGGCTTGGTGTTTGTTCACACACACAAAAGTCCATAAACGGAAGAGTCACCTTAGCTCCTTGGTGTTAGCAAGTCCATAGACAGGCTTTTTCAGGCAGCCTGTTCGTTTTCACAGGGGTCTGAGCCCTCCAGCTTGGCTCCAGCCGCAGGTCCCAAAAACACAGCCCTCAGCTCCCAGCACTATTAGCAGCTCCAGGACAATCACTCCCCCAGCTGCTGGTGCTGGCTGAGTTTTTAAACCCAGCCCAAAACCAGGACTGGACCGTGGGGAGCAGCCACCCACCCTACACTTTAGCTGCTCCCGGTAAGAGCCGGCCCGGATCGGCTTTGCAGCCATGCTATCTATCAATGTCAAGCAGCACTAGCTGCTGCTGACACAAAAAAAACCCGGCTCTCACCTCACCGAGGCCAGGAACCTCGGTGACACGTATCTTCCGTCCATGACGGCACCTTGCGCCCTCTTACAGTACCCTTAATATGTTAAAGTCCATCACAACAGCGGCATATATATACAGGAAAAAGGAAGTTACATTGATCATGTAGTAAGTAGCTTCATATATCACATGGGCTTAGTACATCAAAATAAAGCGCCCAAACCTATCATCTAATCACATAAGGTACATAAAAGCAAGTAAAGTGCATAGTGCAAACCAGAAAGCTAATATAAGTAACAGATATCCCAGGACAATAGGAAATACAAGGCAGGAATGCATTTAAACCACAAATAGAATCAAATATTACAAGGACACAGCATGGCCCATAATGATTGTAATACAGAGCAGTGTGCCTCCAACCCCGACATAAGCTTCCTCAGGGGATAACACATTGCTAGCTCCTAACCTATTTACACCCTGCTAATGATCTCTGAATTAAAATCCGGTGGGAATGAGAGGCTGTACCGGAACCCATTTGTGTCTGTTCCATTACTTAGTTTGCGTTCCACTATGGAAAGCATGATGTCACTTCCTCTTTGAATGCCTTAATGCTCCACAAGCCTAGTACTGCTCCTATAGTTATATAAAGATAAGACCAGGACAAAAATGATGAAAGAAATATTCAGCCTGCCGGATCCGTCCTGCCGCAAGTGGCCGTGCACTGCCGTGCTGCCGCTCCGTCCCCATTGACTATAATGGGGCGGGGGCGAGCTACGGGGCAAGCTTATGTCGGGGTTGGAGGCACACTGCTCTGTATTACAATCATTATGGGCCATGCTGTGTCCTTGTAATATTTGATTCCATTTGTGGTTTACATGCATAGCTGCCTTTTATTTTTCTATTGTCCTGGGATATCTGTTACTTATATTAGCTTTCTGGTTTACACTATGCACTTTACGTGCTTATATGTACCTTATTATGAGCGCTTTATCATGATGTACTAAGCCCATGTGATATATGAAGCTACTTACTACAAGACCAATGTAACTTCCTTTTTCCTGTATATGTATGCCGCTGTTGTGATGGATTTTAACATATTAACGTTATGTATGTGGACTAATAAAGATCTTTGTTATTGATTGATTACTACAGTGGTTTTTGGCTCTATGGGTGTGTATATTTCATTTGAAACCACACACGACCTTAATAGCAGTAGCTAGATAGTGTTTTTTTTTTTGGGGGGGGGAGAGGGGAGGGTCATTGAATAAGTTCATGAAGCGCCTGGATGCCTTTCTTGAATACAAAAATATTGCAGGTTATGGGTACTACATTTTTGGCGATGGGACATTGATCCAGGGATTTTTATCTGACTGCCAAATTAGAGTTGAAAATGAATTTTCTTCCTTAATATGGGGCAACTGGCATCTGCCTCGTAGGGTCTGTTTTGCCTTTTTCTGGATCAACACTGTAGGATTATAGATTGGCCTTGATGGATCTGTGTCTTTTCCCAACAATGCCAGCCATGTGACGGTTTGCCTTCTACAGAATTTCCTTAATAGGAATGCTGGTTAGCAATTATCTAGCAGGGGTAAATGTACTGTAGATTACTTGATGAACGAGCAAAATGCTTATGTTTGTGCAGACCAAAAAAAATATTGTTACAAAATGCACTACAATTTTACATGCTTTTCTGGAAAAGGTTGCAATACTATTTCATTACATTTCTATTAGAATATGTAGTTTATCCGAGAACTTGTACTCCACTGTTTCAGGAGGCTAGTCCTATGTCTCAGCAGGAGTGCCATATTCAAGCTGTAGCTGATTTTATGCTGACAGTGCAGCACTAAAGTATGGGGACTTTTATGCCACTGTAGCTCTTGAAAAATGCTGGCAAGTATAAATGCAAGAACTGGGGAGTTTGAGAAATGCACCCAGTTAGGACCCATTCACACGTCCGCAAAAGGGTTCGCATCTGTTCCGCAATTCTGCGGAACGGGTGCAGACCCATTCATTCTCTATGGGGCCGACCTGAAGCGGAGAGCACACTATGTGCTCTCCGCTTCCGAATTTGCGGAGCGCGGCCCCGAACTTCCGTTCCGCAGCTTCGCAAAAGATAGAACATGTCCTATTCTTGTCCGCAGCTGCGTACAAGATTAGGCATTTCTATGGGGGGTGCTGTCAGGGTGTGTTGCGGATCTGCAACACACCACGGACGTGTGAATGGGGCCTTAAGGCGACAGGCCATATCCTGGCAGATTGATCATCACTGGAGCAGTGCACAGAATCTAGCTGATATAAAGCTAGGGATAATATCATTCCCTTACTTTTGTTGTAAGCCGCTGTACGAATCCAGGAGGTGGGAGCTTGCAGTTTCCAGATTCCAGTCAAATGTCTCTAAGACTTTGTGGCACTCCACTCGGGTCTTCAGTCCGAGACAGAAAAGCTGCTCAACCTACAATGCAAGATAATTTTATGAGCACCATCCACAATGTTTTAATACAATAGATCACTGTTCACTATGCTAATAAAAGATAATAAAATAATATGTCCTGAGAAGGAGACTTTCTCTTGTGTTTAGAACATTTATGGGTAATTAATAAAACACCATTCGTGCAGCACTGGGGTCCTGGGTTTAAATCTGACCAGGACAACATCTGCATTGAGTCTGTATGTACTCATTGTGCTTGCCTTGGTTAAAGTATAACTGTCAAATTTTTTTTTTTTTACTATTGGATTTTGGTGATTAATATCACCTTGTTGGCCCTGTTTTAATTTCTGATTGTTTAATAAATAACCCCTAAAAGCCACCTAAAAGTCCCCAGTATTGGCTATATTTACCTGAGATAAAATCAGGTTGCTATGCTCCTTCCGTCTACCAGATAGAGGACGGAGCACGCTGCGTGCACTGGGAACTGATAGTGAGTCAACATTGTAAGGGAATGTATAAAAAGCCAGGTTCTTCCTGACAGGAGATAACAGTGCTGGGCTGTGTGTGTGAACTTCTCCACATGTCTGTGCTTGGCAGACACTCCCTTAGCAGTTCTGGAGAATGTACATATGCTGCTCAGTGTATAAATGAAAGCCTTATCTGATAAGAGGAGAGCTTGTAGAAGGACTACAGGCTTCAGCCAGACCTGGGAACTTCACTGAAAGACCCCCCTATACAGAGCTGGTCTTCACTAACTTCACTGCAGGTGTCCTATGGATTAGCCTCAGGGCTGAGGGCGGCCATCTTAACAGAATAGTGAAATTGCAGTTTTATGCAGACTGGTTGCTAAGGGCTGAATCTTATTAAATAAGGGGTAAGTAAGTCTAATAGTTATTGATTCAGGAATATTATCATATTAGTAACTACATATATGAAAACTGAAATTTGGGTCTAAATGTGACAGTTATCCTTTAACTTTAGGTTCTTCAATTTCCATCCACAAAAAATAAATAGAAAAATACCGATAGGTCAGTTGGGTTCCTCTAGTATTTGCTCTAATGTATCTGACACAGGGCAATTTTACTGTGAACCCAACTGGGGAGAAAGAACTGACGTGAGTGATGTTGGCGCCATATAAAGTAGAGTTAACTAAAATATAATTTAAATGGAAGTTATCAGTGCTTGAAGTTACAGCCTGCAGCACCCATGTACTGGCATTGTAAGTTGGATTTGCGTACATTGAAATCAGCATCTGTAACCACACATCAGACATGTACCTGCACATACATATGCACATGGCTCACAGTCATGATGTGGACTAGGTGGTATATGCCATGTTAATCAAACAGCTGCACTGTTTTTGAAACTGTTAAAGCCTATAGACCCTTTTGGGACGTTGCAGGAAAGAAGTGCGATAAGGCTTGTTATACACCTCTGTGCAACATTAAAACTACAGAACATTCACATCAGGTCAGACCTAGAAGTTAAGGATTATTACTTAGATTGGAACATCTCTTCATATTACAGTCATTAATTGGGAAGTGTAAACAATTGCTCAGATTACTGCCGGCGCCAAACGCTTTTCCCTACATATAAATTTGTCCCTTTGTCACCGTGTCATGGTCTGAGCCTACTGCTGCTCAATTCCAGCTGGATTCTGTCTGACTTCTGGATTTGACCCTTAACCTGACCCCTGTCTGTTCTGACCCTGAGCTGCCTGTTCTGACCTCAGTTTATGTTTGTACTCTGCCTGCCCTGACCTCAGCCTGTCCCTAATTATGGTTTTGTCTGATCCCTTGGTGCTCTGCACCATTGTATCTTGACCCCCATGGGTCAGCAGTCACTTGAACAAAGACTACTCCAAGAGCTAGTTGACTAGCGGTTCCCCTACAGCGAAGTCTAGATCCCTGTACAGGGTAAAGACGTGGGGGAGGGGCACTTAGATAATACTCTTAGGAATAGCTCCAAGTCAATTTGTTCAAGCAACACAGAGGATCCATATGCACTCCATTATAGTCAGCAACACAGCACAGGCAGGATGTGTTTCATAGGGTCACGGGAGCAGAGAATTCTGTATACCATACATCAAATAATAGTAATAGCCACTATATATATATATATAATATATATATATATATATACTAGCAGAAGGACCCGGCTTTGCAAGGGTATATTTCATCTATTTTATTTAATGTTTGTGTGTGTCATTAAAAGATATCGACAGTATCCCCCATAACAGTGACCTCAACAGCACCTCGCCCCTAAACAGTGAACTCCACGGTCCCCCACCCCTTAACACTGATCCCCCCCCAGTGCCCCGCCACTTTAAAATGGGACCTCCACAGCAGCCCATCCCCTTAACTTTGACCTTCACAGCATCCCTCCCCTTTAACAGTGAGTTTCACAGAACTCTACTCCCTTGACAGTGACCTCCTCAGGGGCCCGCCCCCTTAACTGACCTCCATAGTACCCCGCTGCCTTAACAGTGACCTCCACAGCAGTTGCCCCTTTAATAGTGGCCCCGCCCCCTTAACAGTGACCTCCAGTGTCCGCCCCTTTAACACTGACCTCCACAGCGGCCTGCCCCCTTAACAGTAACATTCACAGTGAATGCCTCTTTAAACAGTGACCTCCACAGTGCCCGCCCCCTTAACAGTGACCTCCACAGTGCCCTGCCCCTTTAATACTAGGGCTACATAACGACATATGTCACACGACATTTTGTCTCAACAATTTTTATAATGATAGGCTATGGTGTCGCACTGTGACATGTGACATTCTGCGACACGACAGTTGCAAAAAATCCAATCCATGTCGCGTTGCAGTCGCAGCATTTCACATGTCGCAGTGCAAAGCCATAGACTATCATTATAAAAATTGCTGCGTGACATTGGTGCGACATCAATGTCGCGCAAGACATGTAGCAGTGTAGTTGTGCACTATGTGTCGTGCGACTTATTGTAGCGAGACACGTGTCGTTATGTAGCCCTAGCCTAAAGCTGATCTAAAGCAGTGAAGAAAAATTGCTGAGTTGTTATGGAAACCTGGAGTAAAACTGTGTGTATGTGGAGACTACACACAGTCTCTATTGGCTGATAAGGGACATGTGACTGAGTGTGTATGGCAGTTGGGATATGAAGAGAAAGACTTGCAGGCTTGTATTGGCCAATTCAGGTCATTTTTTGGGAATATCTCAGGAACGGTACATCCTAAAAAGCTGTGACCCCCACAAGGTTTCTTTCCAGGTAGCAGGGGATGTGTATACCAAGTTTTGTTGAAATCGATGGTTGCGTTTTTGAGTGATCGCGGAACATACAATCATAAACACGTATATACGTCTATATATATATATAGAAAAGAAAAGGAGAGAGCAGCATACTGTATAAAACGGGTGCAAAAATCCAGCAAACAAAACCGGCACCAAGGTCCAATTCAATTATTGTGGAAAAAGCCAGCAGCACTCCAGAAGCATAAAGCAAACCGTAGTTTTATTGACCCAGTGTCAGTAGCAACGTTTCAACCGCTTATTGGGGTCATTCTCAAGCTAGCTTGAGAAAGACTGCAATAAGCGGTTGAAACGTTGCTACTGATACTGGGTCAAAAAAAACACAGTTTGCTTTATGCTGCTGGAGTGCTGTTAACTTTTTCCACAATTATATATATATATACATATAGTCCAAAGACCAGGCAGCACTCAAGCATATGAAAAATAAGTGACCCTCTTTATTCCCCAGGCAACATTTCGGTCTTCTCAATGAGACCTTTGTCAAGCCTCATTGAGAAGACCGAAACGTTGCCTGGGGAATAAAGAGGGTCACTTATTTTTCATATGCTGGAGTGCTGCCTCGTCTTTGGACTATATATACCTGGAAGATTTGCCTTGTTCCCAAGAGGATTTTGCACCCTGTTCACACCTTCAACTGTGCTGCTGCTTCTCTTTGGTGTCTAGATAGATAGATAGATAGATAGATATAGATAGATAGATAGATATAGATATCTATCAAATATAGTACTGTATGTTGCACATATGTTAACGGGTAATACTATACCACACTATCACACATATAGCATATTTTCTAACTGCAGCACACATTATCTATTACAACTATTATACTGCACAATGTATACAAGAAACGGCATTGTATTTACTTTCAATTAGTGTTTGTAAGCACTGTGGATCTAAGCACATTAGTAATAGGATGGTAATTGTCAGAAGGATTAAATGAAGAGAAAATATATATTTTTATGGTACATAAAATTTTCTACTTAAAATAAAGAACTTGACATATTTCAGTTTTCAAACTGGCAACTAGAGCAGACACAAGAGGCTGATGCTCCCTGTCTTCTGAAGCTCACGTGTCAGCTTTTTCAGTATATTGTAGATTCGAACACACTGAGCAGTCAGTGGGTGAATATATATTTTTTACCAACTCTATTTTTTATAGATGAGATGTTAGCAAAACAAAACAAAACTAGTATCCTTTCATTTTTTAAGTTTTATAAAGGGAATACTATCATAAAGACCAAAATTTAAATCTTCCTTTTGTAATTTGAGTGGTTCATGTAATCCAACAAAACTAATTCTCTCACCGTCTTGTGTATAATAAGAACAGATATATGTACTCTGCTCAACCTACATTGTCAAAAAACAAAGCCCCCCCATTGTTTGTATACCCTGGTCTTATGGTGCATTTACATGGCCTGAGAATCGCACAGACCACAATCTGGCCGTGTAAATGTGCCGCCAATCGCCCAATGAACGAGCGAAACACTTAGCAGGTGATCCTGTAGTTCGCGCATGCACCACCAATCATGGCTTCTGGGCAGCAGATCATGTTTCTGTATGAGGACGAGGGTTCTCAATAGTGATCGCTTGTTCTCATGCAGTGAAGGAGATTGTCGGGCAGGAATGCTACGATCGGCCACTCAGTCAGCCTGTGTAAATCCAGCTTTAGCTGGTACATGGGATCTGTAAATACACTTACAGGAATTTCTTTTGAAAGTATTAGAACAGATTTGGTCACACCCAGATAGACAAAATTTGAGTGGCTTTGGGGTAACTATAGTATTTTCTCTATGACATGGCAGCCTTACTACATGTGTCCATTATAAAGTGAATGCTCTAAGGCCAATGAGAGTAGCTCTGCAGTTACTAGCACTGCCCACTACCATATGGACGTAGTTGTGAATTTCCAGCGCGGGACAGCTGGGGTGTCAGACCTCTGCCAATCTGACGCTGGCTGCCTATCCTGTGGATAGGCCATCAGTATACAAATCCTCCAAAACCTTTTTAAGCACGTTTAATGACAGGGAGCTGAATATCCATGCGTCATCGCTTCTAAAGGAGTCAGCCCAATGGCTGATCACTAAACAGTGTGATTTGCACTGCTTCATGGCTAGGATCACACATGCAGTTTTGATACAGATTTATATTAGCTAAAACCCAGAGTGGATTCAGAGAGGAGGAAATGTATAAAGGAAAGACTGATACTTCTCTTGTGCATCCACTAATGTGTTTGCCTCAAAATCCTTGATATATGTGGCTAATCTGTATTATAATACTGTTTCTTACTGTCTCAAGGTTTTGGGTAATACCTTTAGATACTGAATAGCTTTCTGCACATTCCAGCCATGGTTCTGCAGAGCTGTCTGGCATTCTTCGGTGGTCACTCCATGAACCATGTCCTGAACCTGGAAAAGGGAAAGAACTCTGGTTACATCAAGAGAAGAAACAATCACAGAACTCACCCGTATTTTCCGCTTTATAAGACGCACCTGTTGATAAGACACAACTAGGTTTTTGAGAAGAATAAGAAAAATATATTTTGAACCAAAAGGTGGGTTTTGAGCTACTGTTGGTCTGTGGATGACATTAATGGGGGATCTGTGGATGATTCACTGTTATGGGGGCATCTCTGGATGATGACACTGTTATGGGGGGATTTGTGGATGACACACCGATCTGGGGGAAGCTGTGGATAACACTGTTATGGGGGATCTGTGGATGACACTGTTATGGGGGGGATCTGTGGATGACACTGTTATGGGGGGGATCTGTGGATGACACTGTTATGGGGGGATCTGTGGATGACACTGTTATGGGGGGATCTGTGGATGACACTATTATGGGGGGGGATCTGTGGATGACACTGTTA
The DNA here is from genome assembly GCA_033119425.1 of Bufotes viridis. NCBI lineage: Eukaryota > Metazoa > Chordata > Amphibia > Anura > Bufonidae > Bufotes > Bufotes viridis. The sequence continues at coordinate 169,423,540 of CM065592.1, read as the reverse complement.
TGGGGGGGAGGGATCTGTGGATGACACTGTTATGGGGGGGGGGGGGATCTGTGGATGACACTGTTATGGGGGGGGGGGGATCTGTGCATGACACTGTTATGGGGGGGAATCTGTGGATGACACATCTTATAGAGACCTCATTACACGGGCCCCGCTCACAGCAGTCTTTACATGTAAAGTCTGTTTATTCAATCCTTAACCAGTGGCTCTGGTTTGTTAAATTAGCGTACTCTTCTGTAGTAGTACTCACTATCAAAGGGGGGGCAGGCCGGCAGCGTACCCTCACTCACTCATTCATGCTCCTCCCATTTCATGAATAGAGCATGAGGAGCATGAATGAATGAATGAATGACGTTACACTGCCGGCCTGCCCGCCGCTTTGATAGTAGTGAGTACTACTAGAGTTACGCTAGTTTAACAAACCAGAGCCACTGGTTAAGGATTGAACAAATAGACTTTACATGTAAAGACTACTGTGAGCGGGGCCCGGTGTAATGGAGTACCGTGATTGCTCCAGGCCCCGCTGCGAGTGCAACGGCAGTTGCCGGCCTCCAGCCCCTCCTCCCACCCTGCTTACTGTTACTGATGAATCGCAGGCCGTGCTGTGCAGCATAGCGGCTGGGGATGTATCAGTGTCAGCAATGTAAAAATGGCGCCATTCGCTTTATAAGACGCACTGCCATTTTTCCCACACTTTGGGGGGGGGGGGGGGAGTGTGTCTTATAAAGTGAAAAATACGGTATATCTCAGAGTAACTACTTAGATTCCTTGAAACTTGTCATAGCTAATGCTGGGTTCATGATTGTGTTTTTTTGCAGTGCAACTGATCTAAACTGATCGTCAATCTGCATCATTTTTGCTAATTTTCTTCTTGACTTCTTAAAAAGACTCAACAGAAATTCTCCTTATTAAATTGTAAAATTATCTCTTTATAGCTAAATGCATTGACAACTACTCTAATGGTTCTTCTGGATCTCTGCAGAATATTCACACTGCAGACCATCAACTCCTATTCAGGATGCTTCACTCTACTGGCTTTAAGTATACTCCTCTCTCTTTTGGTATTCTTCCTACCTCTCCGACCACCTGCTTCTCCTTTACTGTTGGTGTTCTTTGCGGTTCATTCCTAGGTTCTCTCCCATTTTGCCCCTCCAAAGCACCGAATGGAGAAATTATTAGCAACTTTGGCTTGCAGTACCATCTCTATGCTAATGACAGTCAATGATACAGCTGTTCCCATGACAACACCTGTGGACTACTCCAAAACACCAGTGACTGCTTGTCCGCTGTCTCAGACATCATGTCCCCTTTCTAACTGAAACTAGATCGTTCACAAACTGTACTTGTTTTTATCGCCATCTACTAAGATAGCTAAACCTGATATTTCCATTTCAGCATGTGATACTACCATAACTCCTAGGCAGCACATCTTGGGGTTATACCCTTACATTCCATCACTTGCACATTCTTTCCACCTGCACCTCAAAAATATCTGCAGAATTCATCCTTTTCTTACTGTAGAAATGGCTAAAACAGCAGTTGTCATCTTGATAACTGCTTGTAACTCATTACTAATTTGTCTTTCCATGAGTAAACTCTCCCCACCCGTAATGCGGACATGACAATGGACCCTAAACGTAATACTCAAACCCACAAAGCTCTCCACAGTGCTCCCCCGCCTTATATCACCCTACCTGTGCTCTCTATTCTGCCAACTTAAGGCCGGCTATACAAATAAGGCGGCTAGCACTCCCGACCTCCTTATAAACATGCCAGCTCGACTAGAACGACCATGCTCTCTAGATTCTGCTAGATTCCTCTGATAGTGGCTTACTTCCCCCAAAAACAATAGGATTAGGCACTTGAAATCCATATCTCCCCCAACATCTGCCATTAAGGGACAGTAAGGAGGCCCCCACGGTGTAATCTCCCAAAATAACTTTATCTGTGTTCTTTTCTTAATGCAGCCCATTGTGAAGGCATTGGGAAGTAGATAGATGGACATTCAGGGAGAAGGGTGACTGCAGCACCAAAGCTGTCCAGGGCAGGCTCCTGTCTAGCACTAAGGTAAGTCTAGCAAATTCAAGTGGAAGTTTTTTTCACCACTCCAATGCTTTCCGTGCTGACTGGACATTGTCAGAGCTATAAAGAAAACTCTCACTTGACAAATGACTGCAGGTGGCAAACCATTGTCTCAATAATATATAGGGAGCCAAATTTAGTGGTCCTGATAGCCCAAGAACAGGGACACACACAAAAAAGGTCAATTTAGGAAGGGTCAAGAGTGGTGACAGGTCCTCCTTAACATTATCACTCTGGTTTTCACTAATAACAAGTGTGCTTTGTTGGGAGCGGGTTTGTGCATAACATTCTTTAACATTTATATATAAGTTTATTACAATAGTTTTCTTCTTATTTAAAAAAAAAAAAAACAGCAAGTGCAAGTAATTTTCTGGCGTGCACAAGTTTGACATCTAGACAACAGAATCCTGCTTATTGTAGGACTGGTACCAGTGTCTTTGTGTAATTCTACCAGAGTAGTTTTTTTTAACTCAATCAGTCACCCTTATATAATACTTTGCCCATAAAGAACACTCACCAGTCTGATTTTTTCTGAGGGCCTGAAATTGTCTGGGCCATCGTAAACAATTTTTTGAAAACTACAAGACGTCTTCACAGTACTCTTGGATGAACAGTTGCTGTTGTTAGATGAAAAGTTTGCTTTCCCGTCCATCTGCTGCATCATTGGCCTAATAGTAGCTGTAGTGATGCTTTTGTTTACTGAAGTCTCCTCTGGACTCCGAGCTTCTTTGAAAAATTTCTCATATTTGTCCAAGTATGATGGTCTCTCAGGAAGCAGGTAGTAATGAGTATTGCTAACCTTCTTACCATCTTTTACAATAGGCAAGATGCAAGGACCTTTGGAAATATCTTTACCCTGCGCTTGTATAACCTTTGGAGTGGCATACTTAGGGTCAGATGCAAAGCTTTGAGTGGTGGGCATAGGTTTTCCCGGAGAAGTAGAAAGTCCAACACACATGGGAGAACAAAGGTTGGATCTCTGCTGTGGTGAGCCCACATGAAGAGCCATAGGGCTAGGAGTTCTAGATGTGGGCTGAGAAAAAGGGTCCCGTGGCGGCAATAAAGGAGCACGTCCCACATCCTCTGCCCCAAAAGCTGGAGACAGCTCTCCTGACCAACGTTCATGCTCATTGCGTCTAACTGGTCTGGGGGGGATGGGAATGCGTGGTGGTATTTGTGGTTTGTCCTCTGACAGAGTCACGTTAATACTTGCAACAGAGGAGCTTGGGCTAGGAGTTGATGCAAGTGAGGAAGAAAGAGGAACATTGAGCTTTTTCATGCATTCTTGCTGCAGCTCCTCAAAAAGTTCAGAAGTTTGAGAAGAGTTAGGCTGTTTTATATCCTTTGGAGACAAGAATAGATTGTCCTCTACATTGATCCTAACTTGGCCTCTCTCATTTTCCTGTACATAAGCATAGTTGGTTTCTCCTTTGTCTCTGGCCTTCTGAAGTAGGTTTATTGTTACTTTTTCTCTGTTTTCCAGAACATCAGGACTATTTATAGTGTATACTTCAAAATCATCTTCATCTTGTGCCACCTCATCATAAGCTGGAGGAGCTGGAAGAGGTTTTGTATCCCAGTTTACCACAGGTGTTGGATGAAGAGGACGGGGAAGTGAGCGCGAGGGACTCTGGGGAGGAGTTTTATCAAGCAACGAGAAGGCATCCATAGCCAATTTAGCTAAAGAAGGAGTAGTCTTTTCAGCTACAGGAAAAACAAAGCCTGGACTCAATGGGCTTGTATCTTCTCCAAAGTCAATCAAGGCCACATCTCCTGAAGAAAAGCTAGAACTTTTAATTCCAAGAAGATGCCGGTCAGTCACTTTGGTGCCAACCACTCTTGCAGAAGGTTTAACCAATTTAAGTCCTTTGGTTGTGGTCTTCTTCAGGGAGAGCTTCTTGATTCCAGATGATAGAGAGTCGTCCTCACCGTTAACAGAATTATACGTTGGTTCTATGATGATAAATAAATGAATAAGAAATTTATTTCCAGGAGATTTGGATATGGACATGGATACTCGGACACACACAAGTAATTATTTCACTCAGGTGCAACATCACCCATACTAAATATATCCAGCATTTCTTGAACAGTTTATTCTATTTCATTTTCCACTCCTATTTAAGTGGAAATAGGATATTTTGGGCAAAAGCATTTATTTGTCAACTCCAATGGTCACTAGAACTGAAGCCCCATTGCTCAATCTTCCACTGCTGCATGATTAATACAAGGAGCAGTTTGAATGGAGGGTCTAGCATGTTTGCTGTAGCTCCATTCAGACTCTATGAGAAGAATGGAAAAGGCTGAGCGCAGAGCAGCAGACCATTATGATCTAACATTTATCATATCGAACGTGTAGGTGATAAAATGTTTTCGGATGGAATACCTCTTTTCACTTAAAGGGGTTTACAGTAATAATAATTTTTATCAAGCACGTGCAGCATGTTCCCTGAAACAGAAGATTCATACTTACCTGCTTCACACTGCTCCGGTCCTCTTCGCTGCATCCACTGTCTCCATTTTCTGGTCCCGCCACTGTTTACATGCAGCAGGCTATGGGCATGGTCACATGCACCACTCCAGCCAATGACTGGCTTCAGCGATGATGTGCTCCTTGTGGCCACATCACTGCTGAAGCCAGTCATTGGAGACAAGATGGAGATAGCAGAGGTAGCACAGAAGACTGTAGCAGCAACGAGCAAGTAAGTATGAATCTTCTGTTTCAGAGGAACTCTGTGGGGAATTGATAAAATAATTATTACCAGAAATCCCCTTTAAATGCTAACCCTGCATATACCACAGCTCTACTCAAGAACTGTGGTGCTAACATACAGAATAGGTTTAACCCCTTCCAGCAAAAGCTAGTTTGGATCAAATTCCGAAACCCCACTTTCCAAATCTAACATGTTTCATTTTATGTGGTAATAACTCTGGAATGTTTTTATTATACAAGCGATTCTGAGAGTTTTTTTTGTGACACTTCGCACTTCATGTAAGTGGTGAATTTGAGTCGATATGTTTTACCCTTATGTATGAAAAAATCCTGAATTTACCGAAAAGTTTAAAGGGTTTCTGTCATCAAGTTTTGACATTATAAGCTGTCTGACATTAGCTATGTGCTAATGTCAGAGCAGCTCGATAATGTCTTTTTTATAAAAATCCGATGTATATTTAGGCTAAAAAAACGTCTTTTTATAATATGTAAATTAGCCTCTAGGAGCAGGGGGGGCGTTGCCCTGCTCCTAGCGGCTCCGTGCAGCAACCTGCTGGCACGTCCCTTCTTTCTTTGATTGACAGTGCCGGGCAGCGATCCTCTCCTGCCTCTGGCACTGTCTCCCTGCTAAATCCTGCGCCGCCGCTCTGTATTCGGCACAGGCGCGGTGAGCTGAGGACGCTGGTGCCTGCTGTCCTCAGCTCACCGCGCCTGTGCCGAATACAGAGGCGGCGCAGGATTTAGCAGGGAGACAGTGCCGGAGGCAGGAGAGATTGCTGCCCGGCACTGTCAATCAAAGAAAGAAGGGGCGTGCCAGCAGGTTGCCGCACGGAGCCTCTAGGAGCAGGGCAACGCCCTGCTCCTAGAGGCTAATTTACATATTATAAAAAGACGTTTTTTAGCCTAAATATACATCGGATTTTTATAAAAAAGACATTATCAAGCTGCTCTGACATTAGCACATAGCTAATGTCAGACAGCTTATAATGTGTAATCCTGGTGACAGAAACCCTTTAAAAAATTAACAATTTCGTAAATGTGAATTTCTCTGCTTTTAAGACAAATAATGACTCCTTGCAAAATACTTATTAATCAACATTCCCCATCTGTCTACTTCATGTTGGCATCATTTTGTAAATGTCATTTAATTTTTTTAGGACGTTAGAAGGCTTAGAATTTTGGAATTAGTTTTTAAAGTTTTCAAGAAAAGTTTATAAAAACTCAGTTCTGAAGTCACTTTAAAGTGCTTTCGTAGTAGAAACCACCCTTAAATGACCCCATTTTAGAAACCACACCCTTCAAATTATTCAAAACTGATTTTTTAAACCTTTTTTTAACCCTTTAGGTGTTCCACATGATTTAAAGCAAAATGGAGATGATATTTAAAAAATAATTATTTGTGCATATTTTCCCTTTTAATCAATTTTCCCCTGTAATACAGCAAGGGTTAACAGCAAAACAAACCCCAATATTTATTACCCTGATTCTGCAGTTTACAGAAACACCCCATATGTGGTCGTTAATCTCTTCATGGGCATATGGCAGGGCTTAGAAAGAAAAGAGCACAATATTGTTTTTGGAGGACAGATATTGTTGGAATGGTTTTTGGGTGCCATGTCACATTTGGAACCCTGAAGTATTACTAAAAAGTAAACCCCCAAAAAGTGACCCCATTTTGGAAGCTACACCCCTTAAGGAATCGATCGAGGGGTGCAATGAGTGCTTTGACCTAACAAGTGTTTCAGAGAATTTAGAAAAATTACATTTTATTTCCAATAAAATGTTGCATTAGCCCCAAATTTGTCATTTTCACACAGTGTAGCAGGAGAAAATGCACCACACATTTTGTTATGCATTTTTTCCTGAATACATATGTGGTTGTAAACTGTTGTTTGGGGACATGGCAGGGCTCAGAAGGCAAGAAGTGGCATTTGGATTTGGAATTTGCAGAATTTTTTTTAGGGGTTATAACATTTTTATTTTTTGTTGACTGAGTTGTGTGAGGGCTTTTTTTTGTTGCAGGAGAAGTTGTCGTTTTTTTCATTAGTGGGTCATGTGACAGTTGCACCTGTGTGAATGCAGTCTTTTTTAAATATGAAAGAGATTACTGTAATTTGTTTTACGTCATGAATAAGGACTAAGCACAGTCCGAAACGCGTTGACTGGTGTGGGGAGATGTCCTGCTGTGTAGCATTTTGGACTTTTTTAAAAAATATTTAAAATAAAATATTTATGGCTTTATTCAAGACCCGACTGCTGGACCCACTATTTTGTTTCTACAGTGGATTTGCTTCTCCTAAGGATCCATACACCAAGGACTAACAAAGGCGGTGAGCTGATTGCATTTATTTCTTTGTAGGCTTTTTTTGGTACCACTTTGGGTTACAAATTACTTTTTGATTCCTTTTTATACCACTTTTTAGGAGGTGAGGTGGGCAAAAACTGCAATTCTTTAGCTGTTTTTTATCTTTATTTTTTAAGGGGTTTCTCATGCGGTATATATAATACACACATTTTATTCTGTGGGTGGTTATGGTGATACCAAATTTAAATAGTTTTACTACCTTTGCAGCATAAAATCACTTTTTTATTAAAAATAAATTAGATTTTGCATCACCATATACTAATGTCTATAATAATTTTATTTTTCAGTAACTATAAGTGTCGGTATGCAGGATGGGCTGTAGCTTTTATTAGTTCTACTTTGGGATACATATACATTTTTTATTGCTTTTTGATTCAGATAAAAAAAAAACGGCAATTCAGTAATTAGAATTTTAATTTTGTTTTTTACGCGTTCACTACGCAGGATAAGTTATGTGATCCTTTTATAGACAAGGTCATTGCAGACTCGACAATATCAATTATATGTAGTTTATTTTATTTTTTAATTTTTTAATCAATTATAAATGAATTATAAATTTTTTAATTGAAATTTTTATTTACTTTTTTAAATATATATTTTACACTTTATCAAGTCCCACTTGGATCTTGAAGATCCAGTGGGGCTGATGGCTGTAGTATCCTCTGCAATACTCATATTGTAGCGTATAGCACTGTCAGTTTTACACTGACACTCACACTGATCAGGACCGTGCCTCCAGCAGGGCCTTTCAGGGAGGCTTTGTCACATGGCAAGCCTGGATGCCTTTGTAAGGCATTCGGTTGCCATGGTAACCATTGGGATGCTACCATCGCGGCGCAGAGTCCTGAGGGGGGAGAGAGGGAGCTCCCTCACTTTGTTAACGCCTCTAAAGGGGTTAACCAATCTTGGTCATGCAGCAGGGTGTCAGCTGTATGTTACAGCTGACACCCGCTACTGATGGCGGCAGCTCCATTCCTGAGCAGCTGCCATCAGAAATCTTGGACGTGCGGGAACTGCAGCATTGAGGGGGCGCAGGTGGCGGACAGTGGGGTCAGAGCCATACCTTCTTGCAGGCTCTGATCTCCATGGACAGGAGATTTATGCTCTGATTGGTTGGTCTGCACAGACTAACCAATCAGAGCGATAGCTGACAAGAGACCACTCTGTTTGGTCCCTTGCCAGCAGCTTCCGCGTCTCCTCTGTTGGGGGGACTCCGCGGATAGCCTCCGGTAAGAGTTCGGTGTAACTGTATGCCTGACTGCAGAAACTATCATGCCATCTGGACATACACTTACACCCATATGCGGGAAGGGGTTAATGAATTTCACAAGCAGTTAACAGTCATCTAAACATTTATAAGGAAAGTGCTAAGGTCCTAGAGATAAAACAAATCTTGATAGTGGAGGCCACTAACTTCTCAGACTACTCTGGGGGGAAATTACTAATTCTACAGATAGCGTAAACTTAGGCCTCTTCCACACAATCATCCAAAACCAGGAATGACGGCTACAAAGAAATAAGGTATAATGGAAAGATTTGCACCTCGTTCTGTATTATTTGTCTAACTCTATACCAGCTATCAGTTGGCTTAGTCTGAGACAGAATTTTACGCCACAATTGTAGCAAAATTTTGTTGCTTAAGGTCTGTTATTAGGCCACACTATTTTCTGGCAGGCTTCACCCATTTCCCAGTAAGCCCTGCCCCCTTATCAAGCTAGGTGCAGAGGATTTCTCAAGTGCTAGTTGTGCCAAAGTACACCAAAAATGTGCAAAACTGGACTAAATTTTGGTGCAGCTTACGACAGTGTCTATCTGCACCGACACTAGTAACTGTGGGCTACTGTGGAAGCGCTCTTGCGTGGACTAGGCAAGAGTATGGGGGTCGTTTCAGACTACCAAAGTGCATTGTGCATACAGCAGTCTGAGAAACCATTTAAAAAAAAAAAAACTGGAAAAGGAGGACACCAGGTATTTTAAATATGGATTTACTGTGATACTGTCAGTTTTAATTGCATATCTACCTAGCCTAATTGCATGAAAAGGATAGGATACGATTTTTTTTCATCAAATAACTGTGGCAGTTGTATTGTACATTCTAAAATATACTTTGTCTAATAGATAAATATGCTTCACAATTACTTTAACCCCTTGCTGACAGAGCGATTGGGAAAAAAATTCCACATGGAGTGAAATTGGGACCTGTTACTTTCATTCTCCAGGTCAGGATGGCTGTGGCGATACCACATAGTGTATGTATAGTTTTTTTTACCGAAAAAATAATAAAAACCTGGAAAAGAAATACTTTTTCTTTTCGTCACCATATTCTGAGCCCTATAACTTTTTTGTAGTTATGTGTATGAAGCTGTGTGAGGTGAAGGCTCATTTTGATTAAACTTCAGGACATCTGAGGGGTTAAAAGTCAGCAATCGCCATTATTGCAGGCTGTGGACATTAGGCCCGGTGTTCTGCTAGATTTCTATACCTAGACAAAAGTCTATACCGGAAGTGACGCGGCAGCGCGTCAATCAGCTGGTAGAGGGTGTGCGCAGCGCGGGGCAAGCGCACATCCACTGTCTTACCAGAGAATCATTGCAGCGCCTCCATAGAAGTACTTCGCGCACCGCGCGTGCGCACTTAGGGGTATAGAGATTTTGCAGCACAAGAGTTGCATCAGATCTCCCTACCCCTGAGTGTGCACGCGCGCACAAATCTGCCGTAAGGATGAACTGCAACTGATGATTCCGGAATAGACTTTTGTCTAGGTTAGAAATCTGGCAGAACAGTGGATGTGCGCTTGCCCCGCGCACACCCTCCACCAGCTGATTGATGCGCTGCCGCGTCACTTCCGGTATAGAACTCTGGCAGAACACCGGGTGTCTGCTATGTGAAACCGCAGGCACCTGGTTGCTATGGCGTCTGCTCCGCTAGTACATCACATGTCGGGAAGGTATTAAAGACAGTTTCAGACACAGTTTTTTTTTCCAGTTCAAAACATAAGTAAAATGCTTTTATGTTCTTTTTTTAAGTACTTGCATTTTTACTGGCATTTTTGAATTATATTGAAAAGTCTATAAGGAAAAAACACGGAAAAAAACACCACACCCTCAGCATCCTGATTTATTTTTTTATCTGCATAATGATCCCATAGTGCAATAAACCAAAACATTTTTAGGGGATTTTATCAAGTCTTGTACTCCAGAAATCAAAACAGGGCTTTTGCAACTACTTGAGCAATACTTTTGCAGCTTTTTGTATTTTCAAACCACTCACTCCAGTTTTGAAAACTAGGTGAAAAAGTAGGCCTGATTACCCCTCCAGATTCATGACTTGGATTTTTTTTTTAAAGTCACAAAAATAGTCCCAAAGCCATTCCAGTCGGGAGCTGGTATAGAAAACTGGAGTAGCATTCCTAGACAAGTGTTAAGTTTAAAGATCAGTCAAATGTGACGCAAAACACAACAACACAGACCCAAGGAAAACTGACATCAAATATTGCCCTCACTTTTTGAAATGTGTTCACCAAAAGTTGAAGAAATAGGCATGGTTTACTGGAGAAGTGTGGTCTAAAACTTTCAATTTATTGGTGCACATTTTGGAACAAATCTCATTTTCCGATAGTCTAAAATGACAAACTTTAGTTTCAATCTCTGAACTGAACACTGAAAAGTCAATAAAATATTGCTGTTGCATTTATTATGCGTGTATAAAAGGTTAATGCGATATTAAATCACTAATTCCACTGCACACGTGTTAGGGCGACGTCAGCACAGAGTTAATCCACAATCAATCGTACACTCTGTACCTTGAGAGAGAGAGAGTACAAGAGTACAGAGTGGGCAGGAACAAGGCGCACTGAAGAGGGAGGGAAGAAACTTACTCTTAAGCAGGGAGGCCGGTTGAGGAGGGCGAGGCGGAGGCTCCCCTGAGTGAAGAAAGGCCAGGAAGCATTGAAAAAAAGCAAGTCATTGATTGAGTGATTGATTTAGATGAGGCACAATCATGTTAATTAAAATCATCTCTAAAAACAGGAGGCTACGTGACACGGGATACATAGTAAAGAGAAGAACAAAGCCATCAGAGAATGTTATTTGTGAGATAATAAAGTAAAAGCAGGCAGAAGTTTTGAAAGAGAAAAAGCAGAGGATATAATGTTCATTTTAGGCCTATTCACACATCCCAGCTTGATGCTTTTTTTTGCATGGGTTTTAGTTTTTCTGCCAAAATTGGGTTTGCATTAAAAAAAAAGAGAAATATAGGGGAACATTTATTAAGACTGGCATTTTAGATGCCGGTCTTAATAAAGGGCCATAGCTGGCGGTCGATCCGCCGAAGTAATGAAGAGGCGCCGGCCTCTCCATAACTTCGCCGCATCCAGCGCCAGCTTCCGAGCTGTCTTACATTTACACCTTTTTCTACACCTAAAACAGGCGTAGAAAATGGTAAACCAGACGACCTCCTGACCCATCCCCTTTCCAGCCATGCTCACAATTTAAGACCTGGCGTGAGCGGGGAAAAATCCCAGATACTTTGTTTAATCTAATTTAGGTGTATTTCAGATTAATAAATGACCCCCATAATTCTTTCCTTCTTAGTTCTGTTTTGAAGTTCCAATCCTATTGTTTCTTTGAAAACACATGCAAAAATTGTAGCAAAAGGGAACCATGTCGACAAGGAAATTAACAAAGTAAAAAAGTACAAACATGCCAGGAAAGTACACTGATAGTATAACTGTCAAATTTTTTTTTTTTTACTATTGGATTTTGGTGATTAATATCACCTTGTTGGCCCTGTTTTAATTTCTGATTATTTAATAAATAACCCCAAAAAGCCACCTAAAAGTCCCCAGTATTGGCTATTGTTACCTGAGATAAAATCAGGTTGCTATGCTCCTTCCGTCTACCAGACATGAGGACGGAGCACGCTGCGTGCACTGGGAACTGATAGTGAGTCAGCATTGTAAGGGAATGTATAAAAAGCCAGGTTCTTCCTGACAGGAGATAACAGTGCTGGGCTGTGTGTGTGAACTTCTCCACATGCCTGTGCTTGGCAGACACTCCCTTAGCAGTGCAGGACAATGTGGCTGCTCAGTGTATAAATGACAGCCTTATCTGATAAGAGGAGAGCTTGTAGGAGGACTATAGGCTTCAGCCTGACCTGGGAACTTCACTGCAAGACCCCCCTATACAGAGCTGGTCTTCACTAACTTCACTGCAGGTGTCCTATGGATTAGCCTCAGGGCTGAGGGCAGCCATCTTAACAGAATAGTGAAATTGCAGTTTTATGCAGACTGGTTGCTAAGGGCTGAATCTTATTAAATATGGGGTAAGTAAGTCTAATAGTTATTGATTCAGGAATATTATCATATTAGTAACTACACATATGAAAACTGAAATTAAGGTCTAAATGTGACAGTTATCCTTGAAGTACTCCAAAGGCAGCACAACAAATGCATACCTGCCGTTAGATTATATGTTTTTGCTCACAATTTTGCCTATGTTTATAAAATAACTAAAAAAGCTCCATCTTTTGTTACAGAGGTCCAAACCCTTCACACCACCAGACTTATATAATACAATCCTAAGGGCTAGCAGCTGCCACTACTGATGAACTGCCCGACTATCTGCAGGTGTAATACAGCTATCAATCACTGATAACACCTCCTCCCTGTACCTATAGGTATTCAAAGGAGGTGAAAAAAAAGCTATCATATCAATGTATAAGTGACAGGTTTTACTGAATCTCTTCCCACTAAAAAATATATCAATCAGCTTTTTCTGCTCTACGGCATGGTGCTTTCAGATTGCACTGTATTTGGTGGTGACAGGTCCTATAAGATCTAGAAAGATCAACACTCTAGTATGTATTTAGTTATTACAATTCTGTAAGAAAGCAATACATAACACTAGAAAACTGGGCTCAAGGATGAATTAAGTTCATAACGGCATTCATTGGAAAATAATTAGGGATAAGCGAATCGACTTCGGAACCCGAGACTTTGCAAAGTAATAACTTCGGCTCATCTGAGCCAATATATTCTAATATCGCTCCGTACAGTATTGGACCGAAGTTTTATGCGACCTTCTCACTGTTTACCGCAGGAACAGTGACGTCACGACTTGTATCAACTGGCCTGGGCACGGCTAAGCTCCATTCAAGAGAACAGAACGTAGCCGCGCCCAGGCCAGTTGATACAAGTCGTGACGTCACTGGTCCTGCACTAAACAGTGAGAAGGCTGCTGCGGTCCAGGAGTGCCGTTGCTTTCTCCAACAGCTGATCGGAGGGGGTCCCGGGTGTGGGACTCCTGCCAATCAGATGCATATGATCTATCCAGGGGATAGATCTTCAGTTTAAACAAACTGCAGAACCCCTTTAATTTACACCTCTAGGACCCAATGGCATCATTTTGTAAATCTCATTTTATTTTGTTAGGACGTTAAAAGGCTTATAATTTTAGAAGCAATCTTTCAAAATAATTCCCAAAACCAACCAATTCAGTTCTTAGGTCACTTTGTGGGGCTTACATAATAGAAACCACCCATAAATGATCCCATTTTAGAAATTGCACCTCCCAAATGATTTAAAACTGAATTTAGATACTTTGTTAACTCTTTGAGTGTTTAAACATTTTACTTTTGGTTCAGATTTTCTCCAAAGAAGTGACCCCATTTTGGAAACCACACACATCAAGACATTTTTTGAGGAGTGTAGTGAATGCTTAAGACTCCACACGCCTTTTATACAATTTATAAACACTTGTTTGTGAAAATGGAAAATTACATTTTTTACAATAAAATACTGCTTTAGCCCCAAATTTTTATTTTCACAAGGGGTAACAGGAGAAAATGCACTGCAAAACTTATTTTCCATTGTATCCTGAATACACCCTACATGTGCATGAAAACTGCTGCATGGGAATCCTTTGCAAAGTCTTAAGGATTAATGGGAGGCTGACGTAGGTCCTATTTCTGATCATCAATGGGAGAATATTTTGGCCTACACTCTGTGGCTTTCATTATGTGTGGCGCAGCAGAGGTCACAGTTATTCCTTCTACATTAGGCATATAGAACTCCCCATCTACTTTTCAAAATGGGTATAAGAACTGACGCTAAATGTCCTAGATGGTCTTGCTCAGTATTGGGAGCACTATGGTCTGATGTGTTTACTCTTCTGGAAGGAGTCTATGCCATTCAGTTGTTAGGAGTCCTTAGGGTAGGACTTTTAGGGCATGTGGTAGATATCCCTACTGATGACATGTCCCAACTGGCCATTGCTAAGATTTTCTATTTCTCAAGGAAACTTATTGTGGAATATTGGTTGCAACCCACATGGCAGAATTGCTTAATATTACTAACAACATGATTCTAATGGAGTAGAAAGTATATTTGAAGATGCGTGCTCTTGGGAAGTTTGAGAAACAGTGAAATCCCTGGATAGCTAAGCCAGGATTGGATTCTGTGGCTTTGCTACATGCACAATTATTATTATTGTGGTGATGACAGATTACTAGGGTTCAGGAGACCTGTTGGGTGACTGCACGGAGGGGAAGTGGAGTGGGGAGGAGGGGGGGTTATATTGTGGTTGTACGAATTGTTTAGCACTGTTTCTCTTTTTTTCTTTGTCTTAAAAACCTAATAAAAAAGAAAAAGAAAACTGCTCTATGGGCATACTGCAGGACTCAGAAGGGAAGGAGCACCTATGGGTTTTAGAGGACATATTTTGCAGAGATAATTTTTAGCATCATGTTGTATTTGACAGGACGCTACAGTGGAGATGCCCAAGAAACTACTCCACTTTGGAAACTGAACCCTCAAGGAATTTTGCAAGGGATGTAGTGAGCATTCTGCTCCTACAGGTGATTTCCAGAAATGAATGTGTAATGGTGGGTGAAAAGTGAATATGTAAGGCTTCTTTCACACTAACGTTATGAGTTCCAGCAGGCTGTTTGGGCAGAGAACAGCCTGCCGGAGCTCTCTGGATCAGGCATTGCTAGATGTTACTGCAATGCCTGTCGACCCACTGACTATAATATTCTAATTGCTTAAAATCATGTCCAGGTTATGGCCATACTGTACATTGGTGTGTGGTACAAAACATTTGCAATCCAATACTGCCTAAATTGTGGCGCTTTTTTTTACAATCCTGAGAATAGGTCATCAAAATAATCACTGCACAACCCCTTTAAATGATTTGGCCATATACCTGCATATTAGAGTTGCACTGGGTATCGAAGTATCGATACCCAATTGATACTTTTAGACCCGGATCAATTCGATACTGGGTTTTACTATTTAACAATACAAGGCTGCGCAGCCTAGTATCAGTTAGAGAACATGGCACTCGCCGGTCTCAGCGTGCACCATGTTCTCCTCAGCAGCACAATGGAGAAAGGAGGAGGGAGTCTCTCCCTCCATCCCCACTGTGCCGCTGCCACCAATGGCAATGAGGAGGAGTGGAGGGGCTGTGGCCACTGCGCCACCAATGAATAAAATTAACCCATTAATATAAGTGTAGGCAGTGAATACTGGCGGCGGTATTACATACCGGCCTCTATGAAAGGGCACAGCAATCCCGTGAACCGCGGCAATTAGCCCCTCAGGTGCTGCACCTGAGGGATTAATTGACGGGCATCGCAGTGCCCTGTCATAGAGGCTGGATGCTGGATATGTGATACCGCCGCCAGCACCCGCTGCCTACTCTTAAATTAATGGGTTAATTATATTCATTGGTGGGGCAATGAAAGGGCTAATAGTTAGTAAGTAAAAAAAAAAAAATATTTAAAAAACACCAAAATACTCAAAGTTTAAACCGCTCTCTTTCCCAATGTTACATATAAAATATATAAACAATAAAAAAAAACATATTACATGTCGCCACGCCCCCGAAAAAGTGCAAACTATTAAAATATAAAAAAATATCTCCTTTGTAGTGAATGCCGTAACAGAAAAAAAAAAAACGTGCAATTCACTATTTTATAGTCACCCTGTCCTCCCAAAAATAGGATAGGGCTGTTCTATTATGGACAGGACGTTCCATAAAATACGGAAGGAACACGACTTTTTTGGCATTTTATTTTTTTCCCGTGGTATCAAGTATCGCAATACTTTTTTATGGTATCGAAATCTAATCAAAATGTTGGTATTGTGACAACCCTATTGCATATAGTCAGATTCTGTGTGCCAACATTTTTTGCTGTAGGTTCTAGAAATTGGCATCACCATGGATGTCAATAAGGGCTCGTTCACATCCCCGTTTCCCCTTTCCGTTCTCCGGCTCTGTTAAGGAGCAAGAGAATGGAAAGGACGGATTCTGCAGATAACTGACACCTAACTGAGCGTAACGGAGCGTAAAGACCCCATAGACTATAATGGGGTCCGTTAGGTGTCCGCTCAGAACATGATTTTTGAGTGGAGACGAAAGTCCTGCATGCAGGAACCCCGAGGACGGAACTCAATGCCGGAAAAGAATAACGCTAGTGTGAAAGTACCCTTAAAGAAATAGTAGCATTCTCTGTCTGGATACAGTGGCTGCCTCACCAGGCGGATTCCAGAGGTGGAACTTGCATCCATTAGACCTGTGATGGCTAATCTCCGGCACTCCAGCTGAGGTAAAACTATGACTCCCAAGATGTACACTTGCTTGGTTGTTCTCAGAACTCCATGGAAATGAAGCATGCTGGGAGCCGTAGTTTCACCACAGCTGGAGTGCCGGAGGTTAACCATCACTGCATTAGACATTTATGGCATGTCCTCTGAATAAGCCATAAATGTGTAAAACAGGAATATTGTTTTAATGCAAGAATGCGTGGAGCGAACTCTATCTGACAAAGCATGCACATTTTCCATGCTGAGATTTACATTTATGAATAGTGATATGTTTGTCTTGTTACAGATAAGGCTACTTTCACACTAGCGCTTCTGTTACAATAATACCACTGCATGCATCCATCATGAACGGATCCGGTTGTATTATGTCTTCTATATCCATGACGGATCCATCTAGAACACCACTGAAAGTCAATGGGGGAAGGATCCGTTTTCTATTGTGCCAGATTGTGTCAGAAAAAACACGGCAGGCAGAGTTTTGGTGTCCGCCTCCAGAGTGGAATGGTTTAATGGTGACTAAACGAAGGCAAACTGATACATTCTGAGCGGATCCTTTTCCATTCAGAATGCATTAAGGCAAAACTGATCTGTTTTGGACCACTTTTGAGAGCCCTGAACGGATCTCGCAAATGGATAGCCAAAACGTTAGTGTGAAAGTAGCCTAACAAAATAGACATTAACATATACAAACGTGAAAACGCGTAACTAACTACTCACTTTTTGCCCTCCCAGGAAGCTGAGTTGGTTTAGAGGTTCCTTGATCCAGTCCTAGAATATCAGGTGGATCCATGGGATTTCCCAAGTACAACCTTCAGGGCAAAGCAGACAACATAAAGTATATGCATAAAATAACTTACAAAACTAGTTGCATCTCAACATGATAAAAGACTAACACATTCTAAAAGCAAAATGAAATACATGAATCTAAATACTATCTAAACAGTTAACTTTTGTAATACCCTTTGGCCCCTTTCACATGGGCGAGTTTTTCGTGCGGGTGCAATGCGTGAGGTGAACACATCGCACCCGCACTGTATCCGGACCCATTCATTTCTATGGGGCTGTGCAGATGAGCGGTGATTTTCCTGCATTGGTTTTGCGTTGTATGAAAATCGCAGCATGCTCTATATTGTGCGTTTTTCACGCAATGCAGGCCCCATAGAAGTGAATAGGGCTGTGGGAAAATCGCAAGCATCCGCAAGTGCATATGCTGTGCGATTTTCCCGCATGATTGCTAGGAGACGATCGGGATGGGGACCCAATCTTTATTATTTTCCCTTATAACATGGTTATTAGGGAAAATAATAGCGTTCTTTAATACAGAATGCTTATTTAATGGACAATTGAGGGTTAAAAAAAAATAAAAAAAATGAACTCACCTCCTCCAGGTGCCGGTCTCCTGTTCTCTCTTCAGCTGTGGGTAAAGGACCTGTGGTAATGTCACTCAGCTCATCACATAGTGATGGACCATGTGATTGGACCATGTGATGTGACGTCACCACAGGTCCTTTACCCACAGCTGAAGAGAGAACAGGAGACCGGCAGCTACACGATCAATTGGAGGAGGCGAGTTAATTTTTTTTATTTTTAACCCTCATTGTCCTTTTACTAAGCATTCTGTATTAAAGAATGCTATTATTTTCCCTTATGACCATGTTAGAAGGGAAAATAATAAAATCGACATAACACCTAACCCAAACCCGAACTTCAGTGATGAAGTCCGGGGTTCGGATCTGGGTATCAAACATGACGATTTTTCTTACGCACGTGCAAAACGCATTAAAACAGTTTGCACTCGCGCAGAAAAATTTCGCATTTTCCCGCAACGCACCCGCTGCTTATGTGGCCGTCACACGTGACGCCTGTGTGAAAGAGGCCTTTTACTACTTCTTTACCAGAGTAGTTTGCCAAACATCAATTAGTGACAATTAGAACATAACAGGGCTTTATCACTAATATATAGACACAGGAACATTTTCTCTATTGTACCAAGTGACAAATAATTTAACATTTTTTTAATCTTATAATTTATATTAAAAGGGTTATCCTATGATTGAGGCTGCTGGTGGCAGTTGAAGGATAGAACTGAGAATGTATGTCAACCTCAGCGAGATGGGCAGAAAATGGGAAAAGAAAAATGGCAAACAGCAGGTGGCGCTATACAGACAGATTTCAGTGAATAACTCAGTGGCTATCCTTAAGAATAAGGATGACAAACAGATCAAAACAAAAGAATAACCATTTAATGACAATTTAAATTTTGTCTTTTTATTTTTTACTCCCACCTTCCAGGACCCATAACTTTTTTACTTTTCTGTTCACATTGTCTTTTGAGGGCCTATGTTGTTGTGGGACAAGTATTTTAAATTACATCATTTTATTAACTACATCTTGTACTGAAAAAATGGGAACAAAAACTGTCGGGTGAAATAAAATAAAAAATACACATTTACTAGAAGGTTTTTTTTGGCCTTCATTATAAGCTAAAAACGTCACAATAAGCTTATTTTACAGGACAGTACTATTACGATGATACCAAATTTATATACTTTTATTTTGTTTTACTACTTTTGAAAAAGAAAAAACATTTGACAAAATAAAAATATTCTTTGCATCACCATATTCTGATACATTTTTATATTTCCGTCTAAAGAGGTATGTGAGGGTTTGTTTTTTGTGGGTCGAGCTCTAGTTTTTTAGTACCATTTTTGGGTACATATAACTTTTTGATCACCTTTTACACCTTTTAGTTTTTTTTTGGTAGGGACAAGGTGACCAAAAATGGAGAACTGCTAATTTTTAAGCATTCACAGCACAGGAAAAATATTTTAACAGTTCAGACATTTTAAGACACGGCAATGCCTATTATATTTATCTTTTTATTATTATTTTATTATGTAAAATTGGAACATATTTGAATTTTAACCCCTTCTACCCCAGGCCAGTTTTCACCTTCCTGCCCAGGCCTATTATTGCCAATCTGACATGTCACTTTATGTGGTAATAATCATGGAATGGTTTTAGTTATCTAACTGACTGATCTAACGGAGATTGTTTTCTGGTGACACACTGTACATGTTAAATTTGGGTCCATTTTTTTTCCTTTACTTATTAAAAAAAATCTAAATTTACAGAAAATTTGGAAAAACTTACAATACTCTAAATTTGAATTTCTTTGCTTTTAAGAAAGATAGTAATACCCCAACATTCCCCATAAGTCTACTTTCTGTTGGCAACATTTTGTAAATGTCATTTTTATCATTTTATGACGTTAGAGAGCTTAGAATTGTTGAGGCAATTTTTAAATTTTAAAGAAAACTTCCAAAACCATTTTTTAAGGACCAAGTCAGTTCTAAAGTGATTTTGAGGGGCTTACATAATAGAAACCACCCATGATTTACCCTACTAGAAACTGCACCCCTCAAATTATTCAAAACCTATGTTACAAACTTTGTTAACCCTTAAGGTGTTTCACAAAAATTAAAGGAAAATGGAGGTGAAATTAAATTTTTATTTTTTTTTTGTAGATTGTGTATGTTAAGCAATTTTTTCTTGCAAAACAGCAAGGGTTAACAGCAACATAAACCTCAATATGCATTACTCTCTTTCTGCAGTTTGCAGAAACACCCTATATGATTGTAAACTGCTCTATGGGCACATGGCAGTGGTCAGAAGGGAAGGAACGGCATATGTTTTTTTAGAGGGCAGATTTTGCAAAAAAGTTTTTTGGGCCCCATCTTGTTTTTTTTTTTACATGAGGTACCCCTACAGTGGAAACCCATAAAAAAGTGGCCCATTTTGGAAACTACACCCCTCAAGGAATTTAATAAGGGGTGTACTAAGTACTTTAACCTCAAAGGCATTATATAGAATTTAGAAACATTTGGCTCTGAAAATAAAAAAATTTATTTCGTACAATAAAATGTTGCTTTAGCCCCAATTTTTCATTCTCACAAGGGGTAATTATATAATAATTTGTTACCAATTTTCTACTGAATACAGCAACACCCAATATGTGGTTGTAAACTGCTGTAAGGGCACACCACAGGATGGGAAGGAGCACCATATGGCTTTTGCAGTGCAGATTTTGATGGATTGTTTTATAGGCAACAGGTTGGTATTGCACAGTCTCTGGGGTACCAGTATAGCTATTTTTGACAACCAAACATTTTTATCCATGTGAAGACTTATTTTTTGCCATCGTTATTGGCTCTATTTTGGAGCAAATACAACTTTTGGATTATTATTTTTCGGGTGATTGTCTTAGGTAGGAGCTAATTTTTTGTGAGATGAGATGACAGTTTTATTGGTACCATTTTTGGCACATATGACTTTTTTTTCCCTTTTTTGTGAGGCTGTTTTGACACCGTTTTTAGTTATTTTTGCAGCGTTCACCTGATGGGGTGGATCATGCGATATTTTTATAGAAACCTTTGATTTGGACACGGCATTACCTAATATGACTATTTATTTTTATTTTTTTTTCACAATTCAATATGACTTAATTATGGGAAAAGGGTGCTTTTTTACCTGGAACTTTTATTTTTTTGTTGTGTAAAACCCTTTTTTTTAACTCTGTTTTGTCCCACTTTGGGACTTCAACTTTTGTGGGTCTGATCCCCTCTGTAATGCATTACAATACATGTGTATTGTAATGCATTGCCTGTCAGTGTATTACCAGTGTAATACACTGACAGCCTTCTTGTGATTCCCAACCAGGTAATGAAATAGTTCTCTGCTTGGAAAAAAAAAATTATCCTGTAAATCTGGGAAGGGCTTGATAAGAAATAGTATACTCTATTGAGCCCTGCTGCAGACTAGGTGCATAACATAAGGGTATTCTAAAGAGCCACATATAGGTGCCATAGGGTGAAATGGAGAGAGTACTTGACCAAATACCAAATGTTGAGGGAGTGAAAAACAACTGGGTTAGTAATAAACAAGTGCTGGGAGGGGATCCACAGTGTATTGGGACTGGATTGCATTCCGGGACTTCCAAACCAAGCCATAAAGGCAGTTCTCTAGTAACGTGATAAAGAGCCAGCTGGGCTGTCTGGTAGTATTTAATCATATTAAGGACCCCAACCCACCATTCAATTTTGTGTCAATACAGAGTTGCACTATAGACTCTAGGGACACCTCCTGTCATATTTATTAACCAACCTCTGGACTATCCAGAGGTAATGATTCAGAATCCAGACAAGAAGCACATGGAGGAGGTGAAGTAACTTAGATAAAGTCCATGTACCCCCCTTCCCCCACCCCCCATAATGAGTGACAGGTTTCTTTCCCATACAAAAGAAAAAAAACGTATAAATCATAGTCTGGGGCGGAGGTGGCGGGAACAGCAAGCCTTTTTAGATAGGTTGGACTCATCTCCCTCATGGCACTGGCACGCTGCGGAGTTTGCCTTGTTATTACTCTAAGAGCAGTGACTGCCATCACAGAAGTGACAGTCCGCTGAAATCAGGAGATCTGTCACTACATTATGTTACCCCAACAAGGGCTGCATAGTGCAGGTGACATGTTCCCTTTAAATAGAACCCGTCTGCAACGTTAAGTAGACTAGAAGGTCTCAGAAAGCAGCACATGATGATGCGCTCTAAAGAGATTCAAATACAGATGCAAAACAAAGTCACTGAAATTCACCAGTCTGGAAAAGGTTACAAGGCCGTTACTAAGGCTCAGGGACTCCAGCGAACCACAGTGAAAGGAACCACTGCTGACCAAAAGATTACAAAGGGTGGTCTCACATTTGCCAAAAAACATCCAGCTGTCCCCCAACACTGTTGGGATAATATTCTGTGCAGTGAAAAGGGAACTTTTTGGAAGACATGGGTCCTGTAACTTATGGCAAAAAGATAACAGCACATTCCACCATACAACATGAATTCTGCTCTCTATTACAAAGTTCTGAAGGAGAATATCCACCCAATCAATTGAACCCAAAGTTCAAGCACAATTGGGTTATGCAGCAGGACAATGATAAGCAGCACACAATCGAGTGCACAACTGGCTCAAACGAATAATATTAAGGTTTTGGAGTGGCCAAGTCAACGTCCTGACGTAAATCCCTTTGAGATGCTGTGGTAAGACCCTAAACAGGCAGTTCATGCCAGGAAACACTCCAACATAGCCGAATTAAAACAATTTTGCAAACAGTGCGCCAAAATTCCTCCGTAGCGATGCGAAATACTCATCCCAAGTTATTGCAAACATTTGATTGCAGTTGTAACTAGCAAGGGTAGCACAACTAGTTAGTCATTTTAGGGAGGAAATTACTTTTTTACATTGGCGATATAGGTTTTGAATAAATCTTTTATCTTCCATAAATGGAATGATAATTTAAAAGATTCATTTTGTGTCTACTTGTGCTGTCCTTATCTTACATTAAAATAGTTGAATGAGCTGAAACATTTGAATGGGACAAATGAGCAACGAAAGAAGAAAATCGGGTGATAGGCAAATACGTTTTCACAGCACTGTACATCATTAATAAGACTGATTCCCAGGAAGCCAAGCCCGCCCAACATCCACTGTAATGGAAAGTGTGACATCAATGTAGTGACCACTGAAGAAGGTAACAGGACCATCAGGCCTCAGATTCGAAGATGGACAGTCTGCAGAATCTTTTTTCTTAAAATATGCATCAGAGAAGTGAGTTATTTCTGTTATAAAGCGTATAGGTACACTGTTATGACCAACAGATAATCCTTTCTACCTTCTCCGTTAGGAATAGCTCTCACTCTTATTGGTCACAGTTTAGCTCTTTTGACAGTTGGGAGTGAAGGATTGCTTTAATTTTGCCTCTAGAAGACTAACATGGGCTTCTAACATATATTGGTGGGCTAAGACATTTCTTTTTATGTGCTACCTTGTAGATAAGGACTTTTTATGATCTTCTCAAAAGGTCACTGAAGGCTTAACTGAGAGCTTAAGTGCAAAGTATTCTTTTCAATAGGTCTTGAAGGAATGGAAAATCTCAGAGAAGGAGAGAAGAGGGTCATTAAGAGTCCATTTTGTACTTTAGCAACGCAGTATATGGGAGATACAAGTGAGCAACATAGGATAATGATTTTGTCACAGGACTGTGGAGAAAAAATTGAAAAGAGAACGGGATGGTAAAGTATATTAAAGAAGCACTGCCCTGTAGGGAGGTAAAGGAGCAGGGTTAAAGCAGCAAATAATGACCAATAGGACACAAAGTCCTAGGAATAATGCTGTTATGTAGGGGCTCCAGAAGGGAAGGGAGGAAGGTTAGAGCAACAGAGGGTACGCATCAACTTAAATATGCAAAAAGACAGTTCAGGGTGTCCAAACATCAGGTTCTAGGAGACTTGGCTGCTGAGCAATAAATCTTGGCATGTGAAGCTGGACTGGAGCGTTCAAAAGGGGTCAGAGGAGACAGAGAGACAAAGCACAGCTTAGACTACTTTCACACTAGTGTTTTTGCTGGATCCGGCAGGGTGCAGCAAAAACACTTCCGCTACTGATAATACAACCCCTGCGTCCGTTATGAACGGATCTGGTTGTAATATCTTTAACATACCCAAGACGGATTCGTCATGAAGTCCATTGAAAGTCAATTGTGGACGGATCCATTTTCTATTGTGTTAGTGATCAGTCCCCGTTGACTTGCATTGTGGGTCATGAACGATCTGTTTTGCTCCTCATCTCAGGACGTATAAGAACGGAACGGGATGCATTTTGGAGCACTCCGTTCAGTTACATTTTGTCCCCATTGACAATAAATTGGGACAAAATAGAGGAATTTTGTCCGGTACTGAGACCCTATGACGGATATCAATATAGGAAAATATTAACGCTAGTGTGAAAGTAGCCTTAGATAAGCAGCGAGGGATCACTGTGTGGACTGTATCAGTAGGTTTGTAAATGTGAGTTTGAAGGAAAATCCACATTGGTATTTAATATTTTTTGCTAGGAGCACTTCTAAATAGGGGTTTATGGCTTAGTGTTTTGCTATAGTAGAAAGTGCCAAATTAGCTGGTATTCAAGGCCTTAAAAGACCATTGCAGGATGCTAAGAGAAGCTGGTCTATGGTGCGGTGACAGTGATACTCTATGACTATGTATGGTGTGGAACTATTGGGTTTGTGCTTTGTCAAGGCACTATGATATGGTCCATCAGAAGCCCCTAATTTTGAATGTTAGGCATAAGTTCCTGGAATAAGGGTACTTTCAAACCAGCGTTAGAAGAATCCGGAAGGCAGTTCCGTTGCCAAAACTGCCTACCGGATCTGGAAATCCGTATGCAAATGGTTATCTTTTTCTGAATCCATTACACTTTTGCATTGAAATACCAGATCCGTCTTTCCGGTATCATTCGGAATAACGGATCCGGTATTTAAATTTTTTCAAAGCTAGAAAGAACTGCGCATGCACAGACTGGAGAAACGGCAGTGCAGCAATTTCCGGAACACTTTGTACCGGATCCGGCATTAAAACATTTTAATGGAAATTAATGCCGGATCTGGCAAGTGCGGTAGTGTTCCGGGATTTTGTCTGGAAAAAATACTGAAGACATCCTCATGCATACTGAATGGATTGCTTTCCATTCAGAATGCACTGGGACAAAACTGATGCATTTTTTCCGGTATTGAGACCCTTTACCGGATTTCAATACCGGAAAAGAATAACGCTAGTGTGAAAGTACTCTAAGGCATTGGCAGTCATTTGTAGGTTGTGGACTCGGAGTCTTCTGATGAACAGACTGCATTAACTTTGGGTGCCATGTTATCAAAGTCTTCCATCAAGTTCTATTCTGGGGGCTCTAGAGCTGAGGATGGGAAGATTTATCTTGTCAAGTGGGTTTTGGCTCAATTTTGCTGGTGTACCTCTACATGGAAGTGTGCTCTGTATCTGACTTTTGCTGTGGGTAGTGTGGCATCATGGTTGGCAAAAGGAAAAGGCAGCAGGCATGCAGTTTCGTGAAGATTTACAATAGATATCTTGCTTGCTATTTTAGAAGAATCTCAATGCACCCACAGATTTTGTGACTCTTTGAGAACATGACTGTTTTTGGCTACAGCCAGTTTGCGCTGAAGCAAGAACTTTTAAAAAGTATGGTAGATAGTATGCATTAGCGACCACAGAGGGGAAAACATTAGGGCATGCCCTAGTTTGGTCAGAGCTATGTCTTCAGTTCAGGCTGTAAGGGATCTTTTATGTTAGAATATAGGTTCCAGGTTGGCTTAGCAGCAGGTACAGACTGGGTAAAGACGGGAGCAGTGCTGGAAGTGTTAGAGACAACAGTCCTGCGCCAGTTCTACCAGCTAGATATTATGTAACACTGAAGGGGTAGTCTTTTATGGTATGATTGGTAACTGTTAATATTGTATTTTTAGCCAGCTTTAGTGACGAACCACATCTAGTCTAACGTCTACAAGACCTGGACACTACATTTTATACCCAGCAGAGGGCACTGCAGGAAAAAAAGTATAAATGTAACAGCTTGGTAACTAAGAATATCCAGCAAAGTGACCCATTTGAAATCAGCCTGGGGCAACTGAATTTTTTAAGAAAGGAATTGATCATGTATGATTTATATCATGCATTAATACTTTATATAATCTAAAATATCTGAAGTAAAATGGAGCATCTTGCAAACTGTTGTGCAAAAAAGATGGTGTACATGCAAATCCAAAATTATTAAGGGGTATCCCACATAAAGCATTGCTATTGAATGAATAGGCCACTTTAGATGAAGTATTATTGTAATATACATGCAATAAAAATATTGGGGGACATTTACCAAATGTGTTACACCAGTTTTTTTTGGCATAAAATGTCGCAATTGATGGTGTGAAGCCGCTGTTAAGAAGAATTTTGCGACATTTGTCTGCCGACACCATCCTGTGCCACTTTCAGAAGTGGAATGAAAACGTTTTCCTTTGAGATCACTTTTGTGACACATTTATGAAGGGAGACTTTTTAAAAAGTCTCAATGAAGGCGCACTTTTACTGAAATAGGTGCAACCCAATTGCATATGGACCAAATTTATTATTACATTTTCTCTCTGGTAATGCCTCCTGTTGTCTATCCTTCTGATCTGCCTTCTCCTGCTTTCAGGGTGGCCTAAAATGATTACTAGCTTTCCTTCTCCACCCCCTCCGTGCCAGTATAGTCATCCCATAGTGAAGCTCTAAGTGAGGGGCTATTCTGTATACAGACATGAAATACTGTAATCCATCCGGGAAGAAGCGGGGGCTTAATGGACTGCTGTCCGCCCACAGAAAGGAAAGTCCTCCAGATAAGTGTGCAAAATTATTTTATAAAGAGTTTTAAATTCATGGTTTAAACCTTATGGATCAACCTGGTCCATATGTGAGGCCCACTGGGGCCAAGTGCCAGGGCTCAATCTGAAGAAAGGAATAAATGTCAGAGACCCTACCGAATCCGTACATTTTACATTAGACAAGAGTAGTATTCTATTGCTCCATCAGTTAAATGGAACTGGTTTGACTACAAACGTATAGTAAGCTGCTACTTAATTCACAAATTAAAAAAGAGGGTGGAGATTCACCTCTCTGTCAAAGAGCAATGAACATTAGGACGCATGGCCATATTATGGATCTGTCTGTAATACAGCTTCCACGGAAATCCACACTGTACTCATGTCTGCTCCCAATTTTATGTGGAGGCATAATGTTTTTTATTTAACAGATTCTGTGCAAAAAAAAAAAAGGTTTACCAAATCAGGGTCTGTGTGCCAGAAGTGAACACAATTAAAGGGGTATCCCCCTAACTTATAACATGGTGGCATATGGCTAGAAGTCATCACTTTACAATCAGTGGAGGTCCAACTTTTGGGAATGAACGGGCCTTAGAGCTGGCGTAGGGAAAAGCAGCAGCAACTGAGGTCAGACACCCAGAAATCATAAAATAATGGTATATTCTGAGATAGGAATACCATGTAAAAGCTCATGAAAGGTGGAAGCAGGGGCATCAGACAGAAGACAGCATTACAACGCTTAACATGCACTGCAGAGTGTCCTCAGATGGAGAGCTAACGGACAGCATATGCTAAAAAAGTGATCAATTAAATGGATGATCCAATAATATCTTGTGACGGGTAAAGAAAAGGAGATCATGTTTTATCATTCAATGAGACTGAGATATCATGAAGGATCACTGTCTCTACCTAATGTCCCCATAATTGTCACATTATCAAAAGAAATCATTTAAAAATGTATAAACTTTTAAACAGAGTTTCTAGTTATGTTTCATTTATAAAGCACCAACAATTATATTGTCCTTAACATTGCTATGGAACAAAGTAACCGATATTTGATTTCCACATTGTTGCTAAAAATACTATGAGCTACATCTGGAAAACGTCATACAACATAAGTGCCGTATACGTGTATAGCCCTGGCACAAGGAAGTCATTTCTCTGTTTCTGTTCATTTGCCACCAAATAGAGGTATAAAGAAATAAGTAAATCAGGTCAAACATACAGGCATGGTCAGCTGCATGTTACAAATGATTCATATTTCTGGAAATTTTTCCTTACTCGTCAATCCTGTCAGGGAAGCCCCAGCAATGAGCAGGCACAGTGTCTCCATGACCTGTGTGGATGAAGCTGTTCTTTAGAGGCCGACTAATATCATGAGCAGACAGTCCGGCTACAGAGGTCACTGCGTTCCGTGGAAACTGACCAACATTCAACGTTCGTTTGTTCTGACCTCTCCACCAGTAATTCTCAGCCCTGTGGGAAAGATAAATGCCATGAGACATCAAGCAACGCTGAGTAACGCAATATATCCTCAAGCGGGGCCCCGAGCCACCCGAATATCACGGCTGAAATAGCCTTTTCTCATTTGGAGACCTAAATCTATCGATCAGAAAAGAGCGATCAAGGTTTTACCAGCAGTTGTCCTAAAACCTCCAGCAATTCAGGTCCACACTTCTGGAGTGATTACGTGTTCAGTTTGTGCGATTAACTCTTTGCCCAATTAACACGTGGGTACACGCATAGTAAAGAGTGAGTCAGCCCTTCTTCCTGTCATCCCGAGAGACACGCACAGACAGAGTACTACTCCTGAATATCTGTCACAAGCACTGCTTGCTGGCTCCTATGGAATTCCACACATCGCTTACTAATTATCTGGCTGAAATTGAGTGGCCACGGGCAAGACATGACAGGTATCCACTTCCGAAAAGGTTTATACTTTCCAGAAGAACGGAAATGAAGCCCCCACCTGGAAAGTAAAGTGTTACACTAGTTTCCCTCCTACACACCTTGTCAGGTACAAAGTTGCACGCAACTCTACTCAAAGTACATAATGTGTTCAGGAGTCTGTAAAAAGTCAAGCAAAATCTCTCCACTTACTAATCAGTTTCTGAATAATGGCAAAAATGTCACCAGACAAGGTTGGGGAGAAGTAGTAGTAGATATAGTGAATGCAGAATGGAGGTGAGGAGTGAGTCACATATTCATTCACAGGAATCTATGGCACTGTGAAAACCGTATGTACATGTGTAGGCACTCATCAGATATTGGATATTACAAATGAATGACAAAATAATAATACACATATGTCAACGCTACGATCAGCACACACACACTGTACCTGTGACTTTTCTGTGCAGTTCATTCCACAATCTGACATTAATGACATGTAGCAGCACTTCACTATAACGTCAGTATTAAGGTTACTTACGGAGGCCAGGAGTCTAATAAGCAATGTCCCCTGTCCTCTTCCACCTTCACTCGTAACCCATCCCTTCTGTGAAGATCAGCTCACCGCTGTGTAGCTGCCAGCAGGAATGGGAGCAGTGTGTGGGTGTGTAAGAGTGTATCTAAGCTGCAGCACGCCATTGGTACACAGGCAGGGTCAAAGGAAATGAGTGCATTTAAGTTCGTTGATCTGCATTTAACCCATTCCTTGGCAGGGACACCGCTTTAGTCATACGAATGCAGCACTACAAGCAGGAGACATCCTGGCTGTTATGAACAGGAAAAAGTGACCTGCAAAGTGGTGATGGAAGATAGGTAACGCAATCTGCTCACGTCAGTGCAATATACAATGATTCCTGCTGAATTATCACTGTACATTGCTCCTGTGTTACAAGAGGCCTCGCCTTAACCATTTGTCATACAAACCTGAAATGATAATATGAAGCCACACATTTCATATTGGATTATATTCCAAGTCCTTTCCCCTGTAAAACCAGTAGCCTCCAAAGCCACACACTGCATACTTCAAAGACACTACAATCTGCTGTCTTTTAGAGAAACCCAGCTTAAGGTGGCCGTATACATTAGTCTAAAGTTGATCAAATCAGAATATTTCAACCAAAACGATCAGGTGAAACTTTACAACAAATGATCGTTAAAGCCTACCGATGACAGACAATCATCATCTGAAATGATCTTTCCTTCAAAGAAAGAACGTTCATGAGTGAAAGATCTTTCAAAGAAGCTTCCCAGAAAGATCTTTCATTCACCACCCGGTTTCATTGAATATGAATGGGCAGTTTGAATAATTGTAATGGCCAGTATGGAGTAAAGATTGTATGGCCGTGTCTGTCTCCAGACAGGGACGGACTAGAAACTTAAAGTGCCCATGGAAAAACAAAAACTAACTGGCCCCATATTGTAGGCAGGTCCAAAGGTGGGGCAACACAAGTAGGTGGGGTCAACAATACCATGGTGCAAAATACCATCCCAGAAGAACCAAATAACACAGTGTAGCACAATATACTGCCCAAAAATCTGCCATCTTCCGTCCTCCTCCAGTCATCAATGGAGCAGTGGATTCAGGGGGGGAGGTTGAATTCTGGAGGGCATGTGTGGTCGCTGGCTGGGTACATGAGTACCTGATTCTCACAGCATTAATTACTGTTGAGAGCTCTTTATGTATCCGGTCAGTGGCAGAGAGGAGGACTTGGGTGGCCCACTGGGGCATCAGCCCACCAGGAAATTTCCCTGTGGGGTCTATGGACAATTCACCCCTGTCTCAAGATCATTGGTTGTTCAACTGCTATTCAACCATCTTCTCTAATATGTATGGCCAGCAGTAAAATCAAATCCTAATAGTAAAGTGGCCAAATTTGTCGAAATGCTTCCCCTCACCTCTGAGCATAATAAGGTTTATGTTCTGCTTTCTGCTTTTTTTTTTTGCGGTTTTCCATATAGGAAAATTATATAGTAGAAAGTATTGTGCATTTTCAAACCGCCCCCCTATGTACTTTTCCTCATTGAAAATATATGAAATGAAATGGCCGGGCTACATTCTGACTTTTGTTGCGCAACCATTGTGTTACTGTTGGAGTTGCATTACTTTTTGTGTTACTTTGCCATTCAGTGGAATAACTTAAGTTGTGTAATGACCTGCATTGCACAACGGCTTCATCTCATTTCCGTTGAGAGACTACTAAAGCAGAGCCCTGACCTCGCCATTAGGTCCTGTTCATGCTTGTATTTGGATGCAATTTATTTTGTAGCCAAAGCTGGGAATGGATCTCAAAAAAGAAATTGTCCAAATTTACCTCTTCTCTTTGTGGATTATAGTCCTTGGAAAGAAAACACTCATCTTGGAAAAACTGCATTCTTTTCTGTCCACACGGGATAGATATGCTGCTGATTTGCACGTGGCAAATCTGCACAGTTTTGCAACACCAGCAAAGAAGATGAGAATTTTAAGATGTCTAGTCCACAAGCTGCGGAAAAAACTGTCACTGACGTTCCCGCGACAGGTGGCAGGAGATCGGTGAGACTGACAACACGAGATTTGATCTGACAAGTTTTCCGTTTGGATCAAATGACGTCTGTGTTGTTTCTGGTGCTTGCCACACCTTCTTTCCTCAGGTATGGCTATTAGGGTCATTTAACCTTTTCTATCTATAGTTTCTTCTCCCACAACCGCAAAAACCGTCATTTTTTTGTTTGTTTGTGTGCAGCCATGGATCCTATTACTGCACTGGCAAGTCAGCTGCAAGGGCTATCTTTGGAGGTAGCTGACCTCCGCACGACAGTCTCGCAGATGCAGAGATCACAGGCTGTTGCTCCTGGTGGTAGTTGGAGGAGACCAGGCCTATCTGGAGCCTACAATTGCCCTCCCAGACAGATTTTCTGGGGGACCTGATAATTTCATTTTGTTTAGGGAGGCGTGCAAACTGTATTTTAGGGTACGTCCACACTCATCTGTGGATGAGAAACAGCGAGTCGGTGTGGTTATTTCCTTGCTTAAGGGGGGTGAGCAGTCATGAGCTTTTTCTCTGCCAACTGGCTCGCAGTCTCTCCGGTCAGTAGATGAATTTTTCTAAGCTTTGGGTCTTATCTATAATGATCTGGATCAGACCTCTCTATCCGAAACCAAGCTGCGTGGCCTTATAAAGCATGAGTGTTAACCCTACTACATCTGTACATTTTTTTCTGTTTTAACTACTAAGACATTACCCTCTTTTATATATGATTTCGCTGGTGTATTTTCTGACAGTGGATGCCAGGATTTACCTCCACATCAGGAATATGAATGTCATATTCCTCCTTATTCCTGGAGCTAAGTTGCCAAAATCTAGATTGTATAACCTTCCTTGACCTGAAAGACTGGCCATGAGAGAGTATATTGCTGAGAGTTTGGCTAAAGGACACATAAGACCTTCCAAATCTCCAGTGGCAGCAGGGTTCCTTTTTCTTAAAAAAAAAAAAGGATGGAGGTCTTCGGCCATGTCTGGATTTCTGTGAACCCTCTTCCTTTGATTCCTGATTTGTTTAACCAGATTGTTGGTGCCAAGGTGTTCTCCAAGTTGGACTTAAGGGAGGCATATAATCTGGTTAGGATCAAGGAGGGGGATGAATGGAAGATGGCTTTTAATCTACTGCGTATAATCTACTGAGGGGGCACTTTGAGAACCTGGTCATGCCTTTTGGGTTGACCAATGCTCCTGCGGTTTTCCAGCATTTTGTGAATGAAATTTTTCATCACCTTGTGGGGAGGTTTATAGTCATGTATTTGGATGACATTCTAGTTTATTCTCCAGACGTGGAGATACATCAGGATCACGTTAGACAGGTGTTACATATCCTAAGAGATAATAAATTGAATGCAAAATTAGAGAAGTGTGTTTTTGCTGTACACGAGGTGCAGTTTTTGGGCTACCTGCTGTCATCTTCAGGTTTTCGAATGGATCCCGAGAAAGTCTGTGCTATTGGACTGAGACCGACCCGAAAATCTGAAGGCTCTTAGGCGGTTTTTGGGGTTCACCAAGTATTCAGTACTTATTCAGAACTATTCGACAATAGTAAATCCTTAACTGATATGACTAAGGAAGGGACAGATGTTTTAGTGTGGTCTGATTCGGCATTGCAAGCCTTTTCTACGATTAAGGAATGCTTCTCTTCTGCCCCTATATTGGTGCATCCGGATGTATCACAACCTTTCATTGTGGCAGTGGACGCATCCGAGGTGGGGGTAGGAGCAGTTTTACCGCAGGGCCCATCACCTGGTAAATGGCGTCCATGTGCTTTTTCTCTAAAAAAAACTGTCGTCCACAGAGAGAAATTATGATGTGGGGAACAGAGAGTTACTGGCCATTAAGTTGGCTTTTGAGGAATGGCGTCATTGGTTGGAAGGGGAGATTCATCCAATCACGGTGTTCACAGATCACAAAAACCTGGCTTACCTGCAGTCGGCTAAACAACTGAACCCGAGGCAGGCCAGATGGTCTTTGTTTTTCACCAGATTCAATTTCAGGTGGCAGGAGATCGGTGAGACTGACAACACGAGATTTGATCTGACAAGTTTTCCGTTTGGATCAAATGACGTCTGTGTTGTTTCTGGTGCTTGCCACACCTTCTTTCCTCAGATATGGCTATTAGGGTCATTTAACCTTTTCTATCTATAGTTTCTTCTCCCACAACCGCCAAAACCGTCATTTTTTTGTTTGTTTGCGTGCAGCCATGGATCCTATTACTGCACTGGCAAGTCAGCTGCAAGGGCTATCTTTGGAGGTAGCTGACCTCCGCACGACCTCTAAAAAAACTGTCGTCCACAGACCTGGCGTGACGTCACTGTCATGTGATCAGTGCAGGGGGCGTGGCTCAGCACGGGATCAAATCCCTTGTTGAGCCATGCCCCCTGCACTGATCACATGACGGTGACGTCACCCCAGGTCCTTCGGCTGTGCAACAGTTCGGGTAGGTGGCAGCCACCCCTTATGGATTCCATATGCGCTATAGTGGAATCCATAACGGGATGCGCGATTAACCACCACCCGAACCCCGAACAACGGACTTTTTTTAAATGTTCGCTCATCTCTAGTAGACAGTAATCCACTGGGAAGTCGCGGTTTTTTGGGACATATGGGTTTCTCCCGCAGTTTGGCACATTTTCTGGTTCAGATACTTCTGGTATCCCTGAAGAGGAACGTTTTTCGTCATCATTGTCATCTATATGGCAGAAAATTCAAGATAGCTTGATGAATATGGGCAACAAGTATATATGTGTGGCTGACAGGAAACGTATGAAAGGTCCGGACCTAAGAGTGGGTGATTCTGTGTGGCTGTCCACAAGAAACATTAAGTTGAAGGTACCTTCTTGGAAGTTGGGTCCAAGATTTATTGGTCCGTATAAGATTACTGCCATTATTAATCCTGTAGCTTTTCGTCTTAAACTCCCTCAGGCCTGTAAATTCATAATGTGTTTCATAAATCTTTGTTGAAGAGATATTTTGAACCTTTGGAGCCGTCTTCCTCGCCACCTGCTCCCGTCATGGTGGATAGTAGTTTTATAATTTCAGATCACCAAGATAATTGACTCTCGAGTTCTCCGTAGATCTCTTCAGTATCTTGTTTACTGGAAGAGTTATGAACCAGAGGAGAGGATGTGGATACCGGCATCTGACGTGAATGCCAGTCGTTTGGTGAAATCTTTTCACAGGTCTCACCTGGATAAGGTTGGTCCTGGGTGTCCGGAGGTCACCCGTAGAAGGGGGGGTGCTGTCACGAACGTTCCCGCAATAGGTGGCAGGAGATCGGTGAGACACGAGGTTTGATCTGACATGTTTTCTGTTTGGATCAAATGACTTCTGTGTTGTTTCTGGTGCTTGCCACACCTTCTTTCCCCAGGTGTGGCTATTAGGGTCATTTAACCTTCTCTATTTATAGTTGCTTCTCTCACAATGCTGTGCGTTTTATAGCTTCTGTTTGGACCATTGGATAGATTGTGGTTAGATCTCGGCTGAGTTCCTGGTGGTTCCATTGCTCCTTTGAAGTTAAGTCTTTCTTTTCCCTTTTGCACTTTGTTTGGGTTATGTGTGTTGCATTTCCCTATTGTTTGTATTAGGTCTGAAGGAGACTCCTGTTCGTCCTTCCTTTTGGAGGAACTGGTAGTTTCGTCCCTGCCATTAGTACCAGGGTGCTGTAGGGCTTGATAGGACTCTAGGTATTCCTGCGTATGAACTCACCTACCTTTGGACTCACCTACCTTTGTTCATACTGGTAGTCAGTCAGAATTTTCGTTAGGGTTTTCACTAGGAGTTATCTATTTTCCTTCCCTAGTTCTCAGGCCTGATTCCCTGTTCCCCCCTTCCCTCCTATGCTTAGTGTGGTGTTTTCCTCCCACACCGAAGCGTGACAAACTGCAGCATTGTCATGTGGTGTGGATTTCAAATTGATAGCATGTCAACTTATGCTGCAGATAACCATGCTGATTTCATCCTTTACAATACAAAGGATGAAATCCATGGTTTATCAGCAGCAAAATCTTCAACAAATCCACAGTGGAATTTACGTCACCTCATACCCAACTGGCCTAAACAGCCATTTTGGTGCCTTTGGCGCTTGGCTGCTTCTATAACTCCAGCCACCACTTAAGATGGATATTCTGATCTCAGCCGTGAATGTCTCAGAGTGGAATACCCCTTTAATGTTTGAATTATTGTGACATTTCTACTATACTCATTATACAGAAAGATCAGCCATGTGCCAAGCCTTCTACATGACTACACATGGTCACACACAGATATCTAGAAGCTGTGACCTTATGGACTCACACCCTTCTTGAATTATACACCACTGAACAACAAACGTTCTGTCCTAAAAAAGTAAAACTATGCTGCTACCAGTTATGTTACAAGGATGTAAGTGAAAGGGTTAAAATCCATGCAGATTCCTCTCTGGCCTTGTTGGAGCAATCAGTCTACTTAGCCTGTTTCTGACGCCTGGGCACAATTACGAGGTGTGGTTGTGATGGGCGCTCCCCCGTGACTCACTTTCAGCTCTCCACCCAGACCTGATAACCTACCAACAGGGTGAGTCAGTGGTATACTCACTGTGTAACCCCTGATTTTCCAATGTGTTAGCAAAATGACAAGCTGATAGAGTTAATTGCTGATATAATGCATACTGACATGGGCTACAAGATCTGCTTAAAAAAAAAAGCTTGTAAAAAAATTCAGTGCACTGTATGTGGTGTAAAACATTACAATAGGCCAACTGCATTAGGAAGTACACCTAGAGATGCTACATTTTAACCGGTTAAAGGGTTTCTGTCACCAGATTTGGGCATCATAAGCTGTCTGACATTAGCTATGTGCCGATGTCAGACCATCCTAATAATGTTAATCATATGCCCCTCTGACTTTTTATAAGGCTAAAAAACGTCTTTATATTATATGCAAATTAGCCTCTAGGAGCAGGGAGGGCGCAGGCGCAGGATTTCGGCCGGTGTTCCGTTATTTTTCCCTACCCATGAACTTTCCCTACCCTCGTAATTTCCAGTTCTGACGCAGCCGCACTGGAAGTGACGTTTGCAGATGTAGAAGGAGGTGTGTCACGCTGAGTGGCTGAGTAGGAAACTTACATCCCAGTGCACACGCGCAGCTAACGCTTGCTGGATCTTGTCTATTCTACTGCCTAGGGTAGGGAAAAATCACGGCCAATTGCGCATGCGCCGCCGAGGGTATTGAAAACTTACAGCCCAGTAAGTTTTCACTACCCTCGGGCGCATGCACAATTGGGCGTGCGTTTTCCCTACCCTAGGCGCGTTCACAGTTAGTCGCGCTCGCCTGTGCTGACTCCTACTCAGCCACTCAGTAAGCGAGCGGCATGACACACCTCCTTCTACATCCGCAAGCATCACTTCCGGTGTGGCTGCGTCCGAACCGGAAATTACGAGGGTTGGGAAAGTTCACGGGTAGGGAAAAATAACGAAAGGCAGACGGTGCCGGAGGAAGGAGAGCTGAGCTGCCCGACATTGTCACTAAAAAGAAGAAGGGCGTAGCCGCAGGTGGGAACACAGAGCCTCTAGGAGCAGGGACAACGCCTTCCCTGCTCCTGGAGGCTAATTTGCATATAATATAAAGATTTTTTTTAGCCTTATAAAAGGTCAGAGGGGCATTTGATTAACATTATTAGGATGGTCTGACATTGGCACATAGCTAATGTCAGACAGCTTATGATGCCCAAATCTGGTGACAGAAACCCTTTAAGGACAGAGCCAATTTTCGTGTTTTTGTTTGTTTTTTCCACCCCGCCTTTTTTACTTTTCAATATATAAACAGCCTTGCAAGGGCTTTGTTTTATGGGAACACTTGTATTTTTAATAGCGCCATTTAATTCACTATATCTTGTATTGAAAAGTAGAAGAGAAAAAAAATTTGTCAAGTGAAATGTAAAACTAATGGTTATCCACCAAATTTATACAGTTTTACTACTGTAGGGTTTCACTTCTTTGCATGGCCATATTTGGATGTCGATAACTTTTTTTATGTTTTTGTCTACAGAGTTGTGTGGGGTTTTTTTTGCGGGATGAGCTCTAGTTTTTATTGGTACCATTTTGAGGTACAACTTTTTGATCACTTTTTATTTAAATTTTGTGAAGGGCAAAATGACCAAAAAATGGCAAATCACATTTTTATTAATTTTTTTCTGTTACAGCACTCACCACTTAGGAAAAATATTTTGATATTTTAAAGGAAATGTGTCACTAAATTTTTTTCTGCTAGTTAAAATCAGATACCAACACATATCTTTTTTTTTTTGTAAACTGCTTTTTTTTTTCTAACATAATTATGGGGGCAGCCATGTTCCCTGAGCTGTTCTTAACAGCAATTAGAAAGCAGAGATATGTATTATCTTTATTTTTTATTGTTTATTTATATGTAAAATTGGGAAATGGGGGTGTGATGTGAATGTTTTATATATTTTTTAAACATTTTTAATGCAATTTTTAGTCACCTTAGGGTACTTGTACATTTGATCTTCTGATCACTTGTATCAGAGACTGCAATAGAATACTATTGCAGTCTATGGGATTATGACAGGCTGCCTGTGAAGCCGTGCCTCAAGCTCGGCTTGACAGGCAGCTCAATATGACAGTGCTGGGGGCCTTCACAAGGCACCAGGCAGTTGTCTAACCAGGGTTGCTATTGACCATGGCACCTGAGAGGTTAAATCACCAGGATTGCTATTTTTACCGATCTTACACAGCAGTTACCTGCCGTGTATGAAGTGGGATCAGGGTACCAACAGGTTAATACTGTCAATGGCAGAAAATGATTTACTACTTTCCCTCTGTACAGGGTAGGATACATCTACTCGGACAGAAAAAAAATCAGTTGAAGTGAGTGGAAAATCTGCAGTGATATAGTAACAGCAACGTGGATGAGATTTTAACATATCCAAAAGCTGTGATATCCGTAACTTGACAAGCGGTGTGCATATTATATACACAGCATGTCAATTCTTTCACAATGTTTTTCACCCTTTGCAATGCAAAAACCACAAAGGATTCTTTCCATCCTGTGTACACATACCCTAAGCCATTTACTGCTGGAAGGTATTCCTCTGTGCTTCCAATCACCTGCTTTGTACTGGCAGTTGATTTTTCATTTCCACATCCGCTTAGTTATATGAAACTCCAATTTTTCTGGTTTTAACCCAGTCAGTCATAGATGGAGGAATATTTCATAGAAACAAACAAGACTGTAATTGTTGTATTTCCCTTTCAGAAAGGGAAATTGCCTAAAGTTGGCCATACACATTAGTCTTATGTCAGCTGAACCCGCCATGCTCGGTGGTTCGGCCGACACACTATTGCGTGTGGGGAGATCCCGACTGTCCCACAACAGATGATGTAGGGGGTAACGAGGATCAGAAGAAATGAGTATTTTCGCCTGATCCTTATGTTCTCCGGGGAGATAAGCCACTGCTTTCTCCGCTTTTCCAATAGAATACGCATACATGTTCCATCAGGAGAGATAGCTGAACGTGTATGGGCAGCTTTACTCACCAAACCTTTAGTTTTTCACTTAAAGTTTTCCTCTTAGTTTTTCATTTATAAATGCAAACTGTTTACCTGTGCTCTTTCCTGCTGTCACCTGGAGTATAACATTTTTATTTAATTTTAATGTCCACCCACCCCCGTTGCATAGCTATGGCCCCCAATCCTATATGGCATTCTATATGCTAACTGAGAGCTATGGTCCAACTGGGCGAAGAACATCGCTCTATTCCCCGCAGACAGAGTCTACAGCCCCACTCTGATGCTGTCCAGTTATAGGGGTCCGCCTTAGAGCAATGCAGAAGCACAGCATTATCTCATCAGACATGCTACTGACTACGTATGCTCATTGTGTAAGAAGTGATTATAAACGGCTTCTGTCCATGCTGTGCTCAGGGGGACTGCAGGAATCAGGACACGTAAACAGCTTGCATTTTTAAAACCCATGACAGATCCTTTTTTAAGGAAATCTGTCACCAGTTTCATGGTGCCGTACCAGAGAGCAGCATAAAATGGGGACAAGGATCCTAAGCAAATACTGGGTCACTTACTTGAACTGACCGAGTCATTTTGCTAAAATACGTATCCACAGGAGGTGAAAACAGCCTCTTGTGGTGACAATGGTAGGGTACGTACAGTAGGCTGGAAAAGGGAACACAGACAAGCTTTAAACCTACCCTGTACATTTATACTAGCACAGGTTTAAAGCCCAGGTGTTGTACATGTTTACATTCCTTGTACAGGAACCATCCGTCCCATTGAAATGAATGGGACGGCTTAGATGTAATTACACCTGCTCACCGCTGCAGATGCGACAGCGAGCAGGTAAACAATGAAGAGTAGACAGTGCTGGCGCGGCGCGCGCCTTCACTTCAAACAGCTAATCGGCGGGGGTGCAGGGTGTCGGACCCCGCCGATCTGATATTGATGACCTATCCCAGTGATGGGCAACGTGCGGCTCTCCAGCTGTTGCAGAACTACAACTCCCAGCATGCAAAGCCTGTCTATAGCTATCAGCCTACTGCAGGGCATGGTGGGAGTTGTAGTTTAGCAACAGCTGGAGAGCCGCACGTTGCCCATCACTGACCTATCCTATAACTTGGACAACCCCTTTAACATTACGCAAAGTTATCATATAAATTACTATATGTCCTGATTTCAATGCACTATATGTTCCCAGGTAGGGAGAAAATGGTACCTGCCCTCGATGACAGTTATGACATCATCCATCTGAATGTGCAGCTTGTCTGGCTCTTGGAAATCCTGCAGGGCTCTCATATCTGTTGGCTGAGCCTGAGATACAGAGAATAAATCATTGTCATCTTTCAGTGTAACGTATATTTTATCTGATATGTATAATGTTGCTACCCGGGGTACTTTTATGTACTGGCCATTTACCTGGGGGTTATTGTTTTTTTGTTTATGTATGTTATCTTTAACCACTTGAAGACCACAGGTTTATACCCCCCTAGTAACCAGGCCCTTTTTTACAAATCCGCACTACACTACTTTCACCGTTTATTGCTCGGTCATACAACTTACCACCCAAATGAATTTTACCTCCTTTTCTTCTCACTAATAGAGCTTTCATTTGGTGGTATTTCATTGTTGCTGACATTTTTACTTTTTTTGCTATTAATAAAAATTTAACGACATTTTTGCAAAAAAATGACATTTTTCACTTTCTGTTGTAAATTTTTTTTAAAAAAACTACATTTCTATATAAATTTTTCTCTAAATGTATTGTTCTACATGTCTTTGATAAAAAAAAGTCCAATAAGTGTATATTTATTGGTTTGGGTAAAAGTTATAGCGTTTACAAACTATGGTGCAAAAAGTGAATTTGGGCATTTTGAAGCAGCTCTGACTTTCTGAGCACCTGTCATGTTTCTTCAGGAGCTAGAATGTCAGGATAGTATAAATACCCCCAAATCACACCATTTTAGATAGAAGACACCCCAAAGTATTCGCGGAGGGGCATGGTGAGTTCATGTATCATTTCATTTTTTTCACAAGTTAGCGGAAAATGACACTTTCTGAGGAAAAAAAATAATAATAAAGTTTCCATTTCTGCTAACTTCTGGCAAAAAAAAAAAAATCTCATACGGGCTCATTATGCCCCTCAGTGAATACCTTGGGGTGTCTACTTTCCGAAATGGGGTCATTTGTGGGGTGTGTTTACTGTTCTGGCATATTGGGCGGGGCTAAATTGTGAGCAGCCATGTAAAGCTAAAGGTACTCATTGGTTTTAGGGCCTTTGCACCCAGTCTGCAAAAAGTGGCACTCATGTGGTATCGCCGTACTCAGGAGAAGTAGGGCAATGTGTTTTGGGGTGTATTTTTACATATACCCATGTTGGGTGAGAGAAATATCTCTGTAAACTGACAACTTTGTATAAAAAATTTAAAAATTGTCGTTTACAGAGATATTTCTCACACCCAGCAGGGGTATATATAAAAATACACCCCAAAACACATTGCCCTACTTCTCCTGAGTACGGCGAAACCACATGTGTGCCACTTTTGCAGCCTGGGTGCGCAAAGGGCCCTAAAACCAATGAGTACCTTTAGGATTTCACAGGGCATTTTTACGCATTTGGATTCCAGACTTCTTCTCACGCTTTAGGGCCCCTAAAATGCCAGGACAGTATAAATACCCCACATGTGACCCCATTTTAGAAAGAAGACACCCCAAGGTATTCCGTGAGGGGTATGGTGAGTTCATGTAAAATTTTATTTTTGTCACAAGTTAGTGGAATATGAGACTTTGTAAAAACTAAATAAAAAATATATATATCTCAATTTCCGCTTACTTGTGCCAAAAAAAAATTCTATGAACTCGCCATGCCCCTCACGGAATACCTTGGGGTGTCTTCTTTCCAAAATGGGGTCACATGTGGGGTATTTATACTCACCTGGCATTTTAGGGAACCTAAAGCGTGAGAATCCAAATGCGTAAAAATGCCCTGTGAAATCCTAAAGGTACTCATTGGTTTTAGGGCCCCTTTGCGCATCTTGGCTGCAAAAAGTGTCACTCATGTGGTATCGCCGTACTCAGGAGAAGTAGGGCAATGTGTTTTAGGGTGTATTTTACATATACCCATACTGTGTGTGAGAAATATCGCTGTAAACGACAACTTTTTAAATTTTATTATACAAAGTTGTCAGTTTACAGAGATATTTCTCTCACCTAACATGGGTATATGTAAAAATACACCCTAAACACATTGCCCTACTTCTCCTGAGTACGACGATACCACATGAGTGACACTTTTGCAGCCAAGATGCAAAGGGCCCAAATTCCATGAGTACCTTTTAGGAGGGCATTTTTACGCATTTTCTTCTCATCCTTTAGGGCCCCTAAAATGCCAGGGCAGTATAAATACCCCACATGTGACCCCATTTGGAAAGAAGACACCCCAAGGTATTCCATGAGGGGCATGGCGAGTTCATAGAAAAAAAATTTTTTGGCACAAGTTAGTGGAAATTTATTTTTTTATTGTTTTTTCTCACAAAGTCTCCCTTTCCGCTAACTTTTGACAAAAAGTTTAATTTTTCATGGACTCATTATGACCCTCAGCGAATACCTTGGGGTGTCTTCTTTCCAAAATGGGGTCACATGTGGGGTATTTTTTTTTTTACAAAGTCTCATATTCCACTAACTTGTGACAAAAAATAAAATTTTACATGAACTCGCCATACCCCTCACGGAATACCTTGGGGTGTCTTCTTTCTAAAATGGGGTCACATGTGGGGTATTTATACTGCCCTGGCATTTTAGGGGTCTCCGCAATCATTACACGTATGGCCAGCATTAGGAGTTTCTGCGATTCTCCTTATATTGAGCACACAGGTAATGAGATTTTTTTTTTCCGTTCAGCCGCTGCGCTGAAAAAAAAAAAAAAAATGAACGGCACAGATTTCTTCATTCGCATCGATCAATGTGGATGAAAAAATCTCTGCCAAAATCAGTGACTGCGGTGCGGTTGGCTGGGCGCTAGCTACCTAACAAGTAGCTAACTAACTGGCGGTGATAAGGGACCCTTATGCCCCATTCACACGTCCGAAATTCTGTTTGCGGAGCGGAATTGCGGACCCATTCATTTCTATGGGGACAGACTTTGTCCCGCTCGGATCCGGAATTACGGATCCGCGCTCCGAGTCTGCACTTCCGTTCCGCAAAAATATAGAACATGTCCTATTCTTGTCCGCAATTGCGGACAAGAAAAAGCATTTTCTATATAGTTCTGTGCGGATCTGCAAAATGCGGAAGCGCATTGCCGGTGTCCGTATTTTGCAGATCCAGATCATGGATCCATAGATCCATGGATCCGCAAAACACATACGGACGTCTGAATGAGCCTGTAGGGGGTGATTAGTGACAGGGGGTGACAGGGGGTGATCAGGGGGTGACATGGGTGATCAGGGGTTAATCAGTGATGGGGGTGGGGGGTGTGTGTAGTGATTGGTGCACTTTTCCTATGTTTCCTCTGGTGGTCCCAAACAAAGGGACCACCAGACGAGCAGACAGCAGGCATATCAGACGCTGTTTAAAAAACAGCGTCTGATATG
Source organism: Bufotes viridis (assembly GCA_033119425.1). Classification (NCBI taxonomy): domain Eukaryota; kingdom Metazoa; phylum Chordata; class Amphibia; order Anura; family Bufonidae; genus Bufotes; species Bufotes viridis. Next base: position 169,379,955 of record CM065592.1, on the reverse strand, counting down.
TGATTTAAATGCGGTTTTTTCCGCATCTACAGCCTGCCAGCGCATGATTAGCGCTGGCAGGCTGTAGTTTCAGTTGTCCCGGCTCCGATCACATGAACGCGCGCGCGTTCATGTGAAATCTCAGGTCTCACGAGATGACGCCGATAGGCGTGACTGAGACCTGAGAGCCGCCGCGCTGACGCCCATCGGCGTTAGCGTGGCGGCAAGAGGTTAATTTCCATTCTTAACATCATGGCTGGTTTCATTATGTAGTTATTATTTTGATCTACGGGCAAGTACTAAGCTTTATTCATATCAGCTCATGCCAAGTGCTGCCCGCCATCATTAATTTCTCTCCCCCTATATTATGTTTAGGTTAGACAGGCTACTGTATTTGAGTAATGCACAGTATAGCGCATTTCGATCACGTGGCTGGTTGATCTATGTCACGTGACCTCATTGTGCTTCTCGCATGTTGTTTATACCTACGGCTCTCCCGGCGGGCGTCTCTGTTGTGTTGCATGGAACGCACGTTGGAACACATAGAGTTCCGGTCATGTGAGCGGGTCGCTTATGGTTTTTGCGGTCCGTATTGCGGACTGCTCCTGACATGCTTTCTAATTCGGCGTTCCCGGCTATATTAAGCATCATTATTTATAGGCATCTGTGTGATGTAGGTTTAACAGTATTTTTACCATATTTTATGGATGGCTCGTCCTGGCTAACATTTATCACGTGGGTGGGAGGGTTTATTTTCATTGGCTGCGCATTCTCCCGCCTCTCTTTGAAACGCCGCCCGATCTCTCCTCCCTAAACAGGTATTTTAACTGTCATATTTTTTTTTTTCTAGTTTATTAGAGCTAGGCATGTGTACCTGAGTTAGTCTGTCAATGATTGTCAAAAGATCTGTAATGACTTTATAATAACAGCTTTCATTAATGTCCTCTGTCCCTTTCCACTGCTCCCTTAACCACTTGAAGACCACAGGTTTATACCCCCCTAGTGACCAGGCCCTTTTTTACAATTCTGCACTACACTACTTTCACCGTTTATTGCTCCGTCATGCAACTTACCACCCAAATGAATTTTACCTCCTTTTCTTCTCACTAATAGAGCTTTCATTTGGTGGTATTTCATTGTTGCTGACATTTTTACTTTTTTTGCTATTAATAAAAATTTAACGACATTTTTGCAAAAAAATGACATTTTTCACTTTCTGTTGTAAATTTTTTTTAAAAAAACTACATTTCTATATAAATTTTTCTCTAAATGTATTGTTCTACATGTCTTTGATAAAAAAAAAGTCCAATAAGTGTATATTTATTGGTTTGGGTAAAAGTTATAGCGTTTACAAACTATGGTGCAAAAAGTGAATTTCGGCATTTTGAAGCAGCTCTGACTTTCTGAGCGCCTGTCATGTTTCTTCAGGTGCTAGAATGTCAGGATAGTATAAATATCCCCAAATGACACCATTTTAGAAAGAAGACACCCCAAAGTATTCGCGGAGGGGCATGGTGAGTTCATGTATCATTTCATTTTTTTCACAAGTTAGCGGAAAATGACACTTTCTGAGGAAAAAAATAATAATAAAGTTTCCATTTCTGCTAACTTCTGGCAAAAAAAAAATCTCATACGGGCTCATTATGCCCTCAGTGAATACCTTAGGGTGTCTACTTTCCGAAATGGGGTCATTTGTGGGGTGTTTGTACTGTTCTGGCATTTTAGGCGGGGCTAAATTGTGAGCAGTCATGTAAAAGCTAAAGGTACTCATTGGTTTTAGGGCCCTTTGCGACCCAGTCTGCAAAAAGTGGCACTCATGTGGTATCGCCGTACTCAGGAGAAGTAGGGCAATGTGTTTTAGGGTGTATTTTTACATATACCCATGTTGGGTGAGAGAAATATCTCTGTAAACTGACAACTTTGTATAAAAAAATTTAAAATTGTCGTTTACAGAGATATTTCTCACACCCAGCAGGGTATATATAAAAATACACCCCAAACACATTGCCCTACTTCTCCTGAGTACGGCAATACCACATGTGTGACACTTTTGCAGCCTGCAGTGCAAAGAGCCCTAAACCAATGAGTACCTTTAGGATTTCACAGGGCATTTTTACGCATTTGGATTCCAGACTTCTTCTCACGCTTTAGGGGCCCCTAAAATGCCAGGGCAGTATAAATACCCCACAAGTGACCCCATTTTAGAAAGAAGACACCCCAAGGTATTCCGTGATGGGTATGGTGAGTTCATGTAAAATTTTATTTTTGTCACAAGTTAGTGGAATATGAGACTTTGTAAAAAACAAAATTAAAAAATATATATATCAATTTCCGCTAACTTGTGCCAAAAAATGAAAATTTTGTGAACTCGCCATGCCCCTCAGCGAATACCTTGGGGTGTCTTCTTTCCAAAATGGGGTCACATGTGGGGTATTTATACTCACCTGGCATTTTAGGGAACCTAAAGCGTGAGAGTCAAATGCGTAAAATGGCCTGTGAAATCTAAAGGTACTCATTGGTTTTAGGGCCCTTTGCGCATCTTGGCTGCAAAAGTGTCACTCATGTGGTATCGCCGTACTCAGGAGAAGTAGGGCAATGTGTTTTGGGGTGTATTTTTACATATACCCATGCTGCGTGTGAGAAATATCGCTGTAAACTGACAACTTTTTACATTTTTTATACAAAGTTTAACAGAGATATTTCTCTCACCCAACATGGGTATATGTAAAAATACACCCCAAACTATGCCCTACTTCTCTGAGTACGGCATACTCATGAGTGACACTTTGCAGCCAAGATGCGCAAAGACCTAAATTATGAGTACCTTTTAGGAGGCATTTTTACGCATTTTCGCTTCTTCTCATGCTTTAGGGCCCCTAAAATGCCAGGGCAGTATAAATACCCCACATGTGACCCCATTTTGGAAAGAAGACACCCCAAGGTATTCCATGATGGGCATGGCGAGTTCATAGAAAAATAATTTTTGGGCACAAGTTAGTGGAATATGAGACTTTGTAATAATATAATTATAACAAATATATATCCATTTCCGCTAACTTGTGCCAAAAATGAAAATTTTCATGGACTCGCTATGCCCCTCAGCGAATACCTTGGGGTGTCTTCTTTCCAAAATGGGGTCACATGTGGGGTATTTATACTCACCTGGCATTTTAGGGAACCTAAAGCGTGAGAATCAAATGCGTAAAATGCCCTGTGAAATCCTAAAGGTACTCATTGGTTTTAGGGCCTTTGCGCATCTTGGCTGCAAAAAGTGTCACTCATGTGGTATCGCCGTACTCAGGAGAAGTAGGGCAATGTGTTTGGGGTGTATTTTTACATATACCCATGCTGCGTGTGAGAAATATCTCTGTAAACTGACAACTTTGATAAAATTTTTATACAAAGTTGTCGTTTACAGAGATATTTCTCTCACCCAACATGGGTATATGTAAAAATACACCCAAAACACATTGCCCTACTTCTCCTGAGTACGGCGATACCACATGAGTGACACTTTTTGCAGCCAAGATGCAAAAGGCCTAAATTCATGAGTACCTTTTAGGAGGGCATTTTTACGTATTTTGCTTCTCATGCTTTAGGGCCCCTAAAATGCCAGGGCAGTATAAATACCCCACATGTGACCCCATTTTGGAAAGAAGACACCCCAAGGTATTCCATGAGGGGCATGGCGAGTTCATAGAAAAAAATTTTTGGACACAAGTTAGTGGAAATTGATTTTTATTGTTATTTCTCACAAAGTCTCCTTTCCGCTAACTTTTGACAAAAAGTTTAATTTTTCATGGACTCACTATGCCCCTCAGCGAATACCTTGGGGTGTCTTCTTTCCAAAATGGGGTCACATGTGAGGTATTTATACTGCCCTGGCATTTTAGGGCCCTAAAGCGTGAAAAGAAAATGCGTAAAAATGCCCTCCTAAAGGTACTCATTGGTTTAGGCCCTCTAGCATCTTGGCTGCAAAAAGTGTCACTCATGTGGTATCGCCGTACTCAGGAGAAGTAGGGCAATGTGTTTTGGGTGTATTTTTACATATACCCATACTGGGTGAGAGAAATATCTCTGTAAATTGCCAACTTTGAATAAAATTTTTTAAAAGTTGTCGTTTACAGCGATATTTCTCTCACCTAGCATGGGTATATGTAAAAATACACCCCAAACACATTGCCCTACTTCTCCTGAGTTCGGCGATACCACATGTGTGACACTTTTTGCAGCCAAGATGCGTAAAGGGGCCCTAAAACCAATGAGTACCTTTAGGATTTCACAGGGCATTTTTACGTATTTGGATTCTCACGCTTTAGGACCCCTAAAATGCCAGGGCAGTATAAATACCCCACATGTGACCCCATTGTGGAAAGAAGACACCCCAAGGTAATCTGTGAGGGGCATGGCGAGTTCACATAAAAAAATTTTTGACACAAGTTAGCGGAAATTGATATATATATATATATATATATTTTTTTTTTTACAAAGTCTCATATTCCACTAACTTGTGACAAAAATAAAATTTTACATGAACTCGCCATACCCCTCACGGAATACCTTGGGGTGTCTTCTTTCTAAAATGGGGTCACATGTGAGGTGTTTGTACTGCCCTGGCATTTGAGGGGTCTCCGCAATCATTACACGTATGGCCAGCATTAGGAGTTTCTGCGATTCTCCGTATATTGAGCATACGGGTAATGAGATTTTTTTCCGTCAGCCGAAAAAATAAAAAATGAACGGCACAGATTTTTTCATTCGCATCGGTCAATGTGGATGAAAAATCTCTGCCAAAATCAGTGACTGCGGTGCGGTGGGCTGGGCGCTAGCTACCTAACAAGTAGCTAGCTAACTGGCGGTGATAGGGGACCCTTATGCCCCATTCACACGTCCGAAATTCTGTTTGCGGAACGGAATTGCGGACCCATTCATTTCTATGGGGACAGACTTTGTCCCGCTCGGATCCGAATTACGGATCCGCGCTCGGGTCTGCACTTCCGTTCCGCAAAAATATAGAACATGTCCTATTCTTGTCCGCACTGCGGACAAGAAAAGCATTTTCTATATAGTTCTGTGCGGATCTGCAAATGCGGAAAGCGCATTGCCGGTGTCCGTATTTTGCGGATCCGCAGATCCATGGATCCGCAGATCCATGGATCCGCAAAACACATACGGACGTCTGAATGAGCCTGTAGGGGGGTGATTAGTGACAGGGGGGTGACAGGGGGTGATCAGGGGGGGGTGACATGGGTGATCAGGGGTTAATCAGTGATGGGGGGTGGGGGGGGGGGTGTGTGTAGTGATTGGTGCACTTTTCCTATTTTCCTCTGGTGGTCCCAAACAAAGGGACCACCAGACGAGCAGACATTAGGCATATCAGACGCTGTTTAAAAAACAGCGTCTGATGTGCGATTTAAATGCGGTTTTTTCCGCATCTACAGCCTGCCAGCGCATGATCAGCGCTGGCAGGCTGTAGTTTCAGTTGTCCCGGCTCCGATCACATAAACGCGCGCGCACGCCGCGCGCGCGTTCATGTGAAATCTCAGGTCTCACGAGATGACGCCGATAGGCGTGACTGAGACCTGAGAGAGCCGCCGCGCTGACGCCCATCGGCGTTAGCGTGGCGGCAAGAGGTTAAAAGACCGTTGCTAGGGCTTGTCTGTCTTTTCGATGAAAACATGACAGTTACCTTTTAAACCACTGTGTGAATTCCATATTTCAGCTGCTATCTTTCTCAAAGGATACCCCCATGCCCTGTTTTGGCTAGCGCACGTGAGTGGTCCATGAAGACCGTATCCATTTACATTATTATTCCTGCGCATACAATATTGTGGGGGTCTCCATCATCACAGCATTATCACTGTCTTTTTATGATTTTTGCTACTTTATTGCCCTTTATATATCTCCTGATGAACCTGTAATATATCTGTTTTGCTTTTGGGGAAACGCTTTGGGACCTATGGTACTGGTATTGTCATTTGCATTTTAGGGCTGGTAGGGGTACAATAGGCCTAGGTACGGGGACAGAAGGCACCCACCATTGGGGTGTTCCTCTGGGCTGAGTCTATACTAGGGACCATATAGGGACAGACTCCCCGACACCCTGTCCTGGTGCACTTCCCCTTGGCCTGCTTCTCGTAGTTCTTTCTCTGGGTATATAATAATAGCTCCTAACCAGAGCCTTTTTAGTAATTTATTATTAAAGGTTAAGTTTTAATCGTTACATGCATTCTATGATTGACCTGGATTATACTATCTAACATTATGGTTCTAAGCTGTGGTAATATGTATCTGATTTGATGGTACCTAATACTCTATATTCTACAGTTATATATACTATACAGTTCTACTGTAACAGTAGGTCACATTTGCTTCTTGCTGTAGATCTGGCACCTTATGTTTAGAGGGGATGTTCACAACTACATATTGTTACATCAGGAGAGCAAGTGCCATGGTTGTGTGTCATGAACTGTGCAGAAATCCTATCCTCTCTTTCCCTATGCAGAATGAGGGCTGTAACTGTGTCCACCATCCCCTGCGGAGACTCTGCCCGGCAACAACAGATTACCAGCTGTACCTAATGTTGTTTACCTACCTGTAAAGCCATATAAGGGCAATGGAATGTGATAATGTCATGTGACCTGCCATGAGAGAGGGGGGATTCGAAACTGTTGTTATCCCTGATATCTAGGGCAGGGGGATATGAAAACTGTTGTTTTACCTCAATAAATCACTTTATGTTCTGAGTTCATATGAACCAGAGGTGTGTGGTGTCTTCTCTGAGGAAAAGGGGACAATAAGATCGCATGGTTCTGGATGTCCGAATGGCATGATCTTGGGACAGCACGGAGCTACTCATTTGGGTTATAAGGGCCCCGTTACACATATTTCTTGGTAGTCCTACCAAGGACCACATTCTACACGGAAAGGCTTTTCATATTTTCATATTAAAGTGACTTTTAGCAGTATCAGACTGAAGTGCCTAGGGTCTAGCAGTATTTTATCCCTCCAAAAGCTACAATGTCATTTAACATAGTTTTCCAAATTGGCAATGCCTGTTACTAAGTGAAGAACGTGCAAATGAGAGCAAACAGTCATGGTAAACGTAGCTGAAAAGCCTGCACATATGTGGTGGCCATACCTCTATCAGGAAGTCTCTCAGTGCTACAAAAGTAGGCCTGTCTTCAGGTTTGTGAGCCCAGCATTGCAGCATGACGTTATAAATGTCTTGTGGGCTGTCCTCTGGTCGTGCTAGCCGCTCGCCCTCTTTATCAATCTTATGTAGGATCTACAAAGAAGAATTAGACATAGCACAGTGCTGTGAGAAATCCCTTAGTAAGATATCAAGGAAAACAGTCTATAGGGACAACCTAAATGAGACTTAGGGTCCATTCACACGTCCGTGTGTGTTTTGCGGATCCACGGATCCGCAAAACACGGACATCGGCGATGTGCATTCCGCAATTTGCGGACCGCACATCGCCGGCACTACATAGAAAATTGCGGACAAGAATAGGACATGTTCTATTTTTTTCGGGAACGCGATTGCGGACCCGGAAGTTCGGATCCGCAATTGCGGACCCGGGCGGGACATCGTGTGTCCCCATTGAAATTAATGGTTCCGCAATTCCGTTCCGTAAAATGCGGAGCAGAATTGCGGACGTGTGAATGGACCCTAACACACCGATTCCACTCACTTGTGACATTAATATGACTGGTACAGTAAACATTTATAAGCCAAAGATATCTCAAAATCCTCAGAAAAAAATATTTCTTTATAGGCTTCCTTCACATTATTGTTGATGGACTCCAGTTATTCATAATCTTTCCTGCAGAGGGGGCTGCAGAATCAAATGAGCATATTGTGGTGAGTCTATTATAAATTTTAGATCTTCAAAAAAAAAAAAAAAGAGTAAGGCCTCATGCACACGACCGTTGTTTGTTTCCGCGTCCGTTCCGTTTTTTTTCACGGATAGGATGCTTCCCCATTCATTTCAATGGGTCCGTCAAAAAATGCGGATGGTCAACCGTTTTCCTTCCGCTTCCGTGATCCGTGTTTTCATTCCGTCAAAAAAATAGTGCATGTCCTATTTTTTTCACGGTCGCGGACAAGGATAGGCATTTTACAATGATCTGCCATAAAAATCGGATCCGTCAAAAAAAACGGTCCGTCATCCGTTTTTTTTGACGGACGCGAAATTTCAAGGAGGAGCGGACGCGGAGGCAGGCAACGGTCGTGTGCATGAGGCCTAACTTTGCAAATCCTTTGATCTTATTGCAGAAGTCTATTGGCATAAAAAAAACCTGAATGTGTGGCTGTACCCTCAGTGTGCTGCTACACAGCGCAGATGGAATTCAGTCCCGATGCAGTTAGGGTGCTCACCACATGTTGTGCTGGTTCTGCATTTTAGAAGTGGCAAAAATGCACCAAAAAGTGCAGTTCCAGTATCCGTGTTTATGTTCCGTTTCTTCCAGCAATGGAAAAAAAAAACACAAATCACTCAGCAAACTTGAATTACATTAAATACAAAATTGGGTTACATTAACCCCTTAAGGACCACACTCATTAAGAAGGCCGCACATGCGCAGTTTCACCCTCCCACTGCCTCCTGAGCTGTGATAGGAAGAGCTAAGACACGCCCCCTGAGCTGCAGCAGAAAAGACACTCCCCTTGAACTGCAATCTTGATGTAAATCTAGCAAAGCAATGAATGGGGAGATCTCTGGATCCATGTGAGGTACAGCATAGGCTCTGCTGTCAGTAATAGCCGGGTCCCTGCTGCTGATCGAGTGGGCGCAGCTCCTGCACCCGCCAGATTACAGAGCCATACATGTATGCCGCTGGTCCTTAAAGGGCTATTCCCATCACTAGGATATGCCCCCATAGTCTGATAGGTGAGAGTCCCCACTCTGGGACCCGCACCTACACCGAGAACAGAGCGGAGAAGGGGGTGGCTGGACGGCCACAGCTCCCATTTACTTCTATGGGGCCAACACAAATAGCCAGGCTATCTTAGCGATATGCCCCCGTTGTCTGAGATGGGAAAACCCTTTAAGTCACTCTCGGTGCTGAACATGTGCGGCAGGGGTCACTTATGGGTTGATATAGTTCACGTTTGCTGTGTGGTTTACTTTTCTGGAAGAGAACGAACCATATATGTAGGTATGTTGTCGCAAAATACACACACTTTTTTTGATGTGTGGGAGTCTATTCTGAGGCTGAGTGGAGCTGGGGGTGCGATCTGAGGCTGATGGAAGCTGATCTGAGGCTGATGGGGGCAGGGGGGGTCTGGTCTGAGGCTGATGGGGGCTGGAGGGATCCGGTCTGAGGCTGAATGGGGCTGGGGGGTCCGATCTGAGGCTGATTGGGGGTTTCATCTGAGTCTGATGGAGGCTGTGATGTGAGGATGATGGAGGCTGGGGGGTCGAATCTGAGGCTAATGGGGCTTGGAGGTCTGATAAAAAATATGTTTTTTTTTTATATTCCTCCTCCAAATCCTATGTGTGTCTTATAGTGGAGTGTGTCTTATAGTCTGAAAAATATAGTATAATTTAATATGTTATAATTTAAATTATGCTGGGAGTTCCTGCTTGACTGGGGGAATACTGTACTGTATTCACGTCTTTATGTGAGTACCGTACAGTAGATCCGCAGTCACGCAGACTGTTAGTATATTTAGACTTACCTGACTGCCATTTAGGCCAATCCAAGGTTCCTGCCCATAAGTAAACATCTCCCATAGTGTCACCCCAAACATCCATGTGTCACTTGCATGAGAAAATGTACGAGTTTTTAGGCTCTCTGGAGCACACCTGGTAGAAAATGAATGAAATAAAGTGGCAGCAAACAAAACAAGAAAATGGACAAAAGCATAGAAATTGTTTTAAGCAACAGGCAATACAAGTATGCCTATTTATAGAGGGGGGGAGCTGCAAACGAAAAGCACTATGGCCTAATTCACACAGTTAGTGATTTGCTCAGTGTTAGGTAAGTGATTTTCATCAGTAATTGTGAGCCAAAATGAGATGTGGGTCAAACAAACCGAACAGGTGCAAATCTTTCCATTATACTTTATCTCTGTGTAGATTCCTCTCTGTGTAGGCTCACAATTAGGGATGAGCGAATCGACTTTGGATGAAAAACCCGAAGTCGATTTGCATAAAACTTCGTTCCAATACTGTACAGAGCAGGAGCTCCATACAGTATTAGAATGTATTGGCTCCAATTAGCCGAAGTTATTGCTTCTCGAAGTCTCGCGAAACTTCAGGTAATAACTTCATAAATTAATTTCTACTGTAAAAAGTACCACTGGTCTAAAATTTCCTGTGGAGGACCTAGATCCTTTTCTGAATATGGGCACCACATTTGCCTTGGCACTGTACCAGTATGTAGAGAATCTTTAAAAATTATAAACAGGGGCACAGCAATGACTGAACTGAGATCTTTGAGCACTCTTGGGAGTAATCCATCTGGACCCGGAGCCTTGTTCACATTTACCTTATTTAACTTGTCTTGGACCATATCTACAGTTAGCCAATTGAGTATATAACTGGATGTACTAACAGCCCCAGCACCAAAGATATCAGTTCCTTTCTCTTCTTTTGTATAAAAAGAGCTAAAAAATCCATTTAGTAACTCTGACTTTTCCTTATCTTCAGTGACTAACCCCTCTTTACCATTATTTAGGGCTCCTACCTGCTCAGACCTTGGTTTTTTAGCATTCATATATTCAAAGAATTTTTAGGGATTCGTTTTGTTCTCTTTTGCCACCTGCTGTTCGTTTTGAATTTTTGCTAATTTCATCTCCTTTTTACAGATTTTGACAGATGTTGACAATGTAAAGTTTAAAACGCAGATATTGGTGCTAGCTGTGATACAGCTATTAGAAATGGCTCTCAATAAGAGCAGCATACACTTGCAGCTCTCACTCCCAACCCAATTTCTACAGTATATGTGGCTTGTGGCCGCTCTTGTTTTAATGCTTAGATTGTGATATACTAGGTTAATGAAGCCCTCCCTTCAGTCAGCACTGATCAGCTATCATGGAGGTGAAGGATGAGAGGTGGGCCAGTGAAGGACATGATAACCAGCTGCATGGAAAGTAGGAAAGAATTAGATCCTTATCTCCCTCTATAACTGTACATGACCGCAGGGGGAGGGTGACATACGGGTACATGTTACCATTCCCGCTCCCATCAATCAGACAGCGTTTGCTCATCTAATCATCGCTCTGCATCTCATTTGGCCGTTTACTGACGCCACGACCCAAATGCTTACCAGTGTCCGGGTCACAGCTTCAAATAAGCTGCACCAACACCCCAGAAACACATACCCATCAATAAAGTTTACATTTGACACAGTCCCTATCCTGTTCATATCCCATCTTTGGAGTAAAATACAGTATGCTGGCCACTTCTCTAGCTGTTATGGACCATATTATGGATACAACCCCATCAGAACCACCAGAACCACAGTTAAGGCCCATTCACACAGCGGGTTTTACCGAAGAATTTTCGTGTAGACAGCTGTGTCTAAATTTCGCTGAAAACTCACTGGCATCCTCTCTGCCTCCCATTCATTTCAATGGGAGGATGCGCTGAGGATCGCAGAGCGGCAGGTTAAAATCAAGGCCGCTCCAAGAACGGACATATGGTATCCCTTCTCGGCACGGCTATAAGCCACCTCTCCGTGATCCTATGTGCTGCCTCACACTGAGATTTATGGGAGGCAGAGAGGATGGTTTTCAGCAAAATTCTTGCGCAGCTGGAAAATTCTGGAGTAAAACCTGCAGTGTGTAGAGGCCCTTATGTTGCCTTAAAGAGAACCTGTCACCAGGAAATTCACTGATAAACCAGGCATACTGCCTTCTATGGCTCACCCTGCTGAATATAATGATACCTCTCACTTGGTGATCTGTTGCTTTATTGTGGAGAAAAAGTACTTTTAATCCATATGCTAATGAGCTGATTGGAGTCCAGCAGTTGATATGAGTCCAGCATTTTTTCTATTCAGAGCTGTAGCCCCTCCCCTTTTCACTTCTTCGGTTGTAAAAGGGGCGTGGTTTATTTATTTATTGATCTATAGAAGTGAATAGGGGCGTGGCTACAGCCCTGAAAAAATGCTGGACTCAAATCAGTTCATTAGCATATGTATTAAAAGTACTTTTTTTTCCACAATAAAGCAACAGATCGCCAAGTGAAAGGTATCATTATATTCAGCAGAGTGATCTCTACAAGGCAGCATGCCTGGTTTATCAGTGAATTTCCTGGTGACAGGTTCTCTTTAAATTCAGCTCTAATGAACCGCAGAAAGTGTTCAGTTCATAATAAGGGAGCAAAAAGCATCTTCAATATGCCTGTCTGAAAGCGACCTTAGGGCTCTTTCACACTAGCGTTTTTGTTTTCCGGCATAGAGATCCGTCGCCGGGTCTCTATGCCGGAAAAATCCTGATCAGGATTATCCCAATGCATTCTGAATGGAGAGCAATCCGTTCAGGATGCATCAGGATGTCTTCAGTTCAGGACCGGAACGTTGTTTGGCCGGAGAAAATACCGCAGCATGCTGCGCTTTTTGCTCCGGCCAAAAATCCTAAAAAACTTGCCGCAAGGCCGGATCCGGAATAAATGCCCATTAAAAGGCTTTAATCCGGATCCGGCCTTAAGCTAAACGTCGTTTCGGCGCATCGCCGGATCCGACGTTTAGCTTTCTCAATGGTTACCATGGCAGCCAGGACGCTAAAGTCCTGGTTGCCATGGTAAAGTGTAGTGGGGAGCAGGGAGCAGTATACTTACCATCCGTGCGGCTCCGGGCGCTCCAGAGTGACGTCAGGGCGCCCTACACGCATGGATCACGTGATCCATGCGCATGAGGCGCTCTGACGTCATTCTGGAGCGCCCGGGAGCCGCATGGACTGTAAGTATACCGCTCCCCCACTCCCCACTACTACTATGGCAACCAGGACTTTAATAGCGTCCTGGCTGCCATAGTAACCTGAAAGCATTTCGAAGTCTGATCAGGATCCTGATCAGTCTTCTAATGCTTTCAGGCGACTTGCGTTCTGACGGATCCGGCGGGACGGAAGTGCCTGCCGGATCCTCAGAACGCAAGTGTGAAAGAGGCCTAAGTTACCGCATTATATGGGTTCAGGAATTCATTATTTTTAAGTCGAAAAACAGGGTTTTCATAGGGGGATAGAAAATTATATATAATGCCTAATACTTGCATGCAAATTTGGGCTGGTGTTTTTCAGCGTTTTTTGCACATGCTGGATTGAATGAAGACATGTGTGGTATGTATAGTATTAACTCACATCTTACAGTTTTTTGCAGAGTATATTTTATTTGCATAAAAATAGACTATGCATATTATGCATGTTACTAAGTTCCAAAACTTCCAAATATGAATCCAGTGCTGAGCCACGCCCCCTGCACTGATCACATGATGGTGACGTCACCCCAGGTCCTTCGGCTTTTCCAAAGGTCGGGTTCGTGGAAGCCGCCCTTATGGATTCCATATGCCGGGATAGTCCGCGGTAGTGGAATCCATAACGAGATGCGGCGATTACCCCAACCCGAACGCCGAACTCATTTTTGAAGTTCGCTCATCTCTACTTATAATCACTGCTGAACAGTTGCACAAAAGTGGCTGTGTAATAATTATTATGTTGTTTTCATACATGGTATGCTGTGCTTTCTACCAAAATGTATATAACATGCACATATCTAACGAGATTCTTTTATTGCAAGATATGTAAAACAGATACAATTATGACTGCTCAAATTGTTTTCTTAAAATACTCACCATGCAAAGGGTACTTTTCGATGCTCCTGCATGACATAGTGATCATCATTTTTGGGAAGCGCTCTCATAAGGCCAAAGTCTCCAATCTTAACCAAATCATTTGAAGAAAGCAAAATATTTCTGGCTGCAAGATCCCGGTGGATAAAACGCTTGGATTCGAGGTAGGCCATGCCATTAGCAATCTGTATAGCATAGTGACAGAGCGTGGAGATAAGGAAGTGGCTCAGGTTCTTACGCAAGCGGTCCAAAAGAGAGCCCAACGGAGCAAGTTCCGTAACCTGACAGTGAAACAGTCATCATACACAAGTTATATAAGCTTAAACAGATGCAACATCAAAAATGCAAAGCAAGAATAATTGATAGGCTTAGATACACTTTCCTTAGAACATAATAAACCAGTACAAAGATTATAAGTTTATGTATGTTTTCTTTGCCATGCTCATAGAGTGATGATAGAGACAGATGCAACAAATTTTCATGTTTTGCAGTTTTGTTCCGCCCTGACGAAGTAGCGTGAGTTCATAGCGGCAGCTTTTGCTGATTTTACAGAGCTGACAAATACGGTAATGCCCACACCTTGCGAGATAACTTTCTGGGGACCCACTGTACAGCTATGTGCATATATTAGCCTTTTGTAAACTGCACCCACATATGTTTTTTTGTAGTAGCCTGCTGCCTAGACAGTGCTTGAGACTGTTCATTTCCTGGAGACCCTGTCAGTATCCTGCTAATTGGCTCTTGCCTTGGACTAGGACAATCTTAGCTATTTGATCGAGAAACGTATACTCACACAAAGGCAGGCAGAAACAAGACGCTGCAAGATAATTTATCATGGGGGTCCCTGGAGTGACATCAAGAAGCTGCATATATAACAGTAAACTGGGTAGTTTGTTAAATAATCTACCCAGTATTTCATATGGACATAGGCTGGCTGAGATGTTGTATGCTGCCTATCTGTATGTAGTACAGTCAGTGTAGTGTGCTATGTGCCACTTGTGTAGGGGGTGCGGGACTAGGCGCCCACCGAGGCTCAGGGATCCACCAAGAGATTCACCTGTTCCCTTGTGCATTCTGAGCCTGGGAATCAGTGTGTGTATAAAGAAGGCTGTCAATCCTCCTGAGGTGGGAAGATAATCAAGACTCTCACTGTCTTTCCTAGGAGTCCTGTCAGGATTTACGCTAGTTTTTTTAACTCAGAAATCCTCTAAAAATCATACAGGATTTACTCTGCTTTTTACTAGAAACCTACGGTATATCATAGAGTTCAGCTCGTCTCCTATCATCATCTCCTGTAAATCACAATTCTGATGATATGACTGTCAGTATGTCCAATAAATAAGGTAGTGTGAAGATGAGCTACCCAAGAATGTAACTTTTATTATATTTTATCAATAACATCTCTTGTCCCTAGTTTTGTGCCGAGTTCCTGGGAAGGGCAGGGAAATAAAGAGAAAAGAAACCGTCCATCAATATTGTCGCTGAAATAATCAGGCCCTGCCTATAAACGGAATAGCCGCCCTGATAAGGGCGATCCCGTGTCTTGAACCTCCTAATATCCCTAAGAGGTCTCTGGCACAGGTAAAGCCACCACCAGAAGTGTCTGTCCATCGATAGGGTCTTTATTCAACGTATACATGACAAAAAAGAGTTTGTCGGCATCCTTACCAGTCTGGCATGCCAGCGTGACACCGGGGAATATACATCTGCCGTATGGAGTCCAGGACACAACATCAGCGACATGCTCCTCACCTTGGCCTGCAAGTATCACAGTGCGGCGTGACTTTGAATGTCACAAGGCACCATTGTACATACGGATGTTTAGTCATCTGAGGTGTGCTGTTTAGATATCAAAGGAACAGGTGCTGTACTGTGGCATGTAACTGTTATACGAATGTGGTGGTCAACATCTAAACCATTTGGTCTATATAAACAGATCAATTTGATTGTTTACAGCCTACTGAGTGCCAACCCTAGGGGCTATTACTGAGGGTCGATATCATATATAAGGACCTATATTTATCAGAAAGGATTCCTTTTGATCTACTGGGGTACTTAAGCTACATGGAGATCCCCATGTCCGGCATACCATTGTGGACCCTTATTGGAATCTAGCTGCCTAGACTATCTCATACTTCATTAATTGAGAAAGGGAATACTAGTGCTATATTTTTACATTCCTGTGTAATCTTATGATCTATATTACCAAGTTTGTTTTTTGGATTCTGGTAAGATATTGTTTCATTTGTCCTCTGATGTACTATGGCACTACAGACCATAGGGAAATTCGTCGGGACTTGTGGGACCATATGCCATCTTATATAGCGACATCTGGGACTTCATTTTATATCTAGAGACTTGTGGGACCATATGTTATCTTACATAGCGACATTTGGGACTTCATTTTATATCTAGTGGCATTTCTGTGATCACAAAATTGGTTTACTCTTGCCTGGTATATTATTATCTCCATTATTATAGTTTTCTGGTATCGTTCTTGTATGTATCTTTTTTGTCATCTATACATTGGACAGCAAAACTATTGATGGATGTACACTTCTGGTAGTGACTTTACTTGTGCCAGGGAACGTCTTAGGCCTCATGCACACGAACGTGTGCACCCCATGCCCGTATTGCGGACCGCATTTGCGGATCCGCAATACACGGGCACCATTCCGTGGCCATTCCGCATCACGGATGCGGACCCATTCATTTCAATGGGTCCGCAAATCCGGAGATGCGTGAGCAGTGCGGAATGGAATGACGGAACGGAACACTACGGAAGCACTACGGAGTGCTTCCGCGGGTTCCAGTACTTCCGTCCCGCAAAAAGATAGAACATGTCCTATCTTTTTGCCGGAGCAGCAGATCGCGGACCCATTCAAGTGAATGGGTCCGCGATCCGCTGCGGCTGCCCCACGGCCGGTGCCCGAGCATTGCAGGCCGCAATTTGCGGGCCGCAATACGGGCACGGGGTGCACACGTTCGTGTGCATGAGGCCTTAGGGATATTAGGAGGTTCCAGACATGGGATCGCCGTTATCCTTACCCTGCCCTGGAATTCAATACAAAATCGGAGACAACTGAGATTTTATTGATGATATATAATAAAAGTTACATTTTAAGGTGGAGGTTCTGTGACTTATATCATCTCCTCCTGTCAGATACAAAAGCAGAAATCACCTGACAGGTTTGCTTCAACAATGCAATACATAATCACGACACAATGTAAATACATGTAAAGCACCACCATACCATTTTCATGGGATGTGTAAGGACCACTCCGTAGAGCCTGACGAGATTGACATGGTCGAGAGAATGCATGGCATTAACCTCTCTAATGAAATCATCCAAGGCATCTGGTTGTGTAAGTACATCCGTCTTCAAGCACTTCACAGCGACATTGAACTGAAAGAAAGTATCATTTCCATAAATGACATAATATTAAGAGCATTCCCATATGGTAAGGCCGCACGGTCAGGTTTCCAGATGCAATATTTAAAAAAACAGATGATAAGTCGTATCTGACCTTTATACTATCTTTTCAGGTTTACTCCTGATGTTGGCTTCCAAAGCTGCACCAGGAAACCCGACCATGTGGAAATATCCTTAGGTTTCCTTGCACACAGTTTTTTAAAAAGTGTAGCAAACACCATAAGTTTCAAGTGTTTTACATGGGTCTGGAGGAATTAAGTTTCTCTTTGTGAATGCTGCCAAGTTGGCGTAGGAAGTCTTATAGGCCAAGCAATGCTCCTAAATTGACGGTCACCAGTCTAGGGTTGTTTCGATACCAAAATTTGGATTTGGTTTCGATACCATGAAAAAGTATTGAGATACTCGATACCTTTCGATACCACGTGAAAATAAAATAAAACACAAAAAAGCCTTTTGATTATTTAAACGTAAAACAAGTGTGAAAGTAGCCTATATTCTGTAACTCAGTCACATTAACCCCATGTTGCCCATTATTTGAGATGGTACACTACTTTGGGGGTCACTTACTATTAATGTGATGTACATGGGATCCAGTCCAAATGTGCCCAGCCTGACATTAAAAATAAGTGACCCCCATCATAGTTTAACACAAGGCAGTGACAAGATTGGGGTTAATGAGTCACCTTAACCCCAATCTTGCTGGCAGCCTGATACAAATGTTTTTTGCCTGCCTTTATTTTGAGGCAGGCTAATCGCTCTAGGTGTGGGGTACCTTCTATGCTGGCTGTTCAGGGCACTGACTCTGGGGCTGGTGCTCGGGCTGACACTGAGCTGTGCACTCAGGTGGAGGATTCTGCTGAGCTCACTAACTCACCCGGCGCAGCGGTAACTTTAATACCTCCTCTGTCCCTCCTCCTGCTTTCATTAATAGCCAAACATTCATTGGCGCACCGTGGAAGTGGTGCGGGCAGCTTCAGAGCCCACTCACTTCATTGGTCTCACAGTGGCTGCGTCATAGGAGGGAGGGATTCCCCCTCCCTCTCCTCCTTCTCCACTGTCTGCCAAGCGCGGCATGCACCATATTGACACATAAGGCCCCATTCATACGTCCGCAATTCTGTTCCCAAAAAATATAGAACATGTCCTATTCTTGTCCGCAATTGCGGACAAGAAAAGGTATTTTCTATGAGAGTTCCGGCGATGTGTTGTCCTCAAAATGCGGAAGGCACACTGTCGGTGTCCGTGTTTTGCGGATCCGCAAAACACACACGGACGTGTGAATGTAGCCTAAGAGAAGCGCAGTATAGTACTGAAAACACGAACATCACAATAATTAATCGATACTGGCATAAAAGTATCGATAGAGTATCGAAAGTTCGATACCAGAAACAACCCTAGTCACCACAACGAGAAACATTATTTTCCCAGGGTTATGGTACATCATATGCCTTTTATCCAGCCTAACTGGTACCAGGGGCAAAAACCTGAAACTTCAGAAATTCATTTCTACTGTTAAGAACCTTTTACCAAACTTGGTTTTGGTTCCAAGTGGTACCTTGCTTCTCTTACCCTAAAAAATTTAATAAAATGTGATCAAAAAGTCGCACACATTCCAACATGGTATCAATAAAATCTACAGATTGTCCTGCAAAAAATGAGCCCCCACACAGCTCAGTAGACATAAGTTTTTATTTTTCTTATTATTAAAACAGAAAAACATCTACACATATGTGGTATATGTGGTATCCTTGCAATCGTACTGACCCAGAGAATAAAGGGCACAGGTCAGTTTTTCTGCATACAGAACACTGTAGGGGCAAAACCCAAAAAACTGTGGCGGAATTGCAGGTTTTGTTTCCAATTCCACCTGATTTGGAATTTTCTCCACCTTCCACTACATTGTATGCCATATTAAATGGTGGCATTTAATAATACAACTTGTCCCGCAAAAAAAAAGGCCTCAAATGGTTGTGTGAATGGGGAAAAAAAAAAAGGTATTGTTCTGATGCTGCCACCCTGGTTGTTTTTTTTCAAATACCCCTCACATGCCGCTGCTGTTTTTTCGTGCCCAGTATGTTAATACTGAGCATCGGTACAGGAAGGAGGAGACGCCAGGCTTTTCTCCATGGGCGTCTATTTCTCCCTGGCTGTGCCATGGTTCAATCACAGCGGAGAGCTGTTTTTCTTCCTGGCTGTGACAGGATCCGCTGTGATTGGACCGTGGCACAGACAGGGAGAAGGAGACGCCCATGGAGAAACCCTGGCGTCTCCTCCTCCCCCTACCGTTGCTCAGAACTAACATACTGAGCGCGACAACTGCAGGGGGGCACAGCATGGCGTACGAGCAGTATTTGAAAAAAACAACCAGGGTGTCAGCATCAGCGGAGGTTACCCCGTAAGGAACGGTATTTAAATAAACTAGAAAATTCCCATGAAAGGTTCTCTTTTACACAGTCAATGTGGAGCAGGGAGAGTCATAAGACCCTTATAGACACAATACGGTTTGGGGTTTGTCAACAGTCATCTGATGTGTATAGCCAGGTTCAGTTTTTTTCATAGTTTATAAATCAATTTACCTACCAGTTTGCCATTAGGGGTGTTCCACTCCCCTCTTCTAACCACACCAAAAGAACCATCTCCAAGTTTCTCAAAAAGAGAAATGTCTTTTTCACTGATGAGACAGGTCAGGGCCTGCTGACCTTCAAGAGGTGGTGGGCTGGGAGGTTTACGAAAACTACTTTGTGGTAGAGGAGAAAATTCTGAGTCTGGACGCTTTCCACTGAAAACCTAGAAAAAATAATGCATGATGCATTAGTCTGCCTATTAAATAAATGCTACATAATATATTGGAACTACAAAAATAATACTTGATAAAATAATTCATAGCAACGATCTTTCTCCCGACACATACAACAGCTTCAATTCTTCTAGGTACACTTGCACACAGTATATGAAGAAACTAGGTAGCCAGTTTGTTCCAAACATCTTGGAGAACTAACCACAGATTTTCTATGGATATAGGCTTTCTCAAATCCTTCTGTCTCTTCATGTAATCCCAAACAGTCTCAATGATGTTGAAATTGGGGACAGGGGCAGATTGGCTATACACCTTACAGTGAAACTCTCCAGTGGACTTATGCCCAGGAGACCACCCCAGCACTCCTATCTGCTGCTGGCTGGGTACATAATGGGCTCTCAGCAGTAATTAACAATGTGAGAATCAAGTGCTCATGTAACCAGCTTAGTAACCACACATGCTCCTGAATGAATCTGCTATCGCCCGTAATCTTAAGCCTTCTATCTTAATTAGAGACAACTGGAGAAGGAGGACAGAAAATGACATCTATTGGGGCAATATCACTGTGGTATATGGTTCTGCTGGGACAGTATTGCTGACCTGGTACTTGGTTTGCCACGTCTTCTGTCAATTTGGACCCCCCTATAATATGGGACAACTTTTAGGGTTATTTTCCAGGGCCACTTTAAGTTTCCAGCCTGCCCCTGGTGGGGGCCAAACCATCACTTCCAGGACTCATTGTTCTTCTTTATGCTGAAATTCTTGACCACTTAGTAACCAATACACCTGTGTACAGCAGCCGCTTAGGTGTTGTGGGCTAGTCTCCTGCCTTTTTACGGCAGCCCTAAGGCTAGGGCTACACAACGACATTTGTTGCGCGACATTTTGTCGCACCAATCCCATCCAAAATGGATTTTTCAGCGACTAGTCGCAGCGCGACGCCATAGACTATCATTATAAAACTTGTTGTGCGACATTGGTGCGGCATCAATGTCGCATGACACATGTTGCAGTGTAGTTGTGCCCTAATGCTGAAAATATCAACAGTGCAGCAAAGGGCAGGGGCTCAGGTCTCTTAGGAAAGCCTGGATCGGCTGGAAAAAATAAAAAAATAAAATGCTCGCCACTTATTTGGCATCTGTAACGAACCAAACTATACAAATATCATGTAATTTATCCTGCAAGTTGCATGCTGCAAATAAAACCTGCAGAATAGTTTTTTTTTTTGCTTACCTGCCACAAAAAAAAAAAAAAAGATTAAAAAGTGATCAAAATGTTGTATGTACCCCAAGATGATACCAATGAAAACTACAAGCTGTCCTGTAAAAATCAAGCTCTGAAACAGCTCCATAGAAAGAAAAAAGTTATGGGTGCTGGGATGTGGTGATGAAAATCTTTTTAAAGGTGTTTTATTGTGCAAAGGTAGTAGAACTTAAAAAAATCTATATAGTTGGTATCCTGTAATTGTACTGGCCCAGAGAGTAAAGTTCTTATGATATTTATGCCACAAAATGAATGTTGCTAAATTTACAACATAAAAGGACAATGGGGGAGATGGGGGAGAACAGGCGAAGTTGCCAAAGGAGCTGTAAAAAATGAAAGGTGGAATCTGACTGGTTGCTATGGGCAACTAAGCCAGATCTACTTTACAACAGTTTGATAAATCTCCCCCAATGACTGTAGTGCTGTTTATTTTCCATCTACCTGAAAGAGTTAATAAATATTAATGAGTTAAAAACTACATTAAAAACTACAACTTGTCCCGCAAAAAAACAAGCCCTAACATGGCTATAATAATTGTTGAATGTTGAATTGTTGAATGCAACAATGAAAAAGTGAAAAAAATTGCTTGGTCTCTAAGGTGCAAATCAGGCTGGTCACTAAGGGGTTAATAACATAGTCTGTATGTTTGGGGTTATTTTCCTGCTGCAAAAAAAAAAGGGAGCTAATCGGACACCTCCTTGATGGTACTGCATGATGGATAAGTATCTGTCTGAACATATTTCTCAGCAGTGATGACATCATTAATGCTGACAAAATCCTCAACTCCATTTGATGAAATGCAGCCCCAAACCTGCAAGGCACCTCCGCCATGCTTTACTGTTGCCTGCAGACACTGACTATTGTACTGCTGTCCAGCCCTTCAGCAGACAAACTGCCTTTTTCTTACAGCCAAATATTTCAAATTGTCACTCATGAGTCCAGAGCACCGGCTGCCATTTTTCTGCACCCCGGCTCTTATACTTCTGTGCACAGTTGAGTAGATTGGCCTTGTTTCCATGTCGAAGTATGACTTTTTGACCGTAATTCTTCCACGAAGACCACTTCTGGATAGAGCACTCCTTAAAGTACATGAGTGTTTTCTGCCAGTTTTGAGCTAATGGCACTGCTGTCAATTCATTTTATTTTTCCTGTCCGGATTTTCTCCATTCACTTTAATGGGGACAGTAAAATCCACATGCGGAAAACCCGCACCAGTTGATGCGGACTGACCACACGGATTTCCCTGCGAACACCTGCAGATTTCAGTGCGGATTGTCCGCACATAAATCCTGAACATGTGCATTTACCCTTGCGCAACAGCATCAGGTAAGTGGCTTTCCCTCCTAGGGGGTCACCTGTTTTTATGGTCCTACACATTCTGCTCTCCCTCCTCTAGTTCTACGAGAAATACAGATACAGATACTTATCCATCATGCAGTACCATCAGGGAGGCTTCTGATTGGCTCCGGATGTATTCTGTGGCAGGGCAGTGGCCCTAAACATACAGCCAATGTTAGTAAGAACTATCTTCAGCATAAAGAACTACCAGGAGTCCTTGAAGTGATCATACAGTCCTCTTAGAGCCCTGATCTTAACATCACTGATTCTGTCTGAGATTACATGAAGAGACAGAAGGATTTGAGCAAGTCTGCATCCACAGAAGATCTGTGGTTAGTTCTCCAAGATTTTTTGAACAATCTTGCTGCTGAGATGCTTCATGCAGTGTATGTACCTAGAATCTATGCTGTTTTAAAGGCAAATGGTGATCACACCAAATATTGATTTCCTTTAGATTTCTCTTTTGTTCATTCACATATTTACTATGAAACAATATAATATAATCATCGTAATTTTAACTTTACTGGGTTTTGATGGGAAGGGCAAAACTGTGTCCTGTTGGACTGATAAAGGAATGTACGTTTATTGTATATGGTTTGTAATCCTATCCTGACAGATGGATAGCACAGGTATAATTTCGGGGTCCCCACAAGATATGTCTACTGAATGCTCACAGAAACGTAATGCTGATAGTGTGGTGTGCTTCCTGGAAAAGTGCAGCAAATCGCTCATCCATCCTCCCCTATTTGATTGATTCGAAAAAGGAAATCCTGGGACAACTGCTGACACTTGTACAGTGTGTGTCAACACTGTGCATAGAGGGATATGTGATACTGAGTGGGTGGGTTCTATTTTCAGAGTAACCCCAGACCCAAAAATTCTAACACTGCAGACAGAGGACAGAACAGTGAAGTAAAGTGTCGGAGAACAATATTAACTCATTCAATTCTTCACATTATATGTTTCCATAAGCTTTGTCTTCATACTGAAAGAGTTTTGGGGAAATAACTGAAGTTGGAACTCCTTAAAAAGGATTCTACAGGATTTAATCATTGATGACTTACACCTATGATAGGTCATCGATATCAGATCAGTGGGGTTCCGAAACCCCACACCCCCCTTTCACTTCAACAGGAGCAGCATTGCAGTAACCAGCTTCCTCCACTACATAATAACGTGCGCCTATTTCCGGTCCAGGACTGAATCCGGAACAATTGATTGGTGGTGGTGCTGGGTGTCGGAACCCCGCCAATCTGATATTGGTGACCTATCCTAAGGACAGGTCATCATTTGTTAAATCCTGGAGGACCCCTTTCATTTAATATTAGTTAATATGTCAAGTTGTATACAGAAAAAGCTCAAATTTTGCCCGGGGCAGACTCACTGTGAAGTGCTCGCTGCATGGAGCTGCTTCACAGCCCCTTCCCTCTGCTCTGAGTGACATCTGGACTGGTCTGGATGCCAGAGGCAAGGGGTTATGAAGCAGCTTAATGCAGGGAGCACTTCATACTGAAGCTATGCCATAAGTACTTACAGGATCAGAATCTGTCAGAATAAAACCTCATATTCACACTACACCTGATCATAAAGCTCTACATAAGGTTTATACTGCTCTTCCCAGCACCTACCTAATGCATAGACCTATTTCCCTGCACTCCCAGCTGTAGTGGCATGGTCATTCCTGTACAATATGGGAACCGTTTAAAGAGGACTTGTCTGTTTTAGTAACTACTGCATTGCATCCCCCTTGTAATAATACTTAAGTTCTGGAGCACCTATTCTTATGTCTCTTTTATTAGTCCCACTAGAAGTTATACATGAATTTCTAGTTGTTTATAATCAGGTTATGGCTCTGGGAAAGCAGGGTGTAAAAAAAAACAAGGCAAAAATGAAAATTATAGGGTCCTTCAAGGGTTAAGAGAGAAAGATGAAGACAAAGAATACAGTTTTGCTTTGTCCTGACTTGAGTTTATCTTCAGCAACAAGAAATAAAGAATGGGTTCTCTCACCGGTGCCACAATATTTGAATTCACCATTGCAGACATGCAGTCAGGGCCGGTGCTATAATAAGGCAGACCAAGCGGCTTCCTTAGGGCGCATAGAAGGGGGGGCTCCAAAATGAACTTTTTTAAAAAACAATTACTTTTGTGATGTGATCATGGAGAGGGGGGGGGGGGGAGGGGGGCGCCAAAATGTAGCTTCGCTTCTGCTGGCAAAAATCCTTGCACCGGCCCTGCATGCAGTCTCTGTATCAGGTTGCTCTGCATAATACAGTTCTTACCACAGCGAGCGTTTCCAGTTAACTAGTCTTGAAGGCAAGAAACATGTTCCAAAGATAATTCAATGCATCTTAAAATTTACTGCGCGGACAGCTCCAAACCATGAGACATTCTTCAGCACACAGTGTAATGAGATTTTTTTTACAGCTGAAAATCACTGGGCGGACAATATTTGCTTACCTTACTCATCCAGGACTTGCGCTTACACATTGCTTTCCTTCGTTTTACTGCCTCCCAAAGACGCCTCTGGCCTATAAGACAAAAGATAAAGGGTGACTATGAAGCATGCCTCACGATTCAGTATTTGTAATGTCAGCCTTAGGCCTCATGCACACGACCGTTGTTTGATTCCGTGTCCGTTGAGCCGTTTTTCTTGCTTTTCTGCGAACCCAATAGTTTTCAATGGGTCCGTGGAAAACTCGTCAAATGCACCGTTTGTCCTCCACGTCCGTGGTCCGTGATTACTGTCCGTCAAAAAAATATAACCTGTCCTATTCTTGTCCGTGAAAAATGGTTCGCGGACCCATTCAAGTCAATGGGACCGTGAAAAAATGCAGATGGCCATCCGTCTGTCATCCGCGTTCCGCGTCCGCATTTTTTTGTGGATCCCTTGGCAGTCATTTGGCAAATTGTCAGCCTGTCTTTTGGGTCATGTCCGCTAAAAAAAAACGAAAGACACACGGAAACACAACGAAAGCAAAAACGGATCACGAAACAACGGAACCCCGTTTTGCGGACCGCAAAAAAATACTGTCGTGTGCATGAGGCCTTAAACATAATTGTCAACAGAGAAAAACATTTTTTAGAAAAATACCTGTATAGGCAAACACAAACATATGTACCGTATTTTGAGCGGAGAACTGCAGAATAGAGGGAGCGATTACAAGATAGGGCACTCCACCTCCACTTTACGTTCTAGCGCCATATTGTGTATTAGTATTTACATTGGGCTGTCTTCCTCAAGGTTCTCTACCTTGACAATTGCACGTTATATACTTTTTTATGGTACAGCAATAATACATTATATTTCATATTCCGCACCCATCAAATTTTAAATTACAAAATCTGCTTGGGTTTTCTTTCGTATCCAGCTACTCTATATTTCAAGTTCAAACCATATTTTATGTGTAAAGAGAACTTACTCAAAAGAACAAGGTGGTTTATATTGCTTATGAACTTACCTCCATTAGTCAGAGTGGAGAGGCACTAAGATCTCAGTTTACATTGTCTAAATCAGGCATCCTCAAACTGCAGCTCTCCAGCTGTTGTAAAACTACAACTCCCACAATGCCCTGCTGTAGGTTGATACCTGTAGGCTGTTCGGGCATGCTGGGAGTTGTAGTTTTGCAACAGCTGGAGGGCCGCAGTTTGAGGATGCCTGGTCTAAATACACAGTCGAGTCACATTATTACGACCACTTCCGACTTTCGATGTCGACAGTGCACCCCTGAGGAAGCCAGCAGAGCCTGGCGATACGCGTTGGTCTTTCTTCCCTGTCCACCACGCATATTCCCAGTATGCTGCCTCCATGATAAGTATTACTCCTATATTATTCAATGTTGATGGATTTCATGCACTTTAACTGCATTTCACTCATTGTTCATTCATGTGGGACTATGCTCATGTCTATGTGGTAGAGTCGGGGTGGCGTGCGGTACTTATTTGGTCCACACTGCCATGATTTATTGCATACGCTGATTTTAATTTGTCTTTGTCATGTCTGTTGTTCTCAATAAATTTGATACTTTTTAGATGTGCGGCTTCTATTTCGGTATTCTTTCTTCTTTTTTGGTGCACACTGCATATTTAATACCGTATGCCGGCACTCTTGCTTTAATTTGGTGTGCCCCCATCTCTCAGGTTTCTCATAAAGGAAGTCGTCTCGTGAGCTGGCTTGGTGGGTATATAAGGTGTGTGATAGGCTGTCTGCACACATACCCCCATAGCTCTCATGGGTAAAAGAGGAGATTTATCAGAGTTGCAAAAAAGGATGATTATTGGCTTTCGGGCCAAGGGTGGCAGTATTTCTGGCACTGTGCAGTTTGTGAGCTGTTCATGTGTGTAAAGTGTATTGTGGACAAATGGCACCATTGTGAATAAGCCACATAGAAACTGCAGAGCAACAGGTGCCATTAATGTAGGAGGTGAACTTCAGCTATGAAGGTGAGCAAGGGTGGACTAATACATTACAGCAGAGCAGCTCACCGCCAAAATGAGCCAGGGGCTACCAGACGTGTCTAAAACAACAGTTCATCGAACCCTACTGCGAATAGGGCCCCAAAGCAGCTGGATGGTCACTGCACCTTTGCTAACAAAGTTGCAGAAAAGGCTTCAATTTTAGAAGCAGTATTGGAATTCGACCTCTGCTGGCAAAGAGTTGTCTTCTCCAATGAGTCACGTTTTCTGTTTTATTGAAAGGCGAGAAACATCAGAGAATGAACACCATGCAATCATTGATGGAAGAACACAAGCTGGTGGTGGCCGCGTTATGGTCTGGGGAATAATGTTGTATTTCTCGGCGCACTCATCCATGTGGAAGGCACTCTCTACCAATTTAGTATGAATTCATCCTTGAAGATCATGTACACCCAAACATGCTGATTGTCTTGCTGGAAGATCCTATCTGCCCATGGAAGACAATGTGACATGTTACATGGCTAGAAATGTCCATGATTAGTTAGAAGAGCATGATCAAGACTTCCAAGTACTACCCTGAATCCCTAATTCCCTTGAACCCAATTGAGCATCTGTGGAACCACCTCTATTGTCACGCTCACTCTATGGATCCTCCCCGACGCAATGCACTGCGCTCAGCATGGCTCCAGATACCTATGCTAAACTACCAGGACCTAACTGAGTCCCTCCCAGCCCGTTTAGCTGCTGTCCGTGCTGCACGCGGCGGTTACTCTGGATATTAGCTGCTGATCATCATAATAATGTGACTCGACTGTGTATTAAGACTGGATTAGGCTTGTTTCACACTAGCGTGTAAGAGCACCAAGAGGCTGTCCCGGAGCTCTGTGGATCCAGTATTTCTGGAAGCTGCCTGAATGCCCGCCTGCACGAATAACTATAATGGGGACCGGTGGAAATCCGGCTGCAACCTGGCAAATATGCTGAGAATCTGCCAGATTAAAACATCAATGTGAATAGACCCTAATACTCTATCTCTCCTGGAGCACTTCCACTGCAGGGGAAGGTGGAGGCAGCTCAGACTATGTTCACTTGGCTAAAATCCCCGGCAAAAAAAACATCAGTAGCAGATCAGTAGCTGAAAACAGGTCATTTTTGGTGGCAAATTTGCAATTTGGTGGCGGTTTTAGAGGATTTTTTACAAGCATTTTTTAAAAGGTTTTAGAAGAGTTTTTGACAATGTTTTTCTAGTTGTTTTTTTCTGTTCCCTATTGACTACAACGCAAAAACCACTCTCAAACCAGTACCATGAAGTGACATGTCACCTCTGAGGTGGTTTTCAAAATTAGTGGCATAAAAACGCTACCATGCACACATGGCAGAGTTTTTTCATTTGAAGTCAATGGGAGCCTGCGGGGGGAGTTTTGATAGTGGATTCCATGACAGAATCCACAGCGGTTTTTTAATTGAGTGAACATAACCCCAGGGTTTCAGAAGCGCACCCGTGGCAATCAGCTAATTGCTGACCAGCATTCATTTACAAATTTGGTTTCCATAGTGTGACAACTCCTTCAGAGAACTGTGAACCCGTGGCTTCTATAGCGTCCAACTGTTTTAGATTAACCCTAAGTTCACACCTGAGCGTTTTACAGCACGTTCAAACGCGCTGTAAAACGCTCAACACATGAAAACCAATGCTTTCCTATGGCCCTGGTTCTCACTTGAGCGTTTTACAGCGCGTTTGAACGCGCTGTAAAACGCCCGACGCATAAACAAGTACTTGAGCTTTTTTGGGGGCGTTTGTCGCGCGTTTTGTGATTGACACCACAGTAGCCAATCAAAAGAACGCGCGTACGAACGTGCGTTTCCTATTTGCAAAAACGCGCTGAAATACGTACGACAACGCGCGTTTTTAGAACGCTCAGGTCTGAACCCAGGGTAACACAAGTTTGTCACTGGATTCCACACCACAATGCGACTGGATTAATAACAAGAAATTCAGTCTCAATACCAAGCCACATCTAAATATGAAAAAATTCTATCAAATTAATACCAGGAGTGGCAAATTACTTTCTGAAATTAAATAAAATAACTGAAATTTGGCCTTAAAATAAAGGTACAGCCACATGATGTTTTCTGATGCCATTTTGGAAGTCAAACTCAGGAGTGGATCATAGTATGAGAGAAAGTATAAAGGATAGATACATTCAAAAACTGCATCAGGAAACCTGACCGTGTGGCCGTACGCTTAGGAGAATTCTGTGACTGCTAATAAAATACAAACAGGAACAGTTTTCAATCAGCACCAGACTAGCTAGTGTGCACATATGCAGCAGTTCCTGCTATAGACCTTTAGGCCCCTTTCAGTTCCACTGACTCGCAGCGTGAGTATGCAGCAGTTCCCGTCCTGACCTCCCAGCATTGACTGGGTCGCATAGCATTATAATGATTTATAATGCTGTGTAACGCCCGGCCGTGGCGTTATTGCGGCCCGCATACGAAGGGTCCGCAATACACGGGCTTTGGCCGCGTGCACTTGAATGGGTCTGCAATCTGGGAGATGCAGTGAGGTGCGGAACGGAAGCATGGATCGGAACCCCATGGAAGCACTACAGAGTGCTTCTGTGGTGTTTCTGTCTGTGCCTCCGCACTGCAAAGAAATAGAACATGTTCTATTTTTTTACGGTGTGGACGGATCACGGACCCATTTAAGTTGCAGTCCCTAATGCACGGAACGGCCGTGTGCATGAGGCCTTAGAGTTCTGGAATGTATTTAATAACGCTGGCATAATGCAGTCAGTGTTATCCAATACATTCCAGAACTGTAAGGCCTCATGCATACGGCCGTTATAACCATGTTATAAGGGAAAATAATAAAGATAGGGTCCCCATCCCGATCGTCTCCTAGCAACCATGCGGGAAAATCGCACCGCATGTGCACTTGCTTACGGATGCTTGCGATTTTCACGCAGCCCCATTCACTTCTATGGGGCCTGCGTTGCGTGAAAAACGCACAATATAGAACATACTGCGATTTTCCCGCAACGCAAAATTGATGCGTGAAAACCACCGCTCATGTACACAGCCTCATTGAAGTGAATGGGTCCGGATTCAGTGCGGGTGCAATGCGTTCACATCACACATTGCACCCGTGCGGAAAACTTGCCCGTGTGAACCCAGCCTAGGGGTTACATAGCATCATAAATCAATAAAATGCTATGCAACCCCATCACTGCTGGGAGATTAGGATAGGAGCTGCTGCATACTCACCCTGTGAGTCCGGGGTGTGGAACTAGCTCATCTAAAAGAGGCATTAGTGAGCTTCTCATATGTACCAATTCTCAGAGGGATCAGCTAATTAGCTGATTCAAGCTTTTTTTTAAAAAATAGAATCCATGACCTGGAATCAATCAGATTCCACCTTTCATTTTCCAAAGCAGCTCTGAAAAGTAAAAGGTGGAATTTGATTGGTTGCTATGGCAATTATGCCAGTTTTCCTTTTCACCAGTTTTGATAACTCTCCCCCAATGTTTGAGCTGCATGTGGCAGGGCAGCTGAGCAGCTATATAGCTGTGTGGGAAAAGATTCAGTATAAACTATATTTCTTTCATTTAAATCTATGGTTTTCTGGGCTTTGGAGTCAAGGAGGTAGCCCTATTCAGTTACTAACAGCCTTCCCGGGAGCTTCGTCCCCGGCATCTGAAGCGAACAGCGACAAAATCCGGCAGGTGAAAAGGCCCTAACCCTGGGTTCAGACCTGAGCGTTCTAAAAACGCGCGTGGTATGCGCGTTTTTGTCACGCGTATTTCAGCGCGTTTTTGCAAATAGGAAACGCGCGTAAAACGCGCGTTCTTGTGATTGACTACTGTGGTGTCAATCACAAAACGCGCGTCAAACGCCCCAAAAGAAGCTCAAGTACTTGTTTATGCTTTGGGCGTTTTACAGCGCGTTCAAACGCGCTGTAAAACGCTCAAGTGTGAACCACTCCCATAGGGATGCATTGGTTTTAATCTGTTGAGCGTTTTACAGCGCGTTTGAACGCGCTGTAAAACGCTCAGGTGTGAACCCAGGGTAATAGTTTCTTTTTTTTTATCAATTAACAAAGTGCAAAGTGAACGAACAGAAGAGAAATCTAAATCTGATCAATATTTGGTGTCTTCACCCTTTGTCTTCAACACAGAATCCAGTCTGTTAGTTACATTTCCACATAGGCCCAGATTTACAAATTTATCTGCGCCAAAACTCGGTCTAAAAATAAGCGCAAATTGGTGCAAGGGGTGTGGTTTAGTGGAAAGCAACGGGAGCTTTATGAGAAAGTGTGTGGAGCCTGAGGTGCTCTATCTTGCGCCAAAATTTTTGCATAATTCTGGCTAAAAATTTCAGAGTCTCAGAGTAAGGGCTTGTTCTCAGGACGGTGCCGTGTGGATGTCGCACGTGTGCCTTCCGCAATTTACGGAACGGGCGGCCCTTTATAGAAATGCCTATTCTTATACAAATTTTTGCGGTCCCATGGAACGGAGCAACGGATGCGGACTGCTGTCCGGACTAAGGAGTGCTGTCCGCATCTTTTGCGGCTTCAAAGAAATGAATGGGTCCGCACCCGAGCTGCAAAAAATGCGGCTCGGATGCGGACCAAAACCACGGTAGTGTGAACTAGCCCTAAATCAACCAATAGTTAGCACTTCATAGCGAAGTAGAAAATCCCTGCACTACATTTATCATCAAGCCTGAGCCCCTGTGATAAATCTGGTGCAGGTCAGTCTAAGCTTACACCATCTTTATCATTAGTAAATCTGGGCCTGAAGGAACTCATCAGGAAAGTTGTTCCATAAATCTTCTTCCAGATCTTCTGTGGATGTAGGCTTGCTCAAATCCATCTGTCTCATCCTGTAATCTTGATATTAATGATGTTGAGATCAGGGCTCTGTGGGGTCCATATTATCACTTCCAGGACTCCTTATTCTTCTTTAAACTGAAGATAGTTCTTAACCCTTAGGGCTCTTTCACACGAGCGGTTGCCGTGCGGGTAATCCACTGCATGAAAGAGTGCCAAGCTCCGTTCTGGACAGGGACGCAGAGCAGTAACATGATTGATAATGCTCTGTGCCTCTCTGTGACCTTTTCACTACAAAATCACAGTGAGATAAAGTTGTCACCGTGATTTTGTAGTAAAAAGATCAGAGAGGCATGGAGCAGTATTAATTATGTTACTGCTCCGTGTCTCTGCTGTCCAGAGCGGGGCTTGGCACTATTTCACGCAGCGGATTCCACGCACGGCATCTGCTCATGTGAAAGAGCCCTTAGACGACCGCTACATGTACAGCGGAAGTTGTCTGTTTAAATATGACGCCTGCTAATGAGTGCAGCAGGCGCCATAGCCGCCAGGTTTCTGCTGTTTCAAACAGCAGAGGTCTGGTGCCAACGTCTGCAATCAGTGATAATGCACATTTGACCATGACATCTGAGCTCTGAGAATACAGCTTCAGGGCCTGGAACAGCTCCCCCATGTGGAGATCGGGGAAGCCATTTGTTCAAGCAGAGCAGAGCTGTAGTTCCTATTAGGGGTCGACCGATTATCGGTTTGGCCGATATTATCGGCCGATATTGATGATTTGCACAGTTATCGGTATCGGCCCCTAACCAGGCCGATATACCGATAACTGTGCTCTAACAGAACATTGCCGCGCTGCTCTCAGCGCGGCCATGTTCCCTCAGCAGCACAGGGGAGAAGGAGGCAGTCCCTCCTTCCCCCTGTGCCGCGCTGCCAGTGGAGACTAGAGAAGAGGAGGAGGAGGGGCTGAGGGCGCACTGGCCACCAATGAGAGCAGAGGAGGCGGGGCTGAGGGCGCACTGGCCACCAATGATAAGGTTTAAGATATTACAAGCACATTGCCCAGACCCTGCCTCTGATAGAGAGCTGCGATCCGCGGCAATTAACCCCTCATCCCTTCAGTATTGATATCATTGGTGGCAGTGGCCACAGGGTCCCCCACCTCCTCTCTTCTGATCGGAGCCCCAGCAGTGTAATGCTGGGGCTCCGATCGGTTACCATGGCAGCCAGGACGCTCCTGAAGCCCTGGCTGCCATGGTTCCTGCTGCTGTGTGCCCATAGCACAGGGCAGCAGGGACAGTGTCAGGTCCTATTCACCCTGATAGATCTCTATTAGGGTGAATAGGACAAGGGATGTAAAGAGCCCAGGTTCTACCCCTAGGGGGGGAAATAGTAATAAAATAAAAAGTAAAAAAATTTAAAATAGTAAAAAAACACCAAAATATTAAGTATATATTAACCCTTTTCCAATTTTACATATAAAATATATAAACAATAAATAAAAAAACATATCGCCGTGACCAAAAAGTCCAAACTATTAAAATATATATTTTTTAAAAAGCGTCGGACGCCGTAACAGAAAAAAAAAATCCAAAAATTAAAATGCGCAAAATATCGGTATAAAATATCGGCTATCGGCCTGAAAGTTCACAGAATATCGGTATCGGCTCTAAAAAATCAATATCAGTCGACCCCTAGTTCCTATGGAGACCGGCAGGTGGCAGAGCTCCAGAGGATAACAGCAAATGGGGCTTACAATGCAGCGCTAATCCAGAAAGTTTTTAAAAATATAAATTTATTTATCTCGTACTATGAATGCCGTAACTGCAAAAAACCTAATTGGCTAATTCGCCATCTTTTCAACGCTTCACTTCCCAAGAAAAGTTGAATAAAAAGTGATTAAAATGCCACACACACTCCAAAATGGATTCAATAAAAACTATAGGTCGTCCTGCAAAAAATTCACCCTCAAACAGCTATACAGACATAACTATAAAAAAGTTATGGAGGTCAGAATATGGTGCTGAAAAGTAAAAATACATTTTTTTCAATGTTTTTATTTCTGTTTCAGTATTAAAACACCAAGAAAAACTATATAAATGTGCTATTGTTGTACTTGTACTGACCCAGAGAATGAAAGTAAGGGTACTTTCACACTTGCGGCATGGCTATCCGGCAGGCTGTTCCAGCGGGTGAACAGCCCGCTGGATCCGCCCTGCCGCAAGTACCCGTGCGCTGCCGCTCCGTCCCCATTGACTATAATGGGGCGGGGGCGGATCTACAGCACAGCACGGCAGTGATCGGTGGACTAAAAAGTCAGACCTGCAGTACTTTTAGTCCGGCGATCTCCTTCCGTGCACTGCCGTGCTGCACCGTAGCTCCGCCCCCACCCTCATTATAGTCAATGAGGATGGAGCTGCAGCACACGGGTACTTGCAGCATGACGGATCCGGCGGGCTGTTCACCCGCTGGAACAGCCTGCCGGATAGCCATGCCGCAAGTGTGAAAGTACCCTAACAGGGAACCCCGTAAAACTGTGGCGAAATTGCCTTTTTTTCCAGTTCCACACCATTTGGATTTTTTTCCAGCGTTCCCATACATTGCATTCAACATTAGAAAGTACAACTTGTCCTGCAAAAAACAAGCCCTCATATGTTTATGTGAAAGGAAAAAATAAAAAAGTAATGGCTCCAGAAAGGCAGGGAGTGAAAAACAAAAATGCAAATACAAAAAATCTTCCAGGGGCTCAGAGTGTTAATGCCTTCTGTCACAGCCACATATTTAAGTCCAGAACACCTGCTGACATTTTCTGCACCTCAGTTCCTAGGTTTCTGTGCATGGTTGAGTCGCTTGGCCTTGTTTCCATGTCAAAGTATGGCTTTTTGGGTGCAATTCTTGAATGAAGACCACTTCTGGCCAGCCTTCTCTGAACGTCAGATTGCTGTACATGGATCCCAGTGGTTTATGCGAGTACTGTGTAATGGTGTCCTCAATGCTGAGAAATAGATACTTATCTATCATGCATTTCCATCACAAAGGCGTCTGGCTCCATATGTATTCTATAGCAGTACAACAACCCCAAACATACAGCCAACGTTATTAAAGGGGTTGTCCGGGTTTGACGATTGTTTGTTAATAGGATACGTTTCCCTAATAGCATACTTCCATGTGGGTTTTAGCTTCATTGCTTTGCCTTTGATGCCCACATTTCTCATGCAGCAATCAAGGACCGGAAGTGAGTTTGTTCACCAAGCAAGAGACGTCCCTGGTGTGCCAAGCCTCTTCTTCCAGTTAGCAAGGAGCCCGGTGACATCACCAGCACACAGGGGCGTTCTGGAGCTAGCAAGGAGGCTGTTCAGTAGGAGGGGAATGCTGCAGCTAAACCACGCCCCTCTGTGACATCACCGGGCACAGAGGGTGTTAGTCTGGGAGGAAGGTGGCAGTATTGGAGGAGGGAACACGCCTCACTAAGGAAAAAGGCGGTTTTAGGCGAGGAATACGGATGAGGGGTATGAGTGGCAGGAGGCGGAATACTGACTAGGGGGAGTGGTAAGGCCCGTGAGGTCCGGGTGCAGAGTCACGCAGCCTTGTGGGACCCATAAGGCAGTGTGGCTAGAAATGACATAGCGAAGGAGCTGCTATGTAAACAATACTGACAGCAGTGTTAGGCCCCTTTCACATCTGCGTTTTTCCTTTCCGTCCTAGAGTTACGTCCTCGGGGCTCTAGGACGGAAAGAAACTGATCAGGATGATCCCAATGCATCCTGAATGGAGAGAAATCCGTTCAGGATGCATCAGGATGTCATCAGTACTGAGACGTTTTTTAGCCGTAGCAAAATCCGCAGCATGCTGCGGATTTTCCTCCGGCCAAAAATCCTGAAGATATGCCGGAATCCGACTTTAAGCTAAACGTCGTTTCGGCGCATCGCCGTATGCGACGTTTAGCTTTTAAGAATGGTAACCATGGCAGCCAGGACACTACTAAAGTCCAGGCTGCCATGGAAAAGCAGTGGGGAGCCGGGGGAGAAGCTACATAGCTATGTGATCCATGCGACGCAGGGACCCGGTGACATCATCGAGGAGCGCCCCAGCCGCAGCACAGAAGGTAAGTAGCTTCTCCACCGGCTCTCCGCTTCTTTTCCATGGCAGCCTGGACTTTAATAGCATCCTGGCTGCCATGGTAACCTGAAAGCATATTGAAGACTGATCAGTCTTCAAATGCTTTCAGTTGTCTTGTGTTGTGACTGATCCGGCGGGCATTTTCGGCGACGGAAGTGCACGCCGGATCCTCATACGCAGATGTGAAAGAGGCCTTAGGGACTCAAAGGAGCAAAGGGGATGAAAAAAAATACACAAAGTATCAGGATGACTTTACTGTGGCATGTCAAGGTGATTATTTATGTTTTTAAAAATTACTTTGATCCCGGGCAACCCCTTTAAGAAATATCTTCAAAATAAGGAAGAACAACGAGTTCTGGAAGTGATGATATGGTCCCCACAAGACTCAACATCATCGAGTCTGTCTAGGATAGCATGAAGAGACAGAAGGATTTCGGCAAGACTACATCCACAGAAGATCCAAGATGCCTGGAACAACTTCCCTTCCAAGTTTCTTAAAAAAATATGTGCACGTGTACCTAGAAGAACTGATGCTGTTTGGAGGGCAAAGGGTGGTCACACCAAAGATTGTTTTGATTTAGCTTTAAATTGAATTAAAAATAGATTCAATTAATTAAAATAAACTTTTAACACTTCTATTTTTAAAGCATTCCTACTTTGTAGTATTTTACCACAACTGCACAGTTCTGTATATTGGTAAAATATCTTTTCAGAAATGGTTCAAGTGAGCAAAACAATCAGTAAAAATACTGGCAGATTCTATAACTCAAATAAATGCATAAAAGGGTTGAAAATCTGCTCCATTAGCTCCTATGATAGTGCAGGTCTTATGTAGGAGGCACCTCTTGGCGTTTACTGCCACTTTTGCCTGTGTCTCATACCGCTGGCGATGCCGCATTAGTGTCTGGGAGTAGAGATGAGCGAACTTCAAAAATTAGTTTGGCGTTCGGGTTGGGGTAATCGCCGTATCCCGTTATGGATTCCACTACCGCGGACTATCCCGGCATATGGAATCCATAAGGGGCGACTTCCACGAACCCGCGGCTTCCACTGGATTTGATCCAGTGCTGAGCCACGCCCCCTGCACTGATCACATGATGGTGACGTCACCCCAGGTCCTTCGGCTTGTCCAAAGTTCGGGTTCGTGGAAGCCGCCCCTTATGGATTCCATATGCCGGGATAGTCCGCGCTAGTGGAATCCATAACGGGATGCGGCGATTACCCCAACCCTAATTTTTGAAGTTTGCTCATCTCTATCTGGGAGGACACTAGTGGAGCGGTTTTATGTTTTAAAGTTCAGTGTGCCAGTGCCGTAAATGTACATATCTGAACTTGAAATCCAGATCCCAGGATTCCAGGACTATTTAGTGCAAGTCAACTTAACTAAATGAATGTAAAGGGGTGGTACTGACACATGAACTGTGTTAAAGGGGTTTTCTGACTTTTTATACTGATGACCAATCCTCTGAATGGGTCATCAGTATCTGATCAGTGGTGGGCTGACACCTGGGATCCCTGCCGATCAGCTGTTTAGGAAGGCTGCAGTACTCCTGAGAGCACCGAGGCCTTCTCGCAGCCAGTGACGTCCCCATAGGGCAGCTCGGTCCCATTAAAGTGAATGGGGCTGAGATGCAATACCAAGAACACAATGTAGAGTGCTGTGCTTGGTAAGACGTGAGGAGGCGGCGGCGCTCAGAGTCCTGTGGTCTTCTCAGTCAGCTGATCAGCAGGAGTCCCGGTTGTCAGACAGCCTGAGGATAGGTCATCTGTATAAAAATGTCGGAAAACCCCTTTAATAGACTAATTATACATTATTATAAAATACATGTTGTTTTATGGCCTGCTAGTGAACGGCTGAGCTAGTAGTGGGGTGTTTCTGTCATTCATTTGTGTTTGTATTAATGATTTATATCTGATTTGACCACATATAAAATTTCAGTGTGCGGGCACACAACCAGCAAACCTAAGTTGACTCACCAGGCCGGCCCATGCCGATTTTCTCCAAATCTTCATTCTTGACGTAATCAAAGTGGGAAAGACGTGTGATGTTCAGATCATCACGTATACGTAGGAAATACTGCTGCAGCTGCACCTCGCTCAAGAGCTCCAGAAGCCATTCTGAGCCCTCATCTGCCTGCATGCTACTGCCCAACCTCTGTGAAGGAAGCAAAGAAACGAGACCTGAATGAGACGTGTCCCTGATTCACCATGCTCACACACTCTTCAAGAACAAGATCCCTCATT
Source organism: Bufotes viridis (assembly GCA_033119425.1). Taxonomy (NCBI): domain Eukaryota; kingdom Metazoa; phylum Chordata; class Amphibia; order Anura; family Bufonidae; genus Bufotes; species Bufotes viridis. Next base: position 169,341,741 of record CM065592.1, on the reverse strand, counting down.
CTCCCTACAAGCACTGGAAACCTTATATGGTGACATAGTGCCTTTTCATTAATTCCAGTTCTAGAGAGGGAGATCGTCTTTGGCGTGTGAAAACCTGTGGGAAGCCAAGGGTTCTGAGGAGAAGCTGTTTAGCTGAAGGAGATTAGGGCCATAAAATCTGTCAGCACTGTCAGTGGAATGGCCTGCAAGCTATCTTTCCTCTTCCTCTGAAGCCAACAGCCTGTGTACATTTTCACACTTCTCCTAGACTTCCAATTGTTGTGGGAAGGCAGCACGTGTAGCTGTACGTACATAATACAGGACCGAAAGACTCTTAAAGGGGTGGTGCGATGCAAAAAGACGCATGACCTATCTTGAGGGCAGATCATCAATATCTTCCTGCTCTTTGCTGCTATGTCTATGGCACAGCAGCAGCGAGCAGGAAGAGAGACCAGAGACAGCACATGTACACTGCATGCGCCTTCGCTTCGTACCGCTGATTGGTCGGAGCCCTACTGATCAGATATTAGGAGAGGTCATCAATAGTAAAAGCCCACACAACCCCTTTAATTTGCACCTAAAAAATAGCATAATGCTTTGCTCCACATTTTGAGCCTTTTTGTAAACTTTTTTTTATCAGACCCGAAGCGACTTATATACACTATGTATATCTTTAGAGGTCCAGGTAAACAAGTTACTAAAGAGTTTATCCCATGACTGATGTAAAAAATACAAAAACAGACATCATACAGTACATGACAACCTCTTTCTAACAAATCTAGAACCAGCCCTGTACCTCACATGGATCCAGAGATCTTCATTGCTCTGCTAGATTTATATCAAGCTGGCAGCTCAGGGCGAGTGTCTTTCCTGCTGCAGTATAAGAGTACTTTCACACTAGCGTCTGCTGCAATATAAGGGTACTTTCACACTAGCGTCTGCTGCAATATAAGGGTACTTTCACACTTGCGTTAAAGTTTTCCGGTATTGAGTTCCGTCCTAGGGGCTCAATACCGGAAAAAAACACTTCAGTTTTATCCTAATGTATTCTGAATAGAAAGCATTCCGATCAATATGCATCAGGATGTCTTCAGTTCAGTCCCTTTACGGCAGGGGTGCACAACCTTTTCTGGTTGGGGGCCACATTGTCAGCCTGAACCAATTCCAAGGGCCGAAAATAAAACTTAAAGGGGTATTACCAACTGAAATACTGTATTTCTGGCATATTGAACATACAGTATATACTATAAATGTCTAGTTACAGTTCTAGGACTCCCATCTAATAGGAGAATACATGAAAGATACATGTAAGAAGCCATAAGACATAGACCTACATGTATTTTACTAGATGTTTGAGGGCCGCACAGAATGGTATCGAGGGCCGCATTTGGCCCCCGGGCCGCAGGTTGTGCACCCCTGCTTTACGGTATATGGCCGGAGAAAATTCCAGAACACTTGCCGGAATGCCGCATCCATTGAAATCCGGTCCCGGTTTCCCGATCTGCGCATGCGCAGATCTTTAAAAATGTGAAAAAAATAAATACCGGATCCGTTTTTCCGGTTGACGCTGTAGAGACGGATCCGGTGTTTCAATGCATTTGTCAGCCGGATACGCATCCGGATGCAAATGCCTGCTGGAATCCAACAACACAAGTGTGAAAGTAGCCTCAGGAGGCGTGCCTCAGCTCTCCCTATCACAGGCAGTTGAAGGATGAAACTGAGCATGTGCAGCCTTCTCAGTGAGCAGGTCAAAGAAATAGGAAAAAGAACAAACAGCAGGTGGCGCTATACAGATAGATTTAATTTAATAGCTCAGTGGCTATACTAAATTTTAATTAAACTCAATTACAAAAGTATTCAGATCCAGGTGCTGTTTGAAAACTGTAGAATATTTTTCGTGGGACAACCCCTTTAACATGATATGATGCCAATATTGTTCACGCTCTAAACATCCTGAACTGACGGTCTACATCTGTGTTCACATTAGTGTACATTTGGCTTCCTGTGCATGTGGTCACATGTCATTGTGATTTCATAACCAGAAATGCCTGCAGCTCTCCAGACATACATTCACTCCTACAGAGGCCAACACAGGCAAAATATATTCTGTGGGCAGGTTTGTAAATTAATAGCAAAATACATTTTGTGGATTCGCTGTAACAGCTTAAGGCTACTGTCACACTAGCGTCTTAGTTTTCCGATATTGAGATCTGTCATAGGGTCTCAATACCGGAAAAAAAAACGCTTCAGTTTTGTCACCATTAATTGTCGATGGGGACAAAACGTAAATGAACACAACGCTCCAAAATGCATTCAGTTCCGTTCTCATACCGGAGAGCAAACCGCAGCATGCTGTAGTTTTCTTTCCATCCTGGGATCCGTCATGACCCACAATGCAAGTCAATGGGGAGGGATCCATTTTCTCTGACACAATCTGCCGTAATAGAAAACAGATCCGTCCCCCATTGACTTTCAGTGGAGTTTAAGACGGATCTGTCTTGGCTATGGTTCATAACGGATGCAGATGATTGTATTATCAGTAACGGAAGCGTTTTTGCTGAACCCTGCCGGATCTAGTAAAAACGCTAGTGTGAAAGTACCTTTGGCTACTTTCACACTAGAGTTTTTTTGGATCTGCAAAAACGTTTCCGTTACAATAATACAACTGCATGCATCCGTCATGAACGGTTCCGGTTGTATTATGTTTAACCTAGCCAAGACTATTGTGTCAGAGAAAACGGATCCATCCCCATTGACTTACATTGTGTGTCAGGACTGATCCGTCCTGCTTTGCACCACATCGCGGAGCTTGAGGGGAGCACAGGCAGGAGCAGCGATCTGTAAAATTTGTAATCTAGTACAGAACTGTGTGTGATGGGGGAGGGGGTGGCAATGGGGCGGGAATTTATCACAGACTGTCATTTCCACCCTCTCCACACAGTTGCCATTCTCCCCTCTCAGGAAAGTGGCAAGGGCGGCCTAGAAACACCACTTATGCTTAAATTTAGGTGCATTGGTGCTTCAAAAAGTCGCAAAAAACTGGAGTGAGGGGAATGATAAATTCCCCTATACATGTTTAAGTATAATTAGTGGTTTAATACACTCATTTGCACTGGACATTAGAAGTTAAACTAATTGGTTGCAAAAGTGCATTTTCCATCCACTGACAGCAAATGGAGATCTTGAAAATGGTGTCAAACTGAAACAAATCATATAAAGTTGCAAAAAGATTTTTTATTACTGGAATCTGATTCTTTTACCATGCGCAGTGCCATGACCAGGCTTAGGCAGGGTTCACACCTGCGTGTCCCGCTTCGCGTGTACGACACTCTATCTTTACTTTTAGGCAGGGTTCACACCTGCACATCCCGCTTCGCGCGTACGACGCTCTATCTTTACTTTATTTTTCGCATCGTGAAGATGATTGCGCTATATATCCCTATGGGGGACGCTCGACAATACGCCCCAAAGAAGCTCCTGTACTTCTTTGGGCGTAGGGCGTTTTACAGCGCGTTCGTACGCGCTGTAAAACGCTCAGGTGAGAACCATGCCCATAGGGAAACATGGGTTTTCGCCTGTTGAGCGTTTTACAGCGCGTAGGAACGCGCTGTAAAACGCTCAAGTCTGAACCCAGCCTTTCTGTGGCACTGAGAGGTTTAGTTTCCAGGATCAGAGTTTTCCCCAATCCCAGCAGGCGGGAGCAGCCTTCTGTGCATTTTCTACAAAAGTGACATGAATTTTCTACATAATTTATGGACTGAAGAGTCCTTCTGTGAGAACCTTCCAATTATAAGAAGTGTGGTTCAATTTTTCTACAGACTCCAGAATTGTCATTTCATGTGGAATACAATTATTTACTACAACAGACATGTCAGGAGTGGTGACAGGTCCCCATTAACCCCTTCCCCTGTTGTACGTGTACACCAGAAGTTGGCTGCTGGGTTTCTACGCTTTTACACATCACACACCTGGAGGTAATTTCTATGATCGTTATTTAGCCCGTCAGGTGCCATGGTAAATAGTAACCACAGCATCTGAGCGGTGAAACCCTGGGAGAACTGCACTCCAATGGACCAAATGGCTTTCCGGATATCGAGGCAGCCATTCTGTTATTCTGGCAGCCTCGGGCCTTCTGAAGATTCCATGGCATGCTAGAGCGAAATTCCTAAAGAGCCCTGCCTGTGTCAGGGCTCCACGGGAACATATTAAATCTCCCAGCCTGCAATGTTAAATCATTGAAGCAATCAGGCAATCACATTAAAGTCCTCTAGGGGGGCTTTAAAAAAGTAGATTTTTTTTAAAAGTTAAATTACCCCCTTCCCCATATAAAAAAAAAAAAAAAAAAAAAAAAAATAGGCTTATTAGCATAGACATCTCCCAAAATGCCTGAAGTATTAAAATATAAAAATATTTATCCCGTACGGTGAACGGTATAACAGAAAAAGAATAAAAATGGTTGACTTGCTTTTTTTTGTCACCACCCAAAAGAATTGAACAAAAAGTGATCAAAAAGTCATACACGTCCCAAATTGGTATCAATAAAAGCTACAAATCAAAAAATGAGCCATCATACAGTTATGTATCTGTAACTATAACAAAAAATCTTTTCTAAAGGTATTTTTCTAAGTATTAAAACCCCAAAAAATATAAAAAATATGGTATCGCTGTAAAAACAAAACCCATAAAACTATCAGAATTTTTTTTTATTTCCAGTTCCACCCTATTTGGTTTTTTTTTCCCATCTTTCCACTACATTGTATGAAATCGTAAATGGCGCCACTTGCCCTGCAAAAAATAAGCCCTCACATAGCTATGTGAATGGAAAAACAAAAAAGTCATGGCTCCGGAAAGGCAGAGAGAAAAAAAGAAAAACGATAAAATGGAAACTCGCAGGCTCAGGAAGGGGTTAAATCAGGGCACAGCCATAAACAAGTATACAATTCTTTAAAAACTGCATAGACAGCCAAAGCAACAAAAATGTCCTAAATTCCTCTGCCCTCATTTCTTTCATAAAATAATTAAAGAAAAATGTGTGCATACAATTGGAAGCATATGCCTTTGTTGAAGTACTTGGACTGCTTCCTTTTACTCAGAGGCCAGAATGTAATCATAATTAGCACAGACAAAATGTTTGTGACTGATAGGCCGCATTTACACAGTGCAGTAATGATGTGGTCTTCTGACCGGAGACAATTCTTTTCTATAATTCTCCTTTCGTAGTATCCATTTCTTGTTTTACGATAAAAATGCAATAAAAACCCTTAATCCTTGACGTTGGATTCACACGTGCAGTTCTGTACGCAGTGTTTCAGCCAAAGAAACGGATATCCAAATATTTGCCGCATACACATGGACATAATACAGCGCCTTTACCTTCTTTGATCCGAAAGTTTTTGCTGTCAGAAAAAAACGTTCCATCGGATGTTGTATAATGGAGGCTCCCAGGAGGAACTGGCGCTGCCTTGGTGTATCTTGTGGTTGTTTTTAGATATGTTGTTTATACCTTTGACAGTATAATAAAACTTTTGACGTTTTTTGGCATGAGGAAAGTGTTTTTGCTCTGTGCAGCTATTCATGCCTGTACTTAGAGCAGAATAGCGAATTGAAATGAATGCTCAGGAAACACCTAAATCTGCATGAAAAGCAACTTTAGTCATTATTTCTAGCAATGAGAGAGTGGAATTTGTACTGCTCCTAACTTGCGGTAAATGCACGTTGAGTGCAGGATTTATGTGAATATTTATACTACTAAACACAATAAATACAGCTTCCATATTGATACACAAGTAACATGCTCCACATAATCCCTGCCAGTGTGGCGGATGACAGCCAACAGAGTGCACCCTATAAACGCAAACTTTAGGCCTACTCGCCCACAACAGCGCTGAGTGCCCCCTATAAACGCAAACTTTGGGCCTACCCGCCCACAACAGCGCTGAGTGCCCCCTATAAACGCAAACTTTGGGCCTACCCGCCCACAACAGCGCTGAGTGCCCCCTATAAACGCAAACTTTGGGCCTACTCGCCCACAACAGCGCTGAGTGCCCCCATAAACGCAAACTTTGGGCCTACTCGCCCACAACAGCGCTGAGTGCCCCCATAAACGCAAACTTTGGGCCTACTCGCCCACAACAGCACTGAGTGCCCCCTATAAATGCAAACTTTGGGCCTACTCGCCCACAACAGCACTGAGTGCCCCCTATAAACTGTGTATGCGGTCTTGGGCGGTAATTCTACATGTTTCATATTTTTTCAATGTGCACCATGCTCGACTGGATGCTACAAGGCTGCCATATGCTCCTCAGAGAATCAAAGGGTGTATTTATTAGAAAATCACTTTTCTAAAATACATGTTTTTAAAATTCTGCCCGCATTTCTTTCTTATAGCTCTGCTGTGACCCCTGGTGTTCAGTTATCACTGTCCAGGTATCTAACAGGTATCCTGTGAGGAGGGTGCCTAGGAAATAGGTTTCTGCGTGTATAGCAGGGCTGTGGAGTCGGTAGATAAATTGTCCGACTCCGACTCCGACTCCGACTCCTCAGATTTTGAAACTTCCGACTCCGACTCCGACTCCGACTCCTCGACTCCGACTCCTCTGTATATAATATGCAAATACGAAGCTGTTCCACCAAGTTTTTCTAATCTCCTCTAGCATAGAGAGGTAGTTGAGCAGAAGCTGCTGCCTTCTCCTTTGTGTGCTGATCTTCTGCTTAAGATAGAGCAGTGGGAGGATCCAGGAAGGGGCAGGGGAAGGGGCATTTATTTTAAAACATGATTTTCCTAGTAGAATCCCATAGTCATGTTTAAAATTTAAGCTAACAATCTGAGTTTACATGTTTTATAGCCTTAGCTGAATGATAGCAGTTTTTCAAATGGTTTACAGCTTCAGTCTTGAACTATTGACTATCCATTCCCTTCACTTATACAAGTGTCTCCAGTCCTTAATCAGTTATCAGTGAGAGGCGAGGATAACCATGGATTCCCTGTAACAGCAGACCACAAGACGATGGAAAGTGTAAGTATTGCCGCTCCTTAAAGGGACACTGACAGGCTGACAGATATATATACCGGTATTCATCAGAGAATTAGGAATAAAACTATACTATGTCACCCCCAGTTAAGCTGTACTTGTGTTTAAAAACATTTTAATCTGTATGCAAATTTACTATCTTTGTGCCCAATGGGGCAGCGTCTCCTGCGGCTTTGTGCCCAGCTGCGCCCGAAGTACATTTTCCCAGCGATGTTTCCCTCGTTATTATTCACTGCACTGGCCTTTTTTTCAGGCTAGCCGAACGCTGAATTCCTGCGCAGGCGCACGTGTAGAGTGCTGGCAGCAGCCTCGTCTGGCTATGCTGAGGCTGTGCCAGCTTTCTCTTCCTCCTCGCTACCTAGTCCTGTCTAGTGCTGCCAGTACTCTACATGTGCGCCTGCCCCTTGGGCACAAAGGTAGAGAATTTGCATATTGATTAAAACATTTTTAAACACAAGTAAACCTCAACTGGGGGTAACAGTCGTCTAGTTGTATTCCTGATCCTCTGATGAATACCAGCAGATATATCAGCCTGTCAGTGTCCCTTTAACTGCATAGTAAAGCATATGAAAAGCCTCTTCACGGTCACTTAACGTCTTTGTTTAGCGGTAACGTGACGCACCGCATGCATTGGCCTTTATTCTTACAGTAGAGAAGTAATTAATTATAACTTTATCTGAATTGGGACATTTAAACTTGCTTTTTTTTTATTCCAATTTTTTTTTATTCCAATTTAAATCTAGTAGGAGTCGGAGTCGGAGTCGGTCCATTTTTTGCCGACTCCGACTCCGAGTACCCAAAATTGCCTCCGACTCCGACTCCTCGACTCCGACTCCGACTCCACAGCCCTGGTGTATAGTTTCCTGCAATAGTGCTAAATACGTCTTGTTTGCTCTACTGTGTACCGACTTCTGACGCTGAGCTGCCTGCCCCTAACCCCCGGACTGATGGTACATTGAACAAACTCCATGACTACAATTTTGCCTGACTATTTGGTGTTTTGCACGTGTCTCTTGACTCCTGTGGGTTAGCAGTCTACTGAAAAGAGACTACTCCAAGACGTAGTGGCCTGGTGGTTCCCCTGCAGCAGAAGCCGGGGTTAAAGGGTAAAGACCACGGTGGGCACTTAAATAGCACCCTTAGGAGTAGCCCCAAGTCAAATCCGTTCAGTAGACAAAGAAGATCCATTTCCTCTTTGTAAAACTTATAATTTCTCCATTTCACCTGTCTTTTTTAACAGTTACTTTATTAACAAGACAGACTGAAACAAGCAGCCACAATAAATACACACAGTGAAGAAGCTGCTGTAATAACCATCAAAAATAACAGTTATTTCCCCACTATTTCTATTCCGTTACACATGCATGTCAAGCTATTCTGCTAGGGCTCATATCACTGATGCCATGTATAATCCTATTCGTAGACTATGGATGCACTACACAGGCCACACACCATTCTATACTGCTACAGCACTGGTAGAAGAAAGGTATACCAGTAGAATTGTACATACATGTTCATTAGACAACTACAAGCAAATATTCTACAAGCAAATAAATAAAAAAAGATATAAACCAGACATCCCCTCCTACAGAGGTTGCCACCAAGACTTCTCATATGTTTGAATGGGAAGACTTAAAATTTATGGATAGGTGCTTTTTATGTATTTATGCAGCTAGGTGATTTTACCTAAAGCTGACTGCATTGATCTGAATGCACTTAAAGGGGTTGTCCAGCCTTTAATATTGATCACCTATTGTCAGGATAGGTCATCAATATCTGAACTGCGGGGGTCCGACACCCCCGCCGATCAGTTGTTTGAATTGGAGGTGGCGCTCCAAGCGAGCGCTGCTTCCTCCTTATTACACTGCACTTTGTCTCGGAAGTGCAGTGTTATACAAGTACCCGCTTCATTCAAGTGAATAGAGCGAGTACTTGTAATTGAACTACTCCACCGCGAGACGAGGCGTAGTATAAAGACCAGGAAGCGGCACTCGCACGAGTGCCGCCTCCTTGTCTCACAACTGATCAGTGGGGGTGCTGAGTGTGGGACCCCCACCAATCAGCAGGCAATAGGTAATCAATATTAATGGCTGGACAGCCCCTTTAAGCTCAATATTACAGACTGCGGGCAACAGGTAAGTTGAGCGGTTACAGTGTGCACCTGGACTTATACCGTGTTATACCTGGTAAAAGGGAACCTGTCACTAGATTTTTTTCTACACTAGACGACAAGCATGCAATTATAGTGCTGTCAGAATTCTGTTATATAATCCTATAGTGGAGACTTTGGTCAGCGTTATGTTTGTGTTTGGTCCACTAGTATAAACTCCAAAACTCCAAAAAAATCAAGTAACGGATTCCCTTCAAAGAGCATCTGTCACCATGACCAATCCTATTAAATCAGACATACAGCCTGGAAGGACTGATCATGGTGATTTAATTATTTTTAGCAATATGCAAATGAGGTGCTCAGAGCACTGAGGGGCTGTCCTAGCCCCTCGGAGTACCAATCTCCTTATAGCCCCTCCCCCTCCCAGTGAGACTGACCAATGCCTGGCCCTGAAATCTTGCACAGTACTATTGGCAAATATGCAGTGAAGAGCGGACACAATCACAAGAGATCTTCATTGTGCTGCATTAGGCCTAATTCACACGTCCGCAAAATGGATCCGCATCCCATCCGCAATTTTGCGGAAGGGTTGCAGACCCATTCGTTTCAAAGGGTCAGGAATGGATGTGGACAGCACACTATGTGATGTCCGCATTCGTGTTTCCGCATCCGTGTTTCCGTTTCCGCAAAAAAATAGACCATGTCCTATTCTTGTCCGCAATTGCGGACAAGAAAAGGCATTCTCTATATAGTGCCAGCAATGTGCGGTCCGCAAAATGCGGAAAGCACATTGCAGCTGTCCGTGTTTTGCGGATCCGTGTTTCCGCAACACACACTACGGACGTGTGAATGGAGCCTTAGTGAGAGGGCAAGGCATCAGAGCAGTGATGGCGCCTGGCCATGTCATTCTCATGGCAACAGGGAGAGGCAGAGGTGAACTGGTGCTCTGAGGAGTGAGGCCAACCCCTCTGTACTCAGAGCACCTCATTTGCTTATACCTAAAAATAAGAATTTATCTGCATTGGTAATAGTGATAGCAGAGAGAAAGGGCTCATTTTAGTCGCTGTGATCAACCATACCAGGCAATATGCCTGGTTCAATAGGATCGATCACGGCGACAGATGCTTTTTAAAATGTTGTCAGGCTTTGTTAAGTTAGGGTGTATGTTATTCAGTCGATTCTACAAAAATAAATTCTAATTTTAACTGCTATCAAACTTTACCTTTCGCCAATGTTTCTACAAATTTTGGAGCAGTTCATATTATGCCCCGCCAGGCTACAGAATAAAGCATGCATCACCGTATGGTTCTCCAGTGATCTACATTTAGTAAAGTAGATCCACAACAGTAACAATTACTTGCAAAACTGATCCTAATATGAGGTGTGTCCAGTATATATGGTAAGTAAATGTGAAGCAATTACAATATGGACATTACCATAAGCTAGTAATTGCACAGGGGGTAGATGTATGCTTAAATAACCATGGATGTCTGCTGATTACATATAATTATGTTGGACAGGGTGTACGTCCCTGTTGTTATATAATACTAAAACATAAAATGATAAAACTACAAGTACAAGCCGAGTACTTACTTTATAAATAGTAAAATGTGATAGAAATGGAAGGGAGTTCTTCCATGCTTGAAAACGTTTCATATTTACAAAATTCATAATCCACAAATGGAGATAATCTGGAAGTCGTACTATAAAATCTGAAGCTTTGGGGCCCTTGCAGTGGAACAGATGCAGGCACAGCAGTGACTGTACGGCAATGACTGACATTCCACTATACCCTCCTGCTTGGAGCAAACGGACGCTGGTCCCATCGGATAAATCCTCTCAGGACGGCTGTAGGCCTGTGGAGAGCCCAGACGCACGGATAGATTGTGGGTTCTGGGGTGGCTTGTTTTTAGCATAGCTATTTTCTTCTAAAACCACACGCAGACATGAAGCTGATATTGGCCCTCTGAGAGCAGTTTTAGGATAAGAAATGACATCATGTACTACAGAGCTGCAGATGTAAACAACTGAGGAGAACCGGAGACTGCAAATTCTTAAGATCCCAGGAAGGGTACAGGTTTTCTTCTGAAATGTTACAGTTCCAAGTAAAAAATAAAATAAAATCCAGACTAAATACACAAATATAAAGTAAAAAAACAAAGAAGTATGCTGAAAAGAGTCCAAACCGTGGAGACTTGTGAGAGGAAGTTGTAAAAAGCACAAGTTCTTTACATGGAACCCATGGATTACATAACGGCGACTTTAAATATCACTAAAAAGACACAAAATGGGTGGAAACGTCTTGCACCATCCTAACTCGTGTCAATCATTTGGAAGCAGTACAGAGCGTGGCATCTTCAGGTCCAAGGAGTCATCAATAAGGTAGAGTTCTACAGTAAAGCAGCCATGGTTCAGTGTCAGATCCAACCTAGGGCCCGGAACATGGCTGTAATCTCCCCGCAGTGAGGGTGACCTGCGTGCCTCCAGGATGAGCAGCCAGCGTGGTCCATGCCATTGCAGAAAATCCCAGAAGGAATCCGTGAGTGCTACATTGTAGGGCAGCAGAGGATCACACTGGTCTCCTGATTGCAGCTGCTTCAGACAGAGCTGTGATTTTAGTCTTCCAGTTTGTCCTCCTCCTCAGCGTTGGTGTATCCCGGCCCTCTCTGTGCCCCTGACAGCACACTCGGAGGGTGTAGCCCGTGGTCCCAGCTCATTCCTAGAAGCACAATCTACTTGGGTTGTGAGTTTGCCCTGCTAAAAACAGACGTTCTATGGTGTTCACATGGCTAACTACTTGAATCGGAGCCAAAGGGTCAGATTTAACTGCAGGATGGAGAGTTAATTTCCTGTGGGAGCCTCCATTGGGATTTAAAACAGTCCCTCACTCTCATCTGTCAACATCCCCTTAACTCTCTCACTGCCAAAGGAGACTGCCCCACACTGGTCACCGCAGGCGTTAGCATCCATGGGTGAGGGCACTGCAGCACAGGAAATTAATGGACGACTGTGGAATGTCCCGCATGATTGCTTTCAATCTGGAAGATGCATTTCTAATTGAAGCGGACTACAAAGTCAGATAGAGAACTCAATAGAAAACATACCGTCTTGGCTTCCTATCTGCTGTAAATGTATGGTATAGTAATACATTATACTGAAAGGTAAAAGCAGAAAACAAAGCAAACTGAAATAATGGAAAATGGTTAAACAGAACTTTACAGTATTTAAGGATTGCCTAGAGCTTAGCAGGTCTTATAGAAAGGTAGGTCCAATAAGCTAAGATTTTCCTACGAAGATCTCTCGATCTGGGGACTTCTATGTCCAACACTGATCCACAATACAGATGGGTTTGCAAAAATGAGATTGAATTTACAAAGCTACAAATCATCTGGAATTCCAATAAATGACAAACACTTGTAAATGACTTCAATGCTTCAGGACAGCGGTCTTCAGGAGTGCCTCAGGACGCCTACGAGGCATCCCCTTACGTTCTTCACTGGGTGGAGAGGCTGCTGGTTTATCATATATTTCTATCCTATATTTAATGAAATCAAAGACTATTAGACAGATAATGGTATTCATTATACTCCTGATGTGCCATACATACAGCGCAAAATCATAACCAGATTTTACCGATTTTTCTTTCAGAACATGGTCTGGATGAATGGCTTCTCCTGTGAAGGGCATACTTGGGATTTGTACCTCAGACATGGATCTCAAATACAGTAGAGGCATCCGTAAAAAAAAATTTAAAAAAATGTTGATATATATATTTATATATAGCATTTATCATGTAGATAAGGTTAATACTAATGTATTAGGATTGTCCATATTGCCTTCTTTGCTGGCTTGATTCCTTTTTCCATCACAGAAAGAAAATACAGGTTTCATGTTTATATTACGTACATTTCTACGGTAGTGGGTTCAGTTTATAATATTTACCCCCAATATTTACCCCCAAAAAGTCTCCTGGACAGTGATTCCAAATATGTGCACAACCTAGTGTTACATTAGTGTTACGAGGAAAAGATATTTCAGTTCCCTGTCACAGTACAGGGTTGGGCTGTCAAGACACCCGAACCAGATGATGGTACAGTGCAGCGCCTTCAAACCGAACGGTGAGGAATGCACCATTAGCACATTTATTTAAGTGACGCAGGCAGGAAAGGGTTAAAATAGTCTGATTTCAAATAAGTGTATGTTTATATTGTGGAGAGCTTCTCTCCCTCCTTTTACAGCATAAAGCCTAGGAAATGTTCTGCTACAGTGACTGCTATCGTTGGTTGTCATTATGATCACCTGACTGGGATCTGAACCAATCTGATCCCGATGACATCATCAGGACTACAATCCAGGTGTTGGAGCTGCTGCCAGACATGATCAGTTCTGTACAAAGCTTGGAAAATGTGGATGTATGTTTACAGTACACCCCAAAAACCATGTGAAGGAGGTGTAAGGAAAACTGTAATTCCAGGTTACAAGTCTGAGGTAACACAAGAGAATATAAGTGTTACAACGGCAGGCCCATGACCGTTGCTGTTCCATTACTTCTATTAGGAACATTACTCAATGAACAACTACTACTCTCATTTTTTCTTCATTACAACTCCTTTCCTCAACTTGCTCTGTGTGCTGTTGCACGGCTGCTTCTAATTGCCAATCAGCCTCTGCTATAACTGGTGACCTCATTTCCTTGCCTGAACAATTAGGTTCCTGGCTTGTTTCTTTTCAAAGGTGTGCTGTTTCCTGTTGTCTGCCATGTACCGACCTGTGCCTGTTTACAATGGGGACCCTATGTTGCCAGCCCTGATCTTCGATCTATTTCATGGATTTTCACAAACTCTGCTAGCCCTGACCTCTGACTGTTACTATGTGTTGTGCCTGTTCCTTTGGTGCCTTACACTGATGTCTCTGACCCCCTCCGCTGTTAACGACAATGGGACTACTCCAGGTTGCCTGCAGCGAAATCTTGATCCCAGTATAAGAAATAAAGGGTGAATAGAAGGTGCAGGGTCTGCTCTCCTAAACATAGATGCCCAATGGCATAGGTAGGTTTAGAGTGGGACCTGTCTGACTGAGACCACCTTGGCGTGGGTAGGCGGGCACAGATGTGTTTTGATCAAAATATATTGACTGAGAGTCTCAGATTTTATCATATTAGAGTGAGGGCTTAGTTCATATATAATGCTTGCAACTGTTATGCATTATTATCTGTTTTCTGTGATTTTTTTTAAAAATAATGTAAACATGCACATGCGCATGTTTATTTATCATATCGTGCAGGATCTTTTTATCTTTGTTTTTTGAATATCAGGGAGCCACCAAGATAACACCCTTAGGTTTAGCCCAAAGTCAAACAGGTTGGTTGACACATTGGTTCCACATCCACTGCCGTAACAATAGGTACAGAAGGCTCATCAATTGTCAGGAAAATGTTAAATTGTTTGGAAGACCAGAATAAACATAGAACTATTAATTATGTAACACTCAGAGCTGATTACTTTACCAATTCGGTCCTGTTGTGCCATTAAAATCAATTTGCTCAGTTCTAAGCACGTACATTGTAGGATCTGCTGTCTTTTTTCCAGGGATTATTTTATGGTGGCCTAAATACAGGGATTCTACATGGCATTTCTTCTAATGAAGGCGGGTGACTGCATCTTTAACAGCAGATTTTTGTGCAGACGCATGGCATTCCCACGCTAATCACATACACACATGTAGGAACGGATATCCATTTATCCAAACACATCCTTCAGACTGCCATGTTATCAGAAGTGCCTGCAGCTTACCCAAGCTCAGTTTCTCTCTGCCTTATATTAAACACTCACAGCAACAGTGCAATAGCTACAAGTCCAAACTGCGCAGTTTCAATACACGCTCGGGTCTCCATATTTTTGTATATCCCCCAGATGTGCCAATAACGTCTAAGGTTGTGTTCACCCTTCCGTTGAGGTTTCTGCTCTCCTGATCTGTCCGAAAAATGAAACTGATCTGCTTTAGGGCCCATTCAGATGGCCGTATGAACGGGTCCGCACGCGTTCTGCAATTTTGTGGAATGGTTGTCGACCCGTTAATTTCATGTCAACATCCGTGGTTTCGTTCTGGGGCTCCACGGAAAGGATGGAACATGTCCTAATCTTGTCCGCAATCACGGACAAGAATAGGCATTTTTTATTATGGTTGTGGACATGTGCTGTCCGCAAATTGCGGAACGCACAGGGCCCGTATCCGTGTTTTGCGGATCCGCATAACACAATGGTCGCGTGAATGCGCCCTTAGGCCTCATGCACACAAACGTTTATTTTATCAGTTTACGGGCCGTTTTTTGCGTACCGTATCAGGAACCATTCATTTTAATGGGTCCGCAAAAAAAACGGAATGTTCTCCATATGCATTCGTTTCCGTATTTCCGTTCTGTTCAAAGATAGAACATGTTCTATTATTGTCCGCATAACGGACAAGGATAGTACTGTTCTATCAGAGGCCAGCTGTTCCGTTACGCAAAAAACGGAATGCACACGGACATCATCTGTATTTTTTTGCGGATCTGTTTTTTGCTGACCACAAAATACTGAAAAAGCCATACGGTCGTGTGAATGTGCCCTTATTGTAAGCATCAATTGTTGTATCAGTTTTTGTCAGCTGCGACAGTTATTTCTGACGGGAGAAAATACAGCAAGCAGGACATTTTGTCCCCTCAAAAATAACTGATGTCTGATGCAACTGGCAAAAACTGATGCAAACTGAGCACAACTGATGCCCATTCAAACAAGTGGGGATTAAAACAGTTTTTTTTTTCTTTCTTTCATTTCTTTGTTCTCCTGACGGATCAGGAACGGAAAGGTTAGCAAAAGTGTAAACACTGACTAATAGGTACAGGTTCCAGCTGCTTGCCGATTCCCGGTGACGCTATTCTTACATATTTGCTATGTAGTGTAGGGTATTCCGGTGGGGCACGTCTTTCTTTTTGTTTACCTTTAGGCTAGGGCTACATGATGACATTTGGCGCGCGGCTATTTGTCGCATTAATATTGTGCAACATATTTTAGAATGCTGGTCTATGGTGTCACACATACTGCAAAGCATCCAAGATGTATTTTTGTGTGACTGTTGTGTCGCAGCATGTTGCATGTTGCAGTGCAACACCATAGACTAGCCTTATAAAATATGTCGCCCGACATATGTCGCAATATACCCTTTTTTTCAGGCGACGCGTCCCTGCGCAGCTCTAGCCTTAATTGTGTCTTGTATAGTGACAAAAAACAGCACAGGGCTGACGCAGACTGCTCACTACACTTCAGTACAACGTCTGAGTTATGCGGGGCCATCCTATAGTGCCATACTGTACTTCCGCATGTCCCCGATATCATAATGAGGCACACACAGTTCTGGTTTACATCGTTTTTTCAATGCATCTAGGGACAATACAAACAGCATCTGACAGAATCATAAGGGCCCCCCCATGTGGCTCCATACCATGGAGCTATATAGCCTCTGTACCCTCGTATAGGGTCTGTGTGCATGGCTCCTGGCAAAGGAATACATCGAGGTACGGAGATAAAAGAGCTGATTATAGTTAGGATATACATGTCCATTATGAGAACATCTCCAGGTAATGGTAAATTCAACATAAAAAGGCAAATATCACAGAAATACAGGAGCAGTAACTGGCAGGAGATGCGGACATTAGTATGCAATATACGGTATATAATAGACCCCTCTGACAAACACGCAGACACAATTAGACCGGCTGTACAAACCTCTGTATCCTACTAATGAAATAATTGAATGTGCAGTGGCCATAATGCAATTATAATACCCCTAGCAACTTCTAGTACTAGGAGACACGCAATATTCAATGTACACACAGCGTACACGCTGCACCCCAGGAACAGGCAAAGTGCGGCAATACCTTGGAGTTTGTCGGTCACCCGTGTTCTCCAATTCACCTCTACCAAAAAAAATGACGAGGCTGCTGGCCCCTGTCTTCTAATAACACCTACGTATTCCCCACCGGGGAGCTTTTACTTCCCTTTTGAAGCACGTGTGGCATTTAGCATTTGCTTGAGACAAATCTCACAAGGCCTTAATTAAAATCCTACTTTATGCCACACGGCCCCTGTCATCAGCATTGCAGAAATACGCACGCTAGGTCTGGCACAAGTATTAACGTGTACAATAAATGAACTGGACACGTGGTAAAAGGCAAACCTACTTTTTCTCTGATTGAACACCCTAAGGATTTAATAATGGCACGGAAATGTTAGGCCGTGTTTCGCTGACTGCGCAAAAGGCAAGGAAATTCATTATTCATCCACCCTGCGCTAATATGGGAACACCCCCGGTCACTAAGGGAGCAATACTAAGATTACAAGTCTAATTCGGAATCACTTTTTAGTGCAGTATTTACTGTGCACAAATGTGTCTTTCCTCCTCAGAGAAGTATAAACATGTATAAAATGCCGGCGGTCAGGCCTCAGACTGGATGCCAGGAGCGCGAACACAAGTACTGTACACGGCCTCCTCTGTGACAAACGCTCCTAAGAAACGGAGCTATACGCGGTAATGCTATTTTACATCAGAATTACCAAACACATGCATTTTGTGTGTTAGTTATGCCTTCTGTCAGTCAACGAGAAGAGCATATGTAAGGGGGAGTTGTTCATTGTGCTATGGTGGCCGGGTCTCCTTATAGAAAATTGGAGGATCTTTTAGACCTTGAGTGGTATGTGTGGCTCTCCACTCTAGGATGGCGAAAAGAAATCAGGCAGACAACGTTGTAACTTAATGTGACATGGCACCTAAAATGTCTGTTTATTCAGGCCTGCAAAAAACAGCTTTTACACTCTGCCTCTAGAGACCGGCTGTGCATCCACACATCCTTTCTCTAGTATTTCTGCCTTCTGTGAGACACCTGTTTGCTGAAAAGTACCCTTTCCACCACTTAAAATGTATGTACAGGGGTCCTCTTTCTCCAAAATGGGGTCACTTCTTGGGGTTTTTCATGTCTGGGGACCTCAGGAAATTTATTGGATGCAACACGGTACCTAACGTAAATGTCTGCCAATTCAGGGCAGCAAAATCCATAGAGCCCTGCTGTGCACCCATACATCATTTTTTGAGCACATATGGGGTGTTGGCGTATTCGGGGAGAAATGGGGAACAAAATGTGGGGTGCATTTTGTCCTGTTACCCCTTGTGAAAGTGAAAAATGTGGGTGTACAGCCACTTTTTCTGGAATTTTTTTTTTCATTTTTCATTTTCACAGCCAAGCATTTCCTAATTCTGTGAAACGCCTGATAGGTAAAAATGCTCACTACACACCTTGAAGTATTCCTTGAGGGGTGTAGTTTCCGGAATGGGGTCACTTTTTGGGGGTTTCCACTGTAGGGCCACCTCAGGGTGTCTTCACATGCGACATAGCTCCCAATTACCATTCCAGCTAAATCCGCTCTCCAAAGCTCCTTCCACTCTGAAGCCTGCGGTGCGCCCATACATCAGTTTTTGAACACACATGGGGTGTTTCTGTGTACTCCAGAATCAGGGTAATAGATTTTGAGTTTTGTTTGGCTGTTAACCCTTGATGTGTTGCAGAAAAAATAGATTAAGATTTTAAATGTGCAAAAAAAAGTGAAATTTTTAAATTTCATTTCCATTTTCATTTAATTCTCGTGGGGAATTTAAAGGGTTAACAAAGTTTGTAAAATCAGTTTTGAATAGCTTTACTGAAGGACCTTCCACTGCACAGCCTTCTCAAGGCCTATCTTCAGCACAGGACCTTAGGTGCTAATCAGGTCAGCTGACCAGAAGGCACTGCACCACCCCATGTATTGTCCAGCCGTAATAACACAATAGCTCAATACTTGGCAGCAAACCTAAGCTTCCATTCCCATTATTCAGTATTTACATACATTTATAGGGTGTTTGCCCTTGTCTTCAGAGCAATCTCTTTCCCAGAGTGTCGGGGTGCTGTCACGGTCTCTGAATTTACAATGGATCTTTCCCACAGTGCTGCATATACTGTAGATTGACATCTCACAGCGGCTTAGGGTGGCTTCACATCACGTTTTATGCTTCCGTTTGACGGAGAAAAAAAAAAGGTGAACGGATGCCGCTGTATGGTATCAGTCTATCCATTTAACGTATACGTTTTTGTGTACGTTAAATGGATGGGAATAAACGTGGTAAGAACCCAGCCTGAAGGGCACAGTAGTACATGCTAAGTCACATATCACAATATCGTGGACAGAAGTCCTGGGAGATATGTGGCGCGCACAAACTATATATTAATGCCGCCATGTTCTAGCATCAGTCACATTACATTTCTATAGGTAAACTAGGAGGTATTGCCACTGCAATAGGGTCAAACCGGTACCCCGCAGCAACACTTACTGTAATGGATACGGTTTTCTTTGTAAGAGATAGAAGGCTCTACACCTCTGCAGTAACTAATCCATAATGCAGCTTGCCTTTAGGGTACATCCACACGGACAGGTTTCCTGATACAGTTTTGGAAGCCAAAATCAGGAGTGAATCATAAAAGGAGAGAAATTATATAGGACTTATAAGACTTCTCTTTTTTAAATTCAGTCCTGGTTTTGGTTTTAAAAAGTGCATGTAGAAGCCTGACTGTGTGACCGTACCCTTAGTAATAACCATCTTTAGCTGTTAAAGGGATTGTCTGGGCTCAGAGCTGAACCCGGACATAACCCCTTCGTCACCCATTCAGCCCCTTTGAGTGGAGCATTAGAGCATTTCAAGGGCTTTTTCTTCAGATCCGGTGACATACCGGGCTTCTGATGAGCATGCTTGGTGGAGGTTTATGCTTAGCAGTCTTCTCGGTGATGTCCCCGGCACTAATGGACGGTCTCTAGCGCTGCCCTAACCTAGAAGATGAAGTTTTGAGGTCCTTGGTATGGTGCTGAACTGGTGCCTTCATCTGGTAATGTACCCTCTATCCTCAGGTTCAGGGATAAATATCTGGTTGGTTGGGGGCCCCAGTTGTCGGACTTCAACCCCCCTACCTAATTAGATACTTATTCTGTCTCATCCCCTGTAACATCATGTTTAAGCCTTTTTTTTGCGAGTGTACGGACCGTTTCTTTGCGTTCCGTATACAGTCCGTATACGGAACCATTCATTTCAATGGTTCAACAAAAAAAAAACTGAAGTGTTTCCATGTGCATTCTGTTTCCGTATTCCCGTTTTTCTGTTCCGTGCAAAGATAGAACATGTCCTATTATTGCTCGCAAATCACGATCCGTGGCTCTATTTAAGTCAATTGGTCAGCAAAAAAAACGGAACTTATACGGAAATGCATCCATATGTTTTCCGTATCCGTTCCGTTTTTTGCGGAACGATCTATTGAAAATTTTAAGCCCAGCCCAATTTTTTCTATGTAATTAATGTATACTGTATATGCCATACAGAAAAATGGAACGGAAAAACGGAACCGAAAAGGAAACACAACAGAAACAAAAAACTGAAAAACGGATCAGATAAAAACGGCCCGCAAAACACTGAAAAAGCCATATGGTCGTGTAAAAGAGGCCTTACACAGTGCAATTCTTTCAGCCAAAAGGGGACCAGATACAAAAATGTCTTTATTTTATATTTGTCCTCCCTTTTCGCTTCCATTTTGGCTTTGCTGACATCATGTTTGGCCATACAAACACTGGCACTTCCGTTATTTTCATTCTTCTTGTGCTCCAATAATGCAGCAGAAAAACAGAAATAAAAAGAGCTGATGTGAAAGCGCCTAAATATTTCTTCTGTGAATTGTCGCTGAAAACTATATCCAGCTCCTGTATGTATTATATGTTAACACATGACCAATACAATTCAGATGGACGCCACTAAATCAGAATGAAGAATTGAAGACTAAAGCCCCTTTCACACGGGCGAGTTTTCCGCACGGGTGCAATGCGTGACGTGAACGCATAGCACCCGCACTGAATCCAGACCCATTCACTTCAATGGGGCTGTGCAGATGAGCGGTGATTTTCACGCATCACTTGAGCAGCATGTTCTATATTCTTCACGCAACGCAGGCCCTATAGAAGTGAATGGGGCTGCGTGAAAATAGCAAGTATCCGCAAGCAAGTGCGAATGCGGTGCCATTGTCCAGCATGGTTGCTAGGAGACGATCGGGATGGGGACCCGATCTTAATTATTTTCCCTTATAACATGGTTACAAAGGAAAATAATAGCATTCTCAATAGAGAATGCTAAGTAAATTAAAGATGGAGGGGTTAAAAAATAAATAATAATAAACTCACCTAATCCACTTGTTTGCGCAGCCCGGATTCTTTCTTCAGGACCTGGCAGGAAAAGGACCTGTGGTGATGTCACTGCGCTGTGATGGACCATGTGATGAGCACAGTGACGTCACCACGGGTCCTTTGACAGGTCCTGAACCCTCAATTGTCCTTTTACTAAGCATTCTGTATTAAAGAATGCTACTATTTTCCCTTATAGCCATGTAATAAGGGAAAATAATAAAATCTGCACAACACCTAACCCAAACCCGAACTTCAGTGATAAAGTCTGGGTTCGGGTCTGGGTACCAAACATGCCGATTCTTCTCACGCGCGTGCAAAACGCATTAAAACGCTTTGCACTCGTGCGGAAAAATTGCGCATTTTCCTGCAACGCCCGTTTGAAAGGTGCCTAAAGGATTAAGTAAGAAAATGCCCAAATCAACAAGAACTTGACAAAAACAGAAAAGGAGGGGAATAACATTTACAAATGTGTTGCTTACACACAGCTGCATATTTATGACTGTGGCAGACAAGGGCAGAAGATTTAAAGGGATTATCCAGGATGGGTCATCAGTATCATACCTGTGGGCAGGGCCGGCGCGTCCTATAAGCGGACAAGCCAGCTGCGTAGAGCGCCCCTTGGGAAGGGGCGCCACCAGGATCACCGGCCCCCCCTCATGCTGCAGCCGCCCGAGCGCTCTATATTGAGCCTCTGGCGGCTGCAGCACTGCCCGGGCTGGCGCGTCCATGAGGGCGCACCGCCTGGGCACAGCAAGAGGAGAGGGGCTAACAGGGGGGAAGCGTTCAGCGCTCCCTCCTGTCATTCCCTCATTATAGTGTGGCCGAGCCCTGTATGGTCCGCAGGTACAGGGAGCATCTGTCTCTTGTACCCGGCGGGACTGACATGAAGAGAGAGAATGACAAGGGGGGAAAAGAGAATGACAAGAGGAGGGAAAGAATGACATGGGGGGGGGGGGGGGAATGACAAGAAGGACAAAGAGAATGACAAGGGGGGGGAGGGGGAGAGAATGACATGGGAAGGAACAGAATGACAAGAGGGGGGAGAGAGAGAACTGGCGTTAGTTAAAGGGGTTCTGCAGTTTATTTAAACTGATGATCTATCAGCATCTGATCAGCAGGGGTCCGACACCCGGGACCCTCGCTGATCAGCTGTTTGAGAAGGCAGCGGCACTGGCAGTAGCGCATCGGCCTTTTCGCTGTTTACCGCAGGCGCAGTGACGTCACGACTAGTATCACTGGTCTTGGCGGGGTTAAGCTCTGTTCACTTAAATGAAGCTTAGCCCCACAGCGAGTAAACAGCGAGAAGGCTGAGGCGCTACTGCCAGCGCTGCTGCCTTCTCAAATAGCTGATTGGCGGGGGTCCCGGGTGTCGGACCCCTGCCGATCAGTTTAAATAAACTGCAGAACCCCTTTAATATGGCAGATCATATGGGTGGGGCATTGTGATATCACATGGAGGGGCGGCAAACTTTTCTTTTGCATAGGGCGGCAAAAATCCTTGCACCGGCCCTGCCTGTGGGGGTGCGACACCCGGGACCCCACGATAAGCTGTTAAAAGAGGCGTTGAGCGCCAATGAGGCTGAGCTGCAATACCAAGCACTGCCACTATATGATGTATGGCGCTGTCCTTGGAAGGCCGCCGGGAGCCTCCATCGCTCACCAGAGCTCCGGTGGGTCTGGCTCCCGGAAACAGCTGATTAGCAGGGGGCCCGGACTCGGACCCCCACTGATGTAATAATGGTGACCCTTCTTGAGGCTAAGTCATCATTATCTTTTCCAGCATAACCTCTTTCGTTACCGATGATAGCGCAGCATAATTTGTAGAAATTGGACTGGTTCAGATAAGGCTGCAGTACTAGTATATATCCCTGTTGTCAGACCAGTAGGTGCCACATATATATGGATCAGTCTTTACTGACGGCAGCATGCTGCTGCCACTGTTTCAATGATGTACACGGAGGAAAGTGAGCCCCAAAGTGTCCAAGATCACGTAACAGGATATTTATTTATCAAGGCCGGCGTTCCCATACAGTCCCATGCCTTTAATAACTTCCCCCCGTAGTGTTACACATCATCTACAGCTGCTACTAACCTAACAAGCAGAGCAATGTGCAGTCTGAGAGGCTCCCGGAAGAAAGGGTTAAACAGCATGTGGGGGAAGCGGTGCAGCACTAACTACTTTACATTCAGGGCACACGTCAATGCAGACGGAAAGGTGAACCATGCACACAGGAAGCACATACAAACCTCGCGTCTCTACTATCACAGGCACACTGTACAGAAAACACCGATGTGCTGTGTGCGGATTACAACACGTAAAACATGTGTCTGCACAGCACAGGCAAAAGTCTCTGGGCCCGTAGCTCTCTTCATAATCTGAGGTGGCCATCACATTATATATATGTATAGACAAACAGACAATGGGGGTCATTTATCAAACTAGTGTAAAGTAGAACTGGCTTAGTTGCCCAAAGCAACCAATCAGATTCCTCCTTTCATTTTCCAAAGGAGTTGTCCAAAATGAAAGGTGGAATCTGATTGGTTGCTATGGGCAACTAAGCCAGTTCTACTTTACATTAGTTTGATAAATGACCCCCCAATGTATTCTTAATACCACAACTGTATCCCAGTTTTTCCAATGTGGTTTAACCATATGTCAACCACCACATGTGAACATTCCCTTAAGCAGGTACCCTACTTTTATAAACCTTTGAGACTCTATTAACACTACTATCAACATAAGGTCATCTAGAGAAACAGCAGGTTTTTAAAATTCTTTTTTTCTTTTTGGTGTTTAGGTATCAGAGCAATCAAAGGAAAGTCATGATTTAACACAAGGGTCAGAAGCAGGGTTTTCTTTAGCCTCTTGGCTATTAGTTTTTCTATGTAAGTACCCTGGACCAGAGGTCTATTTTCCCGTATGGTTTATGTATGGAGCGCACTGTCCAGAGATCACAGAGAGGACTATAAGGTACATTATACTGTGCAACAGTCCAATATATTGTGTATAAGACGGTCCTATATCTGCCTCCTGTGCATTCGTCCCAGAGCCCACCCAGTGCCACCAAGCCACCCACTGCTCCCCGCCACAACGACCAGACGTCCCTGATCAATTCTTATTGCCTTCAGTTTTGCACAATCTACTGCTCCAATCCCTGCGTTAAAATGGTCAAAATTCACTATTTCTGCACATTATAGAGAAGACTAGTAATGGTTTCCCTGCATAAATGGCAACCCCCTAATGTTATATAAGCCGACGTATTATAAAAATTGAAAAAAACTGAAAAAAAAGTGTAGTGCGACTTCTGATGCCCGGACTAATTCTCCCATCAAATATGACAGAATCTGTGACGGACTCTCCAATGCAGATGTGAACAGAGACAAGCATAGTTTCTACACGACCTAGATTATGAGGCTAGGGCTACACAGGGACTGCGCAACTTTAAAGGTAATCCGTGATTCTGGATTATTATCTGCAGTAAACATGAGGGGCATTGCACATAAGGAGTTCAAATCGGCATTTTTTAGTTTTCTACTGCCCTCCGTTCCCAGTCCGGACAGCTGTGCCATGTCACCATAATGGTGAGGACTCCTGTGTGCGTGCATAGCAGTCCCGACAGCTTTAAAGGGAACCTGCCATCACCTTAAGGCCTCATGCACACGACAGTTGTTTTTAGCGGTCCGCAAAATGGGGTTCCGTTGTTCCGTGATCCGTGTCCGTTTTTGGTTCCGTTGTGTTTCTGTGGTCCGCCAGAAAAAAATGAAGGAAAAAAAAAGTGTCATTTTAATATCTCCACCCAGGATAATGGAATATATATGCAGGTCACGGACGCAGTTGCGGATGACAGTCGGATGTCTCTCCGCATTTTTTCACGGTCCCATTGACTTGAATGGGTCCGTGAACCATTTTTCGCGGACAAGAATAGGACAGGTTATATTTTTTTGATGGACAGTAATCACGGACCACGGACAAACGGTGCATTTGACGAGTTTTCCACGGACCCATTGAAAACCAATGGGTCCGCAGAAAAGCACGAAAAACGGCTCAACGGACACGGAATCAAACAACGGTCGTGTGCATGAGGCCTTATGCCGCCCATACTAACGGCAGAATAAAGTAGAGACAGGTGAGTTGATTTCAGAGGTTGTCATTTATAAGTTAAAAGTAAGTGGTTACCGAGGACCATCATCACAATCATTGCAGACTGGGCCTGGAAAAGAGTTCTGGCCACCTGAGAAGAGTCCTGGTTACTCATAAATTCCTGCTCTCCCGCCCACCTGCTGATGATTGACTGTCTTCTGCCTAGTTTTCTCCCTTTCTCTCTAGGAGAGAACTGCCAATCATCAGCAGATGGGCGGGAGAGCAGGAGATAATGTATAACCAGGACTCTTCTCAGGTAGATTTGACTCTTCTCAAAGCCTGGGCTGCAATGATTATGATGCTGGTTCTCAGCAACCACTCACTTTTAGCTCATGAGTGACACACGACTGAAATCAGCATTTCTGTCACTATTTTATGCTGCCCTCAGTGAGGTCAGCATACAGTTGATGACAGGTTCCCTTTAAACCCTGATAGGGGAGGTACGAGGGACGATAGGAAAAGAACTGCTGATGTATTACTACAGACAATGATACGAGACTGGGGTGACAGATCCCCTTTAAGATTTTAATGTCACACTGCTAAAATTATGATAGCAACCTATGATAGAAACTACGGTCGCACTGAAACCCTGCTGGTTTGGACTTCTGCCGTCAGGTCATGGTCGTGTTAATCAGTTGAGATTTAGCTGTGTGACATTGGGATCCTAACATCCCATGGCCCGTCACTGCGTAGCCCTAGCCTAAAATGTTACACTCCCCTTAAGAGGTTACAGAACATAAAAACTACAGTTATGAGGAAACCTGCTCACTCATTATGACAAATAATCTTTTTTTAAAACATGCCATAATTCTCTCTTTTCCTGTCACCACACCCAACCTGATGGAAAATCACTCATCAGTTTTCAGGTCTGCTCCTATATAAGTCTTGAAAAAGCTTCAATCAAGTAAATCCTTTTTAATTACGAAAACTGCCTTTTATCCTCAGTTTACATAATGGAAATATCCTATATGATATAGAATTGGAGAGATTTCAGTAAGGGGTCAGCTGTGTGGCCCCTAGTTTAGAAATACCTGTACTTGTACACAGATAATACATATGAATTAAAGGAAACCGCTTAATATTGAAATACTGCAGAAGTTTTAAAGGGGTGTCCAAGTGTCCAATACTGATGACCTATCCTGAGGATAGGTCATCAGTATGTGATCAGTGGGAGTCGGATGCCCAGACCCACCGCTGATCAGCTGTTTGAAGAGGCTACAGTGAGCACAGCGCCACCCACTGGATAGTGGCTGTGCTTGGTATTGCAGCTTAGCCCCACTTGAACTTGACCGAGCTACGCCTAGGCCATGTGATCATGATCATTGACCTTGACATAATTTGACTAGGAAGAGGTCATGGCGCTCATAGGTGAAGCAGGCTCTTCAAACAACTGATCGGCGGGGGTGCGGGGACTCAGACCCCATCGATCACATACTGATCACCTATCCCGGGGAGAGGTCATAAACATAAAACACTTAGACAACCTCTTTAAATGCTTTTTTAGAATATATACCGTATACACCAAAGTATTAATAAGGCTACATGCACACGACCGTTGCCTGCCTCCGCGTCCGCTCCTCCTGCAAATTTTGCGTCCGTCAAAAAAAACGGATGACGGACCGTTTTTTTTGACGGATCCGATTTTTATGGCAGATCCATTGTAAAAATGCCTATCCTTGTCCACAAACGTGAAAAAAATAGGACATGCACTATTTTTTTGACTGAATGAAAACACGGATCACGGATGCGGAACAAAAACGGTTGACCATCCGCAATTTTTGACGGACCCATTGAAATGAATGGGGAAGCATCCTATCCGTGAAAAAAAACGGAACGGATGCGGAAACAAACAACGGTCGTGTGCATGGGGCCTAAGAGTTATAAATTACTATCTCTAGGGTAATGGATATGAAAAGCCTTAGTTTAGCTGGCCATGGATATATGATATTTATCTGCAGACTACTGGGACATCCAACTAAATGTGCCCCTGCACACGGGATGAACTTCGGATGAACCGCCGATTTCACCGACCAGTGTATGGGGGTCTTCTTAATGGTAGATGTTAGTGGAAACAAATATCCAGCATGCTAGATGCCAATCTTCTGTTGTAGCAGAAGACAAGCTGCTGCTAGAAAAGTATGGCACCTGCTTATTCCCCTCTCCCCATAGACGACACATGACCTGAGCATATATACCTATGGGGGAATCGGGAGGAATATCTCTTCACTGAACAAGTTTGACCGACAGCTATGGAAACCATTACAAAATCACTGACCACAAGGCTGAACAAAAACCTCATCTACATGGTGGCTGAAAAGGTTCTCTCCCCTGCCCATGGGCCTGGATGCTGCCACTAACACCATCAAGGTCCATCTCATCAAATTTCGATATCTCCTGGTGCAAAAACGCGACCTCAGTGGATTGAAGACGATTCCTTTTATTGAGATATAGGTGAGAACGCGTTTCTGGGCTGATACACTCCTTTTTTAAGTCTGCAAGTCCGTGCCCCCTGGTGCAGAGACCGCACCATCTGCAACATGGGGCACGGATTGGAAAAGGAGTGTATCAGCTCCGAAATGCGTTGTCATCTATATCTCAATAAAAGGAATCGTCTTTAATCCACTGAGGTCGTGATTTTGCGACAGGAGGTACGGATGTGTATCTAAATTTGTGGACTCCACTGTCCACATCTCTCCATTGTTTACTGTATCACTCCTCCAGAGGACTGGCAACTCCACAAGCGAGGACTGAACGATACCGGCGGCACCGACCACCTGCCTATACGAGTGTTGTCCCTGCGTACGCAAAACACGGAAAGGTGAGCCTAACTATTTTTATTTTTAACCAAACGACCAGTCCTGTCGACAGGACTTTGTTTTCCGGCTTGCATTACGGGAACCAGACGGGATCCGTTTTGATTCCCATAGACTTCTATTAGGACGGAAAGCAAACTGAATGCCTTTTAAAGGCTTCCATTTTGCATTCCGTCATATTACAAGTCTATGGGCAGAAAAACGGGTCTGTCCTTCCGTCTTATGGATTCCGTTATTTTATGTTATAACCATGTTATAACGGAAAGCCATAATGGAATCCCTAACGCTAGTGTGAACCCACCCTAAAGGGAATCTGGGAGACCTATCCAACTATTTCCACAGGCACCTAACAGAGGTTCACCTCTTTTGTTGATGTGAAGCACCGTTCTCGAGTTCTGATACTTTTCCTTAATATGCAAATTATGCCATAGGTGCAGTGAGGGTGTCACCATTGCTCTTGTTGCGCCCCAGCTCCATTCATTTCTGTGGCCAGCCCCTCCCTCACTGCTTTAACAGGGCCAGGCAGTGACCACAGAAATGAGTGGAGCTTGGGTGCAACAAAAGCAACAGTGACTCCCTCATTGCACCAAATGTCTAATTTGCGTGTTAACAAAAGGAGTCAAAACTCAGGAATGGAGCTTCAGATCAACAAAAGAAAAACAGCGTTTTAATCAGGGGAACCACAGCTATGTGTCTAAGGAAACAGTTGGATAGGCAGGTCTCTGGTGACAGATTCCCTTTAAATAGCAGTATTCCTCTCTATAGAACTGCAGGGATGCGGCATGCAAGGTGTGCTTGGCTAACCATTTGTACTTCTGGACAATGAACACACGTCACTATACAGTGGATTTTACACCTGCGGCTCCGTATGATGTGCTGTAGGAAAGAAGATCAAAGGCTAGGGAACTCCTGAGGACAATCCTATAAAACAACGTGTATTCTCTTATCTACAGTAAGAGAAGCTGATAATAGGCTGTTGTGGATTTCTACGCAACTAAAACTCCATTAAGGCCTCGTTCACATGAATGTGACGGATTGGCTCTGGATGCGTTCAGGGTGCGTTCAGTGAAAAACGCACCACTTTGCAAGCAAGTTCCGTCACTTTTGTCTGCAATTGCGTTCAGTTTTTTCCGCGCGGGTGCAATGCGTTTTGATGTGTTTTTCACTCGCGTGATAAAAAAACTGAAGGTTTACAAACAACATCTAATAGTAACCATCAGTGAAAAACGCATGGCATCCGCACTTAGTTACGGATACAATGCGTTTTTCACTGAAGCCCCAATTAACTTCTATGGGG
This sequence comes from Bufotes viridis, assembly GCA_033119425.1. NCBI lineage: Eukaryota > Metazoa > Chordata > Amphibia > Anura > Bufonidae > Bufotes > Bufotes viridis. The sequence continues at coordinate 169,312,086 of CM065592.1, read as the reverse complement.
CCAGGGCTGCGTAAAAAACACAGAATTGCTGCGTTTTTCACGCAACGCAGAAGTAATGCGTGAAAAGAAAACCGCTCATGTACACAGACCCATTGAAATGAATGGGTCAGGATTCAGTGCGGGTGCTATGTGTTCACGTCACGCATTGCACCCGCACGGAAAACTCGAATCGTGTGGTGAACGCATTGCACCAGCACTGAATCCGGACCCATTCATTTCTATGGGGCTGTGCACATGAGCGGTGATTTTCACGCATCACTTCTGCGTTGCGTGAAAATCGCAGAATGCTCTATATTCTGCGTTTTTCAAGCAACGCAGGCCCCATAGAAGTGAATGGGGCTGTGGGAAAATCGCAAGCATCCGAAAGCAAGTGCGGATGCAGTGCGATTTTCCCGCATGGTTGCTAAGCGACTGGACCCGATCTGATTCATTCGCATGGTCCATCACAGACCATGTGATTGGACCATGTGATGTGACGTCATCACAGGTCCTTTAGACTACAGCTAAAGCTTGAAGAGACAAGAGAGATCGCCAACTACGCGATCAAGTGGCTAAGGTAAGTTAAGTTTATTATTTTTAACCCCTGAATCCTCATTCTACAAAGCATTGTTATAATGGAAAATAATAAAATCTCCAAAATACTCAACCCGAAACCGGACTTCAGTGACGAGGTCCGGCATCGGGTCTGGGTACCAAACATGGCGATTTTTTCACACGCGCATGCAAAACGCATTACAAAAGTTTGCTCACGTGCGGAAAAATTGCGCATATTCCTGCAACGCACCCAGCCTTAAGTTCCCAATCCGCCCCCTGAAGTACAAAGATGGCTTTTGTGTCACCCCCCACTTCCAAATAGAGCTGTCTTTCGAGCAGGGCCCTCACTCCTAGTGTTTCAGTTGTATATTAGCCAGTAACTTTGTGATGTCTTTTGATTCATACATGAACCCTCTGAATTGTAAAGGGTTGCGGAATAGGGTGGCGCTATATAAATTAGTAGTATATAAGGCACAATGTACACATGCTGCACTGTGGTGATACTCTGACAACAGATTCATTTTCCACAGCACATATTACATAGTAGCCAGCAGGATTTCAACACATCTCCTCAGTATGTGCCTCATATAATAGTCTATCCCTGACACGGAGGGGAATTTGTCATGTAAATAACGCAGCACCACTACCTCGATGTGTGAATGGGGCCAGCGAGATCTGCACATGAAGACCGGTAAATGCCAGCTCAGTTCATTCTGTGCTATGATATATTAGAAAGGAACAGCTATATACCAGAAGACTACAGTCCTGTGCTAAGCCCTAAGGGCTCGTTCACACAACCATATGGTTTTGCGGTCCGTTTTTAACTGATCCGTCTTTGGTTTCAGTAGTGTTTCCATTCCGCTTCCATTCCATATGGTTTCCTTTTGTGATCTGTTTTTTGTGGATCGCAAACGGAAACGGAAGCATATAATAATGTTTTAACAGTACGTACATTGAAAAATTGGACTGGCCATAACATTTTCAACAGATGCTTCCGCAAAAACGGAACGGAGACGGAAGACATGCGGATGCATTCCATATGCATTCCGTTTTTTTAGCAGCCCCATTGACTTGAATGGAGCCACGGAACGTAATTTGCGGGCAATAATCGGACATGACTCAAAATGTAGCAAAACCGAAATACGGAAACGGAATGCATGCGGAGTACATTCCGTTTTTTTTTTGCAGACCCTTTAAAATGAATGGTTCCGTATACGGACGGTATACTAAATGCAAAAATCCCTAATAATGAGTCATGGTAATTGGGGACAGCAGCCATACTTAGCTGACTGCATCATAAATGGCTCTCAGTAAAATGAAGATGGACATGAAATGGACGTTCTGAAATATTCAAAGCGACTCTGACTAAACTCCAAGGATCAGTGTTGTGTTACCTCTATCTAGCCTGCACGGGATCACACAAGAGAGCAAAAACCAATAAAGCAGTACAATAAACCTACGCTGTCGCTTTAGGCTTCTGCGCTAACAAAGAGTTAAGGGAAACGCACCGGCACCATGCGGCCACAATTTATACTGATCTCCAGTTGGCTGCCACTGCAAAAACATCAACCAACCAACAAATAGCGATTGAAGAGTTGCCATAGAAACCACAGGGCAACTAGGGAGAAATTCTAAAGTCAGCTTAACAAGCATGATGGGCGAGCATAATAAACTGCTCGCCTCCCCGAAAATCCCATAAAGGATTAGAAACAAAGTAAACTATTCTGCCGGCAGGACGAAAAAGAGCTAAAAACACATTGACCCTCTCCTGAATAATGCTGGCACAAAGTGTGGGATAACATACCCTGCTGAAAACAAGACAAGACTACCACCCCCACCATTTCTCACTAGTGTTACCTCATTCTCCTCTTTGGTCTCCTTGCTGGGAAGTCTCTGATACTCAGACTTCTCCCCCATGTTCTCCTGCTATTCCAACGACAGGACGGACTCCCATGAGGAGGTCACCATGGTAGAAACCAGCCTAAAGACATGATGCCAATCTTCAGGTAAGCAGTCACACAGTGAGATAAGCATCACCAGGGAGACCTTCTGCTGACCCGAGCTTCTTCTCTGTGGAAATCATCTGAATGTTGTCAGGAGATTAAGCGCTGCCGGTCTGACAGCAGAGAGCGCCGTATGCAAGGGGGAGCGTCCGCAGCCGCTAAGACAGCGCAGGCTGGCAGCTACACTTGCACAAAGGTTGCATGTTTCACAGTCAGGCAGATGCTAGAAGCGCTATTCTGGCCATTTCAACAATGTTTCTTCCATCAAGGACGCTGGACCGCGAGTGTAACAATGAAGGAGAAAGCAGGATCACTGTAGGCGGCATTGTATTCCAGTGACAGTCCACGCTATGCCATGGCAGACCTCCTATGTGACACTGCCCTGGCAGAGGCAGCTGAGATCAGGAAGCGTCAGGGTGCTAGTGCGGCGAGGGATGCTGGCATGCTAGAACAATCTGAAAAGTGCTCCTAGGAGGTCCATCTATATGACAGATGCAACTGACCATGCAAAAGGCTGTCGCAGTTCTGCACTGCAGCGTCACACCCCCCACCACCACCACCACGGCTGGGCACAACATTCACCCTCCTTCTCTCTGTGTCAGTGCCAGCAACTCCTTTCTGTCTCCACCTCTCACTGCAGATTAGTGAAGGTTGAGCAGAGCCTCCCAACCCAGAGCACATCTGCCGGGCAGCACCACCCCCACATGCATGCATCCTCATGATAATAAGAAGGAAGGAGGGTGAGCATGGGGATGCTGAGCAAAGTGAGCTCCAGTGTCTCCTGCCGGTAACTCGGCATCTTTACTCTACACGGATGGATGTGTTCTGAGGAGAAAACGGAGAAGACATGACAACAAAGGAAAAATAACACAAGCGTAGCGGACAAGATGATTATATTAATGGCTGTTAAATCCCTGTCCTTTAGGCTACGTTCACACGACGACATTTGTCGCGCGACAAAAAGTCGCACTATTGTTGCGCGACAATTTTATAATGGGAGTCTATGGTGTCGCATTGCGACATGCTGCGACAGTCGCAAAAAAGCCATTCAAGATGGGTTTTTTCCTGCGACTGTCGCGTCGCAGTCGCAGCATGTTGCAATGCGACACCATAGACTCCCATTATAAAAATTGTCACGCGACAAATGTTGCAGTGAAGTTGTGCCCTATTTGTCGCGCGACGTCGTGTGAACGTAGCCTTAATACTGACAATGACAGACATCTGTGATGTGCTTCTCTCACAGGGACTCACAGCACAGGGATAGTCGTGGAGCTGGGGCGACCCCCTGGAGGTCAGTGGCTGCCGGATAGCCCCCCCACAATTTCATAGGAAGCCAGAGGAGACCCATGGGGAGAACATGCAAAGTCCATGTCCCTGATCGGATTCAAACTCCGGACCCCAGCGCTGCAAGGCACCAGTGTATGAAACGTGAACACACTGTACAACTTATACCAGTATAACACAGTTTTTCAGGAAAACGCTACCGTTGTTCATGGAGGAAATATAAAGGAAGGACTTCTTCTTCCTGCTGGATCCACCTCTGACTTTTGGCTCAAAACCGCAGTGACATTTTCACAAAAGCTGTGGTGTGAAATCACCCTTAGGGGATGTTTACATTGTAGAAATACAGGTTGGAAAACATGCCCAAATCATCATCCAAAATCAGCAGTGTGAACATGCCCCTAATGGGGTGGCCCAGCTTTTTTGATGTTTTTCTCCCCCTTTCCCGCCAGACCAGTGGGCACAAGCAGCCTTCCTGTTCCCCTCTGCTGGGTTCCGGCCCCTTTGTTCCACCGCGCTCTGATCCCCGTGTGTAGACTTCCTGCATGGACTGAAGGCACATACGAGGATGCAGCCATCGCACGTGACGTTTCTCCCAAGCCACACATGACCCAGTGGAGGGACTGAAAAGCTTGTAGACAGCTGGACAACCCCTTTAATGCATGTCACCATTTAGTGTTTTAGACGGTTTTCTCAACTAGCCCGACAAAGGAGAGTAGTTTAGGGGAAAGGTGGGTACCTTGTCTGAAAGGGGGCATAGCTTAACCCCTTAGTGACCAGTCTGTTTTGGGTCTTAGGATACTTTCACACTAGCGGCAAGGAACTGTCGTACTTTTATTCCGGCGGCCTCTAGGCATGTTTGCCGTGCTGCCGCCGGAACTCCGGCCCGCCCCCATTTTAGTCAATGGGGCCGGAGCGGCAGTCCGGGGGCACGCGTGCACTAGCGGCAGCACGGATCCGACAGGCTGTTCACCCGCAGGAGTTCCTTGCCGCTAGTGTGAGACTAGCCTTAATCATCAAGCAATACTCCAATAGCAATATCTTTTTATTTTTCTGTTGAAGTGGCTGCATGAGGGCTTGTTTTTTTGAGGGCAAAGTTGTCTTTTTAATGGCACCATATTGGGGTGCATATAACTCACTTTTATTAACTCTTTATAACAAGCCTTGGATATTTGGCTTGGTTACTTTCCCCTGTCACGTTCCAAGGCTTGTTACAAAGTCAGATTTGGACTCATAGGGAGCTACTTCCAGAAGGTGGCGCTAGCGAGATAGTTCTCTTTCCCTGGAAGATACCGCTTTGCATATTTTTTCCCATACACGGCTGATCTCTTTAAGGAGAGCCAGCACCCTGCCTAAGCTGCATTCAAGGTATCGCACCTAGGCTAGGTTCCCATCCCGTGATGCCTCAGACTGATGCCATACAGTAACATCCGTCAGCATAGCGTTCCGCTATAAAAGAAAAAAATGTAAATGTTAATGTATACTTGTTTTGCCGGACTCTGTCAGCTGGAAAAGCGTAGTGTACTGCACTTTTTTCTCCAAATGTCAAAAATGTCATGTGAACCCAACCTTGGCCATCCAGAATCCTATTCCGCACTTATATGGGGCAATCACCCTGAAACAGCTGTGTATGGATGGACATTTTCCCCTGTCATGTTCCAAGGCCTGTTAAAAAGTCAGACTTTGACTCACAGGGAGCCACTTCCAGAAGGTGGCGCTAGCGAGATAGTTCTGTTTCCATCAGAGATATATCTTTGTGCATCAACACAGGTAAGAGGTAAACAGTGTAACGTGTATAATAGTTCCCCTTCTTCCAATCATTATACACTGTGTACTCTATAGAGGTATGTTCCAAGTCTTCCCAAAACTGTTTCCGGTCCTTTTATTAACCTGTTCACACACAGCTATGTCATCACTGGAATCAGAGGCCAGACATTCCTGCCTTTCAGCAATGGCAGGTACTAGGGTTGAGCAAACTTGTATTTTAAGTTCGGCTTCCAAAGTTCGGGTTGGGGTTATCGAAGAATCCCGTTATGGATTCCGGCTACCATGTGTGGAGGAGAAGAAGGTAGTAGAGCAGTGAAGGACGGTTGCGCGAACTTGATTCCAAATTCCGTTATGGTCCGTGGTAGCGGAATCAATAGCGGGATTCTTCGATAACCCGAACCCGAACTTTGGACGCCGAACTTAATATACAAGTTCGCTCAACCACAGCAGGTACAGGTGCAGCCCAGCATGGACTCTGACGCCGGGCAGCACTGCTTATGGGACTTTTTACAACTCTCTCTTGTTCCTTATATAGTGCTGACAGCAGTTTTGTGGGCTCAAAACTACTTACAGACTTCTGTCAGGAGTCTTCTGCTGTCCTGTCTAAGAGCAGCTAGTCTTTGTGATATATTGGATTATATGATTTGGAATAGGATTTCTAAGTAAAAAGCAGTAATCTCTGATAGGACTCCAAGGTCAAATGTTCATGTACAACCCCTTCAACCCCTTCCATTTTTCACCTTCCTGCCCAGGCCATTTTTTGCAAATCTGACATGTGTCACTTTATGTGGTGATCACATATTGTACTTCATGACAGTGGTAAATTTGAGTCAAAATATTTCATTTTTATTTATAAAAAAATACCGAATTTATCAAAAATAAATACTTCTGTATTGTAATGCATTGGCTGTAAGGCCTCTTTCACACGGGCGTCATGTTTGACGCCCAGATAAGAGGCGGGTGCGTTGCGGGAATATGCGCGATTTTTCCGCACGGGTGCAAACGTTTGTAATGCATCATCACTGAAGTCCGGTTTCGGGTAGAGTATTCTGGAGAATTTATTATTTTCCCTTATAACATGGTCCCATGCGGGAAAATCGCAACGCATCCGCACTTACTTCCCGCAGCCCCATTCACTTCTATGGGGCCTGCGTTGCGTGAAAAACGCACAATATAGAGCATGCTGCGATTTTCACGCAACGCAGAAGTGATGCACGAAAATCACCGCTCATGTGCACAGCCCCATAGAAATGAATGGGTCCGGATTCAGTGCGGGTACAATGCGTCCACCTCACGCATTGCACCCGCGCGGAAAACTCGCCCGTGTGAAAGAGGCCTAAAGGTAGATTTACTTGGTGCAATATTGTGTCATCCGTAAATCACGGATTGCTCAGCTGAAGATTAATTTCCAAAGAATCTCCTATGTCTTCAGTCAAAAATGGACGTACCACAGATTCCAGATGGTTTTCACGGACCCATAGACTTCAATGGGCATGCTTGGTCCGCATCATGTATCAAAGTAGTGCATGCACGGACCCGTGGTCAGTAAAAAATACTGAAACAGACACATTTAAATCAATGGGTTCACACGTCAGTGAAAAACAGAAATGTGAACGAGGCGTAAGGCATTAGGCTGCAGCAATTGTTTTGGTTCTTTCATCCCAGAATTTCCAAACCTTTTTGGAGTGCTTTACTGTATTTCATAACTTAAATTCTTCAGCAGTGTTCACTTTATTCTGCAACTTGAGTTTAAGGTACAGTATTTTTTTTTTTTTTAGAAAAGTATTGCTTTGTGTTGCCATATTCTGATGACACCCAGAACTTTTTCTAATATTTCTATCAGCTGGGCTGTGTGAAGGCTTGTTTTTTGTGGGGCAATCTGTAGTTTCTATTGATACCATTTTGGGATACATGTGATCTTTTGATCATTTTTCATTCCATTGTTTATCGGATGTGGGTTGACAAAAAATAACATTGGGGATTTTTTTTTTAGCGTCCACTTTTCAAGTTAAATAATGGTATAATTTAATAGATCGGGTTGATACGGAAGTGGCAATAGTAGTTATGTTTGTTTTCATATACATGAATTTAGAATATTTTATATTTTTTATATTTTGGGAGGTTTTACATAGTTTAAAAATTGTATTTAAGTATTTTTCACATTTTTTGAAGTACTGTTAGGGGACTTCTGTATTAAAGTGAATAGTGATTCTGACAGGCAGTTTATTATATTGTGGCAGAGGAAGGATGTAGTAGTGGTGGGATATGGCAGGCTCGAGGGTCTTCAGAGGGTCCCGGCTGTCATGACAACTACTGAGCACCCAGCAGTATCCTACCCTTTGTCTAAATTCTCAGATGCCATGGTCCTTCTCACGTGAGGAGATAAAAGTGGTCATTTATTAATAACAGCGGTTTAGACGCAGGTTCTTAATAAGACCCTGCGCTGGCAGTGGATCCAGTGTAGAGTTGTTTCGGTACCAAAATTTTGATTCGGTATCGATACCATAAAAAAGTATTGCGATACTCGATACCATTCGATACCACGCGAAAAAAATAAAAAACGCCCAAAAAATCGGCATGCATTCCGCATTTTATGGAACCGCCGGCTCATAATATAACAGTCCTATCCTACTTTTTTACTTTTTTGTGGCGACTAAAAGAAAATGGCGAATCGTGCATTTTTTTTTTTACGGCGTCCACCGCATAAAAGTGGATTTTTTAATAGTTTGGACTTTTGAGACGTGGCGATATGTAATATTTTATTTATGTATTGTTTATATTTTATATGTAAAATTGGGAAAGGGGGTGATTTATAATTAATACTTTGTTGTACTTTGTTAATTTTTTTTTTCTTTTACAGTTTATTTATTAACTTTTTCCCCCTTAGGGGCTAGAACCTGGGATCTTTTCATCCTATTCACCTTGATACAGCTCTATTAGGGTAAATAGGACTTAACCCTCTCCCTGCTGCCATGTGCACAGTGCACACAGCAGCAGGGAGCAGACTATGGCAGCCAGGACTTCTGTAGCGTCCTGGTTGCCATGGTAACCGATCAGAGCCCCAGCATTACACTGCTGGGGCTCCGATCACTGCCACCGAGGAGGAGGTGAGGGGACCCTGTGGCCACTGCCACCAATGCTTTTATTACTGGGGGAGGGAGGAAGGGGGATGGGGAGGCGCACTGGCCACCAATAATGTATTTATTACTGGGGACAGGGGGACATACTGGCCACCAATGTTTTAATACAGGGACAGGGACGGGGCGGGAGCACTGGCCAGCAATGCCCAGCAATGCCTAGTAACGTTTCATATATAAATGCAGGCAGAAGACACAGGCTGCCGGCACCTGCCTGTGACCCATCGCTGCGATCCGCGGCAATTAACCCCTCAGGTGCGGCACGCAGTGATGGGTCACAGGCAGGTGCCGGCAGCGTGTGTCTTCTGCCTGCATTTATATATGAAACATTACTAGGCATTGGTGGCCAGTGCGCCCGCCCTCCTCCGCCCCTCTCCCTCTATTGGTTGCAGCGGCAGCACAGGGGCGAGAGAGACTGCCTCCTTCTCCCTGTGCTGCCGAGGAGAACATGGCCGCGCTGAGAGCGGCGCAGCCACGTTCTCTGATACGGGGCTGTGCAGTAGAGCAGCCCAGTATCGATAAAATACTAATCCTGGTATCGAGTGCGATACCAGAGCTCGATACCAGAGAAAAGTATCGATTGGGTATCGAAACTTCGATACCCGAAACAACACTAATTCAGTGGCAGTCTAAATGTTGCTTCGGGGGACAGTCTATTAAAGGTGTTTTCAGAGACTCTGGATAGGTCATCAGTGTCTGATCCGTGGGGGTCGAATCCGCTGTTTGAGGCGGCACCGGCGCTTGCAGTAGCACCGTGGCCTTCTCTCGGCTCACCAAGCGCAGCGCCGCACACTCTACAGCAGTTGTGCTTGCTATCACAGCTCATCCCCATTCACTTCAAAAGGGCTGAGCTGCGCCTAGGCCATGTGACTGATGACCTACTGCGAGCGCCGGTATCCTCTCAAACAGATGATCAGCGGAGGATGGCTCATCAGTATAAGGCCCTATTCAAACAACCCTGTCTGTTCTGTGGACACTGGCTGTGTGCACCCCGCATTGTGGTGCAGACCCATTGACCTCAACAGGTATGCGATCCGAAATTTGCTGGCAAAGATAAAACACGTCCTATCTTTTGTGGCGTGGCCGCGGAAGCCCTTTAACTGTGAGGTGTAACATTCATATATGTCCCTTAGAGTCATGAGGTGAGGGATGGGGGCTTAAAGAAGGTCTCAAGGTGCCCCATACTTTAAGTTTGAACGCACGGTGGCTTAGTGGTTTGCAGTGCTGGGGTCCTAGGTTCAAATCCAACCAAGGAAAACATCTGCACGTGTATAATGTGTCACGAGAAAACAATCTTAGAATGGCTTGAATCAGTAAATGCATAAGGCCTCATGCACACGACCGTTGGTGTTTTGCAGTCCGCAAAACGCGGAAGCTGCTCGGAACGCGGCCTATTGTAGAAATGCCTATTCTTGTCCGCAAAACTGGACAAGAATAGGACATGTTCTATTTTTTTGTGCGGGCATGGAACGGAGAACGGATGCGGACAGCACACAGAGTGCTGTCCGCATCTTTTGCAGCCCCATTGAAGCGAATGGGTCTGCGCCCGAGCCGCAAAATATGCAGCTCGGACGCGGACCAAAACAACGGTCGTGTGCATGAGGCCTAACAAAGTTATTACCGCATAAAGTGACACAACAGATTGAAAAATGGGGCTTCGGCTTATGGCACAAACGGGCTTTTGCTGGAAGGGGTTAATTACTGGGGCATAAGAGGCCTGTGGTGTACAGCCCTAGTAGCTCTCAGTATGGGAGAGGGCAATAACATGCTTAGGCTACTTTCACACTAGGGTTAATATTTTCCGGTATTGAGATCCGTCATAGGGTCTCAATACTGGAACAAAAACGCTTCCGTTTTGTCCCCATTCATTGTCAATAGGGACAAAACGTAACTGAACAGAACGGAATGCTCCAAAATGCATTCTGTTCTGTTCTCATACCGGAGAGCAATAGAAAACGGATCCGTCACCCATTGACTTTCAATGAAGTTGATGACAGATCCATCTTGGCTATGTTAAAGATAATACAACCGGATCCATTCATAACGGATGCAGATTGTTGTATTATCAGTAACAGAAGCGTTTTTGCGGAACCTGCCGGATCCAGTAAAAACGCTAGTGTGAAGGTAGCTTAACCCACAGCTGGCAGACATCCAAGTGTATGGAGAGGTCCTCCACAAAATCACCACTTCACATTTGCACCGCAACATGCCAGTAGCGGCCGCATGAGTGTTTTTCCAGGATTTTTGATGGTCACCAATATCAAATCGGCATAGGGTCCAACTCACGGTATCCCTGACAATCAGCCCCATGCAGAGACTGCAGCGCGCCCTGGGCACTAAGGCCTCCTAGGCCAAGTGACATCACATCCATCGGTCACATGGCCTGGATGCAGCTCAGTCCCATTCAAGTGAATTGGGCTGAAATGTGATACCAAGCACCGCAGTTATGAAATGAATGGAGCTGCGAGGAGGCGGCGGCGCTCCCTGGAGCTTCACCTGGTCGGCCGATCTCATACTGATCCCCTATCCTGAGGAAAGGCCATCAATATGAAAATCCTGGAGAACACCTCTAGGTTATCATGAAAACCTGTGATATGTTCCACCCTGGCTCTTATCTTTTTCTTCTTTTATTATTATTATTGCACTGTTATGATACAAACTATGGGGGATATTTATGAAAACTGGCGTATTTGCCAAAAGGGCTGGGAAAAATGAAAGGTGGAATCTGATTGGTCGCTATGGGCAACTAAGCCAGTTCTACTTTACATCAGTTTGCTAAATCTCCCCCAATGTTTCTATTCAGAAATGTGCTCTCTTCAGATTGGAGTAGATTGCTAATGTTTTACTAAAATCTTCAATATCTTATTATTCAATGTTACCTCCATTTTTGCATTTGTTTTACTGTTTCTAAAGTGCAAAAATTAAGAATTTACAAAAAACAAAGTCTAAAAGGGGTTGTAGATATTAACAAATAACTAAACTTTTAAATACGTTTTTTGGAAAATGTCCTAAATGCCCTAATAAGGACTCTACTAAAAATCCATCAAAGGGGTTATCCAATACTATAAACTCCCCCATATGGGCCCCTCACAAGGAATATACTTCCCCGCTCCCTGCACTGCTCCAGGTCCCGGCACAGCCGCAGCTGCTTCTCCCCACGCGCTGATGAAAACATATGGTGTCGGGGGAGCAGCCAATAGCAGACGGGTACAGGGACGAGGGACCAGGAGCAGCGCAAGAATATTTCCTGTGAGGGGCCCGGCATATGGGGGGGCAGTTTATAGTATTGGATAACCCCTTTAATAAAGTATATTACAAAAAGTATTATTACAGCATTTAAGACATTTTACAAAAAACGTAATAATTTAGTTACTCTTAAATGCCCTATGAATTATCAGATTGGTGGCGCTCCGACACCTGGCAGCTGTTGGCACCAGAAAGGACACAGTGGATGGAGCTGCACACAGAAAGCTCAGAGCACTGTGTGGTGGTCACGCCCAGGTGCAGCGGCTCAGCTCTTACTCACCTGAAAACCTGGCATGACCGCTACGCGGTGCATAGAGCTTTCTGCTTCCGGCATGGTGTACTGTGGTACTTCCACCGCCGATGTGTGCTGAGAACAGCTAGTTGGTGGGACCCATTATTATTATTATTATTTATTTTTAGAGCGCCATTCATTCTATAGCGCTGTACATATCATAAGCAGTGCACATACATAATACAGGCAATTGCCTTAAGCATGAACGAGACAAGTTACAGACTGGTACAGAAGGATAGAGGGCACTGCCCGTGAGGGCTTACCATCTAATACTGTAGACATTTACACCTGTGTCACATATATCCAGCCGTCTGGGCACGTGTTTATATTTTGAGGGTCATCAGTTGTGATACCGGATGTCTCCCTAGGCCCAAAAAATAGAACAGGTACAAATCGTTCCATTATACTTTTTCTCTGTTTCCATTTTACTCCTGACTTTGGGTTACAAAATCCAATGCAAACCACTGAGGAAAATAATGTCATGTATAAGAGGAGAATTTAGAAATCCTGTTGGAAATGAGCCGTGTATTACAGAGGCTCGTGGTGGATCTGGTCAGCCTAGAAACGTCTGTCTAACTCTACACTATCGGCTGGCCTACTCTGATTTTACTGTAGGGCGGCAGATTTGGCCACTAGATGTCAGCGCCTGTGAAAGATGCAAAACATAAGGCTAGGTTCACATGGACTATGAAGGAGGTTTAGAGACAGATTTCCTGCAGGTTTTTCAGTCAAAACCAGATCCTGACGGATCCATTTCTGGATTTGGCGGAAAAACCTGCAGGAAAACCTGCCTCAAAAGCTCCTCGAACACAATTCTGTGTGAACCTAACGTCACAAGCCTTATCTATCTGTCTATGGCGCGTTCTAAAAAGCTCATCAATTCCTGCATGGTACAGGCTGTACCCCATATACCTGTATACACTGACCCTGCCTCCTGTATACACTGTGCTGTACCCCATATACCTGTATACACTGCCCCTGCCCCCTGTATACACTGTGCTGTACCCCATATACCTGTATACACTGACCCTGCCCCATGTATACACTGTGCTGTACACCATATACCTGTATACACTGACCCTGCACCCTGTATACACTGTGCTGTACCCCATATAACTGTATACACTGACCCTGCCCCCTGTATACACTGTGCTGTACACCATATACCTGTATTCACTGACCCTGCACTCTGTATACACTGTGCTGTACACCATATACCCGTATACACTGACCCTGCCCCTGTATACACTGTGCTGTACACCATATACCCGTATACACTGACCCTGCACCCTGTATACACTGTGCTGTACACCATATACCTGTATACACTGACCCTGCCCCCTGTATACACTGTGCTGTACACCATATACCCGTATACACTGACCCTGCACCCTGTATACACTGTGCTGTACACCATATAACTGTATACACTGACCCTGCCTCCTGTATACACTGTGCTGTACCCCATATACCTGTATACACTGCCCCTGCCCCATGTATACACTGTGCTGTACACCATATACCTGTATACACTGACCCTGCACTCTGTATACACTGTGCTGTACCCCATATAACTGTATACACTGACCCTGCCCCCTGTATACACTGTGCTGTACCCCATATAACTGTATACACTGACCCTGCCCCTGTATACACTGTGCTGTACCCCATATACCTGTATACACTGACCCTGCCCCCTGTATACACTGTGCTGTACCCCATATACCTGTATACACTGACCCTGCCCCTGTATACACTGTGCTGTACACCATATAACTGTATACACTGACCCTGCCCCTGTATACACTGTGCTGTACCCCATATACCTGTATACACTGACCCTGCCCCTGTATACACTGTGCTGTACCCCATATACCTGTATACACTGACCCTGCCCCTGTATACACTGTGCTGTACCACCATATACCTGTATACACTGACCCTGCCCCCTGTATACACTGTGCTGTACCCCATATACCTGTATACACTGACCCTGCCCCATGTATACACTGTGCTGTACACCATATAACTGTATACACTGACCCTGCCCCCTGTATACACTGTGCTGTACCCCATATACCTGTATACACTGACCCTGCCCCCTGTATACACTGTGCTGTACACCATATACCTGTATACACTGACCCTGCCCCCTGTATACACTGTGCTGTACCCCATATACCTGTATACACTGACCCTGACCCTGTATACACTGTGCTGTACACCATATAACTGTATACACTGACCCTGCCCCCTGTATACACTGTTCTGTACCCCATATACCTGTATACACTGACCCTGCCCCCTGTATACACTGTGCTGTACACCATATACCTGTATACACTGACCCTGCCCCTGTATACACTGTGCTGTACACCATATACCCGTATACACTGACCCTGCACCCTGTATACACTGTGCTGTACACCATATAACTGTATACACTGACCCTGCCTCCTGTATACACTGTTCTGTACCCCATATACCTGTATACACTGCCCCTGCCCCCTGTATACACTGTGCTGTACACCATATACCTGTATACACTGACCCTGCCCCTGTATACACTGTGCTGTACACCATATACCCGTATACACTGACCCTGCCCCCTGTATACACTGTGCTGTACCACCATATAACTGTATACACTGACCCTGCCCCTGTATACACTGTGCTGTACCCCATATAACTGTATACACTGACCCTGCCCCTGTATACACTGTGCTGTACCCCATATACCTGTATACACTGACCCTGACCCTGTATACACTGTGCTGTACACCATATAACTGTATACACTGACCCTGCCCCTGTATACACTGTGCTGTACACCATATAACTGTATACACTGACCCTGCACCCTGTATACACTGTGCTGTACCCCATATACCTGTATACACTGCCCTGCCCCTGTATACACTGTGCTGTACCCCATATACCTGTATACACTGACCCTGCCCCCTGTATACACTGTGCTGTACCCCATATACCTGTATACACTGCCCTGCCCCTGTATACACTGTGCTGTACCCCATATACCTGTATACACTGACCCTGCCCCTGTATACACTGTGCTGTACCCCATATACCTGTATACACTGACCCTGCCCCTGTATACACTGTGCTGTACCCATATAACTGTATACACTGACCCTGCCCTGTATACACTGTGCTGTACCCCATATAACTGTATACACTGACCCTGCCCCCTGTATACACTGTGCTGTACCCCATATACCTGTATACACTGACCCTGCCCCCTGTATACACTGTGCTGTACACCATATACCTATATACACTGACCCTGCCCCCTGTATACACTGTGCTGTACACCATATACCTGTATATACTGACCCTGCCCCCTGTATACACTGTGCTGTACACAATATAACTGTATACACTGACCCTGCCCCCTGTATACACTGTGCTGTACCCCATATACCTGTATACACTGACCCTGCCCCCTGTATACACTGTGCTGTACCCCATATACCTGTATACACTGACCCTGCACCCTGTATACACTGTGCTGTACCCCATATACCTGTATACACTGCCCCTGCACCCTGTATACACTGTGCTGTACCCCATATACCTGTATACACTGCCCCTGCCCCCTGTATACACTGTGCTGTACCCTATATTGAATGGATTAGGCAGTGGCTGAAGGACAGAAAACAGAGGGTTGTAGTCAATGGAGTATATTCAGACCATGGTATTGTTACCAGTGGGGTACCTCAGGGATCTGTTCTGGGACCCATTTTGTTTAATATCTTTATCAGCGAAATTGCAGAAGGCCTCAATGGTAAGGTGGGTCTTTTTGCTGATGACACAAAGATTTGTAACAGGGTTGATGTTCCTGGAGGGATACACCAAATGGAAAAGGATTTAGGAAAACTAGAGGAATGGTCAAAAATCTGGCAACTAAAATTTAATGTCGATAAGTGCAAGATAATGCACCTGGGGCGTAAAAACCCAAGAGAAGAATATAAAATCAGAGATAAAGTACTAACCTCAGTATCTGAGGAAAGGGATTTAGGGGTCATTATATCAGACGACCTAAAGGTGGGCTGACAATGTCAGAGAGCAGCAGGTAATGCCAGCAGAGTGCTTGGGTGTATAGGGAGAGGCATTAACAGTAGAAAGAGGGAGGTGCTCGTGCCGCTCTACAGAGCACTAGTGAGACCTCATTTGGAGTATTGTGTGCAGTACTGGAGACCATATCTGCAGAAGGATATTGAAACTTTGGAGAGAGTTCAGAGAAGAGCTACTAAACTAGTACATGGATTGCAGGACAAAACTTACCAGGAAAGGTTAAAGGACCTTAACATGTATAGCTTGGAAGTAAGAAGAGACAGAGGGGATATGATAGAAACTTTTAAATACATAAAGGGAAGCATCACGGTAAAAGAGGAGAGAATATTTAAAAGAAGAAAAACTGCTACAAGAGGACATAGTTTTAAATTAGAGGGGCAAAGGTTTAAAAGTAATATCAGGAAGTATTACTTTACTGAGAGAGTAGTGGACGCATGGAATAGCCTTCCTGCAGAAGTGGAAGCTGCAAATACAGTGAAGGAGTTTAAGCATGCATGGGATAGGCATAAGGCCATCCTTCATATAAGATAGGGCCAGGGGCTATTCATAGTATTCAGTATATTGGGCAGACTAGATGGGCCAAATGGTTCTTATCTGCTGACAAATTCTGTTTCTATGTTTCTATATACCTATATACACTGACCCTGCCCCCTGTATACACTGTGCTGTACCCCATATACCTGTATACACTGACCCTGCCCCCTGTATACACTGTGCTGTACCCCATATAACTGTATACACTGACCCTGCCCCTGTATACACTGTGCTGTACCCCTATATAACTGTATACACTGACCCTGCCCCTGTATACACTGTGCTGTACCCCATATACCTGTATACACTGCCCCCTGTATACACTGTGCTGTACCCCATATACCTGTATACACTGACCCTGCCCCCTGTATACACTGTGCTGTACCCCATATAACTGTATACACTGACCCTGCCCCTGTATACACTGTGCTGTACCCCATATAACTGTATACACTGACCCTGCCCCCTGTATACACTGTGCTGTACCCCATATACCTGTATACACTGCCCCTGCCCCCTGTATACACTGTGCTGTACCCCATATACCTGTATACACTGCCCCTGCCCCCTGTATACACTGCTGTACACCATATAACTGTATACACTGACCCTGCACCCTGTATACACTGTGCTGTACCCCATATAACTGTATACACTGACCCTGCACCCTGTATACACTGTGCTGTACCCCATATACCTGTATACACTGACCCTGCCCCTGTATACACTGTGCTGTACACCATATACCTGTATACACTGACCCTGCCCCCTGTATACACTGTGCTGTACCCCATATACCTGTATACACTGACCCTGCCCCCTGTATACACTGTGCTGTACCCCATATACCTGTATACACTGACCCTGCCCCTGTATACACTGTGCTGTACACCATATACCTGTATACACTGACCCTGCCCCCTGTATACACTGTGCTGTACACCATATACCTGTATACAATGACCCTGCCCCCTGTATACACTGTGCTGTACACCATATACCTGCATACACTGCCCCTGCCCCCTGTATACACTGTGCTGTACCCTATATACCTGTATACACTGCCCTGCCCCCTGTATACACTGTACTGTACCCCATATACCTGTATACACTGCCCCCTGTATACACTGTGCTGTACCCCATATACCTGTATACACTGACCCTGCCCCCTGTATACACTGTGCTGTACACCCTATACCTGTATACACTGCCCCTGCCCCCTGTATACACTGTGCTGTACACCATATACCTGTATACACTGCCCCTGCCCCCTGTATACACAGTGCTGTACCCCATATACCTGTATACACTGTACTGTACCCCATATACCTGTATACACTGCCCCCTGTATACACTGTGCTGTACCCCATATACCTGCATACACTGCCCTGCCCCCTGTATACACTGTACTGTACCCCATATACCTGTATACTACCTGCACCTGTATACACTGTGCTGTACCCATATATGTATCACCTGTATACACTGACTGTACATTACTGTATACATGCTCCCTGTATACACTGTGCTGTACCTCATATACCTGTATACACTGACCTGCCCCTGTATACACTGTGCTGTACCTATATACCTGTATACACTGCCCTGCACCTGTATACACTGGCTGTACACCCATATAACTGTATACACTGACCCTGCCCCTGTATACACTGTACTGTACACCATATACCTGTATACACTGACCCTGCCCCCTGTATACACTGTGCTGTACCCCATATACCTGTATACACTGACCCTGCCCCCTGTATACACTGTGCTGTACACCATATACCTGTATACACTGACCCTGCCCCCTGTATACACTGTGCTGTACACCATATACCTGTATACACTGCCCCTGCCCCCTGTATACACTGTGCTGTACCCCATATACCTGTATACACTGACCCTGCCCCCTGTATACACTGTGCTGTACACCATATACCTTTATACACTGACCCTGCACACTGTATACACTGTGCTGTACCCCATATACCTGTATATACTGACCCTGCACCCTGTATACACTGTGCTGTACACCATATACCTGTATACACTGACCCTGCCCCCTGTATACACTGTGCTGTACACCATATACCTGTATACACTGACCTTGCCCCTGTATACACTGTGCTGTACACCATATACCTGAATACACTGCCCCTGCCCCCTGTATACACTGTGCTGTACCCCATATACCTGTATACACTGTACTGTACCCCATATACCTGTATACACTGCCCCCTGTATACACTGTGCTGTACCCCATATACCTGTATACACTGCCCTGCCCCCTGTATACACTGTACTGTACCCCATATACCTGTATACACTGCCCCCTGTATACACTGTGCTGTACCCCATATACCTGTATACACTGACCCTGCCCCTGTATACACTGTGCTGTACACCATATACCTGTATACACTGACCCTGCACCCTGTATACACTGTGCTGTACACCATATAACTGTATAGACTGACCCTGCCCCCTGTATACACTGTGCTGTACACCATATACCTGTATACACTGACCCTGCCCCCTGTATACACTGTGCTGTACCCCATATACCTGTATACACTGACCCTGCCCCCTGTATACACTGTGCTGTACCCCATATACCTGTATACACTGACCCTGCACCCTGTATACACTGTGCTGTACACCATCGTTGACCCTGCACCCTGTATACACTGTGCTGTACCCCATATACCTGTATACACTGACCCTGCACCCTGTATACACTGTGCTGCAGACGCTGATGAGTGAAAGCCCTGTTCACTGCATACTCCCTGGCTTGGGCCACATTACTATAAGGAGGTATTACTATGAGGGCAACACAAAGTTGAATGTCTCTTTGTGGCACCATACACTATCATGTCTCCCTGCGGCCCCCATACAGTATAATATCTCCTTGTGGCCCCCATACTACAGAGGCAACGAGGAGACATTACTGTATACTGTATGGGACAAGGAGAAATGATACTGTATGGGGGCAACAACTTGTAACCCCCATATAGTATAATGTTTCCTTGTAGCCTTTATAAGACAGCGGGCCTGGGCTGCCTGAGGACCAGACAGGACAGGGGAAGTGAACAGAGTCAGTCACCAAATTCCCTGCATGTTTTAAATGTGTTTATTTCTAAATGGGTATTTATCTGAATATATATATTGTTGTCGCAATAAATTACTTAATATCGTTATCGTGAGAATATTTTTAATTAACATAGATAGCATGCAGGTAAAAACTGCAGAGGTTGCACCACTTAAACGTGTGCCATGGCCCCTTCAAACAGCTGACTGGCGGGCTGCCGAGAGTTCAACCCCCACTGATCCAATATTGATGATCTGTCATTTATATTAGGAAACCGGAATACCCCTTTAAAGGGGTTGTCCAACTTTGGGGTGCCTTTCAGCTAGATCTCTCCACGTCACTGGACCTGCATAGGGAAGCATACGACCCCATACGATACCTGCATTCTGGTCCCATTTGTCAACATCTGTAATGACTGGCTGTAGCAGTGACATGTCTTCCAAACGTCATGTGACCCACTGACTTGATGCGTAGGGAACACATGACTTTTGCAGCCAGTCTTTGGCTGCAGCTGGATGTTTATGGAAAGGACCACAGCACGGCAGCAGCAGTGGGGGGGGGCGTTGATGTGGGGGGGACAAAGTCTAATTGAGAATCTGGTCTGAATAAGGTTTTGACTACACGGTGACATGAATATTGGGATCAGAAGGTAAAGACTGGCACAAATAGATTTTCTGGATGCAGGTCTATTTTGTCACATATTACATCATAGTGATGCATTTCAGCACAAAAAGTGCTTTTCTCAGACTAATTTTTGTGCTGAAACGCGTCACTATGATGTAATATGTGACAAAATAAACCTGCATCCAGAAAATCTATTTGTGCGGGTGCCGGTCTTTACCTTCTGAGCTACGTACTGGGACGCCCGCCCGCTGACACGTGCACCGCCGACTCTTGAGAGCAGTGCCGACCATCCAGTAATACACACTATGAACATTGGGATGTCGTAATCTAAGGCTACTTTCACACCTGTGTTTTTGCTGGATCCGGCATGGGATCAGCAAAAACGTGTCCGGTCCATAATATAACCGGCTGCATCCTTTCTGAACGGATCTGGTTGTATTATCTCTAAAATGAACAAGACAACATGTCCGAAAAAACGGATCCGGCACTTTCATTGTGTTTCATGCCGGATCCGTGATGCACACTAAAAAGGCTGCTTGCAGCGGTTTTGTGTCCAGCATGGGAACGCAACAAAACGGAACGGACTGCATTCTGGTGCACTCTGTTCCGGTTTGTTCAATTTTGTCCCCATTGACTATAAATGGGGACAAAAATGAAGCGTTTTCCTTCGGTTTTGAGATCCTCTGCCGCAAAAAATTGCACACAGCTTTACCATCATAGACCACAATTTAGACAGACTTGTCTGTGTTTTTACTGCCAAATCCCAGCTATAGATTGTGGTGTGACGGCAAGTTGTGCACTACAGTAGTCACACAAGTGTTTTTAGTGGTGCGGCTTTTCTGAGAGGGGATGGTCTCGTCAAAGTGGCGGACTGTATAGTCGAACACGGGCTTTCTCCTTCATGCTTAGTAACATTCCCCGTTCCTAATGCCTCACTGAGCCTGGAAACAAGTACAGAACATATTCAGTAAGCTCCTCCATTATGTATGCTTCAATATAATAATAATATAAGCGCACAGTCTCTTCAGCATACAGGGAACACCTTTCATTGCAGCTCTAGTAAACCAAGCTCCTCCAGATTCTGTTACTTTTACCGTAAAACACAGACTCAGCTGGAAGTGCCAAAGAAAAGAGTTACACTGAAAGGGTTAAAGTGAAGAGGAGGGTGACACAGGACAGTGCTGTCTTACCTCCAGCATGATGCTGTGCTCAGGATAGAACAGCAGCACATACAAGCTGCTCTCTGAAACACGTGAGCGTGACGCCACAGGACTCTTAAAGGGACCATTCACGGACAAGCCGGAACATCACAGGCACTCACTATTAATTATCTGCCGTGTTTACCTCCTATTTACACAGCCACCCACCAGCAAGATGACTGTACACAAAGCCTGCTTTTTTTCAGGAGAAAAACGGTAATCCACTGAATCACATGGAATGACGTTTCCTGCATGTGTGAACAGTACATAAAATAATCTGACCTCCGCCCCCACAAAACTTACCACATAATAGGGTTTTATTTATACAGTAAGTTTAGCAAAGCGGTCTTTACAGTTTGGCTCCATGGCGATCTTGGTCACGCGATGGAGCCTTTATGATGACGCTCACAGTGCCTGGCTCTGACCAAGTGCAGGGGCCTCTAGGAGTAATGGCAACGCCCCCGTTGCACCCAGAGAATCATTTGCATATATTAAAACTTCTTTTTTTCACCAAAATGTAGCCACATATCAGGATGGGACCAAGAGAGAGAAATGCTGCTGACTGACGTACAGGTCTGTTCAGGAGCGTAGCTAACAGTTCATGGGCCCCGTTGCAAGAGTTCAGCTTGGGCCCCCCTTCCCTCAGTGCTTTGTGTGCCTTCTTATGTGGCACAAGGGTCTTTGGGCCCCCTCAGGCTCCTGGGCCCGGTAGCGACTGCTACCTCTGCACCCCCTATAGCTACGCCCATGGGTCTGTTCTAATGCTATGAAACTGGTGACAGAAACCCTTGAAGGATCACGTTTTGGCTTCCTTGTGAACCCCTGGCAGGGACAGCTTGCTCCAAATCTAGCAAGAAAATGTGAAGCTGACATCGTTCTCTTCTAAAAAAGGAAACAGTTAAAGAGAACCTGTCACTATGAAATGCAGTGCAGTCTGCAGGCAGCATGTTATAGAGCAGGAGGAGCTGAGCAGACTGATGGTAAAGATTTGATCAGTAAAACTCGTAATTCATACATTTATATCTGCAGTTTGTGAACAGCTCTCAGTACACAGAGGAGGTGTTAGCAGTGATGAATACACAGTTACACAGACAGTCACTGATAACGCCTCCCCTGTGTACTAAGAAGTCCGAAATAGAAGATCTAAAAATATAAATTACACATTTTACTGAATCTTTTCCCACAAAACTATAGATCAATCTGCTCAGCTCCTCCTGCTCTATAACACTCTGCTTTCGGATTGCATTACATATTGTGGTGACAGCAGATATGACTTCTACGAAAAACGCTTTCACAACCAAGTACATAAACTGAGCCTTGGTAGAGAAGCAGTTAGGGCCTGTTATCTCCAAGATATTGATATGACTTTACAGGGGGACATTTCTTAGTTCTCCAGAGGCAGATAATAACAATAGTGGGGAGAGGTGCCTCAAGTTAGGTGCCCCTCAAGAACCTCTAAAGATTGCGATGGCCTATATACAGTAATGCTCACACGGAGCATTATTTTTCAGTGATGAGAATGGCATGGAGAAGTAAGAGAAACAGTCCTGAGGGGGATAGTGTCAAGAGAGAACTTCAGATCTGAGTGAACCCATTAGGTGAACAGAGATGGACCACAAATTCCTGGCCAATACAAGGAGGTGTGCAACTAAGGGTCCTTTCTCACTTGCGTTTTTGTTTTCCGGCATAGAGTTCCGTCGTCGGGGCTCTATGCCAGAAAAAAAAAACGCTTCAGTTACAGATAATACAATCGCATGCATCCGTTGGAATGGATCCGCTTGTATTAACTTTAACTATTTTTTAACATTGCCAAGACGGATCCGTTTTGAACTCCATTGAAATTCAATGGAGGATGGATCTGTTTTCTATTGTGGCAGAGTGTGCTGCGGTATTTTCTCTGTCCAAAAAACGTTCAGTGACTGAACGGAAGACATCCTGATGCTCCCTGAACGGATTTCTCTCCATTCAGAATGTATAGGGATAATTCTGTTCAGTATCTTTCCATCCTAGAGCCCCTGACGACAGAACTCTATGCCGGAAAAGAAAAACGCAAGTATGAAAGTAGCCTTACAATGGTGTAAATACACCTTACATGGCAACATTATCCTCCGATCCTCTTCTTTCTTCCAAGTCAATTAGTGTTTGAAAAAGGTCTTAAAGGGCTTGTCCCACAAAAATATTCTACAGTTTTCAAACCAGCAACTGGGTCTGAATACTTTTGTAATTGCATGTGATTTATTGTGAGTTATTCAATAAAATCTATCTGTATAGCGCCACCTGCTGTTTGTTCATTTTCTCATTTCTTTGTCCTGCTCACTGAGATGGTCGCACATGCTCAGTTTCATCCTTCAGCTGCCTCCTGAGCTGTGATAGGAAGAGCTCCAGCAGAATGGACCCGCCCCCCCTGAGCTGTGATAGGGAGAGCTGAGACACGCCCCCTTAGCTGCAGCAGAAAAGACACTCCCCTTGAGCTGCCAGCTTGATATAAATCTAAGCAGAGCAATGAATGGGGAAATCTCTGGATCCATGTGAGGTACAGGGCTGGTTCTAGCTTTGTTAGAAAGAGATTGTCATGTACTATATGATGTCTGATTTTCATTTTTACATTAGTCCTGGGAAGAACCCCTTTAATTTGACCGAAACATCACACCACACATTGCCTTTGAAAAATCTAGTAAAAATATGTACTGATTTCACTTTATCTAAAGAGTGCTGAAGTTACTGTACGGTATGCACAACTCTCTACAGCATGGATGCCCTCCAGCTGGGACTGCTGTGCTGGGCTAACATAATGGAGAGGACTCATGTGTGAATGCACAGCAGATCCCAGAGACTGTGTATGTCAGTGGAGGCAGATCCCAGAGACTGTGTATGTCAGTGGAGGCACAGTACACCATGAAGGGAGTGGAGAATGTGAGCTGTGTCCATCTTCTACAGTTCATGGCGAGTTCCTGCTTTATCTGTGTCCGGCTTTGTAATGGAGGTGTTATCTTTCATTGCAATCCTGCCTCTGATAATAATGAGAAGACTGCTGTGAAATGACCTCAACAAAACTGAAAGCATCAGAATATTATAAGGGTTCAGTGGTCAGTATGAAAAAGACTTCCGGATTTATTTTAAAATATAGCCAGTGACATGGGAGATTAGAAAAAAAACTACAAAAAACACTACAAAAAATGATAAACATTTAGTCATCTTAAAAATATGGCAAAAGCCACTTTGTAAAAGTACATTTCCTCAAGGCCATCTTTATGATCAGCGCTGGCTAAACCCACTTTGGGAGCACACCGACACTTATCTCGCTGGTCCACCTAGACTGGGTACAGCAGAATTTCTGATATATTCCAGAGAAGAACCATAACAACATTTCTCTAAAAATACCCCCTACCCTAAATGTTTTACCCTAATTAGGGGCCTCCTGGCCTTGTATTGCCCTATTGGCTTTAATCCTCTAGGTATGATTCACTGGAAGGGCCAATGCTTAAGAATTATTCCCTTGCAACAGGGATGAAAAGGCTTCTGCTTAAAAAACCACAGGCCTACAGCAACAGAAGCCAGTCAATGACTTCTACTCCACTTTTGTGTAGAGAAAGACAGAGCATAGTTACAAAGTGCCAGGAGGGAATAGCTTGTATTCCACACAAGCAAGCAGATGTGGCACCTTAAAGGGGTTCTCAGAGAATCATACAAGATTGCCTCCAGCAACCCATCCTACTATGTGTATTAGACCTCATGCACACGACCATTCAGTTTTTTGCAGTCCGCCCATTGTAGAGATGCCTATTTTTGTCCGCAAAACGGACAAGAATAGGACATGTTATATTTTTTTTGCGGGGTTACGGAACGGAGCAACGGATGCAGACAGCACACGGAGTGCTGTCCGCATCTTTTGTGGCCCCATTGAAGTGAATGGGTCCGCACCCGAGCCGCAAAAAACGCGGTTCGGATGCGGACCAGAACAACGGTCGTGTGCATGAGCCCTAAGACGGGTTTTTGCAGAGCTGACTGGGAGGTTCACTTTACAATGCTGAGCTGCAGGATCCTGTTAGGCTGCTCAGTCATGACGGCATATCATCATAGACAGGCGTCAATTGAGAAAAACCACGATGCACTTTTTTGTTTCCATAATAGGAACCACTTTTCTTCCCGAATCATGCCGTTCTCGGCGGCCAGACCATCACCACATCACATTTTTATCATAACTGACTGACGTGATGTCATAGCCCTCTCTCTTATACAGTGACAAGTGTTCTGTACTTGATAATGATTATATTTCATGACAAAAAAAAGTCATTCTAACGATATATTCACAATTGTTATGTGCAAATGGTACTGATAATTTCTGTATATCCTGTATTATAAAGGGGTATTCCAGTTATATCAAGTTATCCACAGGATAGGGAATAACTATTAGATTGGTGGGGGTCCTACCAGTGGTACCAATCATGATAACATGGGCTCCATAACCAGCAGGCACCCCAGAAATGAAAGGAGCAGCAGGTGCAAGGACACTGCTGGTCCACTCCGCTCAATGGGACCTACTGGAAACAGCCAAGCGATGTACTCCGCTATCTCCGGCAGTCCCATAGTGATGGAATGGCAGTGCACATGCTCGACCTGCCCCTGCATTCATTGGGGGGGGGGGGGGGGCCCCATGCAGGGTGGAGGTCCCAGCGGTAGGACTTCCACAGATCTAGCAGTTATCCCCAATCCTGTGTATAGGGAATAACTTTAAACAACCGGAATACCCCTTTAAGTGTTATGCAGTAAAAAGAGCAAATATATTTGTGTTTTTCGAATACTCTGAACCCTTTTAGTCAAATACAAAGAACTGTACAATGCACCTCTCCCTTCATCAGTCTAATGCAGCGCGATATATTCCCCGGAAAAGCTTTAGACTAAGCAGAAGTCCAGCGCTATAAGCAGCTTTAGTCAGATAAAACCCTCCATATGCCAGGCCGGGTGTAGAACTGAATAACACGTCAGATGACTGCATAGACTGAAAATGGATAAAAAACGCACGACCCCGTAATGATTTTATTGGTACTTTAAACCAGCTGATACCTTCCTTATACCCCAAAAGGTGTGCAATCAAAGACACCATGGGGGACGTTTATAAAAAGTATATTTTGGTTGTTATATATTATCAACAGGATATATTTGTGCAATTCTTCCAAGTGCCACATTATGAAAAATGGTATGTGGACACGTTTGAGCGATCACGAGCTGCTGCCAATCTTCTCCATAGAGGTCAGCTGCCTGTTGGCCTGGCCGGAGCCATGGAGTCCCATTGCTGTGGCTCTTATCTACTTGTGTGACATAAGTCTTCCAGGACTTTAAAGGGAAGATGTTCCAGTAAGTCCATGTATTTGTTATCAGCCCTGTAGAGTTTCCTGGCGTTTTTTCCTGTTTGGAGTCCATGTTTGACCTGTCTGACTCTTCTTAATACTGGAGATTCCATGTACCAGTCCTTGCATGACCTTCTGATACTGAATTTGAACTTGTAGCTGCCCATTACCAAAGGATCAGTTCTGACTACGCCTCTGCTACCAGTTATCTAGCCATCTACTGGGGGCTATCTTTGGGATCATAACTTCATGCACAACTCCTTGTTGGGGGTTGAAAATGAAGAATAAGACTACAGGTCCTTGAACACAATGGGGAATGAGCATTGGTATGAACACTTGTTCCTGATAATAGCCCTGTGTGAAGGTGCCGCCAATCACTTGATGACTGAGCAACTACTCATTCGTCAGGAGATCGCATCTTTTATGCAGCACATAAAACCCTCATTCATTGGCAGTACGTCACCCTGTACAAACAGGGATGTGGTGCTGACAAGCAAGGAAAATGTATGGGGATGAATCACTGTGGTAACGACATTCGACTGCATACAGCCTGGTACACTGCTGCATGTAAATGCAGCTAACGAACAGGCAACGACGGGAATTAACAAAAGGGCCTAACAGCCAATTCAAAAATTGGAAAAAACACTCCCGAAATGTTACTTTTTATTTAACATTTTGATTGATGGGTGAAGAGTAGTGTTGAGCGAACTTGTATTTTAAGTTCGGGTTATCGAAGAATCCCGTTATGGTTTCTGCTACCACGAACCATAACGGCATTTGGAATCCATAAGGGGATTCTTCAATGAACCCGAACCTTGGACAACACTAAGGACCTGGGGTGACGTCACCATCATGTGATCAGTGAAGGGGCGCTGCTCAGTACTGGATTGGATAAGAGGTGATCCAGTACTGAGCCACGCCCCCTGCACTGATCACATGACGGTGACGTCACCCCAGGTCCTTAGTGTTGTCCAAGGTTCGGGTTCATTGAACCCGACCCGAACTTTGGACACCGAACTTAAAATACAAGTTCGCTCAACTCTAGTGAAGGAGGAATTATAACATGTACAGAAGTCCATGTAACCTTTCCCCTCCAACAGGTACAGGTCAACCAGGGAGACAGAATCCTTTTATTCTCCTCCTGCAGCCAAAGAGCTCTCCCCCACTGCCCCATATACCTGCTTTTTCTTGTCAGCACTTCCCGTCCCCTTTTTTTCCTCATTTCTTGGTAGGATGTTTACATGCTGAACTTCCTGTTTTCATCAGCTTCCTGATGGGTTTTCTAAACAAATCCAGCATGTTTTGCTCTGATAAATTTCACAGGGCAGAAAGATGAAAACAGGAAGTCCTGCAGGTTAACATCCTGCCAAGATGAAATGATGCATTTTGTCCAAAAAGAAGATGATTTACATGTAAATGCAACTTTCTCCTTCGCTCACGGTTGGGCAATTATAGGGAGCTTTCAGTTCACTTCCAATAATTGCCAGTAGTTGTCAGTTGTCCTGTGTAAAGAGGTCTATACCTTTAGCACAAACTTGTATATTAAAAATACACTTCGATCTCAGAAAACGCTGGCTTTTTTAAAGAGAACCTGTCACCACCCCTGATATACCTAGTTTATTAGCTTCATGCATTCCCCGTGTAATAGGAGTTCTGGAGCATCTATTCTTATGTCTCTATGTTGTGCCACTCTTTTTTTATTTCTACTAGAAGTTATGAATGAATTGCTAGCAGTCTGCAGTAAGGGCACAGAGGGGTGTTACCAGTTGGGGGTGTGTACCTGCACAGACCAATTCTATCCAATCAGTCCTTCTATTTTCAGACTGTGCAGGTACAGAGTGGTGAAAGGGCAGGATATTATGGGGGCTGGTTGAAATGCTTCCGCACTTGATTGTGGATGCTTGTGATTTTCCCGCAGCCCCATTCACTTCTATGGGGCATGCGTTGCGTGAAAAACGCACAATATAGAGCATGCTGCGATTTTCACGCAACACAGAAGTGATGCGTGAAAATCACCGCTCATGTGCACAGCCCCATAGAAATGAATGGGTCCGGATGGAAATCACGCCCGTGAGAAAGGGGCCTAAGTCTTTTTTATTAAGCTTTAACATGATAATGCAAACAGTTTTATACGGCAATTTTAACCTACTGAAAATCCATGCCTGCTATGAATTATCAGACTGCCGAGTACATGACATCTATGGGTCAGCACTGGTGGAATAAACTCCTGATGGCTATGTAGCTGTCTAAACTATAATGTCCGGGTATAAGTAGATGTAATGTGAAGACTGGGCTGTTACAGAAGCAGCCCGGCCTGTAACGCAGAGCACGTGGGCACCTGACTGGAATGTTCCTAGGAATGCAGACCAGCTTCCTGCATGCCCCAGGTGTAATTCCTCCACCTAGAAGTATAGACAGGGAGGAACCTAAAGGAAACGCTCCCCACCCAGCGCTCCAGCGTTTACCTTCCTCAGCCAAAAGCTTCAGATGAAGGGCATTCACTGTCCTAGAAATATCTTTCACCTGCTTCTTCTGCATTCAGATGCGGCGGCAGATTTACTATTCCTGTTTGAAAAGTCGACAGTGTAAACCTAGACTAGACAGTCTAAAGATGTTTCACGTGCTGGATGATAAACCTGGTGCATGGCCGCACAGCTGTCTAACTTTATACCACCTATTGGTTGGCTTGGGAGCAAAATTGCGTCAGGAAAGGCTGACTCTTAGACCATGCCAGTTCCCACTATACCCCACCGTTTCCACATAAGCCACGTCCTCCCTCGAAAAGCAAGACACGGTGGACAATTCTCTCCTTAGTGATTCACGGACGTGGACAGCACATTCACACATCAGTGTTTTAGCACAGACCCTATTTTTTCCGTGTTTACGGATACGTCACGCCCATTGTTAAAATCACGGATGCAACACGGATGCCATCCGTGTTTCACGGACCACTGAGAAGATGTTCTGAAAATTAATTTTCAGCTGTGCAGTGTCAGTGGATAACACATGGAGAGCAAAAAACGGATACACGGACCAAACACGCATTCTTCTCAGAAATCTTCTGACCATCCTTTCATGGATTTCATCACGGACACGTGAATGAGGCCTAAGGTTTATGTTCCCAAGAGACATTAATTGCACATGTAAAATCAGATGTAGATTTTGATGCACCATCTGCAGGAACATTTGAGCATTTGTCAGACTGAAAATAGTGGATCGATTTCTCCATGGATTCCACAGAGATATTTTTTACAGCATGTATATGAGATTTGCTGCTACTGTAAAAACTGGAGATTTTCCACCTAAAATTCCACAGCGGGAAATTTGCTGCATATCTGTCCTGTGAGAAGTACTGGGGCAGTGTCCAAACTGAGTCTGTCAGCTTGTTTTAGGCTATTAAACTATCCTTATCCTCTAGATACCCCCGCCAGTCAGCTATTTGAGAAGGAATCGGTGTGCGCAGTAGTGCCGCAGCCTTATAGCACAGAGCCGCCCACTTGACAGCGGCTGTTCTTGGTATCGCAGCTCAGTCCCATGCACTTCAATGGGGCTGAGCTGCACCTAGACCGATGAACAAGATGTCCCATGGCTTAGGGAGAGCTGTAAAAGGCCGTGGCGCTACTGCGTGTGCCGCTACCTTCTCAAACAGCTGATTGGCAGGAGGTCCCAGGTGTCAGACCCCAGAGGATAGGTCATCAGTAAAAAGATCTTGGAAAACCATTTTAAATGGGAATCTGTCACTATAAAAAAGTAAATTAATCTGCAAGCAGCATCATATAGAACAGGAGGAGCTGAGCCGATTGAGATACAGTTTTGTAGAAAACAATTTAGTATAACTTGTATATTATTCATGTAAATTCCTGCTCATTCTGGGCTTAGGCCCCTTTCACACTAGCGTTTTAGCTTTCCGTCCTAGAGTTCCGTCCTCGGGGCTCTAGGACGGAAAGATACTGATCAGGATCATCCCCATGCATCCTGAATGGAGAGAAATCCGTTCAGGATGCATCAGGATGTCTTCCGTTCAGTATGTGAACGTTTTTTGGACGTTGACAAAAGCGCAGCATGCTGCGGATTTGTCTCCGTCCAAAAATCTGAAGACATGCCGTAACGCCGATCCGGAATTAATGCCCATTGAAGTGCATTAATCCGATCCGCCTTAAGCTAAACGCCGCTTCGGCGCATCGCCGGATCCGACGCTTAGCTTTTTCTGACTGGTTACCATGGCAGCCAGGACGCTAAAGTCCTGGGTTGCCATGGTAAATGTAGTGGGGAGCGGGGAGCAGTATACTTACCATCCGTGCGGCTCCCGGGCGCCCAGAGTGACGTCAGGCGCCCCACACGCATGGATCACGTGATCGCATGGATCACGTGATCCATGGGCATGGGGCGCTCTGACGCCATTCAGGAGCGCCCGGGAGCCGCACGGACTGTAAGTATACCGCTCCCCGCTCTCGCTCCTACTATGGCAACCAGGACTTTAACAGCGTCCTGACTGCCATAGTAACCTGAAAGCATTTCGAAGACTGATCAGGATCCTGATCAGTCTTCTAATGCTTTCAGGCGACTTGCGTTCTGACGGATCCGGCGGGACGGAAGTGCCTGCCGGATCCTCAGAACGCAAGTTTGAAAGAGGCCTTAGAAGTCAAGGAGGCTCCTATCAGTGATGACAGCAATCTCTGTATACACAGTCATAGAGGGAAGGCTGTCATCACTGATAGGACCTCCTCCATACAGCTCTCTCTGTATACACAGTCATAGAGGGAAGGCTGTCAATCACTGATAGGACCTCCTCCTCCATACAGCTCTCTCTGTATACACAGTCATAGAGGGGAGGCTGTCATCACTGATAGGGCCTCCTCCTCCATACAGCTCTCTCTGTATACACAGTCATAGAGGGAAGGCTGTCAGTCACTGATAGGACCTCCTCCTCCATACAGCTCTCTCTGTATACACAGTCATAGAGGGAAGGCTGTCATCACTGATAGGACCTCCTCCTCCATACAGCTATCTCTGTATACACAGTCATAGAGGGAAGGATGTCATCACTGATAGGACCTCCTCCTCCATACAGCTCTCTGTATCACAGCCATAGAGGGAAGGCTGTCATCACTGATAGGACCTCCTCCTCCATACAGCTCTCTCTGCATACACAGTCATAGAGGGAAGGGCTGTCATCACTGATAGGACCTCCTCCTCCATACAGCCGTGCCATCTCTGTATGCCACACAGTCATAGAGTGGGAAGGATGTCATCACTGGGATATGACCTCCTCCCCTCCCATACAGCCTTCTCTCTGTACACAGCCATAGAGGGAGGCATCACTGATAGGACCTCCCTCCTCCATACAGCTCTCTCTAGGACCTCCTCCTCCATACAGCTCTCTCTGTATGCACAGTCATAGAGGGAAGGATGTCATCACTGATAGGACCTCCTCCTCCATACAGCTCTCTCTGTACACACAGTCATAGAGGGAAGGCTGTAATCACTGATAGACCTCTCCTCCTCCATACAGCTCTTCTTTGTATACACAGTCATAGAGGGAAGGCTGTCATCACTGATAGGACCTCCTCCTCCATACAGCTATCTCTGTATACACAGTCATAGAGGGAAGGCTGTCATCACTGATAGGACCCTCCTCCTCCATACAGCTATCTCTGTATACACAGCCATAGAGGGAAGGCTGTCATCACTGATAGGACCTCTCCTCCATACAGCTATCTCTGTATACACAGTCATAGAGGGAAGGCTGTCATCACTGATAGGACCGCCTCCTCCATACAGCTATCTCTGTATACACAGTCATAGAGGGAAGGCTGTCAGTCACTGATAGGACCCTCCTCCTCCATACAGCTATCTCTGTATACACAGTCACAGAGGGAAGGATGTCATCACTGATAGGAGCCTCCTCCTCCATACAGCTCTCTCTGTATACACAGTCATAGAGGGAAGGCTGTCAGTCACTCATAGGACCTCCTCCTCCATACAGCCTCTCTGTATACACAGTCATAGGAGGGAAGGCTGTCACTACTGATAGGACCTCCTCCTCCATACAGCTCTCTCTGTATACACAGTCATAGAGGGAAGGCTGTCATCACTGATAGGACCTCCTCCTCCATACAGCTATCTCTGTATACACAGTCATAGAGGGAAGGCTGTCATCACTGATAGGACCTCCTCCTCCATACAGCTCTCTGTATACACAGTCATAGAGGGAAGACTGTCAATCACTGATAGGACCTCCTCCTCCATACAGCTATCTCTGTATACACAGTCATAGAGGGAAGGTGTCATCACTGATAGGAGCCTCCTCCTCCATACAGCTCTCTGTATACACAGTCATAGAGGGAAGGCTGTCATCACTGATAGGACCGCCTCCATACAGTGCCTTCTGTATACACACAGTCATAGAGGGAAGGCTGTCAGTTACTGATAGGACCTCCCTCCTCCATACAGCTATCTCTGTATACACAGTCATAGAGGGAAGGCTGTCATTACTGATAGGACCTCCTCCTCCATACAGCTCTCTGTATACACAGTCATAGAGGGAAGGCTGTCATCACTGATAGGACCGCCTCCTCCATACAGCTACTCTGTATACACAGTCATAGAGGGAAGGATGCATCACTGATAGGACCTCCTCTCCATACAGCTATCTCTGTATACACAGTCATAGATGGGAAGGCTGTCATCACTGATAGGACCTCCTCCTCCATACAGCTCTCTCTGTATACACAGTGCCATAGAGGGAAGGCTGTCATCACTGATAGGACCTCCTCCTCCATACAGCTCTCTGTATACACAGCCATAGAGGGAAGGATGTCAGTCATTGATAGGACCTCCTCCTCCATACAGCTCTCTCTGTATACACAGTCATAGAGGGAAGGCTGTCAATCACTGATAGGACCTCCTCCTCCATACAGCTCTCTCTGTACACACAGTCATAGAGGGAAGGCTGTGAATCACTGATAGGACCTCCTCCTCCATACAGCTCTCTTGTATACACAGTCATAGAGGGAAGGCTGTCATCACTGATACGACCTCCTCCTCCATACAGCTATCTCTGTATACACAGTCATAGAGGGAAGGATGTCATCACTGATAGGACCTCCTCCTCCATACAGCTCTCTCTGTATACACAGTCATAGAGGGAAGACTGTCATCACTGATAGGACCTCCTCTTCCATACAGCTATTTCTGTATACACAGCCACAGAGGGAAGGCTGTCATCACTGATAGGAGCCTCCTCCTCCATACAGCTCTCTGTATACACAGTCATAGAGGGAAGGCTGTCATCACTGATAGGACCGCCTCCTCCATACAGCTCTCTCTGTATACACAGTCATAGAGGGAAGGCTGTCAGTTACTGATAGGACCTCCTCCTCCATACAGCTATCTCTGTATACACAGTCATAGAGGGAAGGCTGTCATCACTGATAGGACCTCCTCCTCCATACAGCTCTCTCTGTATACACAGTCATAGAGGGAAGGCTGTCATCACTGATAGGACCTCCTCCTCCATACAGCTCTCTCTGTATACACAGTCATAGAGGGAAGGCTGTCATCACTGATAGGACCTCCTCCTCCATACAGCTCTCTCTGTATACACAGTCATAGCGGGAAGGCTGTCATCACTGATAGGACCTCCTCCTCCATACAGATATCTCTGTATACACAGTCATAGAGGGAAGGATGTCATCACTGATAGGACCTCCTCCTCCATACAGCTCTCTCTGTATACACAGTCATAGAGGGAAGACTGTCATCACTGATAGGACCTCCTCTTCCATACAGCTATTTCTGTATACACAGCCACAGAGGGAAGGCTGTCATCACTGATAGGAGCCTCCTCCTCCATACAGCTCTCTGTATACACAGTCATAGAGGGAAGGCTGTCATCACTGATAGGACCTCCTCCTCCATACAGCTATATGTGTATACACAGTCATAGAGGGAAGGCTGTCATCACTGATAGGACCTCCTCCTCCATACAGCTATCTCTGTATACACAGTCATAGAGGGAAGGCTGTCATCACTGATAGGACCTCCTCCTCCATACAGCTATCTCTGTATACACAGTCATAGAGGGAAGGGATGTCATCACTGATAGGGACTCGCTCCTCCATACAGCTCTCTCTGTATACACAGTCATAGAGGGAAGGGCTGTCATCACTGATAGGACTGCCTCCTCCATACAGCTATCTCTGTATACACAGTCATAGAGGGAAGGATGTCATCACTGATAGGACCTCCTCCTCCATACAGCTATCTCTGTATACACAGTCATAGAGGGAAGGCTGTCATCACTGATAGGACCTCCTCCTCATACAGCTATCTCTGTATACACAGTCATAGAGGGAAGGCTGTCATCACTGATAGGACCCTCCTCCTCTATACAGCTCTTCTGTATACACAGTCATAGAGGGAAGGCTGTCATCACTGATAGGACCTCCTCCTCCATACAGCTCTCTGTGTATACACAGTCATAGAGGGAAGGCTGTCATCACTGATAGGACCTCCTCCTCCATACAGCTATCTCTGTATACACAGTCATAGAGGGAAGGCTGTCATCACTGATAGACCGCCTCCTCCATACAGCTATCTCTGTATACATAGTCATAGAGGGAAGGATGTCATCACTGATAGGACCTCCTCCTCCATACAGCTCTCTCTGTATACACAGTCATAGAGGGAAGGCTGTCATCACTGATAGGACCTCCTCCTCCATACAGCTATCTCTGTATACACAGTCATAGAGGGAAGGCTGTCAGTCACTGATAGGACCTCCTCCTCCATACAGCTACCTCTGTATACACAGTCATAGAGGGAAGGCTGTCATCACTGATAGGAGCTCCTCCTCCATACAGCTCTCTCTGTATACACAGTCATAGAGGGAAGGCTGTCAGTCACTGATAGGACTGCCTCCTGGACTTCACAGCGCAGAATGAGCAGCAATTTACATGTAGAAATGACAAGTTATACTGAATAATTTCTTATAAAACTATACCTCAGTCTGCTCAGCATCTCCTGCTCTATAACATGCTGCCTTTAGGTTAGACACCATGTTCAATGTGACAGGTTCCCTTTAACAACAATGATATATGGAAGGAAACTGATGATACATTAGATTAGATAGATAGATAGATAGATAGATAGATAGATAGATAGATAGATAGATATCCTGAATCCAAGTCATGCATAAGGACTCTGTGGGGAAAACAGTGTATGGCTGACATACTTTTAAAATGTCACAGATCATGAAAAATGTTTCTAAAAGCAACAACTCTTTAAAACAGGTTTTACTGCTACTCCAGTGCTACTATGTCCTGTTGTACTTGAGCTTCACGGTTGTAAGACAAGCTTTTGTCTTCAGACACTGATAAATATGTTTCCCAGCCGTTTCCCAGTCTTCTCGCCCCTTTCAGAAGACTCCAATTTCCGTGATCCATTACCAGTTTTGAATGACAGCACGTTGGTAAATTAGCCCCCAGACGGTTGACTTAGGACAATCTAAAAAGGCCCCAAGGATAAACTATAATAATACAGCAGCACCATTGTTTGTTGCAATTCACGTTTTTTCTAAAACAGTTTTTCCTCACATTAAGGGTCCACTCACACGTCCGTTGTGCATTGCGGATCCACAGTATACCCAGCCGGCACCCCCACAGCACTGCCTATTCTTGTCCGCATCTGCGGACAAGAATAGGACATGTTCACTATGTGCTGTCGGCATCCATTCCTGCTACATAGAGAATGAATGGGTCCGCAGAATTGCGGAACGGGTGCGGACACATTCTACAAACCCTAAAGCTACATGTACATGAAAAAAAAATGGATGACGGTCCATATGGCATCCGTTTTTTTTTGCGGATCCATTGTAATAATGCCTATCCTTGTCCGCAAAACGAACAAGAATAGGACATGCTCTATTTTTTTAGCGGGGCTACGGAATGGACATACGGATGCGGATAGTAAACGGTGTGCTGTCAGCATTTTTTGAAGATACTGAGTGTGGAGTAGTGGCACTCGTATTAATATATAGAGGTTGGGTGCTCTAGTTGTAGGGTCCTACCCTCCCTTTTTTTCTTATGTTTCAGTCCTCCTCCCTTCTACAATTCACTCCATTCCCCAATTACATTCATATGTTTATATTCCTCCTCATACAAATAACCCCTTATGCTGGCCCCCATCAGCCCCCATCTTTCTAGCAACACATCCCCCATATATTAATTTGCCCACTTTTTCCTACGATATTGCACAATGGGTCCGCATCTGACAACTTGTGTTCCACACTGGAACGCTACTCCTCCCGCCCATACATCGCAAGATGACCGGACTGCACAATAGCCGGCCAATATGGCCGTGCGTTCCACAAGGCTGTAGCGATCCTCCTCACACCGCGGGACCCGCCACTCTACTTCTCCCTTATAGACCGGGGACTCATGGTACTCCTCATTAATATAATTTTATTTAGAATTATAGCAATGATTTACCAGCAATGTACCTTTGCGATGCGTTCCAGCCTGGAACGCACCGCCATCTTTAATTCCCTGAAGGCAAAATACCAAACAACATACCAGCTATGTCATGTATCAATAATACATCAATAAATTTATTATCACCATCCTATCATTTTCTCTCCCCTTTTCTTACTAATATGACTTTATTTTAGCAATTATTTTAGTTAATATAGCTGAGCCCCACCGATCTCTGTGATCTAGGGGTTCACTTCCTTTTCCTTCCCTATATATACCGCTATTTACAAACACTCCTCAGGCAAGCAAATGGTGGTTTCCTACCTACCTCAAACTACATTTCTACCATTAACCTCAACTTCCATTAACCTCACCTCATCCACTACTTTCCCCCTGGGCACCCGTTCTGTTTTCATACCATGCATATGACACTAGTCTGTATGTTCATTGTTCATTGATATGTACACCATAGCTAGGATTGAGTGCTGTAAACGGCCGTAGCATCACATTGCTTTTATTTTCCTTACGGATATTCTATTATCCACTACCTATCAACGGGATACCCGATACTTACCTTTGGACACCTCTTGGAGTTCGGATTTATATAAATTTACATACCTGTATAAGATTTGTTTCATAGCATTAACGTCATTTTGACCGTCACTGAGTTATGTCATTTGAAATACCATGTCTCCTCGCCATGTTCCAGTTTAGATATATCACAAATGTATTACGCTTGCTACCTGATGATAATCTGCATTTACCGTATTTTTCGCCCTATAAGACGCACTTTTTCCCCCAAAGGTGGGGGGAAAATAGCAGTGCGTCTTATGGGGTGAAAGTTGCGTTTTTGCTGTAGTTATAATGATACACTTGCCGCGATGCCGCGCGGCGGGTGTATCAGCTAAGAGGGAGGAGGGGCTGTGGCGGGCCAGCATGACAGCGGGGCCGTGCAGTGACTGTATCCTACTACACAGGCCCCGCTCACTGTATATAAGCTTGCAATATTTGAAGAAATTGTTATTATAAAGTAAAAAGCCTTAGTAAACCTTAGTTGTATTATTCTACCTACAATCGGTGGCAGAGAGGAGGGAGGAGGCAGGCCGGGAGGACGGACGCAGGCAGCGTGAGTCACTACGTCACGCGCCTGCACCGCCCAGTTTATGAATGAAGAAGGCAGCGCAGGCACGTGGCGTAGTGACTCACGCTGCCTGCGCCCGTCCTCCCAGCCTGCCTCCTTCCTCCTCTCTGCCACCGATTGTAGGTAGAATAATACAACTAAGGTTTACTAAGGCTTTTTACTTATAATAACAATGTCTTCAATTATAGCAAGCTTATATACAGTGAGCGGGGCCTGTGTAGTAGGATACAGTCACTGCACGGGCCCACTGTCATTATAAAAGCAGATGAGACCTCTACCACCTAGGGGTCATCACAGGGACACTGTAATGGGGGGATCTGTGGATGACACATAGCATAAGATGGCAGTGTAATCCACAGACCCCCATAACAGTGCGTCATCCACAGACCCCCCATAACAGTGTCCTTCACAGACCCCCTATAACAGTGTGCCATCTACAGATCCCCCATAACAGTGTCACCCAGAGATCCCCCATAACAGTGTCACCCAGAGATCCCCCATAACAGTGTCATCCAGAGATACCCCATAACAGTGTCATCCAGAGATCCCCTATAACAGTGTCGCCCACAGATCCCCATAACAGTGTCATCCACAGATCCCCCATAATAGTGTCCTTCACAGACCCCCTATAACAGTGTGCCATCTACAGATCCCCCATAACAGTGTCACCCAGAGATCCCCCATAACAGTGTCACCCAGAGATCCCCCATAACAGTGTCATCCAGAGATACCGCATAACAGTGTCATCCAGAGATCCCCTATAACAGTGTCGCCCACAGATCCCCATAACAGTGTCATCCACAGATCCCCCATAACAGTGGGTCATCCACAGATCCCCATAACAGTGTGTCATCCACAGATCACCCATAACAGTGTCACTCAGAGAGCCCCCATAACAGTGTCACCCAGAGATCCCCCATAACAGTGTCATCCACAGATCCCCATAACAGTGTGTCATCCACAGATCCCCCATAACAGTGTCATCCACAGATCCCCATAACAGTGCCATCCACAGATCCCCATAACAGTGCCATCCACAGATCCCCCATAGCAGTGTCATCCACAGATCTCCCATAACAGTGTCATCCACAGATCCCCCATAACAGTGCCATCCACAGATCCCCATAACAGTGCCATCCACAGATCCCCCATAACAGTGCCACCCACAGATCCCCCATAACAGTGTCATCCACAGATCTCCCGTAACAGTGTCCTCCGCAGATCCCCCACAGCAGTGCGTCATCCACAGATCCCCCCATAACAGTGTCATCCACAGATTCCCCCATAACAGTGTCATCCACAGACCCCCCAAAACAGTGTCATCCGCAGATCCCCCATAACAGTGCGTCATCCACAGATCCCCCATAACAGTGCCACCCACAGATCCCCCATAACAGTGTCATCCACAGATCTCCCATAACAGTGTCATCCACAGATGCCCCCATAACAGTGTCATCCACACCATTAGTTCAAAACCCACCAAAAGCACACATTTTGGTTCAAAATATTTTTTTTCTTATTTTTCTCCTCAAAAACCTGGGTGCGTCTTATGGGCAGGTGCGTCTTATAGGGCGAAAAATACGGTACTTATATTTCTGAATTTTTTCATGTTTTATACTATAGTGTCTGAAAAAGGTCAAGATTTGACCGAAACGTCACAATCACTGTTAAGAGTTGCCGCATAACTGAAAATAAAATAAAAATCATCACGATTCTTCACTGAAACCTTTGGAGTGCCTATGTTTATTATCTATATATAAGCATTTTTTGAAGACCCATTGAAATAAATGGGTCCGCATCCTATCCGCAAAAAAAAAAATAGAACGGACACGGAAACAAAATACACTCGTGTGCATGTAGCCTAAATTTGTAATGCCAGCATCTTCATAATGACATCAAACAGGCTTACCCCAAAATCGGTCCCGGCTGTCTGTATACCGCACTGCTGATTACCAGAGTCCTTTCACAGAATCCAGTGTATGTCGTCTGCATCGACGCGATATCTACTGTGCATTTCATTGAATTGGCTGTAGGCTCCTTTGGCAGGAGCGTCTGTCTTTTTTCAATGGATCAATTATTTGCAGGACATCTTAGGTAATATTTTTCTAAGCCATCTTTGATGCAGTGCAGGAAATAGTGGCTGAAATCTTCAAGACTTGACTTCTATTACAAGGAAGGACACCTAGAAGGTAAAATGAATACTTAGACAAGGTCGTTGTTATAATTCACAACCTATAATTCCGCTGAGCACAGAAAACATTTACCAAGCATATAAACTACATTCATCACTTTGATATGAGGATGTATGACAATGTCTAGTGGTTACAGGTTAATAGTCATGATGTGTGTTTAGATCACTCCCTTCACACAAACCACCAACTTCCCTCCCATCCTGTATTTACATTGGTGGCTACTCACTTTAGTTTCTGATGTAGGAACCCAGCCTGGAACTGACACTATATAAAATCAGTGCCAAAATACAGATCGAAAATAAAGAACACGAACAAATAAGAAGAAAATGTTTAAAAAATGTGGAAAAGAAAAACTTCAGAAAATGCAACAAAACTGCATATAATTTTGGTGCAAAAAACCTCATTTAAATTGCAAGAAAACTACCTTGCAGTTACAGCAACTTGAAAGAAGTTGTAGAAGAAGGTCCAGCTTGCCAAATCCATAAAAGTAGAAGATTTCCATTGGATCATCTAAGAACAGGTAACACAGTACATCTACATATCCAACACATTTCAGATCTGTACAGAATGATCCTTCCTCGTGGTAGTGTTGTGAGGAGGTATCATTCTATCTGGATCCAAAACGTGTTGACAATGTAGATGGTATGAGAAAGGATTGTTTCGTATAGATCTGAAATGTATTGGACATGTAGATGTGTGCATTACCTGATCTTAGATGATCCAAAAAAAAGTTTCTACTTTTATGGATTTGGACATGTGCTGCTCATGCACGTCCATGCTTTCTAACTAAACCACAGATGGGCTGTTAACTTATTCCTAAGATCAAAGTGGTTGCTCGACATTATTATATTGATGGCCTATCCTCAGGATAGGTTATCAATATCTGATCGGCGAGGGTCTGGGTATCACGTCTGAGATGGCAGGTAACAGACGTGCGGCGCAGAGGGGAGGGAAGGAAAGTACCCTTTCACTAGGGAGAGGGAGGAGTGGTGACCCCTAACTCACTCAACACTGGCACCTGGCTGCCCTGACGTCCCTTAACAGGCTGCTAACCCGTATGCTGATCACGTGTCTTGTCCCTGGGTTACCCTGAAATAAGCCTTAGGTAGCAAATAGGGCAGTGGGAGCACTAGTCCTCACTTCTGACACCTAGGGTAACAACAGGGAAAGGACAAAAAACACAAATGTGGAGACAACAAACAGGAGTGAACCGGAGATCCAACACCTCCAGTTCCAACAGCTCCACAGCAACTCCAACTCCACCGGAGGCCAGGATAGATCAGTGGTGCACAACGTTTCCTGGCTGGGGCCACATTGCCAGACCAAACCAACGACGAGGGCCGAAATTAAAATTTAAAGGGGTATTAACAACTGAAATACTGTATTTATGGCATACTGAACACACAGTATCTACCATTAATGTCTAGTTCCAGTTCCAGGACTCCCATCTAATGGGATAAATGCATGAAAAATACATGTGAGCAGACATAGACATACATGTCTGATACCATATGGTTGGGGGCTGCACAGAATGGTATCAGGTGCCGCAGGTTGTGCACCCCTGGAATAGATGATCCGGAAAGGTCTATATCTGGCAACAAGGGAAGCAGAAAGGAAGAATATATAGTAGCTGGGAGTGGCTGACAGAGAACAGCTGAAAGGAAAAACTACAGATTCCTAACTGGGACAAAAAGGATCGCAAACCTAAACAGGAAAACCTGGATCGGAATCCATTCCCACCACTAGGTCACTTGAAACCGAGTGAGTTGCTACCTGCTGCGACCTTCTGACCCCAGGCACAACAGGGTCAGCGTTTGGTCGTGACACTGGGAGCCCCACGGATCAACTGTCTGAAGAGGCTGCTGCGTTACAATGAGTGCTGCTGCTTCTTCCTAAAGTCACAT
This sequence comes from Bufotes viridis, assembly GCA_033119425.1. Taxonomy (NCBI): domain Eukaryota; kingdom Metazoa; phylum Chordata; class Amphibia; order Anura; family Bufonidae; genus Bufotes; species Bufotes viridis. The sequence goes on along the minus strand of CM065592.1, from coordinate 169,269,223 downwards.
TCATAGGTCACGTGGCCTTGGCGAAAATCAGTCTCTTTTAAGTGAATGAGACAAAGCTGTGATGCCACGCACAGCCACTATACAATGTACAGCACTGTGCTTGGTAAGCTCTAGGCCCCAGCACACACTGAAGAGAGCTGTGACATCTTCAAACAGCTGAACAGAGGGAGTGCCAAATCAGATATTGATGATCTACCCTGAAAAGAGGCCATCAATATCAAAATCTTGGACAACCCCTTTAAGACCCATGGCTAACAACTTCAAGTGAATTAGAAGTGAGCTTCAGTAACCCAGTAACAAAGCTGTGCTTCCTACTCCTACTACAACCGGACTGCTGACTGCATCCCACATCTCCTGGTGGGTGCATGGGGGAGGATCCATAGAGCAAACACGACTATCAAGGTGGTCCCACAGATGCTCAACTGGGTTCAAGTCTGGGGGCCAGGGTAGTATTTGGAAGTCTTGGTCATGTCGGACATTTCTAGTTGTGTAACATGCTGCATTGTCTTGCTGGAACATCCTATCCGCCCCAGGGAAGACAATCAGCATGTATGGGTGTACGTGATCTGTAAGGACAGATTAATACCCAATTCAGAGAGTGCGTTCCACATGGATGAGTGGGCCCTGAGAATGCCACAAAAACATTCCCCAGACCATAACGCTGACACCACCGGCTTGTGTTCCTCCAGCAATGGTTCTCGTCTGACACACTAAAGTCCATCAATTCAATGCAGCAGATAATGTGACTCACCGGAGAATGTGATTTGACCAATGTTTTACATATAAAATGGATTTGTCATAATCTTTTTTTAAATACATCAAAAATGGAGACCGGCACCCGCTTCAGTTGATCTTTGGAAATGCTTTAATTTGTCACATACTATACAAGTGACACGTTTCGGCACTTTATTGTGCCTTCATCAGACTCTGTATTTTTTTAAATACAGTTGTGAGGTGTAAAAACATCAGCATCTATAGGTAATAATAACTAGTATTTACTTTCCGCAGCTTGCAGTTGTGATGATGATGATTCCCTAATTAGCATTTATCATTGTAGCAACGAAGGTAGTTTAAGGAAATCATTTTTTAGGATCTACTATATGAGGCACAATACAATGAATAAGGAAATAAGATCAGGATTCAGCCGGTGCGTTAACAATAGTGATTTTTGCAAGTAATATGACTGTGCTTACATCAGTGAGTGAGAGAATGCCTCATCAAATTACATGGTGTCACTGGAAAATAAAGAGCCCCTCAGCTGTCCCATCACATCGCATTGTTTGCTGATTTTACTGTAGTCATTCTTCTATTTCAGTTGAGAAAGGCAGGTGGGTGGTAAAAGTGTACACTACACACTGACAGAGGAGGCGGCAGACAAGGCACGACTGTACAAAGGACAACACAAGGTGTCTTTTGTGGGGATTTGCTCTTGGCAGATAGGTGCGGGTGCAGTATAGAGGCAAAGGAAGCGGATTTTTAGTCATTCAACAGTGTTTTATTCACACTCTTGATAAAGCAAAACAACAGTCCTTGGTGCAGGTTCACACAGTAAACAAAACAAAAGTCCTTCAGGTTGTTAAACTCACACACTGCAGGTCAGGAGCGATCGCCTGTGCTCCTGAAAGCTGGGTCACCGCCAAATGTCCACGGCAGGCCTCTGTGCACGCTGTACGCCTGCTAGCAGCTTCCAGACTCAGGCTCAGCTACAAACTCCACTTGCTGGAGTAATTTCCCCCAACTCTTTCCTCGAAGTCAGAGAACTCCACAGCCCTGTTTGCAGCTCCAGGACAATCACACCCCAGCTGCTAAGGAGGCTGCCTTTTAAAGGCCCGGATAAAGTCCGGCCTGGACCGTGGGGAGTAGACACCCACCCAACTCTTTGCCTACTCCCAGTAAGAGCCGGCCCGGATTAGCTTTGCAGCCAAACTAAGTAACAAAGTCAAGCAGCACTAGCTGCTGCAGACACATAAAACCCGGCTCTCACCTCACCGAGGCCAGGAACCTCGGTGACACGTATCTTCCGTCCATGACGGCACCTTGCGCCCTCTTACATACCTCCCCCTTTGTTCAACCCCGACAGGGTGAACACACGCCAAACACTGTACTCGAGACAGTGCATCCGCATTTCCTTGCAAGCGGCCTGCCCTGTGTTCCACTGTGAACTTGAAGTTCTGCAGAGACAAGAACCATCTGGTGACCCGAGCATTCCTGTCTTTCGCCTGGCACATCCACTTTAGAGGGAATGGTCGGTCACCAGACGGAACTTTCTCCCTAGCAGATAATAGCGGAGAGACTCTAGTGCCCACTTGATGGCCAGGCACTCTCTCTCCACTATACTGTACCTGGTTTCGGCTGGGGTGAGTTTGCGACTCAGGAAAACCACGGGATGCTCCTCCCCATTGATTTCCTGAGAGAGTACAGCCCCGAGGCCCACTTCAGAGGCATCGGTCTGTACCACAAACTCTCTCTTGAAGTCAGGCGTCACCAAAACCGGGGACCCACACAGGGCCGACTTCAGAGCAGAGAAAGCCCTATCCGCCTGCTCATTCCACTGGATCGACACTGACCTGCGTCCCTTTAAAAGGCTTGTCAATGGAGCAGCAATTGTAGCGAAGTTGGGAATAAACCTCATGTAGTATCCCACCATGCCCAGGAATGATTTTACTTGCCGCGTAGTGACAGGTCGGGGCCAATTCTTAATTGCCTCAATTTTGTTTACCTGAGGTTTGACCACCCCCGCCCAATGACATACCCTAGGTATTTGGTCTCTTCTAACCCTATCACACACTTTTTGGGTTAGCAGTTAAGCCAGCTTTCCTAAGGGAGTCCACTACGGCCTGTACCTTCGGTAGGTGACTCTCCCAGTCGGTGCTATGGACAATGATATCATCCAGATACGCTGAGGCGCACTGTCGATGTGGACGAAGCACAATATCCATAAGCCTTTGAAACGTGGCGGGGCGCCATGTAGACCAAAGGGTAATACCTTGTACTGATACAACCCTCCGGTGTGATAAAAGCAGTTTTTTCCTTGGCAGCCTCCGTTAAGGGTACCTGCCAGTACCCTTTGGTGAGGTCCAAGACAGAAAAATACCGGGCTTGGCCCAATTTTTCAATGAGCTCATCCACCTCGGCATGGGATATGCGCCAAACTTGGACACCTCATTCAGCTTGCGGAAATCGTTACAGAACCTCAATGTCCCGTCCGGCTTGGGTATTAAGACTATCGGACTGGCCCAATCACTCTTTGACTCCTCGATGACACCTAACTGGAGCATCAGCTGCACTTCCTTCACAATGGCTTGTCGCCGAGCCTCGGGTACCCGATACGGCTTTAACCGGACTTTGGCCTGAGGCTCAGTGATAATGTCATGCTGGATTAGGGATGTGCGCCCAGGGAGGTCCGAGAACACATCCGTGTTCCGACTAATGAACTCCTTAACTTCCTGGACCTGTTTGGAGGATAGGCTATCTGAAATTTTTACGGTGGCTGCTGCTTCCGGTCTTCGAGGTGAGGGGCTGGATCCTTCTCACCTAGAAGCCCTGGCCGGGGCTGTCATCGCTGGACGAGTTCCTATCCTTCCATGGCTTCAGCAAATTCACATGATACACCTGCTCCGGCTTCCGCCGCCTGGCTGGTGCACCTTGTAATTTACTTCCCCACTTTCTCGAGCACTTCATAGGGCCCCTGCCACCTAGCTAGAAATTTGCTGTCAAGGGTGGGTACCAGAACTAAAACTCGGTCTCCGGGATTAAAGTCTCGCACCCGAGCCTGACGATTATAGACTCTACTTTGGGCCTGTTGTGCTGCCTCCATATGCTCCCGGACCAGCGGTAACACCCTCTCCATACGTTCCTGCATCTGGGTAACATATTCAATTACGCTTTTGTGGGGACGGGCTGTTGTTCCCACGCTTCCTTAGCGATGTCCAACAGGCCCCGTGGGCGTCTGCCATAAAGCAGTTCGAAGGGTGAGAACCCAGTAGAGGCCTGGGGCACTTCTCGCACTGCAAACATGAGATAGGGCAGAAGTAGATCCCAGTCCTTCCCATCTCGGGACACCACCCTTTTTAGCATATTTTTTAAAGTTTGGTTAAATCTTTCCACAAGGCCGTCCGTTTATGGATGGTAAACGGACGTCCGCAATTGCTTTATATGCAACAGTTTACACAATTCCTCATAATCTTAGACATAAAAGGGTCCCTTGGTCCGTCAGAACCTCCTTAGGTAGGCCCACCCGGGTAAACATCTCCATTAACTCCTTTGCAATGAGCCTAGCCGATGTGTGTCGAAGAGGCACCGCCTCTGGATATCGAGTAGCATAGTCCAGAATCACCAGGATATGTTGGTGACCCCTAGCAGACTTCGGCACGGGTCCGACCAGATCCATGGCAATACGCTCGAATGGGACCTCAATTATTGGGAGAGGGACCAGGGGACTTCTGTAATGCGGCTGGGGGCTATTTACCTGACAGGTCGGACAGGACTTACAGAACTCCTCTACTTCCTTAAACAAACCGGGCCAGTAAAATCGCTGTAGTACGCGGTCCTGCGTTTTCTGCCACCCCATGTGTCCCCCAAGAACATGTTGGTGGGCAAGCTCCATAACAAGCTTGCGATATGCGGTGGGCACCACCAACTGTTCAACTGGCTCACCTCGGATTTGGTTCACCCGATACAGCATATCCTGAAGAATAATAAATCGTGGAAACATTAATTCAGCCCCAGGTTTCTGGGGTTTACCGTCAATCATTACAACACTTTCCCAGGCCCTGGTTAGGGTTTGGTCCCGGTGTTGTGCGGTCCCAAAATTTTCCCGGAGACATTGAGGTCTGCCAACTCAGGTCCCGGTGGCAAGTCCTCCGTGTCTCCCACCATTACACTCAGTGGGGTTGTCTCCCCTCTACCGCTGGAGCAGTGGTCACCCCTACCGATGGCCCTTCAGATTCGGGCTCCCAGGGTTCTGGCCTTCCAGTGGTATCAGGCCACTCTACTAGGGTTACCCCTGTCTCAGGTCCACCAGACACTTTTATCGCCGGCCACAGCGCCGGGAAACCGGGGAAGTCCCTCCCAAGTATCAGTTCATGTGGGAGTTTGGTAGCGACAGCCACCTCGTGGGTCCACTTACCGGCCGCTGTGGACAAAGTCACTAGTGCAGTGGGGTAGTCTTTTAAGTCTCCGTGGATGCATAGGACCCCGATTTTTCGGCCGGTATACTCCGCAGGCCGTACTAGGGCAGCTCTTACCAGGGAGACTAGACTCCCAGAGTCCAGCAGGGCCACCGCCAGGGAATCTCCCACCTCTACCTGACACAGGTGGTTATTGTCCTGCCCCTCACGGGTGCCAGTTGCGCACAGCTTCTGTGCATACAGGGAGTGGCGATACCCGTAGTTCACATCCATCGGCTCACCCTGCTGCGGACAGTCGGCCCTGATGTGGCCTGGCTCCTGACACCTCCAGCATACCACGGGAGGCGGATCCGCAGGGGTACATTCCGTGCAGGTCTCTCTGTCGCCGGTCGTCGGAACTGGGGTGGAGGCCTCCGGGTTTGACTGGCCCCTTCCCAACAAGACTCCCCTGCAGGTTTCTGGTGGCCTCGTAACGCTCCACCAGGTCGACCATCTCCAGGGCACTTACCGGAGACGCCTGGCCGACCCAGTGCTGGAGGGGATAAGGCAGGGCCCTCCAAAAGATGTCCGCCAACAGTCGATCCAGCATGGCAGTGGGACTTAGTAGATCGGGCTGCAGCCACTTTGCAGCCTGTGCAGCAGTTCGTAGTACTGCGGCCTAGCAGGTTCAGTCGTTTTAAAGTCCCACTGGTGGACTCTTTGAGCGCGGACCAGCACGTTCACCCCCAGTCTGGCTAGGATCTCTCCTTTCACGGTGTCATAATCGGCCGCTTGGTCGTCCGACAAGTCGAAAAACACCTGCTGGGGTCCGGAAGCCAGGAACGGAGCGACTACCTCAGCCCACTGGTCACGGGGCAGCTTCTCCCTCATGGCCACTTTTTCGAAGACTGCCAGGTAGGTCTCAGCATCATCCTCGGGGTCATCTTGGGAATCGCTGCACGGACCGCTTTCGGGCATCATGGGCACGGTGAGAGGCTCCAGTCGCTTGCAAAGCCATTACATGTTGCAACAGCAGCTGGTTTGTCTCCTGCTGCTGCTTGTTGGCCTCCCGCTGCTGTAAATTGGCCTCCACGAGAGCCTTTACAACTGCCTCCATCTTGTCCGGGTTCACGTGTTGAAACTTTGCCGGCTTGACATATGACATTCACTTAGGCAAAAACGAAATTTCAGCGTTTACGCCAGCCTCACTGCGCATGCCCGCATCCGACACCAAATGTGGGGATTTGCTCTTGGCAGATAGGTGCGGGTGCAGTATAGAGGCAAAGGAAGCGGATTTTTAGTCATTCAACAGTGTTTTATTCACACTCTTGATAAAGCAAAACAACAGTCCTTGGTGCAGGTTCACACAGTAAACAAAACAAAAATCCTTCAGGTTGTTAAACTCACACACTGCAGGTCAGGAGCGATCGCCTGTGCTCCTGAAAGCTGGGTCACCGCCAAATGTCCACGGCAGGCCTCTGTGCACGCTGTACGCCTGCTAGCAGCTTCCAGACTCAGGCTCAGCTACAAACTCCACTTGCTGGAGTAATTTCCCCCAACTCTTTCCTCGAAGTCAGAGAACTCCACAGCCCTGTTTGCAGCTCCAGGACAATCACAGCCCAGCTGCTAAGGAGGCTGCCTTTTTAAAGGCCCGGATAAAGTCCGGCCTGGACCGTGGGGAGTAGACACCCACCCAACTCTTTGCCTACTCCCAGTAAGAGCCGGCCCGGATTAGCTTTGCAGCCAAACTAAGTAACAAAGTCAAGCAGCACTAGCTGCTGCAGACACATAAAACCCGGCTCTCACCTCACCGAGGCCAGGAACCTCGGTGACACGTATCTTCCGTCCATGACGGCACCTTGCGCCCTCTTACACTTTACATTAAGTTTAGTGAGGATCTGTACACGACATGACTATCAGCCGCAGAAACTGATGCAGGATTCCTCAGAGAATCCCAGCCATTGTTACTTATAATAAAAGGACATTGAATACTGCAGCTGTACAGCTCATGGAATGGAAGCTGCACAAAGCAATCAGTCACTGGGACCAATCAAGATCATGTACTCTAGAAAGTGCAGAGATTTTGTGCTTTTTATTAGCAAAACCACACATTTCAAATAGCTCAAAATGCCATAGAAGCTGTAGGAATTTGTCCACAATAATTGTGATGACACAATACAACAAAATGGGAAAGCTGTTAGGGACTGGTGATGACATACAGTATCTCACAAAAGTGAGTACACCCCTCACATTTTTGTAAATATTTTATCTCTAGCAAAAGTTCCCAGCTTTGCACGGGTATATTTAATCTATTTCATTTAATGTTTGTGTGTGTCGTTAAAAGATATCGACAGTATTCCCTATAACAGTGACATCTACAGTACCCCGCCCTTTAACAGTGACCTCTACAGCCCTCCACCCTAACACTGATCCCACCCGCAATGCCCTGCCTCCTTAAAATGGGACCTCCACAGCAGCCCACCCCCTTAATTTTCACCTTCACAACAGCCTGCCCCTTTAACAGTGAGTTCCACAGCACCCCACCTCCTTGACAGTGACCTCCACAGGGGCCCGCCTCTTTAACAGTGACCTTTACAGCACCCGCCCCTTAACACTGACCATAGGTTACAGTCCCCTTAACTGTGACCTCCACCATTCCCGGCTCCCTTAACAGAGACCTCCACAGCAACTGCCCCTTAAACAGCGACTGCCACAGTACCCCGCTCCCTTAACAGTGACCTCCACTGTACCCCGCTCCCTTAACAGTGACCTCCACAGCGGCCTGCCCCTTTATTAGTGACCTCCACAATACCCCGTCTCCTTAACAGTGATTTTCACAATAACCCGCCCCTTAACAGTGACCTCCACAGCAGCTGCCCATTTTATAGTGACCTCCACCGTCCCCCAACCCCTTAACAGTAACCTCCAGAGCACCCGCTCCTTTAACAGTGATCTCCACAGCAGCCAGCCCTTTATTTGTGACCTCCACAGTATCACGTCTTGTGACAGTAACTTCCACAATAACTCACCCCCTTAACAGTGACCTCCACAAAGCTCTGTTCCCTTAAAATGTGACCTCCACAACACCCCGCCGCCTTAATAGTCACCTCTACAGCACCCCTCCCCTTAACACTGACCTCCATAGCGGAACATCCCCTTAACTGTGACCTACACAGTTCCCTGCCCCCTTAACAAAGACCTCCACAGTGACCGCCCCCTTAACAGTGACCTCCACAGCGGCCCGTCCCCTTAACAGTGACCTACACAGCAGCTGCCCCTTAGTGACCTCCACAGTACCTCATCTTAACAGTGATATCCACAACACCCTGCCCCCTTAACAGTGGCCTCTACAGCAATCTGCCCCTAACACTCACCTCCATAGCGGACCATCTCCTTGACCGTGACCTCCACAGCAGCCTGGCCCTTTAACTGTGACCTCCACAGCACTCCGCTACCTTAACAGTGTCATCCACAGCGCCCTGCCCCTTTAAAGCTGACCTACAGCAGTGAAGAAAAATGACTGGGTTGTTATGGTGTAAAACTGTGTGTATGTGGAGACTAAGGGTCTTCAAGCTTCTATTGACTGAAGATTTGACACATTAATACAACAAGCAGCCATTAATGACTAAACCGCTCTCAACAAAAGTAAATAGACCCCTAAGTGAAAATGGCCAAATTTTGCCCAAAATGTCAATATTTTGTGTGGCCACCATTATTTTCCAGCACTGCCACTGATATCCGCTTCCACATCTCCATGACGACATCACAGTGGATGTTAGAGACCCTGCGCTCCTCCACCTTCCGTTTGAGGATTCCCTACAGATGCTCAATAGGGTTTTGGTCTGCAGGCACCTTTACCCTCAGTTTCTTTAGCAAGGCAGTAGTCGTCTTGGAGGTGAGTTTGGGGTCATGATCGTGTTGGAGTACTGCACTGCGACCCAGTGCAGTGCAGGAGGGGATCATGCTCTGCTTCAGTATGTCACAGTACATATTGGCGTTCATGGTTCCCTCGATGAACTGTAGCTCCCCACAGCCAGCAGCACTTATGCAGCCCGAAACCATGACACTCCCACCACCATGCTTGACTGTAGGCAAGACACACTTGTCTTTGTACTCCTCACATGGTTGCCGCAACAGACGCTTGACACCATCTGAACCAAATAAGTTTATCTTGCTCTCATCAGACCACAGGACATGGTTCCAGTAATCCATGTCCTTAGTCTGCTTGTCTTCAGCAAACTTTTTGCGGACGTTCTTTAGAAGAGGCTTCCTATTGGGATGACAGCCATGCAGACCAATTTGATGCAGTGTGGGAAAATCGGCTGAGCACTGATAGGCTGACTACACACCCCTTTAACCTTTGTAGAAATGCTGGCAGCACTCATACGTCTATTTTGAAAAGACAACCTCTGGATATGACGCTGAGTACGTACACTCAACTTCTTTGGTTGACCATGGCGAGGCCTGTCTGAGTGGAATCTGTCTTGTTAAACCGCTGTATGGTCTTGGCCACCGTGCTGCAGCTCAGTTTCAGGGTGTTGGCAATCTTCTTATAGCCCAGGCCATCTTTATGTAGAGCAACTTTTTCAGATCCTCAGAGAGTTCTTTGCCATGAGGTGCCATGTTCAACTTCCAGTGACCAGTATGAGAGAGTGTGAGAGCGATAACACTAAATTTAACACACTTGCTCCGCATTCACATCTGAGACCTTGTAACACTAACAAGTCACATGATGCCGGGGAGGAAAATGGCTAATTGGGTACAATTTGGCCATTTTCACTTAGGGGTGTACTCACTTTTGTTGCCAGTGGTTTAGACATTAATGGCTGCGTGTTGAGTTGATTTTGAGGGCACACCAAATTTACACTGTTATACAAGCTGTACACTGACTACTTTGCATTGTATCAAAGTGTCAGATCTTCAGTGTTGTCCCATGAAAAGATATAATAAAATATTTACGAAAATGTGAGGGGTGTACTCACTTTTGTGAGATACTGTATATGAGTATTATGACAAATATAAAGCTTTGTCCATAAGGGTCCATTCACACGTCCGTGGTCTGTTGCGGATCCGCAAATTATCCGTAACACACCCGGTCGGCACCCCCCCCCCCCCCCATAGAAATGCCTATTCTTGTCCGCAAGTTCTTCCACACCAAATACTTGATACTTTTGTACCAGTATCGGTTCGATACCAGGATTTGACATTTTCCGATACTAGAAGTATCAGAGAAAATGGCGTAAGCTGCTCTCAGCGCGCTCCATGTTCTCCTCAGCAGCACAGGGGAGAAGGAGTCTCTCCCTCCCCCCTGTGCTGCTGCTGCCACCAATGAGAAGAGAGAAGGGAAGAGGAGGGGAGGCTGATCGCATACATTTTACCCTTCAGATGCCATGGTCAAATGTGACCACGACATCTGATCAGTCCAGAAGCACAAGTCGGCTGAGATCGGGGAACCTGTCACATCGCTGAAATACACCGAAGCCTCAAGCAGGCTTCGGTGCCTATTTCAGGAATATACCAATACAGGCCAAAAAAGTTTTTACAAATACAAAAAAAAAAAAAAAAAACATAAGTTCAAATCACCCCCCTTTCCTTAAATAAAAATAAAAATTCTTAACCAATAAAAAAATAAACATCATGGGCATTGCCGCGTGCGAAAATGCCCATACTATTAAAACATAACAATATTAATGGCATACGGCAAATGGCGTAAAGGGAAAAAAAAACAAAAACAGCCAATTTACAATTTTTTGTCACTTCAACTACCCAATAATTTTTTTTGAAAAAGTGATCAAAAAGTCGCACTTAACATTGGTATTACTGAAAAGAACAGATCGTCCCGCAAAAAATGAGCCCTCACACAGCCCGTACACATAACTACAAAAAAATGTTTTTTTTCAGTATTGAAACGCAAGAAAAATTATACAAGTGTGGTATCTGTGAAACCATACTGACCTGGAGAATGAAGATAACCGGTCAACTTTACTGCATAGTGTACAGTGTAATAATAAATAAATAAAAACCTTTATCAGAATTGCGTTTTTTCCAAATTCTTCCCCATTTGGAATTTATTTTCAGCTTCCTACTACATGGTATGCAACTGTAAATGGTGCTATTAGAAAGTACAACTTGTCCCACAAAAAATAAGCCCTCATAAGGCTATGTGAACAGAAAAATAAAAAATTAGGACTATGGGAAATAACGGCCCGGTCCTTAAGGGTTAATAACCTCACTGATAGCATGCCAAGGCGTGTAAGTGTGTACATGTCTGTGAGTGGTGCGAATACACAATGCTGAATAAACAGAGATATTTTGAATATTTTGTTTCCATATTTTTATCATTTGCATATCATTAACATGTCTATCGATCCAGTCTTTTCCATAATTCCACGACTTTTCCTTCTTGGTGTTGCAATTTCAATGCTGAGGAGGGTTTTAAACTGATATACAACATTATAGTATTGGTTTTCTGGATGGAGGGTGGACTAAAATAAGAGCAAAGTAGGGTCACCCTGATGTGATGGATGGAAACAAGTTTTTAAAGGGGTTTTCCAAGATTTTGGAGAGAATGGGGTGCGATACCAAGCACGGCTGCTATAAAATGTACGGGGCTGTGCTTTGTAAGCATGGAGAAGGCTGCAGAGCTAACAGATGCACCGATACCTTCTAAAACAGGTGATCGGCAGGGGTGCTAAGTGTCGGACCTCCACCGATCACATACTGATGACCTAGCCAGGGGATAGATCATCAGAATCAGAATCTCAGAAAACGCCTTTAAATTATCCCCTATCCTGATCCTAGCTGATGGCTGTGGCCCCCACCAATCTCGTTCCCTTTAATAAAAGTTGTAATCTACATATTGCTGTTACATTGTGTTTTTGCTTATGTATTGTATCTTTACAGTTTCCTCCACATTTCCTCTGCATGTGACTCTATAAAGTTAGTCATCTGTCCGGCAGTTCCGAATAATCATGGGCATTTACGAGAAAGAAGGCATACAATGCACTAGCAGCAACAAGCTATCGGAGAAATATCCTGTTACATCACCAGGATTACGGCTTTCATAGCCTTAGCTCTTAATGATCACATGATGTCACGGTAAGTCAGGGCACTATGCCCACAATGGCAGCTAATTAGACAACACATAAGTCAATTATACAGAAAGGCGAAAGCAACATCTTCACCTGGACATTTTCATAGTATCAATGTTTTTCATTCCATGAATAACTATTGCATTTGTTTGCTAAATCAGGCAAAACATTTGTCAGTTAGAATCATGTTTAGAAATGTCTCCTGTGTCTAGATCTAGTTGTTACATGTCTGTGATGGCGCCCCCTGGTGTCCTCTGATTCCCTTTCCATCTGATGCGTCCTGTGCCAGTAGTCAAACATGTTCAGTAGCTCAGTTCCAATGGCCATGTACAAGCAGTGGCGGGCTATCCACTGGGAAAAGTCCAGACTACAGACCAGAAGTCTGTCTCCTGCAATGCAGAAGGTGATGGGGCACGGGCTCTGCCATTTTTTTAACTTGAGCATTAACGGCAGCACTATAAGGGGGCATTACTGGGGCCTTATAGGTGGCACTGTACACTCAGAGCACTATAGGGGGCATAACTGGTGTACTATAAGGGGCACTACTGGTGCACTATAGGGGAAATTGCTGGGAACACCAAAGGGACATTAGTCAATGGCCACTATTGGGGGGCATTGTTCACTGAGGGCACTAGAGGGAGCACTGCTGCCAGCACTGAAGGGGCCAATAGTCACTGGGGGCACTATGGGAAAATTGTTAATACTGAGGCACTATAGGAGGCATTACTGGTCTGTGGGCAACTGGGGCAATATAGGGAATTTTTAATAAAGGGGATGCTATCAGGGGCATTAATGGGGGCATGTGTTACTACTAGGGGAATTTTTAACATGGGTGTACTATAGGAGCATTCTTATTACTAGGGGTATATTAGGGGACTCTATTATAACTGTTAGTACAATAGGAGGTATTATTACTGGGAGGAACTACAAGGACATTAGTAATACAGAGTTACTAAAGGGGATATTATTATTACTAGGGGTACTATTCCGTAGGTGGCATTATTATTTCTAGTAACGTTTTAGGGAACATTATTATTACAAGGGCACTATATGGAGCATTATTATTACTGGGGAAACTGCAGGGGCATTTTTACTACTGGGGGTACAATTTTGTCTGCAGTATAGTATTTGGGGGCATTAAGGAGCACAGTGGGCATAATATTAGTGGCAGCAGGATAAAACAGTTTCAGCACCAGAATGGGGAGTTTGTTTTCTAAGATATCTGTGTAACAAAATCAGAAAGAGACAAGATGTGGCTGAAGTCATCACGGCAGTCTTGACCAAAAGGAGAAAATGAGGAAAGAAAATGTTTACATCAGAAGAGATGTCACTGGATGAGACGTATGTAGTGCTGCATCCTCTTGTATGACCAGGCAGCATGCTGACGTAGGGCTGCACCTCATCTCCTCAGCCTCAGACATAACTGGAGGAGGACAGATCATAGGAAGAGGTACTGGCCACCACAGAGAGGAAGCTTCTGGAGAAGTATTCTGTGCTGCTGGGGCAGTATATTTTGCTGCACTGTGGCATTTGGTTCTACTGGAGCAGTATATTGTGATGCTCCATGGTATTTGGCTCTACTGGGGCAGTATATTATGCTGCACAATAGTATTTAGTTCTGCTGGGGCAGTATATCATGCCGCACTGTTGCTTTTGGTCCTGCTGGGGCAGTATATTGTGCTGCACTGTGGTGTTTGGTTCTACTGGGGCAGTATATTGTGCTGCACTGTGGTGTTTGGTTCTACTGGGGCAATATACTGTGCTGCATTGTGGTATTTAAGTCTACTGCTGCTGAAGATGGTGGATGAACAAATTACATTTGTACAAATGGATTCGCTCATCTCTACCACTAACCTTTCCACAGTCCTCCATTCCTATGCCACTGCTCCATTCCTATCTGAACCAGAAGCAGCATGGTCCTGGCCAGGTATGGGCAGTAACACGGAAACAGCAGGACAGGTGAGTGGGTTTCTCTTTTTAATTGGGCACAGGTTCTGACTATTAGGGTTGTGCGCTCATAGGCCTGACTACCTGTTTGTTATTTTGCAGGCCACGCAGTAAAAAATAAGCACACAACCACAGTACGCGTTACGCAGACCTGAGGATGAATCAAAATAATACCGGGGGAACCATAAAAAGTATGTAACAGCAATATCTAGACAAAGGAACATTATGTACATGATTCCAAATGAAAAAGAAAAGTGTTACATTTGGTTGATCTAACAGTACATTTAACATTTACCGTATCTTTCAGACTATAAAACGCACTTTTCCCCCCAAAAGGGTGTTGGGGGGAAGAATAGGGGTCTAAACTGAGCTCTAAAGAGGAATGGGGGTCTGATCTGAGGTCTGATAGGTGTCTGCTCTGAGGTCTGAGGAGGAATGGGGGTTTGATCTGAGGTCTGATAGGTGTCTGCTCTGAGGTCTGAGGAGGAATGGGGGTCTGATCTGAGGTCTGATAGGTGTCTGCTCTGAGGTCTGAGGAGCAAAGGGGGTCTGATCTGAGGTCTGATAGGTGTCTGCTCTGAGGTCTGAGGAGGAATGGGGGTCTGATCTGAGGTCTGATAGGTGTCTGCTCTGAGGTCTGAGGAGGAATGGGGGTCTGATCTGAGGTCTGATAGGTGTCTGCTCTGAGGTCTGAGGAGGAATGGGGGTCCGATCTGAGGTCTGATAGGTGTCTGCTCTGAGGTCTGAGGAGGAATGGGGGTCTGATCTGAAGTTTAAGAAGGAATCTGGGTCAGATACAGAGGTGTGATGGCACTTGGGGATCTGATCTGAAGTCTGATGGAGCTTAAGCATCTGATGGAGCTTGGGCATCTGATGGTGGCAGGGCCGGCTCTACCATAGGGGCAAGGGGGGCAATTGCCCCCGGGCCCCCGAGTCCTTAGGGGCCCCCGCCCCGGCCGCCGCACAACACATTACACTTAGCTGTCGACTCGGCACTCGGCAGGCTTTGCGCAGCGGCGGCGCAGGCAGCAGCAGTCTGCAGAGTGCAGACTCAGAGACTATGAAGGCCGGGCCCGCCTCCCGGCCTGAACGAGCGAGAAGGGGGCAGGGCCTGCGGCTGCTCTGAGCTCCGCTGCGTGCGCAGTCCGTCTCCCTCGCAGTCCCAGTCTCCCAGAACTTCAGAAGACTAGAGAAGTACCGCAGGTATTTATGCCATGAGGGCCATGGGGGGGATGGGGGTGTGCTGCTGCCATGTGTCACTGGCCCATGCCATGCCATGGAGGAGAAATGTGCCATTGGGGGTGGGGGGCCACAGAAGGAGAGATGGGGAGGGGATGGAGGGAGGGAGAAATGTGCCATGAGGGCCATGGGGGAGGGGAGATGTGCTGCTGCTGCCATGTGTCACTGGCCCATGCCATGGAGGGAGAAATGTGCCATTGGGGGGTGGGGGCCACAGAAGGAGAGATGGGGAGGGGATGGAGGGAGGGAGAAATGTGCCATGAGGGCCATGGGGGGAGATGTGTTGCTGCCATGTGGCCATGGCACATGGAGGGAGAAATGTGCCATGGGAGCTGGGGGAGAGATGTGCCATGGGGAGAGATGTGCCATGGGAGGGGGAGGAGATGTGCTGCTGCCAGCCCAATGGCGCAAGGATTGGAGTGGGAGAAATGTTCCATGGGGGGGTGATGTGCTGCTGCCACTGACCCATACAGGGGAGAAATGTGCCATTCGAGGGGGAGTATGCTGCTATGGAGGGGTGGGAAGAAATAATGTGACATGAAGGGGTGATGTAAAAGGAGAAGGTGATGACGTGACATGGATGGAGCTGGGGGTGACATTGAGGAGGTTAAATGTGACATTGAGGGGAGAAATGTGACATGGAGGCTGGGGGCATCATTGGAAGCAGCACTTTTACTGGCACATTATTGGGGGGCACTATGGGGGCTTCTACTGAGGCCACAAAGAAGGGGTATTTTATATGGGGGCTCTGTGTGGTACTAGTATTATCAGGGTATTATCTGTTTCTGCAGTATAGTATTGGGGAGCACAGCGGCACAGTATTGGGGGTAGTAGGATGATTCGTCCAGAAGATGGGAGGATGATGGAAAAGTAGTAAACTAAGATTTTTTTTGTTTGTTGTCAAACTGCAGAGATGGAAAATGGCGGTCTGGTCTGAAAGGAGAAGACGGGGTCAAAGAACATCTACATTAAAGGAGATGTCACTGGATGTAAGAGGTATGGGGCGCTGTATTTCTGTATGCTGCCATAGAGAGGGGGAGAAATAATGTGACGCGAAGGGGGTGATTGATGACGTGACATGGAGGGGGGCCCCTTATTGTTTTTCGCCCCCGGGCCCCATTTCACCTAGAACCGGCCCTGGATGGTGGTCTGATGAAAAACGTTTGTTTTTCTTATTTTTCTCCTCTACATCCTGGGTGCATCTTATAGCCCGAAAAGTACAATAATCTCAAAACAATCCCTTTCAGAATATAAATAATAAAAATGTTAACTAGAAGACTGTTACAAAATTCACCAGTGTTTTAATTATTGTCTCTAAAAGCAGGGCGACAACCAAGAAATCTCCCACTGAGGTCTGACATCCAGCAGAATCTTGAATACTGACACACTCAGGACTGTAGAGCCGAGAGCCATGGAGTCAAGAGTCGGTTGTGGGTGTTGGTAGAGTACAAGTTGGGAGAAATGTGCCAACTACAGCCCAGTGGGAGATTTAATAACATTTAACAAAAAAATTGAAAACTTGATGATAACAGGATTTATTAATCTTATTTAAAGGGAACATTATGACCTTTTTATACACGGAGAAGATGACATTAATGAGGTCACTGAGGGCCATTTATCTGAAAGTTGTATATTAATAACCCTTTGATTAGACTGCTATGCTCCTTTTGGTACTGAGCATTGGCAGAGGTTGTAAAGGGGTTCTATGGGAACTTCTTATAATGGCTGCCAGCAACTCCTTCTAGAATATGAATAGGACAGGTTACATCCCCCTGTAGAGGTACGTAGGGAGGGTGAGAGGGGGCAGGGCCTCACTACTATCATCGTGCTCTAGAGCCCTACTTCATGTATAGGTCTCTCTGTTCCCATCGCACTGCTCAGCCTGATAGCATATTACAGGCAAGAATAAAATCCTTTCTATCTAACGGTAGACACAGACAATAGGTAATTCTCTGTGGATCCTATCAGAAATCTAATGTGTACGTGTGAATACAAACTGTCCTCGACAACTGCTACTGGAAGATATGATATGTTGGATTTTAGCATTAGTTCATTTGTTCCCCTGGAAGGTTAAAGGGGTTGGCCACCTTCTGGTTACTGATGACCAATGATTATATGACACTTACTGATATAGTCTTTGTTGAAATTCTGTGCCATTTTCTAATTTATAAGGAATGCTCCCTTGTTTACAAAGTATTTTGCGCTGTCCACACAAAGGTCCTGTCCACAAAATGGCCGCTGGTGGAGGGTCATGTGACCAAGCATATCCCCTCCATATGATGTCTACTCCATTCAAATACACTGTATCTGCACTAAACTCCTAACAGAACAAGTACAGATGGCAGGTGTACTGTATTTGAATAGAGGAGATATCCATTGGAGGTGATTTGTCTCGGTCACATGACCCTCCATTAGCTGCCATTTTATGGACAGTACCTCTGTGTGGACAGCTCAAAAGACTGTGTAAACAAGGGAGCATATAATCATCTTAGGGTACTTTCACACTTGCGTTAAAGTTTTACAGTATTGAGTTCCGTCCTAGTGGCTCAATACTAGGGGTCGACCGATTATCGGTATGGCCGATATTATCGGCCGATATTCATGATTTGCACAGTTATCGGTATCGGCACCTAACCAGGCCGATATACCGATAACTGTGCTATCACAGAACATGAGCGCGCCGGTCTCAGCGCGGCCATGTTCCCTCAGCAGCACAGGGGAGGAGGCAGTCCCTCCCTCCCCCTGTGCCGCGCTGCCAGTGGAGAGAAGAGGAGGAGGAGGGGCTGAGGGCGCACTGGCAACCAATGGAGAGAAGAGGAGGAGGGGCTGAGGGCGCACTGGCCACCAATGAGAAAGGAGGAGGAGGGGCTGAGGGCGCACTGGCCACTAATGAGAGAAGAGGAGGAGGAGGGGCTGAGGGCGCACTGGCCACCAATGAGAGAAGAGGAGGAGGGGCTGAGGGCGCACTGGCCACTAATGGACAGAGAGAAGAGGAGGAGGAGGGGCTGAGGGCGCACTGGCCACCAATGATAATAACGTATTCAAACCAGGATCTGAATACTTTTGTAATTCCATGTAATTAAAAATGTAGCATAGCCACTGAGTTATTAAATAAAATGTGTCTGTATAGCGCCACCTGCTGTTTGTTTTTTCTTATTTCTTTGTCCTGCTCACTGAGATGGCCGCACATGCTCAGTTTCATCCTTCAGCTGCCTCCTGAGTTGTGATAGGGAGAGCATGGGCACGCCCCCTTAGCTGCAGCAGAAAAGACACCCCCCTTGAGCTGTTGTTTGGTGAGGTCCGGCGGCACAGTGTGTTGGTCGGTGGGTGCTCGGTTTTGCGGATGTAATCCCGAAGTCTGCACAGCGAAGAAAAACCGGCACTCTAACTTTCTTTGCTCAAAAGGATTTATTGGTCACTCATGTGGTGACGTGCGTTTCGACACTCACAGGTGTCTTTTTCAAACAGAGAGTGAGCAGCTAGTGTATATGAAAGAACAAACAGATTTAAATAGCCCGCCCATGGTCATGTGATGATGACATCACGTTGCCCATGGTCACGTTGGGGAGACATGTCAACAACAGTGTAAATAGACGCCTCTTGTTTAATCTCCACAGAGATGACGTCCTGAAGGGTAAGTTTCAATTGCACTGCAGAGAAAACAATGTTCAATCTTGAGCTGTCAGCTTGATATAAATCTAGCAGAGCAATGGATGAGGAGATCCCTGGATCCATGTGAGGTACAGGGCTGGTTCTAGCTTAGTTAGAAAGAGATTATGATGTACTATATGATGTCTGATTTTTATTTTTTACAATAGTCATAGGATAACCTCTTTAAGCGAGAAAATTATCACATGCTAAAGAATTTGTACATGAAAATATTTGCATGAAAATGCTTGCCACTGGCTTTAAATCCCTAAGGCCTCTTTCACACGGGCGTCATGTTTGACGCCCGGATAAGAGGCGGGTGCACTGCGGGAAAATGCGCGATTTTTCCGCGCGAATGCAAAGCGTTTTAATGCGCTTTGCACGCGCGTGGGAAAAATCGGCATGTTTGGTACCCATACCCTGTAGATTTTATTATTTTCCCTTATAACATGGTTAAAAGGGAAAATAATAGCATTCTTAATAAAGAATGCTTAGTAAAATGTGGATGGAGGGGTTAAAAATAAAAAAATTAACTCACCATATTCACTTGATTGCGTAGTTGCCGATCTCTTCTCTCTTCTTCATTCATTAGCTGTCGGCTAAAGGAGCTGTGATGAGGTCACTGAGCTCATCACATGGTCCAATCACATAGTCGTGATGGACCATGTGATTGGACCATGTGATGTGACGTCATCACAGGTCCTTTAGACGGCATCTAATGCTTGAAGAAGAGAGAAGAGATCGGCAACTACACAATCAAGTCGCTAAGGTGAGTTAATTTTTTTTATTTTTAACCCCTTAATCTACATTTTACTAAGCATTCTGTAGTGAGAATGCTATTATTTTCCCTTATAACCATGTTATAAGGGAAAATAATAAAGATTGGGTCCCCATCCCGATCGTCTCTTAGCAACCTTGCGGGAAAATCGCACCGCATATGCACTTGATTGCGGATGCTTGCGATTTTCCCGCATCCCCATTCGCTTCTATGGAGCCTGCGTTGCATGAAAAATGCACAATATAAAGCATGCTGCGATTTTCACGCAACGCAGAAGTTATGCGTGAAAATCACCGCTCATGTGCATAGCCCCATAGAAATGAATGGGTCCGGATTCAGTGCGGGTGCAATGCGTCCTCCTCACGCATTGCACCCGCACGGAAATCACGCCCGTTCGGCTACACTGTGGGTTTGGGGGCCAAAACTGTCCCATGCCCAAATATTACAGAGCAGCAGGGAAGCCACAGAAATAAATGGTGTTGCAGGTCAACTCTCATGTTTGCCACAACTTTGACCCCAAAATCGCAAAACAAATGGTGGATCCTGGATCCCTTCCCCAAATTACAGAACATGTCCTATTCTGGTCTGCAAAATGCTGTCCAAAGACTCATTGTAGTCAGTGGGTCCACAAAAAAAATGCAGATGGCACATGGACAGGGTCCATACTTTGCAGATCCGCATTTTGCATGAGGCCTTAAAGAATGTTATGGAGAATGTACATCCGAGTCAATAAATATCAGGGAGTTCTCTTCTATTTTCTCTGATAAAATGACCTAAACCATGACGGAAAAATGGTGGACCTCATTATAGTCAAGGGTGTCTGCTGAGCAGTGTTTGTGTCTGTCATAAGACGGTTTCATCACCACCATTATTTTTATTGCTCTCCTATGATGCCACTTAGCGGTACACCCAGCCTTAAATCAATGGGCAAACTAAGAACCAACTGTGATTGTTGATTTACAAGGTAAAAATAAGTCAGACAAAGCTCACGTATGTTATCCCACCTCAACAGCTCCCCCATTCTCTCTCTATATATATACACACATACATACAATACATATATATTACAGAATACAGATACATTTACAGACTATATATATTACACTTACTGTATATTATCATACATGTTACATTTTATATGAAGCTGATGCCAGCACAGGGAAGGAACACTATGTCGGAACTGCGCATGCGCGATCTTGCGCATCGCGAGATTTACGGCGATCTCACTGAGAGGAAGGAGGTGATTCGGCGGACGCTAGCGGTGCTGGGCTCCTTCACAGGGGGCCGTGGCTGGGCTCCAGAACGGTTAGTACAGCCCCTTGGGCACCTTCACAAGCGAATTTACATAGTAACATAGTATTTAAGACCGAAAAAAGACATTAGTCCATCCAGTTCGGCCTGTTTCCTACAAGTTGATACAGAGGAAGCCAAAAAAAACCTGTGAGGCAGAAGCCAATTTTTCCCACTTAAGGGGAAAAAATTCCTTCCCGACTCCAATCAGGCAGTCAGAAGAACTCCCTGGATCAACGACCCATCTCTAGTAGCTATAGCCTGTAATATTATTAGACTCCAGAAATACATCCAGGCCCCTCTTGAATTCCTTTATTGTACTCACCATCACCACCTCCTCAGGCAGAGAGTTCCCCAGTCTCACTGCTCTTACAGTGAAGAATCCTTTTCTATGTTTGTGTACAAACCTTCTTTCCTCCAGACGCAGAGGATGTCCCCTTGTCACAGTCACAGTCCTGGGGATAAATAGATGAGGGGACAGATCTCTGTACTGACCCCTGATATATTTATACATAGTTATTAGATCTTCCCTCAGTCGTCTTTTTTCTAAAGTAAATAACCCTAATTTTGATAATCTTTCAGGGTACTGTAGATCCCTTATTTCAGTTATTACTTTAGTTGCCCTCCTCTGAACCCTCTCCAGCTCTGCTATGTCTGCCTTGTTCACAGGAGCCAAGAACTGTACACAGTACTCCATGTGTTGTCTGACTAGTCATTTGTAAAGTGGTAGGACTATGTTTTCATTATGGGCATCTAAGCCCCTTTTGATGCAACCCATTATCTTATTGGCCTTGGCAGCAGCTGCCTGACACTGGTTTTTACAGCTTCATTTGCTGTTTAATAAAATTCCTAGATCCTTTTCTATGTCAGTGTTACCGAGTGTTTTACCATTTAGTATGTACGGATGACTTGCATTATTCCTTCCCATGTGCATAAGGCCTCATGCACACGACCGTTGCCTGCCTCCGCGTCCGCTCCTCCTTGAAATTTCGCGTCCGTCAAAAAAAACGGATGACGGACCGTTTTTTTTGACGGATCCGATTTTTATGGCAGATCATTGTAAAAATGCCTATCCTTGTCCGAGACCGTGAAAAAAATAGGACATGCACTATTTTTTTGACGGAATGAAAACCCGGATCACGGAAGCGGAAGGAAAACGGTTGACCATCCGCATTTTTTGACGGACCCATTGAAATGAATGGGGAAGCATCCTATCCGTGAAAAAAAACGGAACGGACGCGGAAACAAACAACGGTCGTGTGCATGAGGCCTAACTTTACATTTGTCAGTGTTAAACCTCATCTGCCATTTCTCTGCCCAAGCCTCCAATCTATCCAGATCCCTCTGTAGCAGTATATTGTCCTCTTCAGTGTTAATTACTTTACACAGTTTAGTGTCATCTGCAAAAATAGATATTTTACTGTGCAAGCCTTCTACAAGATCATTAATAAATATATTGAAGAGAATAGGGCCCAATACTGACCCCTGAGGTACCCCACTAGTTACAGTGACCCAATCTGAGTATCTACCGTTAATAACCACCCAATAACATATCAATAAAATCATTTTTTTAAACAAAATAAAAGCACACAGAACTATAGGACAGGTATATTGCGGACATGCTAGCGGCAATCTAGTCGTGCATGTCCGCAGCTCTATAGGGTAAGAGGGGATGACGGAATCCCTTCCTGACTGCCCACTGGGTATATACGTGCCATCTGAACAATTATGCCCCGTGCCAACAGCACATATATAAACGTTCAGGCAGCGCTTTAATCCCAGCGCTGATCAGCGCTGGGATTAAAGCTCCTGCTCCTGCAATCTAGCAGGAGCAAATCGGGTCCCGGCTGTGAGACACTGCGGGGATCCTGAGGGGAAGACAGGAGCGGTTTATTAACGCTTCTGTCTTCTCCTGTACCCGAGAGGACAGCGCTGCAGAGGTGCTTCCTCTGTTAGTCCTGGCAGTCACGTGACCGCCGGGGGCGTTTGGGGCAGCGGCAGAAGCAGAGCTGCAGGGTCTAAACCTAAGTTCACACGCGCTGTAAAACGCTCAACACATGAAAACCAATGCTTTCCTATGGCCCTGGTTCTCACTTGAGCGTTTTACAGCGCGTTTGAACAACAGGACTTTGTTTTCCGTCTTGCATAACGGGAACCAGACGGATCCGTTATGCTTTCCCATAGACTTGTATTATGACGGAAAGCAAACAGAATGCCTTTTAAATCCATCCGTTTTGCATTCCGTCATAATTGAAGTCTATGGGCAGCAAAACGGATCCGTCCTTCCGTCTTATGGATTCCGTTATGTTACGTTATAACCACGTTATAACGGAAGGCCATAACGGAATGCCTAACGCTAGTGTGAACCCACCCTAAGAATGCTTTCAAAAACAGAAGTGTTAAATAATTTTTATCATTTAACAAAATGCAAAGTGAATGAACAAAAGAGAAATTAAAATCAAATCAATATTTGAGAGACCAATCTTTGACTTCAAAACAACATCAGTTCTTCTAGGTACCCTCGCACACAGTTTTGAATGGCGCTCGGGAGGGAGGTTCTTCCTAACTTTCTGAAGAACTAACCACAGATCGAACTCAACTCCTTCTCTCTTTTCATGTAATCCCAGACAGACTTGATGATGTTGAGATCAGGGCTCTGTGGGGGCCGTATCATCACCTCCACAACTCCTTGTTCTTCTTTACATTGAAGACACTTCTTAAAGACATTAGCTGTATGTTTGGGGTCGTTGTCCTGCTGCAGAATAAATTTGAAGCCAATCAAACTCCTCCCTGATAGGAACTGCGTACAGAAAAATGGCAGCTGGTGCTTTGGACTGATGATCTGAAATATTTGGCTGTAACAGAAGAGCTTACAAATATGACATACAGCGGTACAAATATGAATGTGGCTGCATATCAGCAATGGAGTTGGAGGATTTGGTTAGGATTAATGGTGTCCTCAATGTGGGGAAATATAGGCAGATATTGCAGGCATTTTCATTTTGTTAATTGATAAAAATAAACTCTATTTTGGAAAGAATTCTTACTTTGCAGCATTCTTTTCCACACCTGCCTAAAATGTCTGCACAGTGCTGTATATGGAATAACCAGTTCCCTTTTAATGGCCACTAAAAATCTCCAATCATTTACAGCAGCCACAATTAAACTTTCCTATACCTCTGCTCAACCAAATAATGAGACATTGCCATTTCAACCCCATTAAAAGATTTTGATGGTATGTACCCCAAAATTGTACCAATGAGAACAAGAATTTGTCCAGCACAAAACAAGTCCTTATCCAGCTCAGGGTACTTTCACACTTGCGTTGGTGCGGATCCGTCTGTTTATTTGCACAGACGGATCCGCACCTATAATGCAAACGTTTGTATCCGTTCAAAACGGACCTGTTTGCATTAGTTAAAAGAAAAATCAAAGTCCAAAACTGATCTTTTTTGAATTACATTGACAGTCAATGGGGAACGGATCATTTTTCAAATGCACCATATTGTGTCATTAAAAACGGATCCGTCCCTATTGACTTACATTATAATTCAAAACTGATCCGTTAGGCTCCGCCTCTTCAGACGGACACCAAAATGCTGCATGCTGCGTTTTGGTGTCCGCCTTCAAAACAGAATAGAAGCGGAACGGAGCCGAACTGATGCATTCTGAACGGATCCTTATCCATTCACAATGCATTGGGGCTGAACTGATCTGTTTTGGACCGTTTGTGAGAGCCCTGAAACGGATCTCACAAACGGAATCCAAAACGCTAGTGTGAAAGTAGCCTTAGTCATTGGAAGAAAAAAAAAGTCAAGGCTCTCAGAATGTGTTGACACAAAAAACAAATGATTTTTATTTATTTATTCTTAAAGAGACATTCCAATTTTAATGATTACATTAATTTATTTATTGATAGAATAGGATGTTGAACAATCTTCTAAGGTCTGTTTATAGACCTTTATTATATCCGTACAGTATCCTCTCTGGGTACGTTAAATGCTTCCATAGGAGGCCTGAATAGGACTAAAGATGCCATCAGTCATGTGACCCTCACATGTTTCATGTGATCTGGGGTTCAATTAAATGCCCAGCTATCTAAAATATGAATTGTAGTGTATTAGGGAGCAAAATGCAGATCTTATCTTGTGTTGTGTTTGCTTTTTTACACTAAACTTTTTTAACAACATCACCTAGAGACAGGCAGCCATTTTACAACATGACCTAGAGACAGGCCGTCACGTGAATACACAGTGTTGTAGTTACTATAATAACCGCAAAAAAAAAAAAAACACTAGTCTTATTTGGCTATCACATGGATGTGTCCCAACACATGTATATCATGTAACATTGTTGCTTACTGGATGTCAGGGATTATATGGTGTGAACAGTGTCAAATGACTGATGCCATGTTTCAGTTACACAGGACTAATACATGGGCTATACCAGGATGGGCAAACTGTGGCTCTCCAGCTGTTGCAAAACTACAACTCCCAGCATGCAAAGACTACTTACAGCTATCAGCCTACAGCAGGGCATGGTGGGAATTGTAGTTTTAAAACAACTGGAGAGCCGCAGTTTGCCCATCCCTAGGCTTTCCCATTTACTGCATATAGGGGTGAACTGCCTGATATAAGAAAGGTATGTACGCAGAATTTTAAATATATGTATGTTAGAAAATTGGGTGATTTCCTATTAGGTAAACAAATAAAAACAATAAAACTGGAATACCCCCCTTTGTGTTTTATTGTACAGAAGCAGAAAAACATAAAAATACTCTATAAGTTTGGCATTATCACAATGATATCCACCTGCAGAATAATGTGAAAGAGAATATGTCAGCAAGATATTGCTTATGTAAGTATGCACAAAGCCTGGTAGGGATTGAATAGTCTGTACCTTCCTTTAGGTGCACCAAGGGCAGACCCCGGTCCCTCAGTGCCACCAACTCCATCGGTCTGCAAATGAAGCTCCTCCTTCCCTTTTTTGATTAACAGGGGCAGGTACCGTAAAAATCAGAACGGCAGAGCTTCTCATAGGACACTGCTTCAGGAGCATAGGATGTAGGGCTTGTGCTCGCCTTGTCATTATTAGAGTGGGTCCCTAAGCAATAGACGTCTTTCTGAGCGCACTGTAAATAAGCACACATTTGAACATAGACTAACCTAAACGGCTCCCACTCCTAAAGGAAGCTATTCCAGTAATAGCAGCAGATGCAGGGATGTATACAGTCTGTAATTCCCCATTTAGACTGCAGTAAATCTAGTCGCTATGAATAACACTGGAGTTTACAATGAAGTAAATATGGTAAAAGAGCCATGATATTTCCACTGAGCTGGAGTGAAAGGTAGTGTCCTGACGTCTCAGTAAGTGTGGGTGAGGTATGTGTCCCTGATGTGTGTCGGGCCCGGCCTTCTCTCCTTATGAATGGGGTGGAGTGTTTAGGTTGAATGAGACCCTGTGTTCCCAGTCCCTCTAATCTCACAGACAGCTGTCCGGCCTGCGCCGGGGGAGGACTTGGCTAATTAGACGATTCTAGGAATGCTCGTTCATAAAAGCTCAGTGTCTTTGGGGCAGAAGATATTTTGCTTTTACTGTAGTCTCAATCCTTAGATCAAACAAGGAGCGCACTTACCGATTACTATAAAAATGACACTTGTGTCAGCAGCGGGTAATTGCCTTTCCCAGCATGAGACCGCTATTAACATGCAGATGCACTCTATACACTAATAACGGTAGTATTTTACGTATTTCTGACCTATAGCATAAAAGAGGTCGGAGGTCATCATCCGCTTCAGCCCTATTGCCAAAAGCAAACTAATGACCTACCTGTGCAGCTTCTGCGGCCATGACAGGCCAGCGTGTTGCAGGAAAATAGCACTTTTCTCTAAAAGATGCATTAATCCCTTAACCCCTTCCTGACACTCATTTTTTACTTTCTCTGACAGACTATATTGGCAAATCTGACACTTTATATGGTAATAACTTTGGAATGCCTGAATTCATCCAAGTGATTCTGAGACTGTTTTCTCGTGACACATCATACTTCATGTTAGTGGTAAAGTTAAGTCAATATGTCTTACCCATATTTATAAAAATAAAATAAAAAATGGAAAATGTGCACTTTTCGAAATTTGATTTTCTCTGCTTTTAAGACGGATGGTGACACGTCATGAAATAGCTATTAATTAATTTTCCCCATATGTCTACTTTATGTTGGCATCATTTTGTAAATGTCATTTATTTTTTTAGGACGTTCAAAGGCTTGGAATTATAAAAGCAATTTTTTTAATTTTCAAGAACATTTCCAATATCAACTTAAAGGGGTTGTGTCACTTCAGCAAGTGGCATTTATTATGTAGATAAAGTTACTACAAGCCACTTACTAATGTATTGGGATTGTCCATATTGCTTCCTTTGCTGGCTGGAGCTGTGGCCACGTCTACGTGCACTTCCATGGTCCCGGCCACCAAAGAGGACGGCACTTTTTCCTATAGTGTGCAAGCACGGCCACCGCTGCTGAATTTCAGGGTGGTCGTAACCATGGAAACGAGCAGTGTATAATGTGATGGAAAAATGAATCCAGCCGGCAAAGGAGGCAATATGGATAATCACAATACATTAGTAAGTGCTTTGTATTAACTTTCTCTACATGATAAATGCCATTTTTTTAAATGGGACAACCCCTTTAAAAAAGTCGATATTGGAAAATTTCTTGAAAATTTGAAAAATTGCTTCTATAATTCCAAGCCTTCTAACGTCCTAAAAAAATAACCTCAATTCAGTTATGAAGTCACTTTGAGAGGCTTATATTATAGAAACCACGATAAATGACACAATTTTAGAAACTACACACCTCAAATTATTTAAAACTCATTTTTGCAAACTTTGTTAACCCTTTAGGTGTTCCACAAGAATTAAAAGGGTTTTCCAGGATTTTAGAACTGATGACCTATCTAATCGATGGGGGTCCTTAAGAAGGCACCGCCGCTCCTCTGAGTGCCGCTGCCTTCTCGCCATTTACCAAGCACAGCTCCAGCTGTACAGCGGCCAAGCTGCGCCTAGGCCATATGACATGTCGTCACTGGCCTAAGAAAAGCTGTGAGGAGGCCACAGGAGCACTGCTGCCTTCGCAAACAGCTGATCCCCACCAATCTGATACTGGTGACCTATCCTGAAGATAGGTCATCAGTTATAATGTCTCAGAAAACCCCTTTAAAGCAACATGGTGGTGAGATTTTGAATTTTAATAAACTTTTACTGTAACACAGCAAGGGTTAACAACAAAACAACCCTCAGTACTTATTACTCTGATTTTGTACTTTACAGAAACACCCCAGATGTGCTCTGTTGTGGACGGAGCGCCATATGGTTTTCGGAGGGCAGATTTTCTTAGAATAGATTTTAGGCGCTATGTCACATTTGAAGAGACCCGGAGGTATGCCTACAATGGAGCCCCCTCAAAACTAAAACTCTCAATGAATTTATGGGGGGGTGTACTGAGAGTTTTGACCCTACAGGTGTTTCATAGAATTTGTAAGTGAAAATATATTTTTTTATTTCTTCCAATAAAACATTGCATAAGTCCCGATCTTTTATTTTATTTTCACAAGGGGTAACAGGAGAAAAAGCACCCCACTATTTGTTACCCACTTTCTCCTGAATACAGCAACACCCCATACGTAGTCGTAAACTGCTGTATGGGCACATTGCAGGGCTCAGAAAGGAAGGAGTGCCATATGGCTGTTGGGGTGGGCGGATTTTGTTGGAACGGTTTTCGGGCGCTATGTCACATTTGAAGAGACTCTGACATACCACTACATTGTAAACTGCCAAAAAGTAACCCAATTTTGAAAACTATACTCCTCGACGTATTTATTGAGGGAGGGATGTAGCGAGAGCTTTGACCCTACAGTTGTTTCACAGAATTTAGAAACAATTGGTTCTGAAAATGAAAAAAAATATTTCTTCCAATAAAATTTGGCTTTAGCCCCAGATTTTTCATTTTCACAAGAAATAACATGAGAAAAAAGAGCCTAAAATGTGTTACCCATTTTTTCCTGAATATGGCAACATCTCAAATGTGGCCGCGAACTGCTGTTTGGGCACACTGCAGAGTTCAGAAGAGAAAGACCACCATGACCAAAAACTAGAGAGGCTCTGAGGTTAAATAAAAAAAAAATCCCCAAGAAGTGACCCCATTTTAAAAACACCCCTCAGAGAATTCACCAAGGTATGCAGTGAGCAAAGTAAAAATTGCAGTTTTTCCACAATGCCCAATATGTTGTGCCCAGGGTATGCCAGCGTATGCTGTTTGGGTGGGCTGCAGGTTTCAGAAGGTAAGGACCACCTTTTGTCTTTTGCAGTGCAGATTTTGGTGCTTGATGGATTAAAGGGACCATGTTACTACTGAACAGCCTCTGGGGTAGTAGTACAGTCATTTTCTGAGAACCATGCATTATTATTCTATCGATGGAGCTCTGTGCAGGATTAGTTGCCATTTAAATTTTTTACTTTTGGGATAGCAGGATAAACAAAAGGCAGCAACTCTGCCATTGCTTTTTGGGTTTTCTTATTGTGGCGTACCCCATAGCAATTTTCGATCGCTCAATATTATGCTTTGTGTGAAGCAAGGTGGCCAAAAAGTTGCTATTCCGGCTCTATTTTTATTCATTTTATGGCATTCATCTCACCTCATATTTTTATAGAGCCGAATGAGTGTGGAGGTACCAAATATGTCTATTTTTATCCAACATTAAACGTTCTTTTGTTTTTTACTTTTTATTTTTGTCCCACTAGAGGACTTCAACTTTTGAGGGTAAGATCCCTTTTACAATGCATAAACATAGTGTATTGTAATGCATTGCAACTGTCAGTATTACACTGGAAGGTGCCTATGAGACCTAGCCTTGGGGCTGGGCCTCATTGGCTTCCGTACCTGGAGGGCCCGAGACCTTTATAAAGCCTCAGGATGCCTTAGCAGTCATCGGTACCCCACGATCGCATGGCGGGGAGCCGATGGGGTGACAGAGAAAGCTTCCTCCCTCTGTAAACCACTTAGATGCAGTGGTCCTGATTGACAGGGGTTAATCCGCCAAAATGGAGTTTGCGGCTGATTGGGAAGCACTGCCCGCACAATCAGTGCGCCATACTTTTACAGTGCATGTCGGCAACTCCCTTCCCACAGTGCCGTACATGTATGCCGCAGGTCGGTAACGGGTTTAAACATGACACAACTGGCGCGACGTATTTATTGAGGGAGGGATATAGCGAGAGCTTTGACCCTACAGTTGTTTCACAGAATTTAGAAACACTTGTTTCTGAAAATGAAGAAAAAATTCATTTCTTCCAATAAAATTTTGCTTTAGCCCCATATTTTTCATTTTCACAAGAAAAAAGAGCCTAAAACGTGTTACCCATTTTTTTCCTGAATATGGCAACACCTCAAATGTGGCCGCGAACTGCTGATTGGGCACACTGCAGAGTTCAGAAGAGAAAGACCACCATGACCAAAAACTAGAGAGGCTCTGAGGTTAAATAAAAAGAAATCCCTAAGAAGTGACCCCATTTTTACAAAGCACCCCTCAGAGAATTCACCAAGGTATGCAGTGAGCAAAGTAAAAATTGCAGTTTTTCCACAATGCCCAATATGTTGTGCCCAGGGTATGCCAGCGTATGCTGTTTGGGTGGGCTGCAGGTTTCAGAAGGTAAGGACCACCTTCTGTGTTTTGCAGTGCAGATTTTGGTGCTTGATGGATTGGTTTAAAGGGACCATGTTGCTCCTGAACAGCCTCTGGGGTAGTAGTACAGTCATTTTCTGAGCTCATTATTATTCTCTCGATGGAGCTCTGTGCAGGATGAGTTGCCATTTAACCACTTCAGCCCCCCTACCTTAAACACCCTTAATGACCAGGCCACTTTTTACAATTCCGCACTACACTACTTTCACCGTTTATTGCTCCGTCATGCAACTTACCACCCAAATGAATTTTACCTCCTTTTCTTCTCACTAATAGAGCTTTCATTTGGTGGTATTTCATTGTTGCTGACATTTTTACTTTTTTGCTATTAATAAAAATTTAACGATATTTTTGCAAAAAAATGACATTTTTCACTTTCTGTTGTAAATTTTTTTAAAAACTACATTTCTATATAAATTTTTCTCTAAATGTATTGTTCTACATGTCTTTGATAAAACAAAAGTCCAATAAGTGTATATTTATTGGTTTGGGTAAAAGTTATAGCGTTTACAAACTATGGTGCAAAAAGTGAATTTCGGCATTTTGAAGCAGCTCTGACTTTCTGAGCACCTGTCATGTTTCTTCAGGTGCTAGAATGCCAGGAGAGATAAATACCCCCAAATGACATCCATTTTAAAGAAGACACCCCAGTGATTCGCGGAGGGGCATGGTGAGTTCATGTATCATTTCATTTTTTCACAAGTTAGCGGAAAATGACACTTTCTGAGGAAAAAAATAATAATAAAGTTTCCATTTCTGCTAACTTCTGGCAAAAAAATAAAAATCTCAGACGGACTCACTATGCCCCTCAGTGAATACCTTGGGGTGTCTACTTTCCGAAATGGGGTCATTTGTGGGTGTGTTTACTGTTCTGGCATTTTGAGCGGGGCTAAATTGTGAGCAGCCATGTAAAAGCTAAAGGTACTCGTTGGAATTTGGGTCTCTTTGCACCCAGGCTGCAAGAAAGTGTCACTTATGTGGTATCGCCGTACTCAGGAGAAGTAGGGCAATGTGTTTTAGGGTGTATTTTTACATATACCCATGTTGTGTGAGAGAAATATCTCTGTAAACTGACAACTTTGTATAAAATTTTTAAAAGTTGTCGTTTACAGAGATATTTCTCACACCCAGCAGGGGTATATATAAAAATACACCCCAAAACACATTGCCCTACTTCTCCTGAGTACGGCGATACCACATGAGTGACACTTTTTGCAGCCTGTGCGCAAAGGGCCCTAAATCCAATGAGTACCTTTAGGATTTCACAGGGCATTTTTACGCATTTGGATTCCAGACTTCTTCTCACGCTTTAGGGGCCCCTAAAATGCCAGGACAGTATAAATACCCCACATGTGACCCATTTTAGAAAGAAGACACCCCAAGGTATTCCGTGAGGGGTATGGTGAGTTCATGTAAAATTTTATTTTTGTCACAAGTTAGTGGAATATGAGACTTTGTAAAAACTAAATAAAAAAATATATATATCTCAATTTCCGCTTACTTGTGCCAAAAAAAAATTCTGTGAACTCGCCATGCCCCTCACGGAATACCTTGGGGTGTCTTCTTTCCAAAATGGGGTCACATGTGGGGTATTTATACTGCCCTGGCATTTTAGGGAACCTAAAGCGTGAGAATCCAAATGCGTAAAAATGCCCTGTGAAATCCTAATGGTACTCATTGGTTTTAGGGCCCCTTTGCATCTTGGCTGCAAAAAGTGTCACTCATGTAGTATCGCCGTACTCAGGAGAAGTAGGGCAATGTGTTTGGGGTGTATTTTTATATATACCCATACTGTGTGTGAGAAATATCGCTGTAAACGACAACTTTTTAAATTTTTTATACAAAGTTGTCAGTTTACAGAGATATTTCTCTCACCCAACATGGGTATATGTAAAAATACACCCCAAAACACATTGCCCTACTTCTCCTGAGTACGGCGATACCACATGTGTGACACTTTTTGCAGCCAAGATGCGCAAAGGGCCCAAATTCCAATGAGTACCTTTTAGGAGGGCATTTTTACGCATTTTTCTTCTCATGCTTTAGGGCCCCTAAAATGCCAGGGCAGTATAAATACCCACATGTGACCCCATTTTGGAAAGAAGACACCCAAGGTATTCCATGAGGGGCATGGCGAGTTCATAGAAAAATTTTTTTGGCACAAGTTAGTGGAAATTGATTTTTATTGTTTTTTCTCACAAAGTCTCCCTTTCCGCTAACTTTTGACAAAAAGTTTAATTTTTCATGGACTCACTATGCCCCTCAGCGAATACCTTGGGGTGTCTTCTTTCCAAAATGGGGTCACATGTGGGGTATTTATACTGCCCTGGCATTTTAGGGGCCCTAAAGCGTGAGAAGCAAAATGCGTAAAAATGCCTCCTAAAGGTACTCATTGGAATTTGGGCCCTTTAGCATCTTGGCTGCAAAAGTGTCACCATGTGGTATCGCCGTACTCAGGAGAAGTAGGGCATGTGTTTGGGGTGTATTTTTACATATACCCATGCTGGGTGAGAGAATATCTCTGTAAATTGACAACTTTGAATAAAAAATTTAAAAAGTTGTCATTTACAGAGATATTTCTCACACGCAGCATGGGTATATATAAAAATACACCCCAAAACACATTGCCCTACTTCTCCTGAGTACGGCGATACCACATGTGTGACACTTTTTGCAGCCAAGATACGCAAAGGGCCCTAAAACCAATGAGTACCTTTAGGATTTCACAGGGCATTTTTACGCATTTGGATTCTCACGCTTAGGACCCCTAAAATGCCAGGGCAGTATAAATACCCCACAAGTGACCCCATTGTGGAAAGAAGACACCCCAAGGTATTCCGTGAGGGGCATGGCGAGTTCACAGAAAATTTTATTTTTGGCACAAGTTAGCGGAAATTGTTTTTTTTTTTTTTTCCAAGTCTCATATTCCACTAACTTGTGACAAAAATAAAATTTTACATGAACTCGCCATACCCCTCACGGAATACCTTGGGGTGTCTTCTTTCTAAAATGGGGTCACATGTGGGGTATTTGTACTGCCCTGGCATTTTAGGGGTCTCCGCAATCATTACACGTATGGCCAGCATTAGGAGTTTCTGCGATTCTCCTTATATTGAGCATACGGGAATGAGATTTTTTTTCCGTTCAGCCTCTGCGCTGAAAAAAAAATGAACGGCACAGATTTTTTCATTCGCATCGATCAATGTGGATGAAAAATCTCTGCCAAAATCAGTGACTGCGGTGCGGTGGGCTGGGCGCCAGCTACCTAACAAGTAGCTAACTAACTGGCGGTGATAAGGGACCCTTATGCCCCATTCACACGTCCGAAATTCTGTTTGCGGAACGGAATTGCGGACCCATTCATTTCTATGGGGACAGACTTTGTCCCGCTCGGATCCGGAATTACGGATCCGCGCTCCGGGTCTGCACTTCCGTTCCGCAAAAATATAGAACATGTCCTATTCTTGTCCGCAACTGCGGACAAGAAAAAGCATTTTCTATATAGTTCTGGCAATGTGCGGATCTGCAAAATGCAGAAAGCACATTGCCGGTGTCCGTGTTTTGAGGATCTGCGGATCCGCGGATCCGTGGATCAGATCCGCGATCCGGATCAGATCCGCGGATCCGTGGATCAGATCCACGGATCCGCAAAACACATATGGACGTCTGAATGGAGCCTTACAAGGGGTTTGATCAATGACAGGGGGGTGATCAGGGGGTCTAGATTGGGTGATCAAGGGGTTAATTGGTGAGGGGGGGTGGGGGGGGGGTTAGTGTAGTGTTTGGTGCAACTTTACATAGTTACCTGGTCCTCTGGTGGTCGATCCCAGTAAATGGGACCACCAGAGGACCAGGTAGCAGGTATACCAGACGCTGTTCACAAAACAGCGTCTGGTATACATGTTTGATGCGATTTATATCGCATCTACAGCCTGCCAGCGATTGATCATCGCTGGCAGGCTGTAGTCCAACTGTCGAGACGCGCGACGCTGTGCACAGCGTCTCGCGAGATGACAGCGTCTCGCGAGATGACGCGCCGAGGCGTCCGATCAGAAGAACAGGACCGCCCGCAGGACGCAATCCTGCGTACGGCGGTCCTGTAGTAGTTAAATTTTTTACTTTTGGGATAGCAGGATAAAAAAAAGGCAGCAACTCTGCCATTGCTTTTTGGGTTTTCTTATTGTGGCGTACCCCATAGTAATTTTCGATCGCTCAATATTATGCTTTGTGTGAAGCAAGGTGGCCAAAAAGTTGCTATTCCGGCTCTATTTTTATTTATTTTATGGCATTCATCTCATCTCATATTTTTATAGAGCCGAACGAGTGTGGAGATACCTAATATGTCTATTTTTATCCAACATTAAACTTTCTTTTGTTTTTTACTTTTTATTTTTGTCCCACTAGAGGACTTCAACTTTTGAGGGTCAGATCCCTTTTACAATGCATATACATAGTGTATTGTAATGCATTGCAACTGTCAGTATTACACTGGAAGGTGCCTATGAGACCTAGCCTTGGGGCTGGGCCTCATTGGCTTCCGTACCTTGACGGCCCGAGACCTTTATAAAGCCTCAGGATGCCTTAGCAGTCATCGGTACCCCACGATCGCATGGCGGGGAGCCGATGGGGTGACAGAGAAAGCTTCCTCCCTCTGTAAACCACTTAGATGCAGTGGTCCTGATTGACAGGGGTTAATCCGCCAAAATGGAGTTTGCGGCTGATTGGGAAGCACTGCCCGCACAATCAGTGCGCCATACTTTTACAGTGCATGTCGGCAACTCCCTTCCCACAGTGCCGTACATGTATGCCGCAGGTCGGTAACGGGTTTAAACATGACACAACTGACGTTGCTATGAATTAACTAACCTAAAACCAAATCTCATACAGTCACATCTGGGAGATGGCATGGGCACAGCAGCGTGATTGTGACCGAGTAATAAACTGCAGAACGCCAGCTGTTATTGGTTATTCTCATAGGTTACTCTGATTGCAGCCATTTAAAGGCTATGGACACCTTTAGGGGCATTTTCTTGAATTGGTCTTTATTAAAAATGTTCAGCAGTTTTCTCTGTGCCGCCGCCAGCCTCTGTATCTCTGAACTCCTGACATCTCATAAACATTAACTTAAGCCATACTGTTATCAGTGTAATAAGACCTGAGCTATAAGGACTCTCAGAGGACTCAGTGTAAACATAAAGCCTGGTACTCTGCAAACATACAGAAGATGTACAGAGAAACTGCTGGAAATTTATAATAACGACCAAGTAAAAAAGAATTTTAGCTCAAATTGAGTAGAATGCAATAACAAAATGCCCCAAAGGTGTCCATAGCTTTTAAACTCTTAGATACCGTTTTTGACCATGCTATCTAAAGAGCAGGACAGGCGAAGGGCTCCTTCCCTCAACCCACTGGCACCCCCAGACTGTAAAGTGTTGATGGGTTACCAAGGCAACTGGGTGCCTAAATAAAAGCCCAAAAGTCTGCCATAGGGTATCTGAATGCTTTACAGTACTATTTCAACGCATTGAGAAAAATGAAAGGTCCAGCTTCTAAAATCCAATTCTTTATTCCAGCGGTTTAAAAATCCTCCATACACAGGATTACTATACACAATCTACGCGTTTCGGACACACAAATTACAGTCCTTACTCATGACGTGTAATTTGTGTGTCCGAAAGTTTGTGTATTGTCATCCTGTGTATGAAGGATTTTTAAACCGCTGGAATAAAGAATTGGATTTTAGAAGCTGGACCTTTCCATTTTTCTCATATTACAAGTTAGCAGCTGATCCTAGCTGCGTCTGTGCTTCTGGGAGTCGGATATAGGTGAGCGCTGCAATTTTTGTATGTTTTATATATATTTAAACGCATTATATAATAGTTCACAGCCTTAATTTCACAAGATGGACATGCAACATTAAAATAAGTCTGTCAGCAGTTTTGACCATGCTAAACTGCTGACAGCACTAGGTAGGAGTTGGAGAATGGGAAACACATAACTTTTGGGGAGCTTTTATTATCCAGAATAGTGTGACTACTGTTTAAACATTTATTCTGCCAGGTTCTGCTCCTGTAAGTGCCTAGGCGGTGGTGAATCACAGTGAAGTGCTCCCTGCACCCTGCACTGTACCGCTTTACAGCCCCTCCCCTCTGCTCTGCGTGGCAGCTATAGCGGTCTCCTAGTTTTTTTTTTATTACAATAAAATCTTTCCAAACGATCACCTCTACACTGCAGCTCCAGTCCTCCTCCCACTATCTGAATACAAGTCTGCAGGGGTGACATGCAGGTATACGGGGAGTGATTACTGCAGCCAATCATTGTCCTCAGCAGTATATGGCACAAGATCATTAAAGACAGTGATTGGCTGCAGCAGTCACATGCCGTATGGCTGCTCATCACCACTGCAGCTTTGTATACAGACGGGAGCTGAGGTGCAGAGAATGAAACAGGAGGAAGAGGTGAGTATGTGATGTTTCTTTATTTTCCATCAAAGCCATCAATATCAGACCGCCAGGCTCAGCTGTTTCCGCGTAGTTCCAGCTGCTTAGCTCCGGCCATTGTGTAGTAGACGGAGCTGGTTTCTGCAGCGCTGCTCTTATTCACGGGAATGAGAACAGCGAAGCATACCCAACCCCAGAACAGAATGGACTGAGCAGTCCAGTTCCTATGTAAGAGCTACTCGTAAACAGCTGACGGGCGCGGGTGCAGGATGTTGAACCTCAGCAAACACAGGTCGCACTACATTTTTTCCAGAAGAGTAAAATACTCCTAGCATTTTTATGAGTATTTTTAGCCAAGGAGGAGTATGAAAGCTGCAGTAATTCAAATAAATCATACATAGGCAAGCAAAACGTTAAGAGGTTGCTATTTATGCAAAGAAACCACTACTAGTCTACATTTCCACGCATAAATAGCTAATTTAGACAATTTTAAATTTAGTCGACATCATACACTTTCTGCCGCCATAACAGAGCCATACACAGTGCTTCCATAACAGTGCAGCCATACACAGTGCTTCCATAACAGTGCCGCCATACACAGTGCTTCCATAACAGTGCCGCCATACACAGTGCTTCCATAACACTGCAGCCATACATAGTGCTTCCATAACAGTGCCGCCATACCCAGTGCTTCCATAACAGTTCAGCCATACACAGTGCTTCCATAACAGTGCCGCTATACACAGTGCTTCCATAACAGTGCAGCCATACACAGTGCTTCCATAACAGTGCCGCTATACACAGTGCTTCCATAACAGTGCCGCCATACATAGTGCTTCCATAACAGTGCAGCCATACCAGTTCTTGCCTGCATAGACGCAAGCTAAGTTAGGCAGGAGCCTTAAGCTAGGCCATTGCCTTTTTACAGCAGAATAGTCTAGGTGTCGCACAGATGCCCCATGACATTTGGATTCTTGCTCTAATGGCGAGCATCGGAGACATGAAACAGCACAATTACAGCAAAAGAAACAACACGTAAGGTCAAGTTCACAACAAACTCTTGAGCAATGCATTTCACATACATGGAGCTACAGAAAATACCATTAGACATCGGCTCTCCTACTTGCATTGCATTAGACATGAGCCCGAAAAATAAATCTTAAGTGACTTCCATGTCACATCCACGCTTGGTCTGGCCATAAAATACATAATCAAAAGGAGGAGCACTTTTGCACATACAGTACTATTAGTATGCCCTCCCATTTAGTTTGGGTTTCTTTGCAGCAATTAGGCTATATTGAAGTATAGCTAGCACCGGTGAATATAGTCTTGGACAAAGACTATTTGCAACTAAATATGTGACTCATTACATGTATGAGCCAGTCACTAACAATTTTGATATACAGCATTTTTGAAAAGACTGTAAAAAATGAAAATCTCTTTCTAAAAAAGCTAGAACCAGCCTTTTATCTCCCATACCGTATTTTTCAGACTATAAGACGATTTGGAGGAGAAAATAAGAAAAATAAATATTTTCCATCAGACTTCAGAGCAGACCCCTAAATCAGATCCCCATTTTTCATCAGACCTCAGATCAGACCCTTGTGAGACCCCCAATCCTCATCAGACCCCCATTCTTCATCCGACCTTAGATTCGACTGAAAATTAGAGCCCCAAGCTCCATCAGCCTGAGATCAGCCTCCCATCAGACCCCCCGGCCCACCTCAGCCTCAGATCAGACCTCATCAGCCCCCATCTAACTCAGATCAGATCAGACCCAATCAGCCTCAGATTGGACCCTCCAGCCCCCATCAGCCTCAGATCAGCTCCCCAGCACCCATCAGACTCAGATCAGAGTCATAGTGCGCATTACATCCTGACGCTGTGTTCGGTCAGAACCCGAGGAAGACCAGGGAGACTTAGTACAGCCAGCGCAGTGCTACCCTCACCTCCCCATTCCTCCCGCATGCTGTTGACCGCTTCCACAATGGAAGCGGGGATTAGCACTCGGACCATAAGGACTACACTTTTCCCCCACTTTTGAAGGAAACAAGTGTGTCTTATAGTCCATGAAATATGATAGCTCCAGAAATCTCCCCATTTATTGCTCTGCTAGATTTTTTTCTAGCTGGCAGCTCAGGGGATGTGTCCTTTCTGCTGCAGCTCTCTCCTTGTAACTGCCACAGCTTCTAACAGAACATATGGCTGCTGGCAATTGAAGATTTAAACTGAGCACATGCCTTGGGCAGGCTGTTACAGTCATAGACAATGCACAGCAATTCACTGAATCATTCACATTGAATTGTTCACTGAATGGCGATGGCGGGATCCGCACCGTGCCTAGCGTTCACTCTGTAGCAGGCCATGGACTGCACACAGGCTGGCTCAAACTCGAGTACGTGCACTGGTTCTCTTGTAGGCCGTTCTGCCTCTGAGTCTAACCCTAAACCAGACTGCACTCACTCCAGTGGGAAGCAGCTGCATGGCTTCAGCTGATCGACGGGGGTCCCGAATGTAGGAACCCCACAGATCAGGTACTGATGATCTATCCAGAGGATACACTACCAACAAAGTGGATGGGATTTTAACAAATCTCATCCGCACACACTACGGAAAAAGCTGTGCAGAAATTGACCGGCACAGAAGATTTTCAACTGGTTGCTTCATGGTCTGGTGATGATGTGTTGACACCGCGAAATGTGATGGCTGCAGAGAGCTGCGGAGGACCAGTACTTTACGTGAATGTATGAAAGTCACTAACAAGTCCACCTAGGATGAGACGGCTAGATGTACACTGCTGCCATGTGAACACAGACCAGAGGTAGGAACTGGAGCAGCAGCGCCGGAAATGCAGGAAATATAGTGGTGAGTGCACAATTTGTAGTCAGGGCCGGACTGGCCTACCGGGATACCGGGAAAATTCCCGGTAGGCCGGTAGCCCTGACTGCCGCACGGTCGGCGGCCGCAGGCACACTGGGCTCCAGTGGCGACGGAGATGAGCGCTTGCATTGCGCTCATCTCCGTGCGTGAGCAGCAGCAGAGGAGGAAGAGGCGTGACCTCTCCCTGTTCCTCTGATAGGCTGCCAGCACTAGGCTGGCAGCCTATCAGAGGCCGGCTCAGCGGCGCGATGACATCATCGCGCCGCCGGAGCCGTACAGCTTCGAGACACAGGCCGGAAGAGGCCTGCATCGCATCGCTGGAGGTAAGTATAAGTGTTCTTTTTTTTTTTTTCTTGGGGCTACTGGCAGCACTAAAGGGGCTACTGGCAGCACTAAAGGGGCTACTGGCAGCACTAAAGGGGCTACTGGCAGCACTAAAGGGGCTACTGGCAGCACTAAAGGGGCTACTGGCAGCACTAAAGGGGCTACTGGCAGCACTAAAGGGGCTACTGGCAGCACTAAAGGGGGCTACTGGCAGCACTAAAGGGGCTACTGGCAGATAAAGGGGCTACTGGCAGATAAAGGGGCTACTGGCAGATAAAGGGGCTACTGCCACTAAAGGGGCTACTGCCACTAAAGGGGCTACTGCCACTTAAAGGGACTACTGGCACCAAACGGGGCTACTGGCACATAAAGGCGCTACTGGCACTAAAGGGGCTACTGGCACTAAAGGGGCTACTGGCACATAAAGGGGCTACTGGCACATAAAGGGGCTACTGGCACATAAAGGGGCTACTGGCACATAAAGGGGCTACTGGCAGCACTAAAGGGGGCTACTGGCACATAAAGGGGCTACTGGCAGCATAAAGGGGGCTACTGGCACATAAAGGGGCTACTGGCACATAAAGGGGCTACTGGCACATAAAGGGGCTACTGGCACATAAAGGGGGCTACTGGCACATAAAGGGGCTACTGGCACTAAAGGGGCTACTGGCACATAAAGGGGCTACTGGCACATAAAGGACGGCTACTGGCACATAAAGGGGGCTACTGGCACATAAAGGGGCTACTGGCACTAAAGGGGGCTACTGGCACATAAAGGGACGGCTACTGGCACATAAAGGGAAGGCTACTGGCACATAAAGGGACGGCTACTGGCACATAAAGGGGCTACTGGCACATAAAGGGGCTACTGGCACTAAAGGG
Source organism: Bufotes viridis (assembly GCA_033119425.1). Lineage (NCBI taxonomy): Eukaryota > Metazoa > Chordata > Amphibia > Anura > Bufonidae > Bufotes > Bufotes viridis. Next base: position 169,227,856 of record CM065592.1, on the reverse strand, counting down.
ACGGCTACTGGCACATAAAGGGATGGCTACTGGCACATAAAGGGCGGCTACTGGCACATAAAGGGGCGACTACTGGCACATAAAGGGACGGCTACTGGCACTAAAGGGCGGCTACTGGCACATAAAGGGCGGCTACTGGCACATAAAGGGACGGCTACTGGTACTAAAGGGGCTACTGGCACATAAAGGGGCTACTGGCACTAAAGGGACGGCTACTGGCACACTGTTATGGGGGCACTGTGGATGTCACTGTTATGGGGGGATCTGTGGATGACACTGTTATGGCGGAATCTATGGATGACACTGTTATGGGGAATCTGTGGATGACACTGTTATGGGGAATCTGTGGATGTCACTGTTATGGGGGCGCTGTGGATGTCACTGTTATGGGGCGCTGTGGATGTCACTGTTATGGGGATCTGTGGATGACATACTGTTATGGGGTACTTTCACACCTGCGGCATGGCTATCCGACCTATCCGGGCTGTTCACCCTCCTGATCCGCCATGCCGCAAGTACCCGTGCACTGCCGTGCTGCTGCTCTGTCCCCATTGACTATAATAGGGGCAGGTGACGGAGCTATGGCGCAGCACGGCAGAGATCGCCGGACTAAAAAGTACTGCATGTCCGACTTTTAGTCCGGCGATCTCTGCCATGCTGCACCATAGCTCCGCCCTGCCCTATTATAGTCAATGGGGACAGAGCAGCAGCACGGCAGTCTGCAGGTACTGCGGCATGGCGGATCAGGAGAGTGAACAGCCCGGATAGGCTCGGATAGCCATGCGCAGGTGTAAGTACCCCATAGCAGTATGTCATCCATAGATTCGCCATAACAGTGTCATCCACAGATCTCCCATAAGTGTGTCATCCACAGATCCCCCATAAGTGTGTCATCCACAGATCCCCATAACGGTGTGTCATCCACAGATCCTCCATAGCAGTGTCATCCACAGATCCCCATAACAGTGTGTCATCCACAGATCCCCATAACAGTGTGTCATCCACAGATCCCCATAACAGTGTGTCATCCACAGATCCCCCATAACGGTGTGTCATCCACAGATCCCCACAACAGTGTGTCATCCACAGATCCCCACAACAGTGTGTCATCCACAGATCCCCCATAACAGTGTGTCATCCACAGATCCCCATAGCAGTGTATCATCCACAGATCCCCCCATAACAGTGTGATCATCCACAGATCCCCCATAACAGTGTGTCATCCACAGATCCCCATAGCAGTGTGCCTGCCCTGCTCACTGAGGACAGATTGAAAAGAGGGGAAGATCCGTGGAAGCAAGCAGAGGACAGCACAGCAGAAGATGGAATAGGTTCTTTTGTAAGTAAATTATTTTATTATAAATGTATCCCTGCATGCCATGATACTCTCGTATTTTGAATTTATATATACTTATTTCGTTTTTTCAGTTGTATGAATTTAAGTGAGGAAAATTATTAGTGCCCCCCATTTTGACTGTGGTATCTTATGTGCCTCCCATATATTGTTCCTAGAGTTGCCACTGCGCAGAGAGGCCAGAATCACGGCTAGCGCTAGGGTAGAAGCCCGACCTGTGTGTGTGTATATAATTATATATATATATATATATATATATATATATATACACACACCATACACTGCCTTCGCGTGGCGTGTGTTTGAGAGCTGGTATGCAACTTTTTCGGGGCTGGTATGCAGCTTTTTCCATGGCTGGTTTTTATCCCCAGTCCGGCCCTGTTCGTAGTTATGAAATAAATCGAAGACCCCTTTAACTGGAATTCGAGGCCACTTTGCCCCAGTCCTCAGCAGTCCATTCACCATACTTTCTGCAGAAGATCAACCTGTCCCTGATTTTTTTTGGGAGAGAAGTGGCTTCTTTGCTGCCCTTCTTGACACCAGACCTGCTGCCATTCCTGAGCAAGCTCTGCACTGGTGGCACTCCGATCCTGCAGCTGAATCCTCTTTAGGAGACGATTCTGGCGCTTGCTGGACTTTCTTGGACGCCCTGAAGCCTTCTTAACAAGAATTGAACCTCTTTCCTTGAAGTTCTTGATGATCCTATTAATTTGTTGATTGAGGTGCAATCTTAGTAGCCACAATATCCTTGCCTGTGAAGCCATTTTTATGAAACGCAATGATGGCTGCACGCGTTTCTTTGCAGGTCACCTCCTTTTAACATGTCAAGTCTGCCATTTTAACCCAATCAGCCTGACATAATGATCTCCAGCCTTGTGCACGTCAACATTCTCACCTGAGCTAACAAGACGGTTACTGAAATGACCTCAGCAGGTCCTTTAATGACAGCAATGAAATGCAGTGGAAAGGTTTTTTTGGGATTAAGTTAATTTTCATGGCAATGAAGGACTATGCAATTCATCTGATCACTCTTCGTAACATTCTGGAGTATATGCAAATTGTTATTATAAAAAATTAAGCAGCAACTTTTCCAAATTCCAATATTTATGTAATTCTTAAAACTTTTGGCCACGACTGTACACTTTATGGCAAACACAGATTTAGACTCGTTTTAGACTTGTGTATGAAATGCCAATCTTCCCTAACATCTTTAATTCATTTAGACTCCCCCCCCCCCCCCGCCCAACACACCCACCTTTATACCTACTGTTGCTTATAAGCTCCATACTTTGGCTCCATCTATTAAACGGGTTGTCAGAAACCACGTCCTCTGGACTGTGACCACCATGTCTGGCACCTTCTGGCAAACATCTCATTTCACCATTGAGGCAGTGGCTAACCAAGCAGCCCTAGTAGCGCCAAATAGACTCAATTTACACCAGTTTTTAGACAGATTCTAGGCTCAGACACATCAATATATCTGGACCATTGGACCAATTCAATGTGACCCATCAGATGCGACCACCAGTACAGGGTCATGGATCATTTGGTACCGGTCTGAACGGCAGGGATGGTAACCATTGACTCCTGTGCCCCGCCGCTCAGCCTCCTGGGTTGAAGGCCTATGAGACAGTGGTACGGTGCAGGATGGTCGCAACGACATCATCCTGACCTCCTGCAACGGGTCACAGGCGGTATTACCACATCATCACGCGGTGCGGCCTGGCAACAACAACATTTGCCACTCAGTCAGGGCCGCAGAAAGAAAAGGCCTATAGCTCAGTGGGAGTGAGGTGAGTATTTTGTGTTTTTTTTGTTTGTAGAGAGGGGCTTTGCAAGGGAGGGGTGGGGGGCATTATATGTAAACACATGTATGTAAACAGGTCACTACTGGGGGGCATTATATGTAAACAGGTCACTACTGGGGGGCATTATATATAAACACATTACTACTGGGGGGCATTATATGTAAACAGGCCACTACCAGGGGACATTATATGTAAACCGGTCACTACTGGGGGGCATTATGTGTAAACACATTACTAATGAGGGCATTATATGTAAACAGGCCACTAACAGGGGACATTATATGTAAACAGGCCACCTCAGGGGGCATTATATGTAAACACATTACTACTGGGGGGCATTATATGTAAACACATTACTACTGGGGGACATTATATGTAAACAGGCCACTACCAGGGGACATTATATGTAAACCAGTCACTACTGGGGGGCATTATATGTAAACACATTACTAATGGGGGCATTATATGTAAACAGGCCACTACTGGGGGACATTATATGTAAACAGGCCACTACAGGGGGGCATTATATGTAAACAGGTCACTACTGGGGGGCATTATATGTAAACAGGCCACTACCGGGGGGCATTATATGTAAACAGACCAATACAGGGGGGCATTATATGTAAACAGGTCACTACAGGGGGGCATTTTATGTAAACACATCACTACCAGGGGGCATTATATGTAAACAGGCCACTACCGGGGACATTATATGTAAACCAGTCACTACTGGGGGCATTATATGTAAACACATTACTAATGGGGGGCATTATATGTAAACAGGCCACTACCAGGGGACATTATATGTAAACTGGTCACTACTGGGGGGCATTATGTGTAAACACATTACTACTGGGGGGCATTATATGTAAACAGGTCACTACTGGGGGACATTATATGTAAACAGGCCAGTACAGGGGGGCATTATATGTAAACAGGCCACTACTGGGGGGCATTATATGTAAACAGGCCACTACAAGGGGGCATTATATGTAAACAGGTCACTACCGGGGGGCATTATATGTAAACACATCACTACCGGGGGGCATTATATGTAAACAGGCCACTACCGGGGACATTATATGTAAACAGGACACTACCGGGGGGCATTATATGTAAACAGGCCACTACCGGGGACATTATATGTAAACAGGCCATTACTGGGGGGCATTATATGTAAACAGGACACTACTGGGGGGTATTATATGTAAACAGGCCACTACAGGGGGGCATTATATGTAAACACATCACTACCGGGGGGCATTATATGTAAACAGGTCACTACAGGGGGGCATTATATGTAAACAGGCCACTACCGGGGACATTATATGTAAACAGGCCACTACTGGGGGGCATTATATGTAAACAGGCCACTACCAGGGCATATTATATGTAAACAGGCCACTACCGGGGGACATTATATGTAAACAGATCACTACCGGGGGGCATTATATACCACCCTATGGGGGTAGAGTTGTTTCGGTACCAACATTTTTAATCGGTATCGATACCATAAAAAAGTATTGCGATACTCGATACCATTCGATACCACGCGGCAAAAAACACATTACTACTGGGGGGCATTATATGTAAACAGGCCACTACCAGGGGACATTATATGTAAACTGGTCACTACTGGGGGGCATTATGTGTAAACACATTACTAATGGGGGGCATCATATGTAAACAGGCCACTACTGAGGGCATTATATGTAAACAGGCCACTACCGGGGGACATTATATGTAAACTGGTCACTACCGAGGGGCATTATATGTAAACAGGCCACTACCGGGGGGCATTATATGTAAACAGGTCACTAGTGGGGGACATTATATGTAAACAGGTCACTACCGGGGGAGATTATATGTAAACAGGCCACTACCGGGGGACATTATATGTAAACAGGTCACTACCCGGGGGCATTATATGTAAACAGGTCACTACTGGGGGGTATTTTATGTAAACAGGTCACTACTGGGGGGCATTATATGTAAACACATCACTACCGGGGGGCATTATATGTAAACAGGTCACTACTGGGGGGTATTATATGTAAACAGGTCACTACTGGGGGGCATTATATGTAAACAGGTCACTACTGGGGGGCATTATATGTAAACAGGACCCTACTGGGGGGAATTATATGTAAACAGGACCCTACTGGGGGGAATTATATGTAAACAGGTCACTACTGGGGGGCATTATATGTAAACAGGTCACTACTGGGGGGCATTATATGTAAACAGGCCACTAACAGGGGACATTATATGTAAACAGGTCACTACTGGGGGGCATTATATGTAAACAGGTCACTACCGAGGGGCATTATATGTAAACAGGTAACTACTAGGGGGCATTATATGTAAACAGGCCATTACCGACGGGTATTATATGTGCAGAGGGCACTGGTGGGGGGACATTATATGTGAAGAGGGAACTGGTGGGGGGGCATTATATGTAAAGAGGGCACTAGTGGGGACATTATATGTAAAGAGGGCACTAGTGGGGGACATTATTTGTAAAGAGGACACTAGTGGGGACATTATATGTAAAGAGGACACTAGTGGGGACATTATATGTAAAGAGGGCACTAGTGGGGGGCATTATATGTAAATAGGGCACTAGTGGGGGGCATTATAAGTAAAGAGGGCACTAGTGGGGGGCATTATAAGTAAAGAGGGCACTAGTGGGGACATTATATGTAAAAAGGGAAACTAGTGGGGACATTATATGTAAAGAGGGCACTAGTGGGGACATTATATGTAAAGAGGGCACTAGTGCGGGGCATTATAAGTAAAGAGGGCACTAGTGGGGGGCATTATATGTAAAGAGGGCACTAGTGGGGACATTATATGTAAAGAGGGCACTAGTGGGGGCATTATAAGTAAAGAGGGCACTAGTGGGGACATTATATGTAAAGAGGGCACTAGTGGGGGGCATTATAAGTAAAGAGGGACCTACTTCAGGGAATTTTATGTACAAAGGGTACAACTGGGGGACAATATATTTTAAAGCTGGCACCAATTGGGGCATTATATGTAAAGAGGGCACTAGTGGGGGGCATTATAAGTAAAGAGGGCACTAGTGGGGGGCATTATAAGTAAAGAGGGCACTAGTGGGGGGCATTATAAGTAAAGAGGTCACTAGTGGGGACCATTATATGTAAAGAGGGCACTAGTGGGGGGCATTATATGTAAAGAGGGCACTAGTGGGGACCATTATATGTAAAGAGGGCACTAGTGGGGGGCATTATATGTAAAGAGCGCACTAGTGGGGACATTATATGTAAAGAGGGCACTAGTGGGGGGCATTATAAGTAAAGAGGGCACTAGTGGGGCATTATGAGTAAAGAAGGCACTAGTGGGGACATTATATGTAAAGAGGGCACTAGTGGGGACATTATAAGTAAAGAGGGCACTAGTGGGGGGCATTATAAGTAAAGAGGGCACTAGTGGGGGGCATTATATGTAAAGAGGGACCTACTTCAGGGAATTATATGTACAAAGGGTACAACTGGGGGACAATATATTTTAAAGCTGGCACCAATTGGGGCATTATATGTAAAGAGGGCACCACTTGGGGGAATTATATATTCTGAGAGTACAACTGGGGGACATCATATTAAAGGGGTTTTGCGGATTTGTATACTGTGCCCTAGCCCTGTTGATCAGCTATTTGAGGGGGAACTTGAGGGGGAGCCTTCTGGCAGCCCACCCAGCACAGCCCCCGCAGATCACATTCTAAACTTTTTTCTTCTTTTTGGTCATAGGAGAAATCATTGTGAACAGTGGAAATCAATCTGAATGCAAGGATAAATACGCGTAGGTTTAGTACATTGCAGGCCGCGTACGGAGGCAGTATTTACCTCACAGACCTCTGTCTGCCTCCAGCAGCGGTGGCGCATTCCCCCAGTGCACACCACCATGACATCCTCATCAGCATCCCCTGTACCTACCTGTGTGAGGTCATTAGCACCGGACCTACCGGCAGCCGCCGGAGATGGAGCGCTCAGACACAGCACCTTGTCCTGACAGGAATCTGCAGCCATGTCTCGTCACGCGTCACACGCAGCACCAATCATCAGGCAGTCGCCACACACAGAACACCAACAAGTGCCTATGACTGACCTGCCCGCCGCCATACAAGTCCCTGCTTCTTTCCGGGGGGTGCGCGGCGTCCGTCATCGCCCCTGGGGTTCAGGGCGCGCTCCCGACAGAGGCACTGTCATCGGTGGAACCCGCCGGGGTGCGCGCACAGCGACGCGCGTCCACGTCTGTAGGCAGACTGCACTGACTACTGCCCTCACTATGTCTGCCAGATGTGTGGAGATGATGGGCGTCATCCGACATTAGGGCACGGGAGCAGCTCAGTGGTCTTAATAAACAGGGCAGAATTATCACAGGATGTGTCCCTCTGTTATTAAAGGGAACTTCTCCTCACCTCTGAAGAGGCCACTCTGAAATGTCTCTTACAGTATTAGGGCTCATTCACACGACCATGGTTTGGTTCCATGGACCCATTCACTTCAATGGGGCCACAAAAGATGGGGACAGCACTCCGTGTGCTGTCCGCATCTGTTGCTCAGTTCCGTGGCCCCGCAGAAATTATAAGTCATGTCCTATCCTTTTGCCGACAAGAATAGGCATTTCTATAAATGGCCGTCCGTTTCTGCAAATTGCAGAAGGCACATGGGCGGCATCCGTGTTTTGAGGACTGCAAAACCCGGCACGTTCGTGTGAAAAGCCTTTAAAGGGGTTGTCCCACGAAAAATATTGTACAATTTTCACACCAGCTCCTGGATCTGAATTCTTTTGTAATTGTGTGTACAGTGATCCCTCAAGATACAATGGCCTCAGGATTAGGGATGATCGAACCCGTGGAAGTTCAGGTTCGGCCGAATTTCAGGTCAAAGTTCGGGTTTGGGACCCGAACCCGGACCCCTTTAAAGTCAATGGTAAATAAAGAATGCTAAAAAAAAATAGCACGCTTTTGGTGAAATAAAAGAACGGATTGATTATACAAGAGTGCCGTAATTCCATCCTTTTACTTAGTATTGACTGACGACCCAAGGGCCGGGACCTGACATTACAGGCACCACCACAGAATACTTACGGTAATTTGTGAAGACACAGTGAGTAGTGCTGCCCATATTATTTGTTTGCCTCCTCAGGATACAATATTTTCAACATAAAGTGGTCTTTTCTGGCCCATCATAAGTTGTAACTGGATTCAACACACAGTGTCAGACAAAGATCTAACCAATCAAGGCCACTTCTCTGGTAAGCTCGCTGTATTAGTTGCTAGTTATCGGCTATTCCTGACTGTTATATGTAAGGACTTCTTTATCTGTCTTAGTCATCTGATTATTTTTCTTATCTTGGATTTTGGGGCTTTGGAACCGATTACTCAACTTACAATGTTTTCAACATACAATGGTCGTCCTAGAAACAATTTATATTGTATCTTGAGGGACCACTGTTATTAAAAATGTATCATAGCCACTGAGTTATTTAATACAATGTATCTGTATAGCGCCACCTGCTGTTTGTTCTTTTTCTCATTTCTTTGTCCTGCTCACTGAGAAGGCCGCACATGCTCAGTTTCATCTTTCAACTGCCTCCTGAGCTGCAAAATGGAGAGAGCTCCAGGATAAAAGCCACGCGGGTACACAATATACGGGCACCGGCTGTGTGCACTCCATATCATGGATGCGGACCAACTGACACGAATGGGTCCGCAATCCACAGGATACGGAGTGGAGACGCGGATCAGAAGCACTATGAAGCACTTCCATGGGATTTGGGTCTGTGTCTCCGCACCGCCAAAAATTTTATTTATTAATTTTATTTATTTTTTGAGTTGCAGAATTTATCTTGCAGATTGCTGCGTATCCACAAACGGCATACACTTGGCTGGTACCTGTGTATTGTGGACCATTTGTAGTCCACAACAAAGGCATGCGGCACACACTCATGTGCATGAGCCCTAAGGCTCCATTCACACGTTCGCAAGTGTTTTGCCAATCCGCAAAACACGGACATCGGCGATGTGCGTTCCGCAATTTGCGGACCGCACATTGCCGGCACTATATAGAAATGCCTATTCCTGTTCGCAATTGCAGACAAGAATAGGACATGTTCTATTTCTTTTGGGAGATGCGGACCGTTAGATCGGGGCAGCGCACCGGAAATGCGGATGTAGACAGCACACTGTGTGCTGTCCGCATCTCTTCTGGCCCCATTGCAAATGAACGGGTCCGGATCCGATCCGCAACATGCCACACTACACTGGCAGACCATACCATGATATTGGCATTAGCTTCCATGTATATGGGCAGCTTTGGACTTTTAGAGTGCCTGCTGTACTCTTGTATGCAATTCAAGCCAATACAAATCCAGCAGAAAAAATATTGTGCCATAGTCGGTTAGACACAGTATTACGGCATGTTATTCAGTATGATGGTAAACATATTCTTTGCCATAGCTTCCTGGGGAGGTTGTTCTCAACATGGTGCCCCCGTAGCACCATGCAGTTTGTGTAGTTAGAGGCTGCAGGGGTCTTTTGCCACCCTAATGCCCCTTGTTCCATATATCATTAGCTGCTGTGTTACGGCCATGTGAAATAGGCCTTAGGCTCTGTCGATGCTTTGGTTAACGCTCTTCTATTAGTGTGCCGTTCTGCACTATTATACCCTGTAACAGAGAAAGGGAAATCTAACAGACGTATTACAAGTCAGTGACATCTTTCAGAGTCCATTACAATCATCACTTACACGTCTTGTAAAAGCTGAAGACATGAAGTCTTACTTTGCTTAATATTCCCTTCACCTTTAACGTGTTTGAATGACTACAGATTGCAGTAACTTCAGTACTTTTGCTAATCATTTAAAGGGGTTGTCCAGGTTCAGAGCTGAATCTGGACATAACCCCTTCTTCACCCAGGCAGACCCTCTGAGATGGGCATCATAGCATTTCATGCTCGGATGCTCCCCATCGCACAGGACAAGGGCTGTTTCGTGTTCATTGACACACCGCCAGGTGGAGGTTTCTGCCTATCAGTGTTCCCGGCGATGTCACCGCACTAATGAGCCGTCTTTAGCGCTGCCCTAGGCTTTTTTTTTCAGGCTAGGGCAGCGCTAGAGACCGTCCATTAGTGCCGGCGACATCACCGGTAAGACTGCTAAGCATAAACCTCCACCAAGCATGCTCATCAGAAGCCCGGTACGTCACCGGATCTGAAGAAAAAGCCCTTGAAATGCTCTAATGCTCCACTCAAAGGGGCTGAATGGGTGACGAAGGGGTTATGTCCGGGTTCAGCTCTGAGCCCAGACAATCCCTTTAACAGCTAAAGATGGTTATTACTAAGGGTACGGTCACACAGTCAGGTTTCTACATGCACTTTTGAAAGCCAAAACCAGGAGTGAATTTAAAAAAGAGAAGTCTTATCAGTCCTGTATAATAATTTCTCTCCTTTTATGATTCACTCTTGATTTTGGCTTCCAAAACTGTATCAGGAAACCTGTCCGTGTGGATGTACCCTAAAGGCAAGCTGCATTATGGATTAGTTACTGCAGAGGTAGAGCCTTCTATCTCTTACAAAGAAAACCGTATCCATTACAGTAAGTGTTGCTGCGGAGTGCCTCCTAGTTTACCTATAGAAATGTAATGTGACTGATGCTAGAACATGGCGGCATTGATATATAGTTTGTGCGATTGCGGACCCGGGGGGCGGGACATCGTCTGTCCCCATTGAAATGAATGGGTCCGCAATTCCGTTCCGCAAAATGCGGAACAGAATTGCGGACGTGTGAATGGGGCCTTGCAGTTTTTGGTGCAGTTTTGCAGCAGATCTCACCCTTAGGCCTAATTCACACGTCCGTAGTGTGTTTTGCGGAAACACGGATCCGCAAAACACGGACAGCTGCAATGTGCATTCCGCATTTTGCGGACCGCACATTGCTGGCACTATATAGAGAATGCCTTTTCTTGTCCGCAATTGCAGACAAGAATAGGACATGTTCTATTTTTTTGCGGAAACCGAACGTAGATGCAGAAATGGATATCACATAGTGTGCTGTCCACATCCATTCCTGCCCCTTTGAAATGAATGGGTCTGCAACCCTTCTGCAAAATTGTGGATGGGATGTGGATCCATTTTGCGGACGTGTGAATAGGGCCTTACATTGCAAAGTGGGAAAACTGCATAGCAAATCAATTTCCGCACGGAATTAAAAAGCAAAGTGTGCGTGAGATTTGTGAAATCATATATGCGGCGGAACGAGAAGAGGTCCACAGCTAGGGGTCCCTTTAAGATGTTATAGATGTTAGGGTTTTTGTCCTGACACCAGTTGCGTTTCAGCAACAAGGGACTAAGTCCCCCTATGTAGAAGGTGATGGGGGAACCCAGGTGTAGGAATGCCAGAGTGGTATGAGGGTGGCCTAAAATGTCCCTCTAGATGCGGCTGTGCACTTGTCACGGTGCTCCTACCTGGATATCCTGAAACCCCAAGCGTGGTCGTCCGCAGCAGAGAAAATAGGGTTGTGAATGAAGAAATGAACTAAGTCCAGATGTTTATTGTAGTTGATAACAGCTTTACTTGAATAAACTTGCATCAGGGAACAATCTTCCAACTTTATCTTGGTTATCAGCAGGTTTTAGCATTCATTTCTGGCAGGCAAACACATTCGGATCTGCTACATCTGTCACTTTCTCTAACTCTGCTGTGTTAACTGAATTAAATAGGATTTTTGTACTTTGCTGCTGTACTTGGGCTTTCCGTAGTCTGACTCTGTCTTTATCTTGATCTGTATCTTTCTCTTTGTCTATATTTAGGGAATCTTTGTTCCTGGCTTCTGATGCTTTTAGTTTTTTTTCCTTGGCCTAGCAGAGCAGAAGGTGCTCTTCTGGCTGGCATACAGCCTTCCCCCACAGGGGCCAAGCTAGACTGACTTCTGCAGGCTCATCTAGCAGGGACGAGGGCCTGCTACTTCCCCTTACAAGGGGTAAGCTACTCTGACCTACACTAACATTGAACTCTTCCCTCTCTAAAGAGGGCTAGAATGGAAAGGAAGTTCCACTCTAGACAAACTAGCTCTGCCATAGGTGACGCCATCTGCTGGTAGACCAGGCACATTAAATGTCAACATAACATTTCATAGAACTGGAATACACTTTATGCAGGATCTGAAATAAATACACAGGGTGACACAGGATCACCCAAAGAAGATAGTAGAGACTGGGTGTAAAAGGTGGTAATGCACCTCTGGGGCGTCATATATACATTTTGCTGCTACTGTATTATGCTGCAGTTGTTCTGCATGAGAATGAAAATCTGCAAGTAGCACCTCAAAATTTTGGTGTGGAAAAGCAGCAAAAATCCCCAACTTTACTGCTACATGCACCTAGCAGTGTAGTTTATGCGCATTTTCATGTGGTTTTCACTGCGCTTCCGCACCAATATATGCATGTGTTGCGTGCAGATTTTGTCAAGGATTTTAAAGCAGATCTTCTCAAGATCTCACACATAAAAAATAAACGCACCATGTAGGATTGGATTTGGAAAATCTCAATAATTTGCTGGTACTGTATTATGCTGCAGATTTTCCATACAAAAATCCATATGGGAAATCCTCACATAATCCGTACTGTGTGCATATATCCTGAAGAGTCACGTGAGTGGTCCTGGTCTCCTCAGGAGTAGTCATGCAGGGCTGGTTTGATTGATATCCCACAGACTAATTAGTGTGTGCTGCCTTTGAAGAGTCCTGTTGGTGGCCTCGATTTCTTGAGTCCCAGTTTGGTTGATATCCCACAAGTCAGGATACGTCATTACAGGTCAGCTCCAGCAGCATCCGACACATGCGCAGTAAAGCAAGCTGTACAGGCTTCAGTAACGCTAGAGCTGCCTTGTAATGACTTATCATGGCCTGTGGGGCGTCAATCAAGTCAGGACTGCATGACCCCTGAACAGAGGGATCCGCCAATCCGAGTCACGCTAATTTATAACATTATTTTATCCTTTATGCTACAACAGACATTTCAGAGAGTGATGTCTTTAGAAAGCTCTTACCCCTCTGTATAACGCTGTGGAAAAGTTTAAAAGAGTTATCCAACTCCAAAAATGCTCCCCCCAATGCCCGGGGCCTCACACAGGTTCTACTTACCCCGCTCCCCGCACCCATGTTGTAGGTGACGCTAGGGAGGCTCGTTTCTGTCACGGCCTGCTATTGGCTGCTTAGGGCTCTTTCACGCGAACGATACAGTGAGCCCCTGAGGAGATGGTAGTGGCCATGATGAAATGTTGTGTCACAGTGTACCCTCTCAGGCCAACGCTCCCTGGGGTAGGTGCGATGAAGGAGGGGCACCCTACCTGATGGTAGTTTGGGGGTACCTTGATGTTAATGTCCATGGGTGCAAGGTAAGGTTTGAAGGTGATGTAATGGCCAGTGTGTGGTTCATTCCGGATTATGAATGAAGACGAAAATGACGCCGCAAGGATACAGGGCTGGCTGGACGATACAGAGGAGAGGAGTCAGGTGCAAGTAGGCGGGGAGCACTGGGCACTTGCAGCACACTCGCCGCCCGTGGGCACTTGCAATAATTTGCATATCTTTAATACCTCGTTTTTGGCACTTTGGAGACTCTGAAAAGCTAAAGCCAGGTACCATCAGTGTTATATATCTGCCTCCCACATAGCTATATAATCAGTTTAAAACACGTTATGTAGGTGACAGACTCCCTTTAAAAGATGGCTGCATATGAGTGCATTATAACCCTGCACTGAGGCTGTATATTTAGGATAAAGTGTTGTTAGGACTCAATTATGATGAATGATGATGGGAGCAATCCTCAGTTCTTTTCCTATCTGATCCAAGGAAGAGAACCTTACGAATGGATTTCCTGATATTAGAGGATCCTGTTCCATTCGCAACTCCTGCATTTTCTAGAGGCATAATATGCTGGTGTGAAACCGGCCTGAAGCACAGTATTGTGGGCTGTTTTGTACTCTAAACGATTCAATACAATGCACATTTATGGTCCTTACACGCAGAATTTTACACTTGTGGTTTTTTTCCCCTATAGAGAAGATGTAAAAGTTCCTGAAACAACAGACAACAGCAAGAACAGCAGCATGCTTTAATTTTGAAAAAGAGGCAGAAAGACAAAAAACGCCACCCAATTAACAAAAGCATTTCATATTCCCCAAAATATGGAAAATAAGCTGGAGCTGGTGTTTTTTACATATTAAAAAAAAAAAATGCTGCCTAAAAAGCCAGCAAAAAGCTGTGTGTGAAAAGCAGACTTAGACCTCATGCACACAACCGTGTTTTGCAGTCCACAAACCACTGATCCGCAATACACGGATACAACAAAAATACGTGTGAACGAGGCCTTAGACTCCTTAGAGGCATCATTTTTCAACCACATCACCCTCACATCCAATCCCTACAAACAGTATTAAAAGGTGTGCATAGTTTCTAGATAGTTACATGCAGTGAACCCAGATATACCAGATATACCCCATTTTCACCCCTCCGGTCCCCCTGATATGAGCATCGCAGCATTTCATTTTAACAGCAGGTGCCAGCAGTAGCACTGCATTAAAGATTTCCTATGTACTATCTTAAAAAATGTAGTTCACACATTTCATCACAAGATGGCAATATAACCCAACTAATGTGTACCCCTCCTTCCTATAATATTCATTCACTTTCAGCTTCCACAGCTAATCACTTACCCTATATTGTACAGTAGGAGCCCTACTTCCTATCCCTTGGGAATATATCTAGTCACCATACACTGTACATATATATGTCTACTTTCTTGTTTTTTTATATTATTTTCCATGTGTAACGCCTGCCTGTTCCTATCTAAAGATCACTGATAACAATGCTATAAGAATCGGTTCGCACTTTCCGCGCGACTGAAAATCTGTTCCATTTATTTGTATGGTGCAGCAAGCACATGGATTTCTGCATGCCCCATTAAGGTGAATGGAACCGATTTTCAGTCGCGGAAATTTTCTGCCACAAAATCTGCCGCATGTTAAGGTGCCCTTAAGCTTATTTTACACCTGCAGTTAATCGTGAAGAAACGTTTGTAGGAATGCTCGTTAGCGATGATCTTGCATTGTAATGCCTCATTCACATGTCTGTGTTTGGTCCGTGATTTCCATCAGTGATTGTGAGCCCAAACCAGATGCGGATCTTTCCCAAAACACTGACGAATGAGGTTTAATACTGTCGTCAATTACCCAATGAACAAGGAAACACTCGTTCATCAGGTAATTGGAATATTTTAGCAGGTTTAAAAATTATCATTTGTTGGCGGAAGATCGTGTTCTGGGGACGAGTCATGGCATTAATGATCGCTGGTCCCCATCCTGAGGAGGAAATCACTGTATGTAATCGTAGAGGTCTCCTCTGCTACCGAGCAGGCGATTGCTGGGAAGGAATGCTCCCGACAATCGCCTGCATAAGCTTTAGGCCTTATTCACATGTCCGCAATCTACGTCCGCACCCGTTCCGCAAATTTGCGGAACGGGTGCGGACTCATTCATTTTGAATGGGGACGTGATGGATGCGGAGAGCAAACACTGTGCTCTCCGCATCCGCATTTGCGGAGCGCGCCGCCGATCTTCCGGACGGCGGCTCCGCAAAAATATAGAGCATGTCCTATTCTTGCCCGCAATTGCGGACAAGTATAGGCATCTCTATAGGGCCGGTGGCAAGGTGTTTTGCGGATCCGCAAAACACTACGGACGTGTGAATAAGGCCTTAGAGGCATTGCTGAATTTACAAGCAGAACATCTGCAGGAGTATACAATTGCCGCAAAGTACATAGGATGATAAAAACTGGACGCAACAATTGACATGCGGCAGAGTTCAAAATTCACACAGAAGGTCAATTCCTGCACCTAAGTAAAAAAGAGATCCGTCTATTCACTCTCACTTTGCTGGTACTGTATTAGGCCTCGTTCACATTTCAGTGTCACTGTCCTGTCCGTGAAAAAAAGTGTACTTGTTTCGTCTGTGAAGGATCTGTGGTTGGTCCGTGTGTCCGTTTTTACCATTCGTGATGTGCGTTGGGAGCTTCATGGCCGAGCAGCTGCAAGCAAGCTTTACATCACCAAGTGCAACACCAAACGTGGTCACCACTGGACTCTGGAGCATTGGAAATGTGTTCTGGCTAGTGACGAATCACACTCCTACTTTGCTGTCTAATGGATGAGTCTGGGCTTGGTGAATGCCAGGAGAATCTTACCGCCTTGATTGTACTGTGCCAACTGTAAAGTGTGGTGGAGGAGGGGTAATACTATGGGGTTGTTGGCTTAGACCTCTTAGTTCCAGTTAAGGGAAATCTTAGGGTGGGTTCACACTAGCGATATGGTTTTCGTTATAACATGGTTATAACGAAAAATAACGGAATCCATAAGACAGAATGCAAAGCGGAAGCCTTTAAGAGGCATTCCGTTTTGCTCCGTTCTAATAGGAGTCTATGGGAAAGCATAACGGATCCGTCTGGGTCCCGTTATGCAAGACGGAAAACAAAATCCTGTCGACAGGACTTTGTTTTTCGTCTTCCATAACGGGAACCTGACGGACCTGTTATGCTTTCCCATAGACTTAAATTATGACGGAAAGCAAACGGAATGCCTTTTAAAGGCTTCCGTTTTGAATTCAGTCATAATACAAGTCTATGGACTCCAGCACGAATCCGTCCCCCGTTTTATGGATTCAGTTATTTTCTGTTATAACGGAAAACCATAACGGAAACCATAAGGCTAGTGTGAACTCACCCTTAATTCTTCGGCACACCAAGACATTTTGGATAATTGAATGCTTTCACTTTTGTTCGAACAGTTTGGGGAAGACCCTTTTATGTTCCAGCATGACTGTGCCCTAGTGCACAAAGCAAGGTCCATAAAAGCATGGTTAGATGACTGGTGTAGAAAAACTTGACTGGTCCACACAGAACCCTGACCTCAACACTATTGAATGAACTAGAATGCAGATTGCGAGCTCAGCCCTTATGAGCATGGCCTTCTCTTCAAACAGAGAGTTGGCGCCCTGCTGATCTGAGATTGATGACTAGTGTTGAGCAAATGGAGCTTGGGATCACAGATCTGAAGTTTGTTCAAACGCTTCGATTTTAATGTCATCTGCATACAGCATTAAAATGTATTGCCTCTGTAGAGGCAAAATTTGTTTCAGCCAAAGTCGCTCAAGACTTCAGTGAAAGATTTCAGTAATTACTTCTGCGTCTTTAAAATAGCAATCCGAAGTCGGGTTTAGTAACTTCGGATTGCTAATTTAAAATGTTTTTAAAGAAAATGAATACCAAATTTATTCACTAGTCATACGCGACTTTAGCTGAAACTAATTTTGCCTCCACAGAAGCAATACATTTTAATGCTGTACGGAGACAGATCTCCGGACAGCATTAAAACGAAGTGTTTGAACGAATCGACTTTGGTTCCAAAGCTCAATTCACTCAAGCCTATTGATGACCTATGCTGGGGATAGGACATTCAAAGTAAAAAGCGGACAACCCCTTTACGGAATCTGCAGAGGCATCAGGATCAGAACTTGTCCTAAAACACATCTAAGGCTACTTTCACACTAGCGTTTTTGCTGGATCTGGCAGGGTTCAGCAAAAACGCTTCTGTTACTGACAATACAATCATCTGCATCCGTTATGAATGGCTCCGGTTGTATTATCTTTAACATAGCCAAGACGGGATCCGTCATTGAAATTCAATGGGTGACAAATCTGTTTTCTATTGTGTCAGATTATGACAGAGAAAACTTGAATTGTGAGTCACAACGGATCCGTCTTGCTCCGCATCCCAGGACAGAAAGCAAACCGCAGCATGCTACGGTTTGCTCTCCGGTATGAGAACGGAACGGAATGCATTTTGGAGCATTCCTCTCTGTTCAGTTACGTTTTGTCCCCATTGACAATGAATGGGGACAAAACTGAAGTGTTTTTGTCCGGTATTGAGACCCTATGACGGATGTCAATACCGGAAAATATTAACGCTAGTGTGAAAGTAGCCTAACACAAACTCATTTTTTTTATACGTTTTAATTATTAATATTGTTTTTATTTTTTTAATATTGTTTTTATTTTTTTAAATACACATTATATACAACCTGAAAACATAGGGTGGGAATAAATCCCGGGTGCTGTCATGGGCTCATGGAAAAAGGTGTAATCCTGAATTTCCCTTACGCCCATGACAGCACCCTTGAGAGAAGACTAGAATAGTAACTAGCTTGGGGGGGGGGCACTACTGCCTGCAAGACCTTCCTGTTGAAAGATAAACAGTTCTTAAGTCTAAACCTATCCTTTGGTGACGAAAAAAAGCACATGGAGACTTCCAGATAGCAGCCCCACAAATTTGTCCTAGAGATGCATCAGCCCTCTCTGCCCTAAAAAGTAGAAATCGATCTGGTTGAGTAAGCACCAAATCCCAAAGGGGAAGTTTCCCGCGCTGAGGAATAGGCTAAAGTGATAGCCCCCACTATCCCTCTGGATAGAGTTCTAGAAGAAACTTTATTACCTTTGTTTCTTCCACCAAACTGTTCAAAAAGTCTAGAAGATTTCCTCCATTGACCAGTGACTTTCAGATATTCAGACAGGCATCATTTAATGTCTAGACAATGGAGCCTCCTCTCTCTCGTTCTTTGGGGATTGACACAAGGATGGAAGAACAATGTCTTGGGTCCTATGAAACAGGGAGACCACTTTAGGTAGAAAAGAAGGATCTGGTTTAATGAGCACACTGTCCTCCAGGATGTTCGTATAAGGCCTCTTGCACACGACCGTGGTTTGGTTCCGCATCCGAGCCGCATTTTTTGCGGCTCTGGTGCAGACCCATTTACTTCAATGGGGACGCAAAAAATGCGGACAGCACGCCGTTGTGCTGTCCGCATCCATTGCTCTGTTCAATGGCCCTGCAAAAATTGTAGATCATGTCCTATTCTTCTCCGTTTTGCGGACAAGAATAGGCATTTCTATAACGGGCCGTCTTTTCAGTTCCGCAAATTGCAGAAGACACATGGGTGGCATTTGACCGTGCTTACTGGTCCACGTATCTGTGGTTAGGTGGACCTTGCCACAGATGGCGTTGCACAGTGCACACTTGATTTTATCGGATACTTGGTTGTGCAGGGAAGGCACGGCTGTCTTGGAGAAGTAGTGGCGGCTGGGAACAACATACTGTGGGACAGCCATGGACATTAGCTGTTTGAAGCTGTCTGTGTCCACCAGCCTGAATGACAGCATTTCAAAGGCCAGTAGTTTAGAAATGCTGGCATTCAGGCCCAGGGCTCGAGGGTGGCTAGGTGGGAATTTACGCTTTCTCTCCAAGGTTTGTGAGATGGAGAGCTGAACGCTGCCGTATGACATGGTGGAGATGCTTGGTGACACAGGTGGTGGTGTCGGTTGCACATCCTCTGTTTGGTGGGCGACAGGTGCCAGCCTTTCCTCCCGAGGCAGAGGAAGAGGCCGAGGCAGCAGCAGAAGAGGGAGCAGGGGGAGCCAGAGTGAGTTCCTTGCTTTTAAGGTGCTTACTCCACTGCAGTTCATGCTTTGCATGTAGATCCCTGGTCATGCAGGTTGTGCTAAGGTTCAGAACGTTAATGCCTCGCTTCAGGCTCTGATGGCACAGCGTGCAAACCACTCGGGTCTTGTCGTCAGCACATTGTTTAAAGAAGTGCCATGCCAGGGAACTCCTTAAAGCTGCCTTTGGGGTGCTCGGTCCCTGGTGGCGGTTGCCAGTAGCAGGCGAACTTTCTTGGTGGCGGCTGTTCTTCTTTTGCCCCCTGCTCCCTCTTTTGCTACGCTGTTGGCTCGGTTTCACCACTGCCTCTTCCTCTGAACTATGAAAGTCTGTGGCACGACCTTCATTCCATGTGGGGTCTAGGACCTCACCGTCCCCTGCATCGTCTTCCACACAGTCTTCCTCCCTGACCTCCTGTTCGGTCTGCACACTGCAGAAAGATGCAGCAGTTGGCACCTGTGTTTCGTCATCATCAGAGACGTGCGGACTCCGATGAGGTGGTATTCCCATGTCCTCATCATCAGGAAACATTAGTGGTTGTGGATCAGTGCATTCTATGTCTTCCACCACTGGGGAAGGGCTAGGTGGATTCCCTTGGGAAACCCTGCCAGCAGAGTCTTCAAACAGCATAAGAGACTGCTGCATAACTTGAGGCTCAGACAGTTTCCCTGAATGTGACAGACTGATGGGCTTGGTTTTCAGGTGCCACCTGTGCGCTTTCTGCAGAAGACTGGGTGGAAGATAATGTTGTGAACGTGCTGGATCCACTGTCGGCCACCCAATTGACTAGCGCCTGTACCTGCTCAGGCCTTACCATCCTTAGAACAGCATTGGGCCCCACCAAATATCGCTTTAAATTCTGGCGGGTACTGGAACCTGAGGTAGTTGGTTCACTAAGACGTGTGGCTGTGGCAGAATGGCCACATCCTCTCCCAGCACCAGAGGGTACCCTAACACCACCACGACCGCGTCCGCGTCCCTTACTAGATGTTTTCCTCATTGTTACCGTTCACCAAGCACCACAATAAGAAAAAAATATTTGGCCCAATGTATTGATTTCAAATTCAGGCCTTTTTTTACAGGCACCTAACACTATCTGCCTATTTGTTTATGTAGCGTATTACACTAATCCAGGCACAGCAGTAACCACTGATTTAGGGGAATATCTTTTTTTAGGGCTAGTATTTAGGCCCTGGATGAAAGGTTCCCTTTTATGGACAGATTTACACTTGGAGATGCACAGTAGCGTGAGAAAAAATATGTAGGATTATGCCTTCAGCAATTGTATTTTAACACTTTGTGTAATATACCCTTTAACGGACAGAAATACAATGGGAGATGCATGGTAGCGTGTGAAGTTAATGAGGATGACCCCCTCAGCACTTGTATAAACACCTTGAGTGTAATATACCCTTTTACGGACAGATTAACACTTGGCCTGCAACAGCTGGGACACCAGATTCAGGGTATTGCTATATTGGCAAGTGAATTTCACCCCAGAACAAAATATACCCTTTTACGGACAGATTAACACTTGGCCTGCAACTGCTGGAACACCAGATTCAGGGTATTGCTATTTTGGCAATTGAATTTCACCCCAGAACAAAATATATGTTTTGGCGGACACTATTTTACTTTGCCAGCCACTACTGGAACACCAGATTCAGGGTATTGCTATATTGGCAAGTGAATTTAACCTCAGAACAAAATATACCCTTTTACGGACAGATTAACACTTGGCCTGCAACTGCTGGAACACCAGATTCAGGGTATTGCTATTTTGGCAATTGAATTTCGCCCCAGAACAAAATATATGTTTTGGGGGACACTATTATAGTTTGCCAGCCACAGCTGTGACACCAGATTTATGGTATTGCTATTTTGGCAATTGAATTTCACCCCAGAACAAAATATATGTTTTGGAGGACACTATTATACTTTGCCAGCCAGTGCTGGGACACCAGATTTAGGGGATTGCTATTTTGGCAATTGAATTTCACCACAGAAAATAATCTATCCTTTGCCAGACAGCAGACACTATTATACTTGGCTAGCCAAAGCTGGAACACCAGATTTAGGGGATTGGTATTTTGGCAATTGTATTTAACCCCTTAATAAAATATAGAAATTGCTATTCTGAGTTTCTAGGGGTGACAATAAGCACAGCCAAGCCTCTGATGTAGGATATAGCAAAAAAAAAACTAGTATTGATAGATTGATGGACTTGGTGGCAGCTTGTTCTGGTGCACTAAAAGTCACAAAATGTCCGCCAATCACCACAGAAAACAGTGACAGAAAAACGCTCTGTGCAGCCTAAAAACCAGTGAGAAGTAACTAGCAGAAGTTCAATCATTCACAGCTGTAGATCGATCACTTCATTAGGTGCTTTTGCTGACTTTTCCCTGCCTAATCTCGCCCTCACAGAAGCTGCGTCCTCTCTCTACACTAATCAGAGCAGTTTGACGTGCGGCGCTATATGACTCCAGCTTAAATAGAGGCTGGGTCACATGCTGCACTTGGCCAATCACAGCCATGCCATTAGTAGGCATGGCTGTGATGGGCTCTTAGGTCAAGAAGTAAAACGCTAGCTGATTGGCTGCCGTGCAGCCCTTCAGAAAGCAGGAAGAAATCGCCGAACAACGGACCCGAACCCGAACTTTTTTGAAAATGTTCGGGTTCGGTTCCGTGTCCCGAACACCCCAAAATTAGGTACGAACCCGAACTATGCTCTTACTGTTCGCTCAACACTAGTTAGAAGGACTTCGGATTCTGCCACCGTTAGAAGATCGTCCAAATAAGGACTAACCAGAATGTCTCTTTCCCTTATGTGGGCCATAACCTCTGCCATCAGTTTTGTAATAAGAGCCTGAGGGCCTGAGATATTCCAAACGGAAGTGCTCTGTATTGTAAATGATGAACTTGGCCTTCCATAGACACCGCCACTCAGATATTTTAAAAATTCTGCATGAATTGGGATATGGTAATTGGCATCCTTTATGTCTATGGTAGTCATGACACAGTCTTTGAAGAGATGTTTTATTGCAGACTGTACGGATTCCATTCTGAATTTTTGGTATTTTAGGTACTGATTTAAGTCTCTCAGGTTTATAATCATTCTGAACGATCCGTCTGGCTTGGGTACAAGAAAAAGGACGGATAAAAACCCCTCCCCTTCTCCGAGTCTGGAACAGGAACAAGAACCTTTTTCTTTAAAAAGGAGAAACTTTTTGTCTCTTACATAACTTGGAACCAGATTTGTAATTTTTAATCTTTCCGAAACCCGTCTTTTATAATACCAATAATCCAAGGGCTTGACGAGATTTTTTCCCAAGCCTGAGAAAAGAGAGAAACCCTTATCCTTCCTACCTCGGTTTTCTTTCCAATTTTTTAGCTGTCTGTTCTATTGAAAATTTTTCTGTTTCTGCGGAAAAAACTTTTGTCTTTCAGGGGGTCTGGAAACAGGAAAGTCTTTTTTGTTGTCAGAGGCCTTTTCTAAAAGGTCGTCCAAAACCGACCCAAAAAGGAAATCTCTCTGGCACGGAATAGAGCAAAGCTTATTTTTTGAACCCATGTCACCAGATCACCCCTTAAGCCAAATGGCCCTCCTAGCAGAATTAGATAGACCTGCTGACCTGGCATTTAATCTTAATGCATCCATAATTAAGTCCACCGCTTTAAAGATGGTAGGAACACCCCTAGCAACTGGTCTCTGGAGGTTTTATTCTGGATATGGGATTCTAACTCTTGTAGCCATAACTTTAAAGACCTGGCAGTAGAGGTGGGGGCAGTATTTGGTTTAAAAGCCTGCGTAGAGGCCTCCCATACTTTAAGGTATACTTCTGCTCGTCTATCCTTTGGATCTTTCAAGGCACCGAGGTCAAAAGGCACAGCAGACCTTTTAGAAATCTTGGCGATTGGGGCATCTAAGTTAGGAGGCCTATCCTAGCAAGAGGACTCGCCCTCATCAAAAGGATATTTTCTTTTAACATTTCTATGGATAAAAAAAAAAAACTTAGGTTTTTTCCACTCTTTCTGAATTAAATATTTTATATTTTCATTTAACGGAAGAACTCTTGATTTTTTGTGCCCCAGGTCACCCAACATTATATCTTGAATAGATTTTTGTTCCCTAGACTCATCCACCTTCATAGTGGCTCTAATAGCCTTGAGCAGAGAATCCGTATCCTCAGGGGAAATTAAAGGTCTACCGGTGGTTTCTTCATCTGAGGAAGAGTTTGAATCTTCTAGGATTTCTCCTTGCTCATTCTCGTCTGAAGACTCGGATACTATATAAGAGTGACCCTGCTTGCCCAAGGCTGAGGAAATGAGGCACTTTTTAAACATTTTCATTGAATCGGAAACTTCAGATTTGACTATCTTTGATACTCTGAAGTAGTGATGGGGATTACTCCTCTACCACCTTGTTCACACAATGCTGACATAACTTAGACCAGGAAGGAGCGAGTTTTTTCTTGCATACAGCACACTCTTCATTTAGGCCTCTTTCACACGGGCGTCAAGTTTGACGCCCGGATAAGATGCGGGTGCATTGCGGGAAAATGCACGATTTTTCCACGCGAGTGCAAAGCGTTTTAATGCGTTTTGCACGCGCGTTGGAAAAATCGGCATGTTTGGTACCCTGAACCGAACCTGTACTTCTTCACTGAAGTTCGGGTTAGGGTTGAGTATTCTGTAGATTTTATTATTTTCACTTATAAAAATAATAGCATTCTCAATACAGAATGCTTAGTAAAATATGGATTGAGGGGTTAAAAATCAAAAAATTAACTCACTTCATTCACTCGCATAGTTGGACCATGTGTGATTGGACCATGTGATGTGACGTTATCACAGGTCCTTAAGTCGGCAGCTAATGATAGAAGAGAGAAGAGATCAGCAACTACGCGATCAAGTGGATAAGGTAAGTTTTTTTTTTTTAACCCCTTAATCCACATTTTACTAAGCATTCTGTAGTGAGAATGCTATTATTTTCCTTTATAAACCATGTTATAAGGGAAAATAATAAATAGCGGGTCTCCATTCCAATCGTCTCTTAGCAACCTTGCAGGAAAATCGCACTGCATCCGCATTCACTTCTATGGGGCCTGCGCTGTGTGAAAAACGCACAATATAGAGCTTGCTGTGATTTTCACGCAACGCAGAAGTGATGCGTGAAAATCACCGCTCATGTGCATAGCCCCATAGAAATGAATGGGTCCGGATTCAGTGCGGGTGCAATGGGTTCACCTCACGCATTGCACCCGCACGGAAAACTCGCCGTGTGAAAGCGGCCTTAGATTTAGGCCTCATGCTGACGACCGTAGGTGTTTTGCGGGCCGCAATCCGCAAAACACGGAAGCTGTTCCGCGTTCTGTTCCGCAATTCAGGACAATTTTAGATATGCCTATTCTTGTCCGCAAAACGGACAAGAATAGGACATGCTATATTTTTTTTTGCGGGGCCACGGAATGGAGCAGAGTGCTGTCCGCAACTTTTGCAGCCCTATTGAAGTTAATGAGCCCGCACACGAGCTGAAAAATATATTTTGCGGCTCGGACTCGGACCAAAACCCAAAATACCCCACCAGCAACCTCCTGGACATCAGCGAGCTGACTACCCTCTTCCTCTATGGTACCAGACAGGGATAGAAAGTTTTCCATAAGTGGATCCACAGATGCTTGCAGGCTGGCTGGGATCCTTTTGACCGCACGCTGAAGGGTTAAAATACCCTAGGTCGGATCCCTGCCGAGTTTCCAATGCAGCCCTTACAGCATGGGATGTCTCTTCCCTTACTTTCAAAACGCTTCTTCACTGTAGCCACGTGCGTTCCAACTACCGTAGTAGTTGCATCCCACAACTTCCGATTCACGCGCAAAGCACACTGAGAAAACTCTAAGCCCGCCTCCTGCCTCTGTAAGTTGTTCCAGGCTGGGAGGAAGGTAGAGAAAAGCCCCCATACCTCCTGAACACCGCCAAGAGGATCCAGCGTGCCAACATCACCTCTCGGTTATGCTGACTGCCCAGGAACATCGGCCCGACAGAACAAATCCAGGACCCAGAAGGATTGGCCCCAGACTTAGCAGACGGGTCCTAGTAGAGTCTTATGCCGCATCAGGTAACCCCTATAAATGTTGCACCTCAGGGACTCTTGCAGCCTGATCCTAGCTCTCCACATAGACATCCTATAAATAGGACAGGAAACAGGAACTGGTGGTATAGGGGCAGAGTCCCTCCTTAAGAGCTCTCCACGAAAGTTCCTGTTTCCTGTCCTGGATGAAGGCAGTCTATCAAGGGCGCCGTCATGGGTGTAAGGGAAATCTCATCAAGTGGGCATTTCTTTTTACGGTAGAAGAATTTCCTATCCGGCTTCTTCCTTTCCTGGACAGACTGTGGCAACTTTTCCACATCCAGGCCCATAGTAACTCACTGCTTTAACAAGGGCATTAGTATTTTCAGCATGAAACAGCAGCTTCTCAGCAGACTTGTTTTCAGAAGAATCATTGGTCAACTAATTCCCCTTCTCAAACCCAGATAAAACTTCACTATCACTGGACTGTCGTTGGTGGTTTCGGTGGTCTCTGTGCGCCGATCCGGCTCCATTATAGCATCAATAGGCACAAGAAATTCTAGGGTAATCCACTCCTCCCCAGCATGTATGAACTGGCTGGGTTTTTGCCCTGGCGCATGCAAGCTGGCTCCCTTGACTTCAGATTTTAATTTTTTTTTTTGCAGAGGAAGTGACATCACCAGACCAAAGGAGTATGTGTTAACACCGTCCACTTGCAGGAGAACGTACAGGTCCACAGACGTCCAGACCTTCTCAAAAAGATCTCAGCATGTCCAGGAGCCGGGAAAGAGACTGGATTGGGGTAAGAGGAGCAAACGATGCACAGACTTACAGCAGCAGCTCCTAGTGGAGACTTTACGCCACAAGGTGTTGCCCTCCCATCGCCTTAGGACAGGAAAGAAGTGTTCGAAAGGGAGGTCCCTCTTTTAAAGCAGATCTGGTTCCTGTACTAAGGTAAAGGAGCAGGTCTCTTCAGGGGTGCTGTCATGGGGTGAAGGGGAAACCCTTTTAAAGAGGTGCAATCGGGGCGGTGGGTGTCCGGCGCGTGAGAGAGATGGCCGCCTGAGCTTGTTGCTCTCCCATTCTAGCACTGAAATCGCGACTGAAACCCTGCTACCCGCCGCCTGCATTCGCCCACAGTGGCTTGCTAATTTGCACAGAATGCCCAAAAGGAGGAAAACAGGCACCGGTCCGGCAAAAATATCAGACTTCTACTTTTCTCAGCCCCAAGTGCAGGAGAACACAGGCGCGACTTCACCCACCTCGTCGCTGGTGTCGGAACCTGCTCCTGACATGGTGGACAGAGAATGATGCCCAGCTGAGACGCAGAAGTGGATCGGCACCCCTGGAGACCAGGGGCAGAAATGTCTCACCGAGGAGACAGACAGCAGGCTCCAACGCTGAGTCCACTACACTTGGCGACGGCCATCTTAGTCTGCATGGCCAACATAAGAAACATGCCCGATCTGCTTGCTCACAGTCTCAAGAGCTGCAGGATACGCCGGCAGAGTCTGGAAAACAGAGGGACACTCGCTTAACTGATGTTGGTTCAGATTCAGACCCCTCAAGCAACTTTGATAGTCTACCAGTGACTAAAAAAACTGTCACAGAACTTTCTCTTAAAAGCTATGCTGCAGGCTTTTAGAGGATCTTTGCATTCCACTATGAAAGAATTGATCAAGCCTGTCACTGATGCTATTGAGGACATGGAGTCCAGAATTGAACATGTGGAAACAAAAATGTGGGAGATGGTTAGGTCCCACAATGATCTGATTGATGCCCACTATGGAGTGGAATCTAATCTAAAAGCATTACAATTAAACATGGCTGATTTAGAGGACAGATCGCGCCGCAATAATGTAAAATTGCGAGGAGTCCCGGAATCGGTGCAACCAGCAGACCTCCCCAACTACTTGCAACCTATTATTAAACTTCTCCTTCCTCAAACTCAACCGGCTGAGCTGGTGGTTGACAGAATCCATAGAGCGGCGAAACCACTTACCAGACGGGTGCTGAATATCTTGCATTACGTACGCTCTCACAATGTGTCAGCGTTATTTGCATCACTGGATGCCGAGAAGGCGTTTGATCGCATTGGGTGGACTTGCGCTTTTTCGGCTCTGGAGCAGTTTGGTATCAAAGACTATTTTATGTGCTATTAAAAGCATTGTACTCAGCGCCATTGGCTAGAGTATGGACAAATTGAGTATTATCAGTTAGGTTTAATATAAATAATGGCACTCAGCAGGGATGCCCCTTGTCCCCGTTAATATTTAGTTTTATGCATGGAACCTCTGGCAGCCATGCTCCGGGCAGACCCTGAAGTTAAAAGGCATACGGGTGGGTGATAGGGAACATACCATCTCACTGTATGCCGATGACGTGATTCTGACGTGATCAGATCCTAGCTGCTCTTTACCTAGAGCCTTGGACTGGATCCATTGCTTTGGATGTATAACTCTGTACAAACTAAATACCTCCAAATCACAAGCTATGCCAATTTCTCTTAACCCTTCTTTAACACCTCAAGACCCACTTCCCATTAGATTGGCAAGAAGAGAAAATCGGATATCTCGGAATGAATATCTCCCCGACATTGGATAAACTATAATAAATTGAATTATCTACCTATGCTGCGGCATATTAGGGAGGAATCATCTCAAACTAAATGTGAAATTTCGTGGACAGGGAGAATAGCGGTGTTTAAAATGCTTTTGTTACCAAAGCTATTATATCTGTTTCGCACGGTCCCTATACAGATTCTGAATAACGTTTTCGCAGATCTGCAGAGATGTGTTTCACGGTTCATGTGGGCGAACCATAAACCCAGAATAGCATATTCGTTACTTACCAAACAAAAATCCGCTGGTGGACTTGGTGTCCCTGATATAAAAAAAAACATACTATATTGCAATACAAACTGAAATCATATCAAAATGGAAAAAAGGAATAAACACTAACCGGGTTCAAATAGAAAATCAACTGATCTCACCTACAACCCTTGAAGCTCTAACTTTTGAATGTACATTAATCCCCCCCGGCTCAAAAAAGCCTCCCCATTGACATATTCCACCCTAGTGTGCTGGAAAGATTTCCATGCCAGAACGGAGGGGGATTCAGTATACATGCGACACAAAGTACCTATCCAGTATTTAAATATACATATACAGGAATTGAATGTCTCGAGCTGGATGGAGAAAGGCATCACATCTATCTCCCAATTACTCTCCAATGGTATTATGCACACTTATGAACAGCTTAGGGATAATTACCAAATGCTGAATTTTTTGTACTTATTTGAGAGTACGGCACTTCTTGGCCGATAAACTCAAAGGAGTTAAGGTGGGACATGCACAATGGTTACCATTGCTCTATACCAGGCATCCTCAAACTGCGGCCCTCCAGCTGTTGCAAAACTACAACTCCCACAATGCCCTGCTTTAGGCTGATACCTGTAGGCTGTTCGGGCATGCTGGGAGTTGTAGTTTTGCAACAGCTGGAGGGCCGCAGTTTGAGGATGCCTGCTCTATACTAACATTAAGATTATGAGGTGTGCATATGGATTGATAGATTCTCACAATGAGTTCTGGAAAAACCTTGCTCCACATATTATGGTCATGTCCTTTCCGGACAGCGTTCTGGAGTGATACTTTTTGACTGCTCAACTCAGTATTGGGCGTTTCGCTACATAATTCAGCACATAGAGCCTTGCTCTATCTAGACTTAGTCCCGAGCAAATACAGAACTTTATGTTGTAAGATCCTAGTAATAGCAAAGCTAATAATTACTAGACACTGGAAGGAGACAGGAGCCCCATCATTCCCCAAGGTGCTCACCACTATTGCCACCACTTACAATTATGAAAGAGCATTAACCCCCTCTGTTATGACACCAGCAAACTTGTATCGTATCTGCGGTCCTTGGCTTGAGAGCTCTTACGGACCCATGATAAAAAGCCTTATAAAAACCTACTAAAAAAGACCAACACAAGGCATTACTAGCGTAAATAATCCACAGAATAATAGAAAGAAGAAATGTGACACATCGCACACCAATTTTATCACGTTCAGTATAATTTTATGTTATGCAGCCTTACTATGGCTTTCCATGATCTAAAAAAAAAAAAAAAAATGTTTTATGTCTCACAATACTACACAAAGAAGTACCAGGTAGGCAGCATCTGAGCAGATGCCCTGGTACATACGATTTGCATTTCGTCACTGTTGGATATTCGTTGTAGACTTCATATGTAACATGCCATACATAAAGAGGTGCACTCCTCTTAATTGTGACACAGCTCTGCAAGTCAGTTTTCCAGAAATGCCGTCTACATTACTTCTCAGCTGGCACAGAATTCAAGAATTTACGCCAGTTGCCTTGTACCACATACTTCTATGTTACCGCTGCAGCTGGTAAACCAGTGAGGTCCTAAACTGCAGTACTGGAAACGGCAGAAGACTAAATGGCGAGTATGTTTTTTCATGTTTGAGGGCCATTTGGGGAGTTCTTAGAATCCAGACAACCCATTTAATTCATGTATACATCTCCAGAAGGAATATGATGGACAATGTCAAAAGGTGACAAAGTAACCAAGAGTCAAAATGGGCAATGATGGCAGCTTCCAGATGACTTCTGCGTTTCCCATAAATAAGCCTGGAAACAAAATGTTACACTTCTCCAGTGAACGCAAGGATCGCATGCATAATGCAGCTGTCCACTGTCCTCTCCTAAGTGCATCTACTCTCGCTGTGGTTAATAGAGGGTCTGGGGTACGTGCTAGTGGTGGGAAATCACACACAAGACAGATAGTTAAGGAAATCATTTTATTCAATCACAAAGCAGCACACTGAATCAAGTTAACCAAAGTGTGATAATAAAAATGACAGCTAGCTGCACATTACAAACCCATAGTACCATGGAGGTGAGGAACCCCACAGGAATCCTGAGAGAGGGGTGCAAACATGTTACCAGGTATCATGTGTAGTGTGGTAAACCATGACGACTGCCTTCAGGGAAAAAAAAAAAAAAAACTATGGTGACATTTAAAAATTGAGGTATTAAATCCCCCCAACCAGGTCTAATGAGAGACATTGTTAGGGCTTGTTCACACGAACGTAAGGGCTCCGTGCTGTGGAACGCAAATTGCAGTCCGCAATGCACGGGCACTGACCATGGGCCAGCCGCGAGTGGTTCGCAGACCCATTCACTTGAATGGGGTCCGCGATCCGTCTGTTCCGCAAAAAGATAGAACTTGATCTCTCTTTTGCGGTGCGGAGGCACGACATGGAACCTCAGGAAGCACTCCGTAGTGCTTCTGTGGGTTTCCGTTCCGCATCGCATCTCCGGATTTGCGGACCCATTTAAGTGAACGGGTCCGTATCTGTGATGTGGAATGCACACGGCCGGGCGACGGAGGGGCCTGTTTGAAAGAGCCCTTAATCTTAGAATTCCTCTGGTTTTCGCCACCATCTATTAAGATTAGAGAATCTTCAGGGCTATGGCATAGTAGTCATTAACAGGGCGGCTAAATGAACAGAAGCACAAGCTGAACTGTCAACATACATGAAACA
Organism: Bufotes viridis; assembly: GCA_033119425.1. NCBI lineage: Eukaryota > Metazoa > Chordata > Amphibia > Anura > Bufonidae > Bufotes > Bufotes viridis. Next base: position 169,196,489 of record CM065592.1, on the reverse strand, counting down.
TGCACTGCAGAAAACATAGTAGAAAAGCATCATTTTAGGAAACTTTTTCCATGACCTTACATAAAAAACATTGTTATATAGACAAGAAGACTGTTCACTGTTAAGAGGGAATCAAGATAATTTTAATTTAAGGGCTTATCCTAAAAAAGATACTTGGCCTAAATAAGTGCTTTTGGGTATCACATTGTACGGACCTCAACTACTACAGTGAACATTACACATTGGGGGGAACTTTATCCCCCCAAGCCAGTATAAATATTGTATAAATTTAAAGACAAAAATTACACTCAGAGCAGAAATCAAATGCGTCCTTTAAATGGAGCCTGAAGACCACTAACTGCAGACAAGCTACACAAAATACAGTTAGAACAGAGCTAAGCATTGCAAGCAGACAGTTAACCTAAAACTAATTATGGGAAACACTGTCCCCGATAATTCAGTACACCTGTAGTGTAACATATGAGGGATCACTGCCCCCGATATAACACTGTGGTAGACAAAAACTACCAATTTTATACGTAATCCATTATGGAAGACACTGCTCCCGATAATGTGCGCTCAAATTCATGATATAAGTTACTGGAAAGTCTACTTTGAGACGCCAACCACAAAAATAGCTTGTACCTATCATCATGGCCAAATACAACCACCTTCCTACCTTAAAATAGTAGGACAGCAAGCCTAAAGTGGGACACCTCAATAAATGGAAAGCCATTGAACGGCTTTAGAGCGCATGTGCGCACGCTTGCCATCAAAGAGGCGCTCCGTTTTTTTTCTTCAATTGTCTGGGCCATTGGAAAGGTACAAACTGTAGTGAAGGTAATCTCTGTACCAGCGAATTATCCACTCCCTCCACTACAATTTACATCATGTACCCAACAGGCCAGAGAATACGTCGTGGGAGTGCTTCGTTAATAAAGGGAACCTCTCAGCAGTTTATTAAACTACCACCATGATCTACCTTTTTTTGGACATGCCCCTGTGTCAAACAGTTTTAGTTTAGAAGAAGGAAAAAAGGCTGTACGTTGCTTTCCAATATTCATGTGGTCGGCACTGCGGTTGTGTCACGGTTGTAATCAATCTTGGCTGTAATCAAGCCCACCCCTCCTCCATTGATGCCCACTCAGTGTGTGTGGTCAGCGCCAGTTATGCAGAGCGGGGCATCAATCATGGAAAAGTGGGTATGAATACGCCATCGACCGATGGCCACCGTTGCAGAACCCAGGCGACTCCTGGAGAGCAGCACAGCTGGATGGTCAACGTCATCTTCCTAATCTTCATCTTCCATAGGGGCGTGCGCAAAAGCAAGGCAACATAAAGGCTGCAGGTTAATACCCGCCGAGAGGTTCCCACTAACCATACAATGGGACAGAAAACCCCTTGCACTCACTGAAATTGGTAGTTGCCTGCCTTCATTAGCGGCGTGCTTGAACACACAGTACATTTTAGTCCTTGCACCAAGACGCTGTCCCGTCCATAGGGGAAAAAAAATTGGCATTTGGGCAATTGTAATCTATTGCCTTTTTCTTGATGAACGAAGCCAACCACCAATACGAAGACGCTCTCTTATCAATAGAAAGATCGTTCCTACCAAGTTACAACAATTGCAAGGGTTTTTGTATCAGCCTTCTGTCGCACTGTACAGTAAGAAGAAATTCCAGTATCATGTCAGACCGCTTAAGCAGATGCTGCTTTTATCATAGGAAAACAAAAAAAATAATCCGACAGTATAACCGTCAATTATGGAAGGCACTGCTTCCGATAATTACCAGAATAACAAAATTAACACCATTTATAGTGATCGCTGTCACTGATAAATAAATAAGTATTCAGTGCTAAATAGACGTTCCCAATCCAGCTAGCTTGAACCCATCCACTAATGTCATTACTGCTCCTGCACTGCAGGTAGAGTAGCAGTTGACTTTGTAACCTGAAAGAGGCAGCCAGTAAGAAATGGTAACAAATAAAACCAGGTCGCGCGCTTTTAGGGTAAAGGCCTGCCTCAGTACTGTAAAATGTTCCTGGTTTTATCTAGTGTCTGTAACTATTCTGAGACTTCACAAACGCATGGAAAGTCCATGTCATGAAAGAGGGAGGTGGACAAAGGAGCATTCGACATACCTCCCTTGGGTACAGTAGATTAGAAGACCTAGCATGCTCGTCCCAGTAGCTAGTATGGCACAGAATGGCAAAAAAAAAAATAATTTATACATAACCAATTCATCAGAGAGGTTGACTTAGAGAAAGGGGAGAAAACAAAAAAATATTGTAGATGATATCTAGTGGGAATCTAATGGAAATAAGTGCTTCACGTTTGACATGTACAGTATCATCTTAAAACTCATTATCTATTTCCCAGATCTCGCCTTCCAGGGCATTGGCGGCGCTCTGTAAAGTCCAAGTAAGGAGAGCCAGCTGGTTTTTAAACAGAGCTTCATTAAACTGTTCCTTGTTATCTTCCAGTAAATCTAGGTGCTTCTTCACTGCATCAAAGGTGTGATTGCCAGAGCCATAGAGAATATGACGAAATGGCGATTCTTTAGGAGAAACGTAAGGAGACAGCAAAGAGTGCTCCACCTAAAAGGGTAGAAGAAACAGAAAAAAATTAATTAAACACATTAAGACTGGCATATTCATAGATACCCCTAAATTTATTAAGGCAGATGCCTCTTAAAAATTCTGTGCATCCCTGCTGAAGTCTACACTAGCTACAGGCTGCTGGACATTTCAGCTATAACTTCCTCCACTTTCTGGCAAAAGCTCCTTCCCTTTTTCTCAGCACTTCGGAAAAGTTGCAAGTTAGGGTACTTTTACACTTGAGGCAGGACGGATCCGAACTGCCACAAGTGCCCGTGCACTGCCGCTCTGTCCCCATTGACTATAATGAGGCGGGGGCAGAGCTACGGCGCAGCACGTCTGTGCACGACCGGAGATCGCCGTAGCTCCGCCCCATTATAGTCAATGGGGACGGAGCGGCAGCACGGCCACTTGTGGCAGGACAGATCCGGCATGCTGAATAGCCTGCCGGATCCATCCTGCCGCAAGTGTAAAAGTACCCTTATGGCATGCACTATAATCTGAATTTTTTTATCCCACACTAAAGGCTTAATTATCTCAAAGGGGTTGTCTCAAAAAATATTCTACAGTATTCAAACAGCTCCTGGATCTGAATACTTTTGTAACTGCATGCAATTAAAATTTAGAATAGTCACCGAGTTATTCAATAAAATGTATCTGCATAGCGCCACCTGCTGTTTGTTTTCTTATTTCTTTGTCCTGATCACCGAGATGGCAGCACATGCTCAGTCTCCTCTTTCAACTGCCTCTCGAGTTGTGATGAGGAGAGCATGGGCACGCCCCCTTAGCTGCAGCAGGAAAGACACTCCCCTTGAGCTGCCAGCTCGATATAAATCTAGCAGAGCAATGAATGGGGAAATGCTCTGGATCCATGTGAGGTACAGGGCTGATTATAACTTTGTTAGAAAAAGATTGTCATGTGCTATATGAGGTCTGTTATTTTTTTACTTTAGGCATGGGATAACGCCTTTAATAAACGCCCCCCATTAGGTTTGCCTCAAAGGCAGAACATGGCCAAAGGTTTTCCTTACGAACTGAATGCTAAGAATTGGTAGTCAGAAAAAAACAAAAACAAATTCAAATACAGAACTAGGAACAGCATTCCATTTGAGAAGCCATAAAAGGTGGGAATTTATAAAGGACCTAGCAAAAGCACTACCGTATAAACCTTACCTTCATGACTCGATCATTTAGAGAACGGAGAAAAGGCTTGTTTTCCAGGTCAGTGTTTGCAAAACTTTCCTTCAGTATGGTGGCTGCCCTGCCGAAGTCACCCAAAGCAGAACTCATCCAGTTTGTGTTCAGCTGCATACTCTAATGATAGAGCATAGGGAGACAAAACCGGTTGAGTTCAAGCTCTCTGAACAGACATGTAAACTTCTTCACGGCATGTAGGAAAAAGTGAAGGTTCAGCAACGTGAGAAATGAATACAATGTGTGGGAGCTGCTGACACGGACCTGTTCAGTGTCTAACCACGGAGCCATTATTAACCAGTAAAGTCATCGCTAAACGGCAGCGGCCACATCTAACTAGTGCCCAGCAAGAGGAGCTGACGACTGCATTACGTACACGTCTTTACCAGAGTTCTGCCTGTAATTGCAGTTTACCTACCACCTATCCTTACTCATTCCCATTTTCAGGGAGGTCTACATTAGAAAGAGCATTGTTTTTTCTTTTTACCACTAATCAAGAATATAATAAATGATCAAAAAAAAACAAAAAAACAAAAAACAACAACTCTCAAATGAGGTTATGAGGTTCTCCCTGTACAGATTGTCAGATGCTTTGACAGGTATAAAACATACTGTACTGTGTAATGTGCAGCAGTTACATAAATAAAATATAAAAGAAAGTGCAAAGTTTCCTTACCGTTAGTAAAGTCTTTCGATCATCAAGCTCTATGATTCTCTTAAGCAGTTCAGATTTGTATTGATTTAAGTCCAGCGGCAGCATGTGGTCGTGTGTCAGACGCAGAATTATCTGGCCAGTTAAGTCTGCAGCAGTTCTGTACATACTGTTGACATTCACCAAGTTCCTAAAATTTTCATAAGTGTCCTTCTCAGTTCCAAGATATGCGTATGGTTTTTTATCCTAAATAAAATACAAAAGCAATCAGTGCAAGGTCTAACCGTTTCGGCACCAGGCGATTTTCCAGCTAATCTGTTTATCGATACCATTTTGGAGTGCGTATAACTTTTTAAATCATTTTATAAAAATTTTTTGGGGAGGGTGAAGCGACAAATTAAAAAAATAAAAAACAAAATAATTCAGCAATTTCAGTTTTTTTGTTACAGCGTCCAGTGTATTGGATAAATGCATTTATAATTTAATAGATCGGGTGTCTTATTGCTTAAAAGGAACCTGTCATCACCTTTCAGCGGTCTGTCATTTATAAGTTAAAAGTAAGAGAACCAATATCACAATCATTGCAGACTGGGCCTGGAAAAGAGTCCTGGCCACCTGAGAAGAGTCCTGGTTACTCATAATTCCTGCTCTCCTGCCCACCTGCTGATGACTGACAGTCTTCTACCTAGTTTTCTCCCTTTCTCTCTAGAAGAGAACTGTCAATCATTAGCAAATGGGCGGGAGAGCAGGAGATTATAATAACCAGGACTCTTCTCAGGCAGATTTGACTCTTCTCAAGGCCTGGGCATCAATGATTATGATGCTGGTTCTCAGAAACCACTCACTTTTAGCTCATGAGTGACACGGTTGAAATCAGCATTTCTGTCACTATTTTATCCTGCCCTCTGAGTGTGTAAGCAGTTTGGGATAGGTCATCAATTCCTGATCAGGGGGTGGGTGGTGGGGGGGGAATCAATATCACTATATAGAACGAGTTTGTATTATCAGGCAGGATATATCATAAAATACATACTATAGGATATCTGTCTGAAGGACACTAAACATTTATCAAAAAGGTTCCAGAAACGTCATTTCCAGTTGCACAGGCACAACGGTATTACCTTTAGAAAACGAAAAGACACAGATGGGATACCGGAATATGTAAGGAAGGGGTATGCAGCATCATCCATGGAGAATCCATAACTTAAAAAAAAATAAAAAAATTCACATAATCAAAAACAAATTTTCTAATTAAAGTTAAGATCTCTACAGGATAATTAAAAGGAATGTAAGAAAATGCCCCATAGTTTTAACTTTTCCCACACATGCAGTTTTCCTACTGGGCTCCAAGCATAATATTACATGCCGTTCAATTTAGGACACCCTCAGATGTCCTAGTCAAATATCAGCTTGAGAAAAGCCATTGACACTACTATAACTACTCAATAACCAAACAGAACCTATACAAAAACTTCAATAACCAGGAAAAAGTAAGCAGGACTCAAAACCTTGTATATAAAAAAAATTACATTCTTTATTGTAGCATATATAAATAAATATGTAGACAAATCATGTAAAATGGGGACAACTAGATATGGAACACCGTACCAAAGCACCCACAAAAGATGGAAGTACATGTACATAACAAAGGTAGGCAAGCCTCTACTGATACAAATACCAGGAAATAATGGTATCAAATCTACATAGCAAACCTATTAGGCCCCCAGACGAAGCCAAAACGGGTGTCGAGGTGCGTTCTTGAAGCCCTCGCACCTTTAAACGTCTACAGGTTGGTTATTGCCCTGACCTAGGTTTTTGTTATATTTTGTGTTTTAACGGTTTCCTTGGTTTCTCCTGGTCCTACAGCGACCTAGGGGTGGTTAACCCTTTGAGTGGTTAAGTTACTTCGTCCCCTCTGTAGCATTAGTCTTGCTATGTAGATTTGATATTATTTGTATCAGTACAGGCTTACCTACCTTTGTGTTATGTACACGTATTTCCATCTTTTGTGGGTGCTTTGGGATTCATACAGCATTTGTAGACAGTGCCATAATTAGAGGTTTTTCCCCATTTTACATGATTTATGTCTACTTATTTCTACATGCTGCAATAAAGAATATAATAAGGTTTATATACAAGGTTTTGAGTCCTGCTTACTCTGTCCCTGTTATAGGGTTTTTGTATAGTTTGTTGTTCAACTGGAGCGGGCTGTGTAATATTGTTTGAGGCTTATTCGTTTTCTTTTTTCCTCAATAAACATGCATGTTTGCCTTTTACGTTAATATATTGAATATGTATTTTTTGAATTGGTCAACAGATTAGGCCCAGACCCCTAGATAAAACCGTATTCACAGAATCCATTAATGAATCGTTTCACAAAACTGGAAAACCCATTTGATTGAAGCAAGGATACATAGTCATTTCATTGGCAAGTTTTATTATGGAACTTTAGACATAATGCAAATTTACATGAATATTATGCCTTTACATTAGCCTATCTAAGGCAGCTGGCGGGTCATGCCCAAGTATGTGAAAGTGTGTTACATACTCCAAGTGGACACGATGAGCATAAGGTACTTGTGCCTGCTCATTACCCTATAGAAAACTGTGCCGCTGGTCAGACTAGTATTACACACAAGTGAACAGCACTACAGTTTGTCAACTAGGAATACTGACTCGGGATTTATCTGCACTTGGCCTCAATAGTGCAGTGTATCGATTCCTTGACCGTGTGTACCGCACAAGTACTTACTATACACAACACATGCACGGGGTGATCAGGAGAGATGGCTGTCCTAAGGACAGGCCATTAAAATAAAAAGAACAGGAAAAGCCCCTTAATAAAGCTCTACGCAAACACCTAAATGACTTTTGCCAGCTAGTTGTTAACCTTTACAGATATAGCAGCAAATCTTAAAAGAACTTGCAGCAAATCCATATCAGACCCTGTGGAATCTGTTACAGATTTGCCATGTGGATTCTCACAAAAAAATAAAAACACAAACACACACACCACTGCAGAAAAACTGCACAGCTTGCAGGAGACTTGGAAAGTGCCATCCACTTGCCAGAGTTCTTTAGACTGCAATACAGCAACCAGGTCCTTCAGGGAAACTTAGGTTGCAGTAACCTGATAGTCTAACATGCCTCGGATATTCTGTGTACCAACACTGAAAACTCTACAAAGCAGAATGGAAATCATTTTTATGCCCAATCTTACCTAAATTCTGGCTTATTAGTGACAGGATCTGGGATCTGTGTGCAGACAAAAGGAGAAAAAAAAGTTTAAAAATAAATCTGCGAAGTGCAGCAATTTAAAGGCTATGTAGACCTTCAGGGGCAAATTATTTTTTCTTTTTACTCATTGTGGGCTAAAAATCTTTTTTAACTGGTCTTTATTAAAAATATTGACCTGGTCACAAAGAGTTAATAGTTTTTCTAGCTGTGTGAATGGTACTTTCACTTTGTGCCTTCATCTAATGACCCTTATCTGTAAATTACTAAAGGTTCACAAGCACTTCTCAGGCTATAATGTGTGTTTATAAGGTCTGAGAGCAGAGATAAGGAGCCCGTCAGCTCCCTGCCTGACGGAGCAGAGAGAAAATACAGATCCTGCTAGTAGAGAAACTCAAAGCTGTGCAGGGAAAATGACTCAATGTTTTAAAATAAAGACCGATTGAAAAAGAGATTTTTAGCTCAAAATGAGTACAATGCAGTAAAAAAAAAAAAAAAAAAAAAAAAAAACTGCCACCAAGAGGTGTACATAGCCTTTAAAGAGATCTGTATGTACAAGCTACATAAAAGGTGTAAGTGAAGAAGATTATTACCCCTTTCAGGATTTTTTGGATCATGCTGTACATCAGAGGGCTAGCAGACACTTGCAGCGATTCAGATCCTGTAAAACAAAATTTTTAAGCTAATGCAAGTTTTTTACCCCCCAAAATGGACCATCCTCCCATCACTTGAATGGAAAGTGAACTGCAGTATGCCGACAGGACCACTACACAGACATTGCGTTCTGATTCCGCCTCAGTCCACTGGTTAGTTTATGGTGCCATCAGAAAACAGCTGATCGGTGAGGGTGCAGGGGTCTGACCAGCACCGATACACCGATGACCTTTCAGGAGAATAGCCCATTACTTAAAAAAGGAATACCCCTTTAAATTATTTATACACGAAGGTCCAGTAGCGTACCTTGGATAATGGCATCCAAACTGATATAGGATATTGCTTTAAGATGTAGAGTAGTAAGGTAACCCTAGAAAACATAAGAAAATATCAGACAGGCATGCATAATGTAAAGGCTTCTCAAATTATACATGTTGCTGTGACCGTGTAACATTATCTTTATAGGTAAAAGCAGTAATACTACTCTAGGTGCCAAACCGGACCTTTCCAAAGAAAATCTGAACAATGTCATTTTTGGATAAGGGGTGGAATAACTTCCGTGTGCGTTTCAGACAATGAGAATGAAAAATACCTCTAACCACTCGGTTGCACCAACAGCTCCAAAGTCCCCTGCACCCCAGCTTGCAAACACAATGCTGCATCTGGGTCTATACCCGTCTGTCACAAAAATATAAGAAGTTAGTTGTCTCAATGTATACCACATACCCAAAACAAACTTAAAAGGGGTTTTCTGGGATTTTTTATTTTTTTACAATCTAAACATAGGCCACCAATGGCAGATGAGTGGGAGAAAGACTCCGCAGGTTCTGCTGGATATGGCAGCGTTGTCCCATTTATAACCTGGCGTTAGCATTATTAGCTAGTATCTCAGCATCGCCAATCAGAGGAAGTCTACAAAACTTCTGCATCTAAGGTTTCTCAACCAATCTTCTTGTACAAATGCAGAAACAAAAAAAATAAAAAAAAACAAAAAAAAAACGGGCTGATTGAATCGAGTAACCCGACAAAAAAAATCCTCGTTGCAAGTTTTTTGCATCGAGGATTCACTTGTCGTCATGTGTTCATGAAGCGCTTGCTGTTACTTACGTCCGTGGTCCCTCACCCGCCCGCACTAGAAGCTGACATACACACATTGTCAGGGCATAGTGCACGTAAGCGCGCACTAAGACCCTGACCTGACGTTGCTAAAACATCGGATAGTTCAGTGTCTAGGACATGGATAACCCCTTTAAGGCCCCTTTCACACGGGCAAGTTTTGAACTGAATCCTGACCCATTCATTTCAATGGGGCTGTGTACATGAGCAATGTTTGTCACGCATCACTTCTGCGTTGCGTGAAAAATCGCAGCATGTTCTATATTCTACGTTTTTCACGCAACGCAGGCCCCATAGAAGTGAATGGACGCAATGCAAGTGCAGATGCAATGCGATTTTCACAGATGGTTGCTAAGGAGATGATGTTAATAAATAGGGATGGGTCCCGGGACCTCATTAAAGTCCATTAACTTTATTATAACACAGTTATAATAGAAAATAATAGCATTCTTAATACAGAATGCCAAGTATGGTTAAAAGAAATTACTCACCTCATCCACTCAATCGCGCAGCCATTATCATCTTCTTTCTTCTTCTTCCAGGACCTGCAAAAAGACCTGCGCTGATGTCATCGAGCTCACCACGTGGTGACCTCGATGACGTCAGCGCAGGTCCTGCAAGAAGAAGAAAGACGACAACAGCTGCGCGATCAAGTGGATGAGGGGAGTAATTTTTTTTTTTATTTAACCATCAATGGACATTTTACTTAGCATTCTGTATTAAGAATGCCATTTTCCATTATAACCATGCTATAATAAATAATAAAATCTACAGAATACAGAACCCGAACTTCAGTGAAGAAGTCCGGGTTTGGGTACCAAGATTCAGTTTTTTAACAAGTGCGTGCAAAACGCATTGCACTCGCGCGGAAAGCTTGTCTGCAAGGGACCTAAGAGTTGCTCTAAATACCAAAGCAGTAAGCTTACCCTTAACCACTTCTGATATCATGCGGGCAAGCTCCACAAGCAAAGATGTCCCAACAAATGCCTTGGATGCTCCCATGCTCATAGAGTCTCTCTGGGCCCCTACCACAACATAGCGATCTGAAGGAGAGGGGGGAAAAAAATGTAAATTAAAGTTGCAGCAAGACGACCACGATGGAATTGAATTTGCCAAATGTTTTCTCCAGAAAGCTATAGTAGACAAACACAAAATAGCTTTGTTCAGCTACCTGGGTCATCAACGCCTTTAATAACTCCAAAGACATTGTAAATTTTCTTCTCAACATATTTATTGTTCACTTCAAGCTTAACCTTATACTGGTTGCCTAGTTTACAGCGGCTCTTCCAAGTCTCGGGACAGCCAGTAGAGTCAAGTTTTCTAGAGTAAGAAAAACAGACGATCAGATCACGTAAATGGTATAAGTGACATGCCAGACCTGTTTTTGACTAACTTCCAACATGCATCCCTGCAAATAGCTGTCCAGTTGTTACGTTGTTTTCTGGTATTAAGATCCAGCAGAGGATGTAAAAACCAGGGGGGGGGGAGGGGGAGGAGATCCGCTCATGATGCCTTCCGTTCCAACAGCATTCTGTTTTGGGACCAGAAACAAAACTGCTGCAAGCTGGGGTTTTGTGTCGGGTCATAGAAAATCGAACAAACCGGATCAGTCACTAAAAACAAAAGTCAATGGTGACGGATCCGGCTTTTTAGGATCCTATTTATATATAAAAAAAAAAAAAAAAAAAAAAAAAAAAAAAAAAAAAACACACACACACACACACACACACACACACACACAACCCCAGAACGAGGCAGAACGGTCTGAGGATATATCATAGGTCAGCATTACCACATTGGCGGGGTCCGAGTCCCGGCTGTTACAGGAAGCTGCAGCGCTCATCGCAGCTTTCCAAGCAAAGTGCCGTACACTGTACAGCAGCTGCGCTTGAAATTGCAGTTTGGCCCCTTTATTTCAATGGGACTGAGCTGCAACTAGGCCATGGGACCAATGTACCGTGACGTCCCATGGCCTAGGAAGAGGCCTCTGCGCTCATGGACCGCTAGCCTTTTCTAACAGCTGACCAGCAGGGGTCCGGGGTGTCTCCATAGGTCAATATAAATTCGAAGGTAACCCCTTTAACCACAACAGGCTTTATAAATGAAATGATTGTCCCGTCTGCATTAATACACCCTGAAGTCAAGTTCTGTTTTCATATGGTTAGGATCGGAGTGTTATAAGATACCAGTCACACAATGCGTCTAAAAATTGCATTTTAAAGCTTTTTTTTTTTTTAAGCCACATGCATCTTCCGTCATGTTAGTCTGCCCACTCCCTGCTGGTTACATTTACCAAAACCCAACAAAACTGATCATACTCATAAAGCTTTCTTCCATCTCTGCTGGAAAGTGTTTGAACTGGAATCTGTGGGAGTCCTGAAGACTTTGATGGTGGAAACTGGGTATGGTTAAATGATGGGAAGCCAGGAGTGAAAGGATCACCAGTACCAAAATGAGCCTACACAAGAAAAAGCACAAGAGAGAACACGTAAACCCAAAGCAATATTCTGCCCAGCCACCCGTTTTCCCACTACACTGATTTGGGCTGTTTGATAGGAACAAGCTAGGCAACAGCGAATTGATTCTAATGTATTAGTCAGGATTCTTCATCTGAGAGGCTGTCCTCACAGGCGGGACATCTCGCCCCGCTCTGACAATCAGGGCCCTGCACTGCTGCTCCGAGTAGTGGAGCAGAAGCTCAATCAAGTTCAGTAAAAGCAACTATGCTTGCTCCATTTCTCTACGCCAGTACTTAGAGCAGCGGCGCAACGTCCAGCTTGTCAGGGCCAGCCAAGAAGCTGGCCCTGTCAATCAACAGGAAGGTGGGCGATTCTTTACCTGTGGGGACAGCCATTCACAGGTAAAAAACTGCTAACGAGACAATTCAATTTGTTAGATTTAATTTACTCATCCCAAAAAAAATTAAAAAAAATAAACAAACACTCACATGTCCAAACAGAGAATCAATGTCATCATTTTGACCAGGAAAGGAAACATCATCAGGATCAGGATAAATTAGGACCCCAGACGCTTTAACCCGTTCAGCATTTCTGACCTAAAGAGGGGGGAAAATTGTTTAAAAATAAATACGCACCCCAAGCTGCCATCAATAATGCCAGACAAAGCTGGAGAATACTAACCCCCTAACCCAAGACCACGTCATTCCTCCATTCAATACACACCACAGGTTTTTAAAGGGGAGGACCCAACTGATCCCAAGAACAGGAACCTGTGCTCCCAGTCTGCGTTTATGTCCACTGCTCCATTCAAACTGCCACTCCATTAACTGGGTTTAAATCTGGAGACTGACCGGCCATAGCAAAATTGATATTTTTTTTCTTTGTGGCTGGATTTTGAGGCGTTTGGGTCATTGCTGAATTACATCCGAGATTTAGATTTTGAGCAAAGGCATACACAGAATATGGTCAGCTGAACAGACTGGGAACGGTGGGTTCTGCCGACAGTCTAGGGTGTATGGGATGGGGAGCTACACTCTCCCCTACTGCGGAGAAAGGGATTGGGTGGAATTCATTTTTGCCCCATCTCTTCGCTCTCACAGGAGATAAGTTGCTGACAGAAGTATCTGGCAGCAGTTTTCTCCTCTCTTCCCATTGAATACACATTCAGTGGAATGTGTATGTATGGGGAAGTCAGGATAGATGACCGTCGAGTGCTATGGTCTGGGCCTGAGAGGTTATGGGCCGGGGTATGCAATGTGTGGGACTTACTGTTGCAGCTGCTGTATACCCCTTATTGGACCTGTACATGACCAATGATATGGCCCTGTTAATACCCCTGGCAAGAAGGGGTAAAGTGAATGGCAAGATGGCAAGAAGGGGGAAAGTGAATGGCAAGAAGGGGGAAAGTAGAATGGCAAGAAGGGGGAAAGTGAATGGCAAGAAGGGGGAAAGTGAATGGCAAGAAGGGGGAAAGTGAATGGCAAGAAGGGGGAAAGTGAATGGCAAGAAGGGGGAAAGTGAATGGCAAGAGGGGGAAAGAGCTGGGCGTTGTAGTGATGCGGGGGACTGCAGAGGCTGGGGGTTGTAGTGCTCAGTAAAATGTCATGGTGCCCGCTGTGTTTGTGCCCTCCGGACCCCACTGCCCTCCCCTCCGCACCCCTCTGCCCTCCCCCTCCGGACCCTGTAATCCTTGTAAGGGTTTCCACATGTCATGGCAGACGCAAGGGGCGATCACTTGGACGCTGGGGGGGGGGGGGCACTATGGAGAAGAGGGGAAGGAGCACTATGGGGGCATCTACTGTGGGCCCTATGTACTGGCATGCATTATTGGGGGGCTCTATGGAGAAGTGGGGGGGTGAGGAGCACTATGGGGGCATCTATTGCGGGCTTTTTGTCGCGCCTCCGTCTGGCTCCTAACTTTTTTAGCTGGCTCCTAGATTCCAAGGAAATTTGTCAAGCCCTGGCATACAGGAATATAAATGGGCAAATACAAGAGTATACAGCAATACACAGGGATATAGGAGTCCTGTATATACTCGTCTATAGGGACGTGTATTCCTGAATATACCCCTGTATACTCCTGTATATACCCTGAGAGGTAGTAAAGGGCACTTAATGGGTGGCATATAATGAGCCACGCAAGAGAGAACAAGAGAACATCCTTAAAATATGGAAGATTCCATTACAAAAAAATATCCCAGATTTCATACTTAAGCATATGTACATCAATTACACAGGAGTATACCCAAAGCGCAGAACTCCAAATATGATCAAACCATTGGTGTCATAACACCCCAAGCTAAGCCCCCCGCCACCCCCCCCCCCCCAAATAATCATTCTATAATCAAAACCGTTACATGTTCAGTTAATCATGATTTTCATCCTAATCGCCCAGCCCTAATGGAGGGCCTTTGGAGCATACGTGTAATTATTTGGCATGTACCCACGCATTGTGGTATGGCGTGCATAAACTGTTCCCTGTGGGCACACTTTCTCCTAACATTTGAATCATATGTACTGTATATGAGCGCGATATATACAAATATGGTTTCATTACACTTAAAAATACCTTTTCTGAAAAGGGTATAGATCCAGACCGTAAGAGAATTAGTTTTCCACTTAGATCAATGTTTTTTGCACTGAGATCTTCAAAGTCTCTCTCAGTACCAAAACGGCCATACACGAGGCTACCCTGAAATAAAAAATAAAAAAAGGGTTAAATTGCGGTTCAAGCTATTACAGTAAACTAATGCAGAATAGTTCCTGCCCATAAACGCCAGTTTGTCACACATTAAAAAGCCCCCCCACCCCACAAATCAACTATTCCCTGCAGCGTCTAGTGCTGGAACTAACACTTTGAATGGAACTGGAAGCACAGCTCTGTTCAGTGCTAGTTCCATCACTAATGGAATATTTATGACCTATTCCTGGGGATACCAGATGCAGGATATTAAGACCCCAAAAAGTACATATAAAAATAGTCAACTTACATTAACAGAGGCGGCAGGACTGTAAGCAACATACGAAGAGGGTGTAAAAGTCTCTGCTGGTGAATCATCTTTCAGAAGTGTGATTTTGTTATCCCTATTAGAGAACCAGACACAATAAGTTCAAGATTAGAGGGGGCATAGCACGCAGTGAACTTAAAGAAGGTTCATGAAGACAACCGCTACCTGGTGATAACCCCAGAGAATGACAGCTACCCCCCAGACAACTCATGGCTGCTGCAGGGGAATCCTAGTGCCATATCTCAGCTATTCAAATAAATGACTGTATGTCATCCATGTGTTCATAAAAGGGTATATGGTTGGGGGGGTCTCCATGAGCTATAATATATAATATCCCCACACATACTGAAAGTAGACAGCTGGCACATGCTGAAAACGCCACACTGCATTACATTATGGGCAACTTGCATCAAAGCATTCGAATGAGTGCATAAAAAAAATTTAAGCAGAGAATCAAAGAGGACCTGTTGCCACAAAACGCAATACAACCTGAAAGCAGCATGTTATTGAGCAGGCGAAGCCGAGCAGATACATATCTAGTTTTGTGGGAAAAGATTCCGTAAAAGCTGTAATTTAATCATTTATACCTTTACTTTTCACAACTCCTGTGAACAGCTATCGGTACAGGAGTGAGGTGTACTCAGTGATCGATAGCATTGTGTGTGTGCATACGACCGTATGCATTTCTCAGTCCGCAAAAAACGGATCCTCAAAAAATACGGATGACATCCGTGTGCATTCCGGATTCTGCGGAACTGAACAGCTGGCCCCTAATAGAACAGTACTATCATTGTCCGTGAACACGGAACGAAAATACGTTCATGCGCATGAGCCCTAAGAGATAGCGGTCAATCACCGATACTTTTTTTGCAGCCCGTCATTCATGGGTATCTCCGTATACACACAATGCCATCAATCACAGAACCCCCTCTCGTAGCGATCGCATTTTACACCTCCTGTGAATAGCAAAGATATAAATTATTATTATTTACTGAATCTTTTCCCACAAAATGATCTGCCCTATAGCATGTGCTTTCAGACTACATTGCCTGTTGTAGTGACATGCCCTCTTTAAAAGGGGTATTCCTGTAATATCTTATCCACAAGACAGGGCATAACTATTAGATTGGCGAGCGTCCAGCCGGTGGGTAACCCACTAATCACAAGAATGGGGATGCCCTGAAATGGAACACATAGTTGACCATGAGCTCCATTCTTTGTATTTGGGACCACCAAGTAACCACAAGTAAGGCCTTATTCACACGTCCGTTGTGTTTATGGATCCGCAAATTGCGGATCCATAAACACACCCGGCCGGCAGCCCCATAAAAATGTCTATTCTTGTCCGCAATTGCGGGCAAGAATAGGACATGCTCTACTTTTTTGCGGAGCTGCGGCCGTAAGATCGGCGGCGCGCTCCGCAAAAACTGATGCGGAGAGCACAGTGTGTGCTCTCCGCATCGTTCCGTGCCCCATTCACAGTCAATGGGTCCGCATGTATTCCGCAGAATTGCGGAATACATGTGGACGACATTGCGGACGTGTGAATAGGGCCTAAGACTGCCAATTCCTGCCAGTACCAAGACAGGAGTAGGTGACACTGGCAAGACTTTGAGGGAGGTTTACCTAACTAAATGCACCAGCATTGTGGAGAAGTTTGCTGTAAAAACCTGAGTGCATGCTGTGTACCCCATTTACTAGGCGTTTTAGATATTTAGTGCCTTGGTGGACAAGCTGGGCATTAAAGTTTTACTGCACATTTTGGGTGCAAAATATAAAGTAGGTGGTGATCAATGTAGCACATTGTTAGACTATTTAGTTTATGGTGTGTGTGGGGGGCCCATCAGGACCTGTGTCATTAGGCTACATTCACAGCAGCGGTGTGAATCTGGAAGCCTGATCCAACAGAATGTTCCAGCACCAACACGTGGCATTTGTCCAGCCGAAATCCGGCACATTCTGGAATAGCGGACGGATCCAATTATAGTCAATGGGGATCCTGCGATACACAGTTATATCCAGCAGTGTCGCATATGGTGAACTCCAGTAGTTTAATAATCACCCGGATCAGGCTACTGGAATTCAAATGTAACTGAATGGGGCCTGAGCCAGTCTTGATCTGCTTTGCACTGGTGCAAGATGAGACTAATTTATTGAGCCTCTTAATAAATTAGGTGCATCTCTGGCCAGTCATACTCTGTTGGCTGGGAGACCACAGCGGGCCAGCACTCCGCTGTTTCTCCCACTGCAGATGAAGAGGTGGACGGGGGAACACGTCCGGTTGGGACAGAGCGGAAGCATCCATGGCCTGGGAGTGAGGCATGACAGACGGGTAAGTATTTACCAAACCATCTTCCTTCCACCAGACAGAAGCGATATTGTAAAGAGCCAAGAGAACCCCTTTAATAAGTAAAAAGGCCTTGCGTAACATACCTGTTAAACTCTTGTAAAGTGACGTAATGCTCATCATTCCACACCTTAGATAGAGGGTCGCTGAGTTTCTGATTAATCATTTTAGCCAAAGTCTCTTCACCATCAGCCTCACGAGAAACCCTGCATAGCTCTCTGGATGTAGAAATAACAGCATGCTGAATTATGCAAGCATATACCCACAGCTGGGTGGCAAGATATCTGCAGGGTTTAGTTTTTTTATGGCTGCACCTCAGCAACAAACTGACGTTTTACCATTTGTGTCAGCGTCAGACTAGATTGTCGTAGCTGCTCTTTAGCTAATCCAACATCAACCTTATACATAATGTAGAAAACCTCAGTAAAATTGGACTTGCAAGTGCGTCAGGATACACGAAACTGGATATGTGTCAGCAACAATTCTGCTACTCATCACTTCGGGTATGGTTTGTGCTCCTCACAAGTACTACAAAGCTGTATGAAATATTGTGGCCGCAAGATATAGACAGTGAGATAAAATGTGGCTATAATTAATAATGACACATTCCCATCTGCATTTAAAAGGGTTTTCCAGGAGTTAAAAATTGATGACCTACTATAAGAGGCTGACGGAAGACCAGTTTAAAAGACACCCCTTACGGTTATATGAAAATGGAAGGAGGATGTCTCCGATATTACAGGGGAGCTCCCCCAGGAGTGCCGTTAGTGAAGCTCAGATTATCACAGTTGTATCTTACACATAGCATTGGACACCAGTAGTGATGTGCAAGATGGGATATAGGCTTGATGACCTATGTCCCAGATGTGAGGCTTCAAAGACCGATATCATTCACTTAATGTGGAACGGCAGTACCGGACTGATGTGTTATCCATACTTGAAAACGTGTGGGGTTGTCAGGGGTCATTGGCTATATATTCTGTCTTCTCTATAAAGCCTTGAAGTTTGATAGCGTTCTACTGGATTTCTCCTGACCTGCCCATGAAACAAGAATTCCTTTCCATGGTCAGTGTGTTGATACAGACAAAGGTTTGTGTATATAGTGAGGTAGCGCAAATAAAAAACAAAACAAGAAAAACGATATTTGAGGGAAATAACTTTATACTCTAAACCTAGCACCATAAAGCTTGACGAGGGATATACTCATGTATTTTTAATTAAACTCCTTTATTAGTATACACTACAGTATTAATATATTTTGTGTCTGTAACCGTGTTGCCATGTTCAGGATGTAATGCTCTGAACGTAGGCATCCAACACGTCCCCTTCTAAAGAAGAAATCTGAGTGATGGGGAGCAGCATTGACCAATTCGTGAAAGCGATTGTCTGGAGACTGCGTTTATGGACTGGACACTTGGGGCGAGGGGGAAGTTTGAGGGGCTGTTTTTGTAATGTTTGACTGTTACATACAAATGAAATTTAATAAATGATCTGAATTCAAAATAGATGACTTCCTATCCTTAGGATAGGTCATAAATATAAGATCAGTGGGGGTCTGACTGTAAACCGCTGCCAATTAGCCGTTTTCTTGTTGACCTGTCACGCCACCTTAATTGGTTCTTTAGCATCTCAGCCCCTTTAAAGCGAATGGGACTTGGCTACAATCTCAAGCACAGCCACTATACAACGTATGGCACTGTGCTTGGTATAACAGAGGCCACAACGCTCGGCCGACAGCTGATCAGCAGCGTGCCAGGCGTCTGACTCGCTTAGACCTGGGAATGATGATTTCTGTCCAACACTGATTAACATACATACTGATGGGGAACTTAGATTGTGAGCCACATCTAGGACAGAGTGATGCTAATGTTTGTAAAGCGCTATGGAATATGTCAGCGCTATATAAGCGTGCTTTCACACTAGCGTTTTTACTTTCCGTCCTACAGTTCCGTCCTCAGGCTCTAGGACGGAAAAATACTGATACAGGATTATCCCAATGCATTCTGAATGGAGAGAAATCCGTTCAGGATGCATCAGGATGTCTTCAGTTCAGTCTTTTTGACTTTTCAGGACGGAGATAAAACCGCAGCATGCTGCGGTTTTATCTCCGTCCTGAAAAGCCTGAACACATGACTGAACGCCTGATCAGGCCTTAAGTCCCATTGACTTACATTGGGGCCGGATCCGGCATTAAAAAAAGACTGAAGGACGAATCCGTCCTTCAGGTGTGCGCATGCGCAGACCTTTAAAACAGTGAAAGAAAAATACAAGACGGATACGTCTCTCCACATGGCAAACAGAGAGACGGATCTGCACTTGCAATGCATTTGTAGACAAACCCGCAATCCGTATCCATCTATAAATGCTTTCAGTTGCAATGCGTTGTGACGGATTCGGCGGGACGGAAGTGCACGCTGGATCCACACAACGCAAGTGTGAAAGGGGCCTAAGCGAGTAGCATAAAGTAAATAAAAACAAACATGTTTTCTATGGGAACAGCACAAACCAGGGTTCACATCTTTGCAGGGTTCACATTTTTCTGGGCACCAATGATTTTTATTTTTAAAAGAGGGGTAGAATTACAAAAAGTACTTACTGTACGTTTTTCTCAAATGAGGCAAAATTCATCTTATCTTTAAACATAGACCTTAAATCACTCCAGTATATAATCGCTGGAGCTGTATCTGGAGCCGTATCTGGTTCAAACTGTTCCTCCTCAGTATTCCCATCATTCGATGGCGGGCACACGCCATTCCTAGGCTGCTCAGAGCCAACACGACCCCGGTAAGTCAAGTACCCTATAAGAAACCCTACAAGGCAAAGCATGGTTTTTGCTTAATTAAAGCCATATGAAAGCGTTTTCAAATATGTATACAATAAAAAGCTTCCTACATAATTGTATAAAAACCCTAGTGTCTGTAAACCAAGGGCGAATTACCATGAACACAACGCTGTGGAAGAACAGACAATTAGACTTTTTTTCTGTTTCCTTACGGCAAATGCACTACTCCCAAAAAGTCAGGGATATTTGGCTTTCTGGTGAAATTTATAGAAAACGCAGAAAAGTTCACGCTACAGTGATATTATATCATGAAAGAAGCATGCAATCGCGATCTCCTCATCTCAAACAACTTATTGAAACAAAAGCCAACAGCAGTGGTGGGTATACCCCCAAAAAAATGTCAGCGTCTCAATAACTTGTCATGTGGCCTTGAGCATCAATTACAGCTTGACGACAACGTTCACACATGATTTTATTGCATCAATGTGGGGTTGGCCGTTTTCTGGCCACTTGTGACCAATGTGATGTAAGATGACTATATGGCACTTACTAAAATAGCCTATGTTGATATTCTGTGCCATTTGCTATATTTCATAAGCCATGTCCCCTTGTTAGGTAGATCTTCTGGGCTGTCCGCATAGAGGTCCAGTCCATGAGATGGAGGGTGATGCAACCAGGCAAATCCCCTCTGTCCGATATCGCCTCCATTCAAACATCGCGCCTGCACTAAACTCAAGTGCAGGGTATTTAGATATAGGAGACCCTCCATCAGCAGCCATTTTAGGGACAAGACTTTTGTGTGGATAGCACAAAGTGGCATCATTTATGAAATATAGAAGATGGCACAACATTTAAAAGACTATTAGTAAGTAAGGACCCTAATAATCTTACAAACAAATTGTTCAACAGCAGTCAGAAAGTAACAATCCCTTTAAAGGCACAGAGCATCTCTGTACGATGGTATAAGACAGGGATGGGCAAACTGCGGCTCTCCAGCTGTGGTAAAACTACAACTCCCACCATGCCCTGCTGTAGGCTGATAGCTGTAGCCAGACTGAGCATGCTGGGAGTTGGAGTTTTACCACAGCTGGAGAGCCGCAGTTTGCCCATCCCTGGTATAAGAGTTTTGGCAACCTTAGCCGTCAAAGCTCCTTTTTTGTTATACAAGTACATTAAGGCCCCTTTCACACGGCCGTTGCGGGTGCACTCCGTCAAACAGTGCGGGTGCGTTGCGGGAATCGCCGCGATTTTTCCCTGCGAGTGCAAAGCGCTGTCATGCGTTTTGCACGCGCGGGAGAAAAAAATCGGCACTTTTGGTACCCAGACCCGAACCTGCACTTCTTCACAGAAGTGCATGTTTGGGTCAGAAATTGTCCCGCTGGTATTATTTCACATTATAACATAGTTATAATGTGAAATAATACCCTTGGCCATCTTCCTAATGTTTAAACAGGTGCAGAATGGGTTAAAATAATAAACTAATATTAACTTACCTCTCCGGCCCGGCCTCCTCTCCGTTAGCTTGCTAGTAGGAAAAGGACCTATGATGATGTCACATGGACCAATCACATGCTCCATAACCATAGTGATGGAGCAGGTGATTGGGCCATGTGATGCTGTGACATCATCACAGGTCCTTTTCCTACTAGCAAGCTAACGGAGAGGATGCCGGGCTTCACGAACAGGTAAGTTAATATTAGTTTATTATTTTTAACCCATTCTGCACCTGTTTAAACATTAGGAAGATGGCCTAACTGTTATAATGTGAAATAATACAGAACCGGTTACACATCCCGATGGTTGCATAGTAACCATGCGGGAACATCGCAAAGCATCCGCACTTGCTTGCGGATGCTGGCGATTTTCCCGCAGCCCCATTCATTTCTATGGGGCCTGCGTTCCGTTAAAAACGCAGAAGATAGAGCATGCTGCGATTTTCACGCATCGCAAAAGTGATGCATGAAAATCAACTGTCATGTGCACAGCCCCATAGAAGTGAATGGGTCCGGATTCAGTGCGGGTGCAATGGGTCCACCTCACGCATTGCACCCGCGCGGAAAACTCGCCCGTGTGAAAGGGGCCTAAGAAATGAATCAACCAGAATTCCCCATCTCAATATTTGTGGCCCATCGCTCATCTCCAGAACAGGGTTCCTGAAGTGAAGGAGAGAGCACACTGTGCATGCTTGGCGCTCTCTTCATTCACTGCCATGAGCTGGTACGCGGCTATTTTCAGAACCCATGTGTCAAACAGATTTTTGGCCAACTCAATTCTGGTCAATGTGTGAAGACAGGCATAAGTGGCATGCACGAGCGCTCAACCTGTAGCACTTTTATTAGTAGGAGGCGTCGTGCATCTCAGGCTCTGCTTTTATAAAAGACTGCACTGATCCAAAAATCACATCCATGAAAGTAAAGTACTGCGTGGTTGGACCAAGTGTGTCCCTTCAGAAAATGTACAGTTATACAAAGTCCCATGACCCTATAAATTTTGGCCTTGTTCATACAGGTCAAAACAAACTTGCTCCGAAACCTTTGGAAGCAGAAGGGCTCATCATGAATGACTCTTTATTGTAAAGCACATCCCATCACCACTTTGCCGACGAGCCCCAGTATTTTACTGCCTCTTACCTATCAAGAACAACAGGACAACTATCAGGGCTTTAAAGCATAAACTTTTGCAGCCATTTTTTCCAGACCGATTTCTCACAAGATGGTCTCCCAGAGGCTGATCACCACACTCTTCCTCATCTGCCAGCTTCATCTCCACTTGACTGCTGTCTCCATCCATTTGTGGGGTCAAACTGAAGCGTGTGTAAGTGAGAGGGACCCTGCCAAACTAAAACAAAAAATTACTTCAGTCATACAACATAAGCATTATGAAAGGAGTCTGAATGTCCTCCAATCCCTTTGTCACAGCGACATATCAAAGGTTGTGATCAGTGGTGATCCAAGTGCTCGAGACACTCACCGATTTGTACAATGAGGAGAAAGAAGAGCTATATTCTCACTGCAGGAGATGACCCGAATAGAAAGTCCATAGGAGATATATCATAACTGATGTAAAGGCTGACTGGCTTAGATACCCACAGAAACCAGATTCCACCCTTCATTCCTCAAAAGGGCCCTGAAAAATGAAAGGAGGAATCTGGTTGCTATAGGCAACTAAGCCAGTTCTACTCTACACCAGTTTCATAAATCTTGCCCCACGTGCTTGTCTTAAGTCCATCTGCACGGAATCCTTAGGCCCCTTTCACACGGACGTGATTTCCGCGCGGGTGCAATGCGTGAGGTGAACCCATTGCACCCAAACTGAATCCGGACCCATTCATTGCTCCAGTTTCTGCATTTTTCACGCAATGCCGGCCCCATAGAAGTGAATGGGGCTGCGGGAAAATCGCAAGCATCCGCGGATGTGGTGCGATTTTCCCGCATGGTTGCTAGGAGATGATCGGGACCCGATCTTTATTATTTTCCCTTATAACATGGTTATAAAGGAAAATAGCATTCTCAATAGAGAATGCAAAGTAAAAAGGGCAGTAGAGGGTTAAAAATAATAAAAATAACTCACCACCTCCATTTGATCGCGTAGCTGCCGGTGTTCTGTTCTGTCTTCAGCTGGGCGGTGGGGTGAAGGACCTTCAGTGATGTCACTGGGTCACATGGTCCAATCACCTGCAGGTGATTGGACCATGTGACCCAGTGACATCACTGAAGGTCCTTCACATCCCCCAAGCTGAAGATAGAACAGAACATCGGCAGCTATGCGATCAGATGGAGGTGAGATTTTATATATATTTTTTTTAACCCTCTATTGCCCTTTTTACTTTGCATTCTCTATTTAGAATGCTATTATTTTCCTTTATAACTATGTTATAAGGGAAAATAATAAAATATACAGAATACTCAACCCGAAACCGGACTTCAGTGATGAAGTCCGGCTTTGGGTCTGGGTACCAAACATGCCGATTTTTCTCTGCTCGCCGTGCCATGGTGAATCTTCTTATTAAGGGTCCATTCACACGTCCACAAGTGTTTTACGGTCCGCAAAACATGGACACCGGCCATGTGTGTTCCGCATTTTGGGGACTGCACATGGCCGTCACTATAATAGAAATGCCTTTTCTTGTCAGTGGCCGTTTTATTTATTTTGCGGAACGGAAGCGCGGATGCGGACAGCACACTGTGTGCTGTCTGCATCTTTTGCTGCCCCATTAAAAATGAATGGGTCCACACCCATTCCGCAAAATAGCGGAACAGATGTGGACATGTGAATGGACCCCAAGGTGTGGGATTACACGAGGAAGGTATTAGAGGTTACTGCTGCACTAGATTTCACGCCACTTTGGGGAAATGTTCACTCTGGTGAATTTTTGAATCTGTCACAAGATAAGTTTGGAGAAGTTCAGGTATCAATTGCATCTCAGCTTTTTAGAGAGGGCGTTATTTTTACACTAGATGAGATTTCTCATTCAGACAGTATTCGTTAGATTAGTTGGTTTAGACCTAGACAACTATATTCGGCTTACATTTCCACAGGTCAATCTCCGTTATTTACAGTAGAATAGTAGATACCTTGACTAAGGTACAGGGGCGGCAGATTAAATTACCACATATCTATAGGGGATTGATCCATGGCATGGCAGGTAGGGCGTCTTTTCCTAGTTGGGCGAGATGGAGATGTGAGGCTCCTGGATTAGCCTAGGCAGACTGGGACAGGATTTATAGGAATATGAGTATCTGTTCAGTGAATACTAGTTAGGGTCCATTCACACGTCCGCAATTCCGTTCCGCATTTTGCGGAACGGAATTGCGGACCCATTAGTTTCAATGGGGACAGACGATGTCCCGGGCGGGTCCGCAATTGCGGATCCGCACTTCCGGGTCCGCAATCGCATTCCTGAAAAAAATAGAACATGTCCTATTCTTGTCTGCAATTGCGGACAAGAAAAGGCATTTTCTATGAGATCCTAGGGGCTCTATACGGGAAATTAACTGATCAGTTTTATCCCCACACATTCTGAATGGAGAGGAGAGCATTCAGGATGCTTCAGTTCAGTCTTTTTGACATTTCAGGAGGGAGATAATACCGCAGCATGCTGCGGTTTTATCTCCGGCCAAAATTCCGGAACACTTGCCGGAATGCCGGATCCGTCCTGCGCAGAACGGTAAAAATGTGAGAAAAATATATATATATAACGGATCCGTCTCTCCGCATGACAAGCGGAGAGACAGTTCCGTTCTTGCAATGCATTTGTAAGACGGATCCGTCTTCAAATGCTTTCCGTTTGCATGCAGATAGCCAGATTTGGCAGGCCGTTCCGGTGACAGAACTGCTTGCTGGACCATTTTTCCGCAAGTGTGAAAGTACCCTTACAAGCCTACACTCATTTCTATGGTGTTTATGTTGGCTAGAGTGATCATAGCACGTGGCTGGATGGCTAGAGCCGCCCCCGATATCAATAACTGGGTCAACTTGGGTAATAAAGCGAAGTCATATGAAAAGATTAGATATACCGCTCAAAATAAGTTGAAAGAATGGTCCAAAATATGGTCTTTATGGTAGATTGTACGGTTGCAGGTGTTTTTTTTTTAATTATGGGGTTTTGAATTGGTCATTACCGTATATACTCGAGTATAAGCAGAGTTTTTCACCACAAAATTTGTGCCGAAAAACACAAACTCAGCTTATACTCGAGTCATATACTCGAGACGGAGTGGGAGGAGGAGCTGGGGGCGGGCATTTGCGGCGGGGCCGGTGCGCTCACTGCTCTCCGGCCCCACCGCTCCTGTAAATGTTCTAAATACCTCCTCACATGCCGCACTGAATACTCCAGGCAGACCGGGCGGGCGAGCGCAGCGTGACTAACTAATATCACGTGCCTGCCCGGCCTGCTTTATGAATGAAGCAGGCGGCGCAGGCACCTGACGTCAGTCACGCTGCGCTCGCCCGCCCGGTCTGCCTGGAGTATTCAGTGCGGCATGTGAGGAGGTATTTAGAACAGAGGGGGCAAGACTAATTGAATTTTAAAACTTTACAGGTGCGGTAATGGGGGGGGGGGGCTGTGAATGGCACTGTTATGGGATGGGGGGCTGTGGATGCCATCCACAGATCCCCCATAACAGTGCCATCCACAGATACCCCCCCATAACAGTGACATCCATTTCCGCCTCGGCTTATACTCGAGTCACTACTTTTCCCAGTTTTTTTAGGGTAAAATTGGGGGGGGGGGGGTCGGCTTATACTCGGTTTGGCTTATTCTCGAGTATATATGGTATTTGGCAGGGCAGGTTTAATTGAGTAATCAGATGTTTAATATATGTGACATAATTCCACTGCTTTAATAAAGATAATATTATATATAATAAATCCATCTCCTTTATGGAGGCGAGCGCCCTCTGTATAAGCGCTTCTTTTTCCTACTTTTAGCAATCAGTGTGGATCTCGGCAGTCTCACCCCACCAATCAAAACCTTCCATGTGCCACTGATATACTAAGTACAGGTCTCGCCTATACATTTTTTTATGCAGTTTAAAACCAGACCACATCCTTTCTGTTTTTATTTTCTGATTTTTGAATACCATTTCTTGACCATGATTATGGGGGCGGCCATCTTGCCTGAGCGTTGACAGCATTTAGAGATATGCTTTAGGGCCATAAACACAGTGGTCTGGAGGGGACCTCATTGACCTCTATGAAAGTTTTCTAGGCATGCTTTGTGGCCTGTGCAGAGGTCATTGTCCAAGGAAAGAGTAGACAGACCATCAATTTTATATGCTGGACACAGAGGAGTCAGGTGTGAACGGAGGCATACGAGTTCCGTCATCGTGGCTCAATACCGGAAAAGAACTGATCAGTTTTATCCCAATGCATTCTGAATGGATAGAAATCTGTTCTGGATGTCATCAGTTCAGTCACCGTCAGTCGTTTTGGACGGATGAAATACTGCAGCATGCCGCAGTTTTATCTCCGTCCAAAATGCCGAAACACATGACGGATCCGGCAATAATTTCCATAGGAATGTATTAGTACCGGATCCGGCATTAAGAAATGCCTGAAGGACTGATGCGTCCTTCCGGTATGCGCAGACCCTTAAAACTGAAAAAATAATACAAGACGCATCCGTCTGTCCGCATCACAAGCGGAGAGACGGATCCGATCTTGCAATGCAACTCTAAATGCTTTCAGTTTACATCCAGATTGCCGGATCCGGCAGACTGTTCCGACGACTGAACACTCTGCCGCAAGCGTGTAAGTACCCTAATGTATTTACATCACAAGTGTGGTGTAAAAATGATAGCGCACGCCCATATGTGCACGATAACTTACAACTTTAAGCTTCTCGCCACTTTAAGGCGGGGCATAGCACAGCCCACCGGATTTACTATAACTTATGCCAGGAACACAGCCACAAGTTATAGCTGAAGTACACACAAGTTCCTGACTGGTGTAGAGCTCAGTTTTTGGTGCACAGACTGCCAGACACAGGGATCTCAAGTCTCTCGGACGTTCAGGGAGTCTCCCGCTATTAGATAGCGGCTCCCTGACGCCCGCATGTGAAACAATATATCCCGGAAAGCAGGGCTCGAGTCCAGGGGGAACTTTTTTCACAGCAGGAACGCCGTTCCCGTTCAGGGCAAAAGGAAAAGGAAGCAGTGAAGGCTTTGTACTCACCGCTTCCTGGTCCTCAGCTCTGCAGCCTGCGCACAGGAGTGAGTAGCTCTGTGACGTCACGCTGTGCGCAGCCTTCACAGCACAGCCGACAGCAGCAGAAGAGGAGCGGCGGCGCCCAGGAGCAGGAGGGTAAGTGTTTTTTTTTTATATATATATTTTGTGGGCCGATGGAGAGGCACTGGCTGGGGGCTGATGGAGAGGCATGGAGATCTTATCTGAGGTCATTCATATTGGGGTCTGATCTGAGGTCTCATTAACATTGGGGATCTTATTGGGGCTGTTAGCTGAGGTCTTATTAACATTGGGGGTCTGACCTGAGGTGTAATGAAAAATATTTTTTTCTTATTGTCCCCCTCTAAAACCTAGGTGCATCTTATAGAGCAAAAAATACGGTACTTGCTTGCTCCTCCTCCCGACCTCCCCTTTGCGTACGCCGCGCACGGTGACGTCACGCGGAGGCTCTTGGGTGAGTTCCCACACTTTTTTTTTCCCCAGGACTTCACCTGTGCCAGAAAGGTTTACTCGCAGTAAACCTTTCCGGCAACCTGTAGCAGTGTCCCCTTCTCGGCCGGTCCTCTGACTCCTCAAAAACTCTGACTGGTGACGTCACGTCCTTTGACTTGCCAGTCGGAACTTTAGCCCACCTACAGCTACTGCGCGTGCCAGCCTTACTCGAACTATCGCCACTGTGGCTGCACGACATCTCATGCCACTGTTAGAAGCCTCGATTCCCCTTATTGCGCCGTCACCCAGGCCTAGTAGAAAGTTCTTTTTGGTCATACGTTATATAATGTTTCACTATGTTCCCATATATGTTTTGTTCATGTTATACTTGCCTTTATACTCCATCAGCACAGTAACCTTGTTATATGTTATGTTCTGCATATGTTTGGAAAATGTAATAAAAAGTTTGTGAAATAAATAAATAGAAAACCCTTAAATGAGTTTTCGCAGGTTGGGATGTCTGCAGAGATGCACCTAATTTATTAAGACGCGTCTTCCACTCAATAAATTAGGCACATCTCACTCACGCTTATATGAATGCCAGTCTTGATAAGTCACCCTTATGGAGTCATTTACTGAACCAAGACCGAACTATTTTGTTTAATTTGGATATATGATCTAAAGTTTTATTATGACAGTGATCTGGCCGTTTTTAATAAAAGATTTGTACTAGACCAGGGATGCTCAACCTGCAGCCCTTCAGCTGCTGCAGAAGTACAACTCCCAGCATGCCCGGACAGCCTACTGGTATTAGGCCATGCTGGGAGTAGTAGTCTTGCAACAGCTGGAGGGCTGCAGGTTGAGCATCCCTGTACTAGACATATGGTGGGTTGCCAGTACATTTTTATTCTTATTGCTAGCTTTTTTCGGAGACTGGATACTCTGTTACTCTGTAGTACAGTGCATTCGCATTCTGTTCCATCTAGCGAGCCGCCCTTGCTAATCGTTTACTTTCTGTGATCATGGGAACGTTTATCTGGTGAAGAAATGCTGCCGATTTTCCATCCCGATATGCAGTTAGAGAATCCAGCGTCTCATCCATGGCCTGCAGAAATTTTCCACAAGGAGACGGACCTGCAGAATGGATTTTTAAACCTGCAGCCGATTTCTCCCCTTTCAATCTAGGGGAGAAGTCTGCCAGCAGATTTGCAGAAGATTTTCTAGTTGCATACAGATGCCCATGCCTGCAATCTTGTACTTATTAATATCCATTACCATGTATTATGCGTCTGCCTTCACATGCTAATAAAATGGATGAAGAAAAAAAAAAAAAAAAAAAAAAAAAGACGGAAACTTTTACATCTCTGCCGTGCCAGCACAGGTTTGTAGCTGAACCCATGACGGAGCACCGAACCACCGCGTTCCCACATACACTCAGACTTACAATATTGGTAACTGTGGTCCGTACTCTGTCCATTTTCATCAAGACTTGATTAAACCCCTGCAATTAAAAGACATTGAAAATATGTAGGTTATCAAGCATTCAAAAGAATACATTCAAAGCCTAAAGGAACGAGGATGAACATCCTGAAAATGACTTAATAGGCATGTGCTTACCATACTTTACATAAACCAATAGTACAGGTGAATATAAGAAAGGGTTTCTTTCCCCAGTTATTTTATACCTTTGCTCTCCACCCCTGAAGTTTATTAAAATAAAAATCTGGGGGAAGCATAATCTCCACTTGATACAGTTGTCTATCCCACCACAAGTGCTTTATTCACATCAGTGGGAGTGCTGCAGCTTCTCAGCAAGTGAAAGTTAGGGGGCAGCTTTAAAAGGAGCGTCAGAAGATTTGTCCATACTATACTGCTGACAGCAGGGGCTGGGAAATGCATTACAAGCATACCTTTTGTGGAGCTTATAATATCAGGAGTAGTATGAATATGAAGTATTATTCTGCCAGACAGCCAAAGCAGAGCTTCACAGTGAAGTGCTCTATGCAATGACCTTCTTCACAGCCAATCCCATTGACAGCTCCAGCATCCAACCAGGCGACCACTACAGATGTCACGCAGAGGGGGAGGGGCTGTGAGGCAGCGCAAAGCAGAGAGCACTGAGGCTGAACCCTGACATATCCCCATCTTCACCCCCCCATATGAGCATTTCATGTTTGCTGAATCGCACAGTGCAATGGCATTTTTTGGGAGATCCACTGACAACGGGCTCTCCATATGGAGTGCTAGGTGGTGGCTTCCGCCTAGCAGTGAGACCAATGACGTCAATAGCATTAATGGACCGGCTTCAGCGCTGCCCTAGCCTGGAAAACAGCGCAGGGCAAGGGAGAGCATCGGAGCATGCGACGCGCCGATGCTCATACCAGGGGGGGCCGGAGGGGCGAAGATGGGGATATGTCCGGGTTCAGCTCTGTACCCTGACAACCCCTTTAAGGCCCGCCCCTAGGCACTTGCAGGAACAAAACCTTATATTCATACTCATGATGAAAGCTCTACAAGAGGTAGGCACATATTATTCCTTCCAGTCCCTACTTCACCTAGTGCTGTCAGCAGTTTAGCATGGTCAAAACTGCTAACGGAAACCTTTAGCATAATGTAGGAGGGCAGATCCCCAACAGCCTTATCTTCATTTCTTAGACAGGTACAATGGTATAAAAACCGGATGGATGACTCATTCGACCTCTGTTCTCGATCAATTATGTTTTAGAGAAATGCACGTATGACATTGTTTTAACAAGGAAGAATTGCTCAGTTAAAGGCTGTATTACACAGGCTGATTGAGCAAGCGATTGTTGGGAGGGAAACGGAGGAGACCTCTGCTATTACAGGCAGCAATCTCCTCCGCAACACAGGGAGAAGCGATCACTATGCCATTGCTCGTCCCGATGCTGCATAGTGGTTTGCCGGCAGCAGATCACAATTAGCACGATCTGCTGCCAGTAGACAATGATTTTTAAAGGGGTATTCCCATCTGAGACAATGGGGGCATATCGTTAGGATACCGGCTGGGACCTGCACCTACACCAAGAACGGAGCGGGGAAGGCAGTGGCCAGAGGACCCCGGGTCTGGCACTCTCCCTGTAATAGGAACGGGAGCGCACCGTGCTTGTGCGGGCCCGACGGAAATAGTCGAGCCATCGCTTGGCTATTTTTTGGAGTCCCCATAGAAATGAACAGAGGAAGGCTGCGCGTGCGCAGTACACCCTACACAACTATCGGGCCTCCGTTCTCAGTGTAGTTGTGACCCACACCAATCAGGCAATGGGGGCATATCCTAGCGATATACCCCCGTTGTCTGAGATTAATCACGCTTTAATGCCCGATGAACGCAGCGCGCGGGTAGGATTTGAGTCATTTCATCCATTTTGCGTCTAATGTAAAACGCTGTTTATTTTCCGCTTGCGGTTCGGCAGTGTATATATGGACGCATCTTAATAAACCTGGGAAAGATAAGAACCATTCAAGGTTGTCGTCTGACGTCCAGATAACCAATCTGTCCAGTAATACAGAGGTCCATCTCTTTTTATTGGGATAGCAGTAAGACTGGCACGAGGAACGAGTCCTGGGAATCCGATAAAACCCAATCTCACAAGCAGAATTCGGGTAGCTCACCCCGATATTTTACTTCATTCTAGAAAAAGCTATATTTCCTGAGCGGCTCATCACAAGAGACTACACAAGCCAGGCCTGTTCTTTCCTCTGAATTCCTCGAATCACATGAAGGTCACATTGGCCCTTGACATTGTACAGTACATAGCAGTGCCAGCTCACTCGATAGAGGCTAAGCGGATTAAAGAAAAATGTGCTGAACCACTAGCCGACCCCTTCTACTTCTGACAGACGCTCCAGGAGTCTCAGAATCACCCCCCGAGAGCTTTAAACTTAGGGCCCGTTCACACAATGCTTTATGCTGACGGAAGGCGCAGACTGCGGTGTAAAGCCAAAAGCAAGAAGGGGCATGTTTTTTCTTAGCGCAGTGTGCAGACAGACGCCGCAGCGGGTGTCCACTCAGTTTGACTCCGGTCAAAGGGGCTTTGGCGCTAGCAGGTCCTCAGCAAAGTGCACGACCACAGCAGATCAAAATTCGCAGTGTGAACATAGCCTTACACATTCATCAGGTGATCATATGTCTCATGGCACGCAAATATCGTGGAAACAGGGGATGTGCTGCCGACAATATGCAAACTGAATGGGGGGGGGGGGGTCATAAGAATGATTCTGTCCTCCATTCACTTTGCATCAGGCCGCACAAAAGGACCTTTTAACGAACAGCAATCAACTAGGGGATCGATCAACACTCCTCCGGGGCCACGTGTAAAAGGAGCCTGACTTACCAGGTGACAATCACCTCAAATCACTGCAATTGATGACCCTCAGGCAGTACAGCGGGGTGACTTGATGGGCAGGCACATGTTCATTCAAGCATGGTTGCCACCTTTAGGCACCAGGGACAGAGGCCTTTTGAAGGGCAACCCACTGATTAACTATTTAATGGAACAGATCCAGCTATCATGCTAGAGGAAATGATAGAGCAGACCACGCCACACGAAGTCCTCTAACACAGCCATGTGCACCAGGGGCTCTATGAAGCTGCAGGGGTCATGAAGACCCTCCAAGCGGCAGACAGCACCAGGAATCATGTAGAAGCAGCTGCTAGCAGACTAATGATCCTCTAGGCAAGAATGGAAAAAGCAGGAGGCACCTTGTCAGAGACTGACTCGGACCGGCTGTCACGTGACCTTCAGGTTCAAGGAGCCAGTGACAAGGGGGCACAGCACAAAAGCGAAGACGCTGCATGCGGAGCGGCAGACGTGCACTGACCGGTCTCCCACGGCCGGGCATGCGGCACGTCAGAACATGCTTTCATTCACACAGCAGAGCGGAAGCAGTCAGTCCTGCACTTACCTCCTCCACAGCCAACTGCTCTCACTGAGCCGCCACCGCCTCGTTATACCGCCCCTCAGCACGTACGCACGGACAGCCCCCCTGACCTCAAGACTCCGCCCTCTCCTGCTGTCGGTTTCTGGGCGGGAGCCGGGCGCGGCGCCTGCTTGTAGGCGGGAGGGAGGAAGCGGAGAGCTGGAGGCGCTGCCAGCACACGTGGCCTTGTATGGCGGGGTATACGGCTGCCATAGAGGTCCTTCAGCCCAGCTTTCTTCCCCTATGAGCTGTGCAGTTTTAATATGCAGTGCTGCCTAGAGTGTGTTTGAACAGGTGTAATGGAGAGCTCCCAAGTGTCCCTCTCTGCTGCTTAAAGGGTTTCTGTCACCACACTTTTCACTATGAAACAGGCTGACATTATACATGTGCAAATGTCACCTGAAGTTAAAGAGGACCTTTCACTGGTCCACAGTTTATGAGGCAAATGTATATACATGCAGAGCGGCACCCAGGGATGACCCTGCACTTACTGTATCCCTGAGTGCCGCTCCGTTTGTCCTCTGTAGCCCCGATACCGGCGCACGCTCTTCTCCTATTTTTGCCTGGGGCGGAGACATCTTTTGCCCTGGGCGTCTCCTCCCAAGCCTGGAGCGCTGGCCAATCACAGTGCTCTCTGAGTGCAACACCCTCCCTGCTCCTAGAGGCTAATTAGCATATAATACAAGTTATAATTGCACAAAAATGGGGGCACACTGGAAAAAAAAGAATAGCAGAGTTAAATTCAGGTGACCTTTGCACATATATAATGTCAGCGTGTTTAATAGTGAAAAGTGTGGTGACAGAAACCCTTTTTTAATCTAAGGCTATTTTCACACTAGCGTTTTTGCTGGATCTGGCAGGATCAGCAAAAACGCTTCCATTACTGATAATACAACCATCTGCATCTCTTATGAACGGATCCGGTTGTATTATCTTTTTTTTTCTTTTTCCCCATTTATACTTTATTAATTTTTAACAAATGTTAAATCACAAACAGTGTGCAAGGGTCATAAAAGACAAATACAGGCAAATTACATTGCACAGTAAAAACTATAAAAGAATATAAAATAAAACATAGTGTCTCTCCATGTCTATAGTCTTAACATTGTTTTGCGTGTGTCCCATGGCTGCAAACATTTCAAGAATTTGGTCGTCATATTCCACTGCGGAGCAACCGAGTACTCCAGGGATCTGACATCCTGTATCCTAGTGTACAGGTCCGACCCCGTCAGGGGTGTTGCACTTTTCCAATAGAAGGCAATCAGACACTTAGCTGCTGTTAGTATGTGAAGGAGCAGCCTGGCACCCGACTTCTCAGTGATGTTGGGACTACATTTAGGAGGAGTGTCTCTGGATCCCTGGGGATATGAGTATCCAGAACGGTCTGCAGTAATCTCGTCACCTGCTTCCAAAAAGGTTCCATAACTGAATACGGCCAGAAGATAAGAAATAGGCATTTGGTTGAGAGCATCTCCAGCAGAGATCCGGCACCTCAGGGTTTATAGCATGGAGAACGGCTGGTGTATAGTACCAGAACATTAGGATTTTCTGTTGGTTCTCCCTGTACGTTATTGAGGAGGAACTAGAATATGCCCTGTTCCATATGGTTCTCCAAGTCTCTGGGGAGAGCTCCCTTTGTAGCCAGTCCTCCCACTTCAGCATGTAGGGATGTTTAAGCCCGTCTGGAAGGTTGAGGAGGATAATATCTGGTATATATCAGAGATGAGGCCCTTGGAAGAAGTGTTACAAGTACATATGCGCTCAAATGGGGTGAGGGCAGGAACAATCATGGATCTCAACACTCTTACAGTAGTGGAAAATTCTGTGATACTGAAATTCTAGATTGTGTGAAAGGGAGAATCTAGCCTGTAATTCACCACGTCATAATTCGAGCAGAAAGGTGGTCCTTTAGGTCGACAAGGCAGTAGAGCCCTGCAGCTGTCCACGGTCTAACCATCCCCACCCCCGAGCTGCCAGGAAGATAAGGAAAGAAAAGGAATAGAGAAAGAGGGGAGTTGAGAGTCACTAAATTGTATCTAATCCAGGTCTTATACCATATCTCTCTCGTAAATGACATAGGGCCGAGTTATTGTGAACAGGGGATAGGGCAGCAGAGCCCCATATCATAGTTCCTGGATGAGTGGGTGCCAGCCACAGTCTCTCAATCTCGGTCCATCGGTTATATGAATGGACCATGAGGTAATATGCCTCAAATGTGTTGCTAAGTAGTATGAAGCAATATCAGGGAGAGCCAAACCTCCTTTCGTAATCGGAGCTATTAAAATCCGATTAGAGAACCGTGCCATTTATAATTCCAGACAAAATTAGGGAAAGTGGACTTTATAGAGCAAAGAGCTGTAGCAGGCACCCTCACCGGAAGGGTTTCAAACAAGTATACGAATTTGGGAAGAATGGACATCTTCATGGTTGCGATGCGACCTAGTAGTGATATTGGAAGTGATTTCCATTTCGTGAAAAGGGCATTCATTTCCGATAACAACTGTGGGGAGGTAGCTTTGTATAGAGCGGGTAATGGAGGCTAAGTTGGATTCCTAGATATTTTATTGATTGGGTACGCCAAGTATATTTAAATTTGCTTTGGAGGAGGCGGAGTCTGTAGGGGGATATATTCAGACTTAGGCCCCCTGCACACGACCATAGGCCATCCAAGACATACGATCCGTGAGCGAGCCATACGGTCACGGACCGTATGTCTCAGATGGCATACGGTCGTGTGCAAGGGGCTTTAGAGGTATTGAGCTTTTAACCCGATAACGCACGATAATGGTCCAGAACCGCATGAAGATTGGGGAGGGAGAGGAAAGGCTTTATCAGGGTGAGCAATACATCGTCAGCGAAAAGGGAGATAGAAAATGATTTACCCCTGACCTCTATACACTGAATATCCGGGCTTGCACGTATTCCCCCTCCCTAAGAACATAAAGGAGGGGGAAAGGGGGCATCCCTGCCTCGTCCCATTGAAGATCGAAAGAGATGGGGAATAGGCATAGGGTAACCGAACTATCGCTGTCGGGGAGGAGTAAAGGCCCCTCAAGGCAGTCAGAAAGGGGCCTTAAAGCCAAAGTGGTGCAATGTATGGAACATGAAGTCCCAATTCAGGCGATCAAACGCCTTTTTGCCATCCAAACATAACAGGAGGGCCTCCACTCCCCCCCTGTCAGCCAACTCCACTAGGTCAATGGCTAGTAGTGTTATCCCCTGCCTGGCGAAACCCGGACAAAGCTGACTTGGTCTTTATGAACCAGGTGATGAAAACAAAGGCTCAGCCGATTCACTAATAATTTAGTAAATATTTTCAGATCTGAATTTAATAGACTAATAGGTCTATAGCTCGAACAATCAGCAGGATCTTTTCCAGGTTTGGGGACAACAGTTATATAAGAGCCTAATATGGTGTCAGGGATTTTATCTCATTAAACAGCGAGATCTTATGGGGGATCAGTAGCTCCCCGAACGTCTTAAAATAATCATAAGAAAGTGTGTCCAGCCCAGGTGACTTTCCATTAGGCAGTTCAGAAATGGCATCCCTGACTTCTTTTGCAGTGACGATTTGGTTTAGGTGGACTAGGGCTTCAGGAGTCAGAGAAGGTTAATGACATTCTAAGAGGAACGTATCCAAAAGTGCAGTACGTTCTGTCTCTACATAAGGGAGAGAAGAGGGCAGGGGAGTATAGAGCTAAATAATAGGTATGGAATAATTTAGCAATGGCAGCAGGATGGTGTTGAAGCATGCCCTGTCGGTCTCTAAAAGCATGTGAGGTGGAAGTGGCTGAACTGTCCTTAAGTTTTCGGGTCAACAGGGTGTGCGGCTTATTGCTATAAAGGAAGAAGCGCTGACGAGGGTAGCGGATCAGCCGCTCTGTTGACGAAGAGGCCAAAGACTTGAGACAAGCTCGCAGATCAGTTATTTGTCTCAGTATCTGTGTTCAAGGTTGGGAGGCAAGAGATTGTTCTGACGTTCGAAGGGAACGCAAACCTTCTCGGTATTGTACCTCTCTATCCCTCTTCAGTTTAGAAGAAAGAGAAATGCATACCCCACGAAACACTGCTTAATGCACTTCCCATAGGATACCCGGGGAAGACGCGGTCGGGGCATTCTCCACAAAGTACTGGGACAGTGAAGTGCGTGTCTCGTCCCAAGTGATGGGGTTGGTCAAAAGAGTGTAATTTAATCGCCAATGGGTGTGTCTTAAACAGGTGGAAGGAAGGCAGAGCTCTAAGTATATGGGTGCATGACCGACCATGTTATCAGACCGATGAATGCATCTACCAGTGATCTAAGGTCCATGACATTGCCAAAAAAATAATCATAATCGATCCTCGTGTGAGTGAGGTGGGGATTAGAGGAGAAAGTATACTGGAGAGAAGTAGGGTTATCCACCCTTCATAAATTATAAAGAGAGTGGATTTGGAAAAGTTTTCGAAAGCCTCTAATGAGACGTTTACTCTGGCTGGGTGGAGGTGTCGGGGGTGTAGTGAGGCTATCGAAGCATTCAGAGAAAGGGACATTAAAATCTCCTCCTATCAGTTTTACCACCCCCCAGACAGAAGAGAGAGTGCAGAGGAGAGAGGAAAGAAAGGTAAGCTGACCTGAATTAGGAGCGTAGGCAGTGCAGAGCTGCAGGTTCACCCTATACAGAGAACCGTGAAGTATGAGATAACATCCCAAGGGATCGGCGTGTACCTTGTCGACCTGAAGAGGGCAGGACCTTGAGATGAAAATTGCAACTTGGGTGGACTTGGAACTAGCAGAGGCTGTTTATGTTGTAGGGAACCAACGTTTAGCGAAGGTAAAAAGAACCATTGGATGTCAGGTGCGTCTCCTGTAAAAGAATAATGTTAGCTTTGGAAGTTCCTGTAATCTAATGCGTCTCTTAAAGTTTGAGTTAAGCCCCTGGGGGAAGGTAAAAGGAGGGAATACCATCTGTAGCGGAAACAGTTGGGAAGAGGATCCCTGCTATTGAGTGCCAGACTGCTCCTCCCACAGCTTCTCAGAACACAACCATGGTGAGGGACATAGCCACTTAACATGCATGGAGAGAGTGCAGAAAGAAAAAGAACTACAAAAATACCAATAAATTTGGTAAGTAACCAACAGTACAAGAAAAACAATTGTGACAATAAAGGCATAGTATAACTACGACCTCTATGTCTGTGGAGTTCGGGCAATGAAAAGCAGCTAAAACTAGCAATGCAGCTAACCAATGGTAGCTGAGTCAAATACAATAAGCTCTTTTGGGGATAAATAGCAGAAGCCCGACAACCGCGGTCCAAGATTAAAGATTCCACACCCCACAGCTCCACAGACATAAGGGACACTTGAACCTGCTCAAGGAAGGAAGAAGTGAAGGCCGAAATAAAGAGAGGCAAAAGGAGAAAAGAAAAACACGACCACATTGCTAGAGAATAATCTTCTAGGCAGAGGGTCCAACCCCCGCTCAGCAGTCACCGGTCGGATTAGTCGTTTGCGGGCACCCACGGACGTCCTTGTCGCTAGGATCGGAGGTAGAGTAGCTGGTGAGTCCCAGTCAGGCAGCTGTGGTGGAGTGATAGCAAGGCTAGTGCAAAAGTCAGATAGGTCTTCTAGGTACTTCAGGACTGCTGTAGTGCCATTTTTAAGTGCAGTGAGGCTTAAGGGGAAGCCCAGCGGTACGGGATGGAGTGCTTGAGTAGGTCTAGGTCTAACAAGTAGGAGTAGGTCTAACAAGGGTTTCAAGGATCTCTGCTTCTGATGTGTGATCCAGCAAAAGATCTTGAGACACTTTTGGCCCCTGAAAATCCACTTGTTGCATAAGATGAGCTTTCGTCTTAATATCCTCCTTGAGGCCAAAGTCATTAATATAACAAATGATATCTCGCGATGGTCCCTCCTGCGATTTCTGTTGGAGTGCCCTATGCGCTCCATTAGGATGGGATGAGTTGGGGGGGGGGGGGGAGCGACCCAAGATAGTGTTAAAGATAGCAAGGTGGGTGGATCGGACATCTTCTTCTCCCTGGGACTCTGGTACTCCTCGTACCCTAATATTGTGACGGCGGCCCCTATTATCCAAGTCTTCCACATGGCTTTTGCAAATCACGCAGTTGGAGAGTGTGGGAGGACGTTTGAGTCTGGAGCATGCAAATCACTGTTCATGAAGCATTATGGATCTTCCTTCAGCTGGTGTACACGATGCCCCACAGTTTGTACATCCTGTCTCACCGCTGCCAACTCCTCTTTAAAGGCGTCTTTTACTTCTCAAATAAGGGCCCGGAAATCCTGCTTGATAGGCAGTTGTTGGATATGGGGCCACTAATTAGGAGGAGGTTCGGCGGAAGCGCTTGGACAATTAGAAATCTGAAGAGGAGGTCGACCCTCGCCTGGATGGGGTGCGGGATCGCCAAATCTGAGGGACACCAAAATCCACAGTAGCAGAGAGAGCAGGACTGGGCATGGGTTGGTCTGTCTGACCTTTGGGGAAGAGGAGGAAGTCTTCTGGCAGAGGAGGTGGCAGATTTGCCCACGGCAGCTATAGCAGAATGTGTGACCCCTTGGAGAAGTCCTTCCTCATGTTGTATTGGCTCCCCCTCACTCAGACCTAAATCAGACCTCTAGCTCAGAGTCCCAGTCAAACCTCCAATGTTAATAAGACCCTCAGATCAGCGCCTGGTTTTGGATTCCAATGACTGATGAAAATCACTGACTGTGTGAATTAAGCTAGGGCTACACGATGACATGTGTTGTAATGATAGTCTATGGTGTTGCACTGCGACCCGACAGTTGCAAAAAATCCATCCACTGTCGCATTGCATTCGTAGCATGTCGCAATGCAACACCATTGACTATCATTACAATAAATGTCGCGCAACATATGTCGCAATGTAGTTGTACCTTTTTTGTCTGTCTCCATGTAGCTCTAGCCTAAAGGCTGTTTCACATGAGCGAGTCAATTGCGGGAATCACACTCCATCTGTGAGCGTGATTCTCCGTTCTGGACTAGCAGGAGCAGATGGCATTATCATGATTTATAATGCTATGTGCCTCTGCTTGACCTTACTGATACAGAATCATACAAAACCACTTTTGACCAGACCCGAGTTCGAGAAAAGGTTTTTAACAGTAAAAATAATTTTTTTAAGTTATTACCGAAGTCTCGCGAGACTTCGCAAAGTAATAACTTTGGCTCATCTAAGCCAATACATTCTAATAATGTACAAAGCGCTCTTTCCGTACAGTATTCAAACAAGTTTTATGCGAATCGACTTTGGTTGTTTCATCCAAAGTCGATTCGCTAATCCCTAATACCAACCAATCAGATTCCACCTTTAATTTTTCAGAGCTCATTTGGAAAATGAAAGGTGGAATCTGATTGGTTGCTATGGGCAACTAAGCCAGTTTTCCTTTATACTAGTTTGATAAAGCTCCCCACTGTATGTAGACACTTAACGGATTGCTTTTGCTGTGTTGATGTCACTAATGGAGCACTATTACTGTGTTGGGTGCAAAAGAAGAGCACTTTTTTGGCTTTAACTATAGTTATGGAGACACCTGGGGCACAAAAGTGGAGGAAGCAGCAGGATGGAAGGTTTGTGTAGAGTGTGGGGAATGAGTTGGCGGAACATGGCAAATATGACTGTGCAGCAAACTGCATAAATGAGCATGAAGAAGGTTGTAACAGACGCAGCACTATGAAGTGCCTTTTACGCTATGGCATTAGAATAATTTGATATCTCTAACCTTTTAGTCCAACAAGACTGCTTCAGTCTTGTTTCTTTTGAGCTAATTCTTCTAGCGCCATTCTATGGAAACAGTAGGCGTAAAAAGCACACCAAATGCTTAAAATAACCTCTTTATTTACTTCAACTTTTTAAAATGGTGGTTTAACTGTTCATTCTTGTCATTCAACATAAATGGTGGATATATTTCTCTCTTCAGTATCTGTACTTTCAGTCTAAGTTATTTAAGCACTTTATAATCACTCTGAGATATATCTGAGGTTTAACCAATAGTTTGATTTAGTTTGATTTGCTCAGTTTTCGCAGTTTGTGCATAGTTTGGTCGCAGTTTGGTGGAACTGTAAACAAACATATTCAACTGGCCTCAGTATATAGTTCTGATCACAGTATTAACAATATGAACATTATATAACCATTCTAAATACCTATTTGGCCTCTTGTTCCCATAAAACACAGCTCTGACTGGAAATGTCTGTCCAGCTCCTCTTCTCTGGTCTATACTGACTCCAGAAGATTCTGCTAGGAAATTTCCTACACATACTGAGTGTGAGGCTGGATGTGATTGGTTAAGACTCCTGGGCAGTAACAACAGTTTAAGGCTACATTCACACAACCGTATTTTTCATTCCGCATCCGATCCGCATCCGTTTCCGTTTTTTGCGGAATAGATACGGTCCCATTCATCTCTATGGCCTTTTAAAATTTGCAGACAACTTTCCGTAAGTTGTCCGCATCCGTGTGTCCGCATATTTCATCCGCAAAAATATGAAGCATGTCCTATAATTGTCGGCAAAAATCGGTCCGCAGCCCCATAGAAGTCAATGGGTCTGCAAAAAACGGATAACATACGGAAAGGTTTCCGTATGTTATCCGTTTTTTGCAGATCCGTTTCCGTATTATTATTAGAATATTTTATTGAAGAACATGCCCCTATGGGTTTTTTTTTTTCCCTCTCTCCAGTTCAGTATTTTGCGGATCCGCAAAAAACGGAAGACATACGGAAGCCTTCTTCCGCAAAATGCGGACATACGGCTTTCGTTTTTTGCGTCCGTAAAATACGGATGAAAAAAATACGGTCGTGTGAATGTAGCCTAACTCTATGCTTTCTGTTGTTAATTCTGCTGTGTCATTGAGCTTACCTTACATTAATTTACTGAATCTTAAAGGTATATTTTCTTTTCTGCTTCTGTGAACACAATATATAACTTATATGACATCCAGAAACATGAAGTCACTGTAAATAACTCTCTTTCTGTCTCTAATACACAAACATCAGGAACTGTGTTAAATTTATTGGCAAGTCTAGCTATATAAACATGTAAGTCATATTAGCAACCTAGGACATGTCTTAGCTGGCCAGCTACACGCCCACTAAAATTACCTATAATTCTATGTTCTTAGTGGTAGGACTTAAACATGAATTTGGGGAATTTTCCCTTCTAGGTAAATCTTCTTTTACTAACACTATGTCACCAACTTGAATATTTCTTCTGGGTGTTTGCCATTTACTTCTTAGCATCAGATTGGCTAAGTACTCTTTCCTCCATCTATTCCAAAACTGTTCCGATAGATATTGAACTCTGCGCCATCTCCTTTTAGCATATAAATCCTCTTTGCTGAACTTGCAGACTTAGAGTGAAGTAGATAGTTGGGAGTTAGTGTCCAACCTTGTTGGGTGATCGATGTTATCAATTGTAAGTGGACGACTGTTAACAATAGACATTACTTCATAGAATAGGGTCCTAAGAAAGGCATCATCCATTCTTCCGGCATACTTTTTCAACACTGAACTTAACACATTTTTTATAGTTCTGATTTGTCTTTCCCAAACTCCTCCTGTATGACTTGCATTTGTAGCCTTCATGTGCAAATCACACTGTTTCTTTAACAAATACTCACTTACCTTTTCTTTATCAATCTCCTTTAGAGCTTTCTTCAATTCATTCTTCGCTCTGACAAAATTAGAACCTTGGTCAGATGTAAGCTCTCTGACAGTACCTCTAATTGCTATGAAACATCTTAAGGCATTGATAAATGCGTCAGTTGACATATCTTCTAACATTTCCAGGTGAATCACTCTGGAACTTAGACATGTAAATATTAGTCCATATCTCTTGTACTCCTTGCAGTTCTGCTTGGTGATGAATGGGCCAAAACAATCCATTCCGCTATAAAGAAATGGTGGTGATTGGTTTACACGATCTGCTAGTCTTTCAAGTATGTCATCTTGACACTTGGCTGCAGTGCTCAATGTTTGTACAACCTTTACTTCTGGATCACACATAGACAATTCTGTATAACCTTTACTGGTCATGATTTCCTTTTCCCAAAGGAACTTTGGACCTGTGAACCAAGTTAAATTCTTCAATTCTGTTACATTCAGACCTCTTGAAGCATGATCTGCTGTGTTATCATCTATTTTTAATTCCAATTCTCTCAGAAACTTGCTTACTGATGTTGAAACTATGGCTGCTGTCAGTTCAAGTCTTAGTTTTGTCTGAATACTGGTAGGAGCAACTCTGGCCTTCCCTATAACCAGGGCACAGTGTATTTTTCCTTCTCCTGTCACTCTTATGTAGGAGTATTGACCATAACCGTGACTACTGGCATCTGAAAAGTGATGAAGTTCTATTTTCTTGTACTTTCCGAAATCATGACGTACAAAACATCTGGGTATCCGAACTTCTCTCAAGTTTTGCAAGTCTCTTACTCAACTCTACCACCTTGGCCTCAAATTTTCAGATATGGGTTCATCCCATCCTAACTTCTGTCTGCATAATTCTTGCAGTATTTCTCTTGCTCTGAGGATTACTGGTAGATCAATCCCAGTAGATCAAATATAGAAGCCACTGCGGAAAGAATGTTACGTCATTTTGCAACTTTCTTTTCTGGAGATACTTCAAAGAAGAACTTTTCATTCTCTACATTCTATCCCAATCCAAGTACAACTGGAAGATGATCATTATTGAGATCTACAT
This sequence comes from Bufotes viridis, assembly GCA_033119425.1. NCBI lineage: Eukaryota > Metazoa > Chordata > Amphibia > Anura > Bufonidae > Bufotes > Bufotes viridis. The sequence goes on along the minus strand of CM065592.1, from coordinate 169,152,698 downwards.
TCTTTATCGTTGACGCACATTCAGAGTCACTGATAGATTCCAGTACTTCTCTGTTGTTTGAGATTAATTTGTGAAGGCGCAGGTTTCCTCTTGCGCATAACTCTTGGCTTTCTTTCACTAGTTTGTTTGCAGATTCCATGGACTCTAGACTTATAAGACCATCATCTACATAAAAGTTTTTCTTAAGAAAACTTGCTGTTAATGGGCAGTCCTTTACATTCTAATTTGCCAGGTACTTCATACCATAATTGGCGCAACCTGGGGATGATGCTGCTCCAAACAAGTGTACTTTCATTCTGTATTATGCTGGCTCTGTATGTGTATCTCCATCCTCCTACCATAGGAACCTCAGGAAGTCTCTATCTTCATTCTTCACATGAAACTGCTGGAACATCTTTTCAACGTCACACATGACTGCTATGGGATACTTTCTAAATCTACAGAGTGCTCCAAGCAGAGTGTTCATAAGATCTGGTCCTTTTAATAGATAATCATTCAATGCAACACCATCGTAGTTTGCTGAGCAATCAAATACTACTCTAATCTTATCTGGTTTTCTTGTGTGGTAAACTCCTTGATGTGGGATGTACCACACTTCTCCTTCTTTAGGTCAACTATTGAGTTTCTCTGCATGCCCTTCATCGAGGATGACTTCCATTAATTTCAAAAATTCCTTTTTGAATTTGGGATCTCTTCCCATCCTTTTCTTCAAACACTTCAATCTTGCTAGGGCAATATCTCTGTTATTTGGCAGACCAGGTTGTTTCCTAAAGGGTAAGGGCATTTCAAGATGACCTTGTTGATTCTGCTTAATGCTTTCTTCTAGAGTGTGTATGAACTTTATGTCTTCTTGGGATGCACTCTTTTCTTTAGAACTTATGTCTTCAAAATCAGATTCAAGGATCTTGATTACTTTCGCTGGACTTACGGTTGGTAACTCTTGGACAGATATTCGATGACACAATCCTGTCACCTGTCCTGCAATCCTGTCACCTATTTGCAATCTGCTGTTTTCCTCCAACAACGCCCCATCCTAGATCAGTTTTAACAGCTTAGGGTTCACCCTTTCCTCCTGTGATTACCTTTTGTGGTACCAAGGCTTCGAGACAATCGTAACCTATCAACAGTCCAACACCAAACTCCTCCAGCGGGGACATTTCATGAGATATGACAGATAGGTGCTCCTATTCATTGGCTGTTTCACAGGTAGGTATGCGATCTCATTCTAGAGGTATATCATATTTTGTATAAGCTGGAGGTTGATCTAATGTGAAGTTTGAATGAAGTCCTCTAACTCTCAGTCCTTTGACCCTTTGACTGTTCACTAATGTGTCTCTTCCCGTCATTGTGGTGAGTTTGAGCTTCACTGGTTCTGTAGCCACTTGTAATTTCTTGCAGATTTCTTGATGAATGAAGGTGACATCGCTCTGGGCATCCAGTAGCGCATAGGTGTATATCTTCTTGTTCCTCCTTTTAGCTTCTCTCCACAGAACATACATTTGAAGGTTGTCTGAAGATTTGTCGGTTCTGTCTCTCTACTGATCCCAGTAATGACTTTGAACTTGATATCGTAGGTATCTAGATCTTTAGCTGCTGCGTTGGTTGCAAAGCTAGTTGCTCTTGCGCTTCTTATATCTCTCACGGGCCTTTCTTCTAAGGTTTTTAAGGCATAGGACGCTGTTACTGGATTACATGTTATTCGTGCTTCCTTATTGACGAACTCAGAAAACTCTTTAAAACTTGGGAACTTCTTACCAAGATCTAACTGTTCAGTTACATAGCGATTTCATCTAGAAACCACTTCTTCAGGCAGCTTAGCTAGCATCCTGTGGTTTTCTAGATAGTCGTTCAGTACTTCTAGTCCTTGAACATGTGGGATGGCATTGCTGCATGCTTGCAGGAAGTCACCATACTGTTGGAGTCTGATGTGTTCTTTAGGATCTATATTTGGCCAGTTATTCAATTTATCTCTAAAAGCTCTGTGTACTAAGAAAGGATGAACATATCTTGCATTCAGTTTTTCCCAAGCTTGCTTGTAGGCTTCTTTGTCTTTTCTATAGAAGTTACCTTCAAGAACTTCTTTGCTTCTCCACCAACATACCTCTGTAGATAGAATAATTTGTTGACTGGACTGAAACAATGATGCTCGATGATCATTTCAAAACTTGCCTTACACTCTATGAACTTCAGTACGTCACCTGAAAATACAGTGGGTTTAGGAATGGGAAGTCTAGCGAGGACTGTTCTCTGTTGTCTAGCTGGGACCATAGTTGTAACATTCTCCTGACCCTTGCCATGACATGTAGGAATAGAATTACACGGTTCTATATTCTCACTTAGTTCTGAATTAGGTGAGTCGCTTTCTTCATCTTTTCCGGTAGAGATAGAGGGCAAATTCACATACCTTTTTCCTGACATTGCACTAAGCCTCTCTTTGTCTTTCTGAGCAGGGATGCAAGGATAATGACTTATTTTCTCACTAAGTGCTGGAGATTTCCTTCCATTCTCCTGGGTGTATGGAGTAAAATAGGGGTCTGTTTCTTTACTTAGTACAGATTTGCACCTAAGACTGATTGCACCTGATTCATATCCTCTTCGTGTACTCTGAGTCTGGCTTCCATGATCTTAACTTATTTCTGCCTTTCCATCTGTTGGTGCTGTTCCTCCATTTCAGCTTCCATTTGATAGGGTTGTGCATCCTTTTCAGCTTCCATTTGATAGGGTTGTGCATCCTTTTCAGATATCAGATGGCGCTGTGCCTCGATGGCAGCTTCCATCTCAATTTCTACTCTCTTGACAGCAAGTTGTTCAGCTTATTCCTTTCTTTTGGCTGAAGTACTTGAGGACTCTGATATGGGGCTGGCACTTGTGCTAGCGAAGGAAGTCCCACTTGAGGTTGTGGTTCCACCTAAGGACTTAGCATAGTCTCTTATAAAAAGCTTGTTCATTCTCCTTCTTGCTTTAACTTCATCATAGTTTGCTGCAGATGATAGTTCTCTCATAAGCTTTACTAAATCTTTAGTGACCCCAGTACATGTGTCCATGTTCCTTACAATATCCTGCGAAGGTGTCGTAAACAACCGCAGGTTGACATAGGCTACCATAAGCTCTGATTCAGATTCTTCTACCGTCTCTACCATATCACTCAAGTTCCTTTTTATACTTTCTTGCTTTAGCTTTCTACAAATGTCTTTAATGTATGATTTCCACCTATCATACATTCGGGCGAACTTCTTCTTTTTAAATGCTGCTTCTTGCTTCAAATTTTCCAGCATCTTTGAGGTCGGATTTCTGGCACCTGGGCTATATTTATTTGAGGCAAGACTAGTGCTGAATTTGATTCTTCTGCTCTTCACCTTCTATCCTATCTACCTTTGTATCCTCTAACAGTAGCATGGTAATACTAGGCTCAGACATTTTACTTTAAATGCTATAACAATCAATAGGAATATTAAAGGACCTTTCACTTTAAATGCAATATTAATAAATGCAGAAATAAATGACAATTGAAAATGATAAATGAAATTCACATTTTATATGTAACAGCGATAAATGCTGGCAATAAATAACTTTCCCTTTAAATACTTTAGAGTCTGTGTACTACAAACTGTCCTTTGTTTTACTTTAAAGTCTTTTATTCCTGTACACCAAAATGTCTCTTTATGCCAAAGCCTATATGCAATGATGAGTAATAAAAAGGAAAGCTCTGACCTTTTTGAAGAGCAGAATACTGTGATCTAAAGGTTGCTGAACAAATTTCAGTCTTAAAAGAGACATGTCTTTTCTTGCTTGCACTTGCTCAATCAGTTCCTCTTGATGTGATGCGATGCTCTGTGCCGAACTTGTGATGCTCTGTGCTGACTTGCGATGCGCTGGTTGGATACGCTGCTGCGGGCTTTGGGCCTAATGGCGGGAAACTAGCTGGCTGCAGTACGTGGCCTCTTCGTGGATAGAGGTGCGGGCACTCTGTCTCTGGACTTTGGCCTCCCACCATGCATCTCTTTCTCTCTCTAGGGATCGCAGGAGGGTTGGCTCTCTTTCTCTGACTATCTTGCCTTTGCTGTTCTGCCACTTTAAGGGTCGGCTGCAGTTTGACTAATACACACGTTCTATGGCCTCTATGGTAGCTCCGCTGAGGTGTCTTTGCTTGCTCACTCAGGGAACAGTTGCTGAGCGTCGGTATATGTTGGCGCTCCGCTGCTCTAATGCGCTCTTTACTGCGCAAGTAAAAAATTTTATCGCATCAATAAAGAACGAAACTTTGCTGTAAAGAGCTGGATTTTGAAAAAGTTTTTTTGCACTTCGTGGGTCTACACAGTCCAGGACCCTTATCCGTGCTCACAGCACAGAAGACCAGGTGAGAGCTGCTGAGTTTTTCTATTGCTGATATATCTGAGGTTTAACCAATAGTTTGATTAAGTTTTATTTGCTCAGTTTTCGCAGTTTGTGCATAGTTTGGTCACAGTTTGTGCGTAGTTTGGTCGCAGTTTGGTGTAACTGTAAACAAACATATACAACTGGTCTCAGTATATAGTTCCAATCACAGTATTAACAATATGAACATTATATAACCGCTCTAAATACCTATTTGGCTTCTTGTATCCATAAAACACAGCTCTTACTGGAAATGTCTGTCCAGCTCCTCTTCTCTGGTCTATACTGATTCCAGAAGATTCTGCTAGGAGATTTCCCACACATACTCAGTGTGAGGCTGGCTGTGATTGGTTAAGACTCCTGGGCAGTAACAACAGTTTAACTCTATGCTTTCTGTTGTTAATTCTGCTGTGTCATTGAGCTTAACTTACATTCATTTACTGAATCTTAAGGGCATATTATCTTTTCTGGGGGGGTACATTTACTAAGGGACTTGTGACTAGTTAGGCTACTTTCACATCTGCACTTTTCCTTCCCGCTATTGAGGTCCGTCATATGATCTCAATACCAGAGGAAAACGCTTCAGTTTTGTCCCTATTCATTGTCAATGGAGGCAAAACTGAACTGAGCGGCGTGCACCAGAATGCATTCCGTTTTGTTGCATTCCCATGCCAGACAGAAAAACGCTACAAGCAGCGTTTTTGAGTGTGTCATGGGATGCGAAGCAAGACGTTCTCTCAGACACAAAAGAAAACGAATCCGGCACTAAAACCATTGTAAGTCAATGGGCACCGGATCCGCCATGGCTATTTTAGAGATAATACAACCGGATCTGTTCATCCGTCCATGATGGATCCAGCAAAAACACAGATATAAAAGTAGCCTTAGGCATAAAATAGTCGCAAGTCCACTTTTTCTGGCCTGTTTTTTACTGTCTGCGCCAGTTTGGAGGGAAGGGGTAGACGTGGGCATGCCAGGGCCAGTACTCCAAATGTACTAACATTTACTCCTGGAAACAGGCATAAATGTTAGCTGGAGCTGGCATAGCTGGACTGCCACAGATGCACCTAATTTACGACAAAGTGCATGCCTCGTCATAAATCAGATGAACCTTACCACAGTGCAAGGGGAAGACTAAGTAAATGTGCCCCACATAGTCTTTGTACTGTACAACCCACCCTGCTTGTCTTAGCGCTGGGGCAGAATAACTGCTACTACTGTTCTCCCGGTACAGCGGTACAGAAAACTCTCCCTGAGCATCGGCAGTCTCGTCCTAAACTTGGCTTACTGTAATAGCAGCTATGAGAATGGGGTGAAGTGCAGTGTGCACAGTACTGAGGACAATACTGAAATGCTTATCTACAGGAGCAGGAGGCTGTTATTCCTATCGATTTTTATTAATGCATGCTTTCAAGGCACTTAAAATATGCATTATCAAAGCACTTATCATACTGATCATTACCTGACAGGAAACTGAAAAGTATATTACTCTTTTTTGCAGAAAAGAGCATGGAAACCTTGGCAATATTTATCATAAGTGGCCCTTATGCCATGTTCATGACCAGGCAGATGAGTACATGCTAAGATCCCTCTAAATGCCTGGATTTGCATATAATTATGTTAAACTGGCCAATTCGTATAAACAGTCCCTCCTGCAAATGCCAGACTAAACTGTGCGACCAGGGAGTCAATGGCAATTGATCAGCCAATCATGCCATAAACATGTGGCCTCGGCTGTAATTTTTCAATCAGCTGATCACATTTTCAACTACCATCAGCCATCATGAACGGACAATATGCCAGATTTCAATGAGAACAAGCAACAATCTGATATGTATCACCTGACAACAGATGGTAGTAAGAAGGATCAGACATACTGGATTTTAACATGCTTACTCTTTTGTTTTTGTCGGAGATAAGGTCACTTGACTGTGGCTTATTTCCGTCTCCCCATTTAAGAAAACTGGTAGGCCCCATTACTCAGGACCGTATTTTTTGTCCGCATCTGATCTGCATTTTTTGCGGATAGGATGTTGACCCATTCATCTCAATGGGACCATGTGCTTTTTGCATCCATATGTCTGTTCCGTAACCCCACAAAAAAGATAGAACATGTCCTATACTTGTTCGTTTTGCAGAAAGGATACGCATTGTTATACAATGGATCTACAAAGAAAAATGGATCCAACACAGACGTCACATGGATGTAATCTGTATTTTTTGCGGCCCGCAAAATACATATAGTCATGTGAATGCATCCTTCTACAACTACTATGTGAACTCATGTGGAAGGTCTACTGTCTCTCTGCAGTTGTATTACAAGGATTACTTTCTGTGTATCAAAGTACATTGAAGGGCTCATGCACACGAGTGTAAGTGCTCAATGCACGGGCACTGGCAGTGTGTGCTCTGTTTGGAGATGCGGACTCATTGACTTGAAAGGGTCCATGATCCGCAAGATACTGCCAAAGATAGAACGCGTTCTATATTTTTGCGTTGCTGAGGCACAGATGTGAAGCCCACGGTAGCGCTTTGTAGTGCTTCTGTCGGCTTCCGATCCGTGCCTCCTCTTCACAAAAGATAGGTGAAGTCCCATCTTCGGTCATTTGTTGCGGGCTGCTGACCCATTTAAATCAATGGGTCCGCATCCACACCACAGAGTGCACAAGGCCAGTGCCCATATATAGCGGGCACTTACGCCTGTGTGCATGAGTCCCAAGGGTGCCGTATGTGTTTTGCGGTCCGTGTTGCCTCAGTTTTTTTTTGAGGATCCACTGTACAATGCCTATACTTCTGGATACTGCCCCCCGATTACCCGATGAACGAGGAAGTGCTCGTTCATTGGGCAATCCAAATCTTCGCTTGCAGGCGGAAGATCGTGTGGTCTAATCACAATCTGCTGCCTGCAAATAATGATTCAGTATAGGGAAGAGTGATGGCATTAGTGATCGCTTATCCTCATACTGAGGAGGACATGACTGCATGCAGGGCTGCCATCAAAAATTTTGGGGCCCCTTACACAGCTCAAGGCCTGCCCCCCCCCCTCCGTGGCCTCCGGGGCGGGACCACGGCGCCACGCGGAAGTGCACGGAGAGGGATGCCAGACTAAAAAGTTGCCCCTCCATTATCATTGGAGGGGCAGGGGCTCTGTGCAGTGGACAGAGGTCAGCCAGCAGGGATACCATGACCAGTCTGTGGGCTATTCAGCCCCATCTACAGCAAGTCATGATGCCTTGTCAAGGCATCATGACTTGCTGTAGATGGGGCTGTATAGTTATATTGTGATTGTTATATTTATTTTTTGGGCGACGTCTTATTAGCCGGGCTGCAGTGAACCGACATTGTTATACAGCAATTGTTGGGGTGTATTGATGGGAACAATAAGTACATGTTATTAGCCGTTCTACGGTGAATTTACATTGTCATACAGACATTGTTGGTGTTTATTAATAGGAAAAATAAGTACGTCTTATTAGCCATTCTGCGGCGAATTTACATTGTCATTCAGTGGTAAATTTTTTGTGAAACAGCCTTTTTTGGTAAAATTGATGGGTGATTATAGAGTATCTTCCGTAGGGACTAACAATTCGTCGATTAGCCATTCAGTGGTGAAATTTGTTTGTGATACAGTCTTTTGGGGGAAAATTGGTCGGTAGCTGTAACGACGGTCAAGGACAATATATGTCCTTTATGGCCCACTGGGTAAATGTGGTTCCTGCCCAGCCACACCAGCAAATTGGCCAGGTGACTCTGCTTCCGCCTCCACGTTTTCACGCTGTTGGTCCTGCAAAAATGTCCGCCTCTGCCTCCTCATCCTCCACTGTGTCCTCAGCTTCCACTGCAGGGACAATTCACAGTGCTCCTCCAGCATACCACATGTGCAGGGCACGGCAGAGTCACGCTGTTCTACACCTCGTTTGACTAGGCAAACTGAGTCACACGGGGAGGAACTGCTCCATGTCTTTCATCAAGAAATCAAATCCTGGCTTTCTCCACGACAACTCAAAATCAGAACCATGGTGACCGACAATGGGAAGAACATGATGTCGGCACTGTGTCAAGTAGGGTTGAGCCATGTGCCCTGCATGGAGCATGTGTTCAATCTGGTTGTAAAGTGGTTCTTGAAGTCTTCCACCCATCCGCAAGACATCCTAAAAATGGCCAGGAAACTTTGCATGCACTTCAGCCAGTCGTACACCGCCAAGCACACCCTCCTTGAGCTGCAGCGGCTGAACGGCATCCCCCAACATAGGCTGATATGTGACATTTCCACCCGTTGGAATTCCACCCTCCATATGTTGGACCGACTATACAAACAGAGAAAGGCCATAAAACATTTCATGATGATCCAAGCGGACAGAGGTACTCTGCAGTGTAACTACGATGTTAGCCAGGGGCAACTTATCCGTGACACCTGTCATTGAGGAGGCCACTTTATTTGTCAGTCACTAGTACTACGGGATGAACAACATCCTTCCACTGATTCATATCCTGGAAAAGATGCTGGTAAATCTGGCTGGTCAGGGGACTGGAGACGTGGCGCCTATATCTCATGGCCACATGAGGCCTGTCGAGCTAATGGAGGAGGAGAAGGACATTGGAGCACAAGCAATGTGTAGCGAAATTGGTGGTTTTTCTACACAGGTGACAGGAGAGGAGGAGCAGGAGCAGCCAGAGGAGCAAGAGGAGCAAGAGCCAAATTGTCACCATTCCCCAGAAGGATGGCTACTGGCTTTCCACCATGTCAGACCCTCACTACCGGTCCAAAATGGGGGCCTTTTTTACACCTGCTGAGAGGGAGGACAAACTGAACTACTATAGAGACATCCTATGTAGTCAGTTGGCTGCTGCCTATCTGTGCCATCGTCCATCCTCTCGCAGGTCTGACCAGGGGGGGCCCCCTCTGCGCTCACGTTCCACTGCCATGGCTGCTGGGAGAGTGGGGGGTGGCAGGAGCAGTAAGAGCTCCATCAGCAGCAGCCTGAGTTTCGAGTCGCTGATGAGCAGCTTTCTTCACCTGCATAGTGAAGAAACTATTCACCAGTAGTGATGAGTGGCAGGGGCAATATTCGAATTCGCAATATTTTGCAAATATTTGGGCGAATATTCGTCATAAATTCGAGAATTCACAATTATTTTCTTCATTGCGAAAATCGGCAATGTAATATGCACGTATTGAGCGCGCAATAAAGGTGTGGGTAACTATTGCTACATTTTTCAAGCTGCTAGAAATTTCCTGAGTCTGGAGAAAATGGTTGGCACATCAGAACATTCCAATAGCTTTATATGCAGATAGAGTGCTCCAATTAATGATGCGCATATTTTTGCGCAATACGTGCAACTTCACATTTTTGCAGGTCTGACTACATATTAGTGATTGCTGCACTAAGTATTGTTGTGAACTTGTGCATCACAGCACTATGTATGTATATATGTAGCATAAATACATACTGTACATACAGCACTATGTGGCATGTATGTATGGACAGCAGAAGCTATCACACTACCTAACACCCTGCACTAGAACCTACAGCTACAAAAATATCACAATCTAACCTACACTGACTACCTCCCACTAACTATCTGTATTATATATATAAGCTAACTAACTATCTAATGTAATGTGACACAGCAAAGCATAGAGCACAGCAATGACACTGCTGTCTCTCTCAAAACTGGAAAAACTGAAAATGGCTGGTGGGGAGGTTCTTATATAGTAAGGGGTAGGCAACTTTCCGATTGGTTGCTAGGAATGTTGCTAAGTTCAGACAAAGACATTGCAGCCTTCTCATTGGACCACAAGCAAGAAGCAGGGAGGGATCATCATAAGTTCAGAGGGAAAAAAAATCTAGTATATTTGCGAATATATAGCAAGTGGTGAAATTCACAATTAAAATTTGCAATTAAAATTTGCGATTCGAATATTCGCGCCCAACACTACTCACCAGCAGCTAGACATAGAGCAGAATCTGAATCAGCAGGTGGTTGCATACTTGGAGTGCACCCGGCCACCCATCATCAAAGATCTGCTGGACTGCTGGGCAGCCAAACTGGATTTGTGCCCCCAACTGGCCCGAGTTTGCCCTGGAAAAGCTGCCCTTCCCGGCCAGTAGTGTGGCATCAGAGCGGGTGTTTAGTGCGGCGAGCGCCATAGTTACCCCAAGAAGAACTCGCCTGTCCACACAAAATGTGGAGAGACTGACCTTTGTCATGATGAATCAGGCGTGGATCAGCCAGGATTTCCACCCACCAATGCCTGATGCATCAGATTAGATCATCCATGCTGCCTTGCCCAAACCTTGACAAAAGAGACCAGTTTCTTCTGGCTACCTGCCTCAGCTACTATTCTAATGCTGCCACCCGCCTGATGCCACACATCTGATGCCAAGTGCTCATTCTTACACGCACCATCGTCAATGGGTACTGTTATTGCCACCCACCTCCCCACTCTGTTACCGGGTCACTCTGTGGTCTCCTCATGCTGCTGCTACTACCTCCACACTTTGTCATTGTGCCACTCTGTGGCCTCCTCATGCTGCTTCTACCTCAACACTATGTCACTGGGCCACTCTGCGGCCTCTTTATGCTGCTGCTGCCACCTCCACACTCTGTCATTATGCCACTCTGTGGCTTCCTCATGCTGCTGCTGCCTCAACACTATGTCACCTTGCCACTCTGTGGCTTCCTCATGCTGCTGCCACCTCCACACTCTGTCATTGTGCCACTCCGTGGCCTCCTCATGCTGCTGCCACCTCACCACTATATCACTGGGCCACTCTGTGGTCTCCTCATGCTGCTTCCACCTCACCACTATCTCATTGGGCCACTCTATGGACTTCTCAAGATGTTATCCCACCCTCCCCACTCCATGACTGGGCCACTATTTTGCCTTTTTGGCCTGGATGACATCACCATTTATTTGACCCTTCTTCTGATCTGTCAGAAGGAAGGAAAAATGAGACGCACAATGGATCCTGTCTGTGTAGCAGCTGTAAGGCCTGTGTGGTCCCATCAGAATTGGCTTATGATTTAGTAGCCAAAAGTAGGAGTGGGTACAAAACACAGAAGACATGTAAATATTCCATTCACGTGTCATCTTTGTTTTAGATCCACTCCTGTTTTTTTGGCATTAGCAATACTGATGGATTACTGACCAAATGCTTACCGAGTGAAGACGGATGCTTAACAGACAGGATTCGTTTTTTGGGGGTTATTGTTCTGACGGATCAGAGAAAGGGCAAAATAATCAGTGACATCAACACAAACTTACTGCTGACACCCTCTCCACTCTGTCGGGGGGCTCTACTTGTATAAGCGTTTAATTGAACAGGTTCTGTAGACATCTATGTGGAATCAGCTGATGACGGTGTAAAAGGAGTGCGCTTCTTCTTGCCGCTAACATCGACCTGTAAGGCTGAGTTTGTACTTCAGTTATATGGTCAGTTTTGGCCCCCGTAACTGCCTAAATAAGTGAAGTGTGCAGTGATTCTAAGAGCGATGCCTGTCATCTGCATGTCATACTGACTTACAGTAATGTTTCACTACTACAGCAGACTCCCTATGCATGTTACTGCAAGGCACGGTGTTCTACACCACTATACAAGCTCTCTGCAGCCAGGACATAGCCCTTTTTAACGCGATTCACCGCAAATAAATTTGGATCGAATTGTTTCGGAAAATTCGGCGAACCGGCCGAATCGAATTTTTGAAAAATTCGCTCATCTCTAATCCAGAGTAACCACCGTGTGCAGCACGGACAGCAGCTAGACGGGCTGGGAGTTACTCAATAAGGTCCCGGTAGGTTGTCATAGGTATCTGGAGCCATGCTGACTGCAGTGCATCCCACAGCTGCTGGAGAGTGTGTGGGGGAGGATCCATAGAGCGAACACTGCGATTGAGGTGGTTCCATAGATGCTCTATTGGGTTTAAAGAGATTGTGTTACTTCAGCAAGTAGCATTTATCATGTAGAGAAAGTTACTACAAGGCACATACTAATGTATTGTTATTATCCATATTGCTTCCTTTGCTGGCTCATTCACTTCTATGCAATCAGGGCTGCGTGAAAAACATACAATATAGAACATGCTGTGATTTTTCCCTGAATGCAAAGATGATGTGTGAAAAATGCATGTACACTAACCTATTCAAATGAATGGGTCAGGATTCAGTCTGGAAGCTATGCGTTTGCTACACACATTGCATCTGGATGTGAAACGTGCTTGTCTGAAAGAGCCCTCACTATAACCATTTTGTTGCTATCAATCCTGTAAACCTGAGCTACCTATCTTTTCATTATACCTTATCTCTGTGTAGTCTTCATTATGGGTTTTGGCTCACAAATCACTGATGGAGATCACTGACAAAACACTGTGTGAACAAGGCCTAATGCTTTTTTCACACTCTACATCTTTATGAATTAAAAAAACTCCATGAAAGTTATATGTCAATGACAGTCTTGCTAGAAATCTAGAAAACAGGAGATGCTTTGGTGGTTGCTTTCCTAAGTACTGGCCTTCCTTTTTTGTTTCTTACTTCCTCTTTTGATTATTGTATATTTTTTGAATCAAAATAGTTTTTATTGAAAGGGTAGAACACGGTGTACATCAAATACACAATCTGTATAATGCAACATACATTGGCATGTATAATAAAGGAGAATAGTATCGTACAATATAAATACATTGTTGTTGTGTCAGCTTATTAATTCCAAGGAGAACGCAGTAATCACATTACATCCAGGGTGTACACTCTTCATCATAGGACCCGAACGTTAAACCAACTCCCCCCTCCCCCCTTCCCAACAATCTCAAACAATTCGAACCTGCGAGACGACCTGGCCTTGTAGGAGCCATATCCCTTTGGTGTTGTAACATTGTTTATTACGAAACATTAGTGTGCAACCGTAGTGTCCAGCGTTCTCACCATATCAAGCCAGCCTACCGCCGTCGCAGTCCCCCAGTCCCTGAAATTTGGTCTCTTACACATTCTGCAGCGAGGGTCCCTGACACTAGACCCGGAGCACTTAACCATCCCCGGCAAATAGATATAAACTTATTGGGACACTTCCTTTTCAAGTATATTCCCCTTTCATATCATAGGATGGTGTTCATTCTATTAATGTATTCCCGAGAAGTGGGCGGATCACGATCGATCCAGTGTTTAGCTATTACTATTCGGGCCTGGAACAGCATTCTCTGCGTACATATAGATATGTTATTATCTCCTTCGACACTTTCCAGCAGTCCCAAGAGACAGAACCTAGGGTCCCTACGTGCATCTATCTGGGTAACTTCTCTGATAATCCTAGTAACATCTGTCCAGTATGTACCTAACTTAGGACAATCCCAGAACATATGTACCAGAGAGGCGTTCTCGGCCCCACAGCGAGGGCAACAGGAGTCAGGACGAAGACCGATTTTATAGAGGAAAGCTGGAGTTCTATAGACCCTATGTAGTAGATACAGCTGAGACAGGCACTGCGCTTCATTAAGAGTCAGGCTGGGTAGTAAGGCCAAGGTATCATTCCATTGCTCTTGGGAGATAGCACCCAGATCTTTTTCCCATTTGTCCTTAACCGGAAGGGGCCCACCAGGAGTAACCCCACCAAAAAGATGACGATAAAGCAATGAAATCACCCCTTTTGTGCTCCCAGGGTTCAGTAATTGTTGCATTAAAAGTGGGGTAGGTGAAACTGGTCCACCTCCCGGGAATTGCGCCTGATACGTATGTCTTAGCTGCAAATACTGATAAAATGTTGTGTTTGGAAGATTGAATTCTTTCTTCAAACAGGCAAAGGTCTTCAAAGTGCCTCCATCATGTATGTGCTGCAGGCAGCGAACGCGCAGCCTTTTCATATTAGAGATATCGTGGGGGTATCACTAACTCCCTGTATCTTTCCAGTTTCTATCATATGGAATGGGATATCATATCCCGATAAGAAGAATATTATCCTTGCCGACGGTCCGGCGCCTGTGACCTGTCCCCAGCCCTTCAAGTGCTGCAACTGCGCAGCTATGAAATAGTGCCACGGGCTTGGAACAGCTAGTCCTCCCTCATCCTTGCCTTTCTGGAGAGTCTCTATCTTGATGATTGTTGTATATTAATGATTATTACTTGCATATACCATCAGAACAGTTTTCTTCAAATTATCTATAACTTATTAATTTATAAGCTTGGTTTATAAGATTTTTGCTAGTTAAAACTGAATGTAACATTCCTTATAGAAATGTTTTCTTAACTGTTCTGCGCTCTGTGGTTTTTCCACGTCTCTGTTTACCTTTGGAGACTTGAACCAACTCCTACACGTAGCTCATCATTTTCCATTTCATGCCGACCATAACATACCTGATAATGAATGCCTGAATTCAAATAATATGCAAGTAACATATTGATAAAACTCAGCACTTGGCAATCCAAATAGCTTCTTCACAAATGTGGTTTACCCAGCTGGGATATTGCTGACCCTGCTCAGTTTTCCCATTTACCCAGGACCGTAAAGGTAGTCTAATTTTATGTCGGCAGCATTCCAACCAGCTCATAACTCACATGAGATACTAAGTCAGGGATGGCCAACCTGCGGCTTTCCAGCTGTTGTAAAACTACAACTCCCACCATGCCCTGCTGTGGGCTGATAGCTATAGTCAGTCTGGGCATGCTAGGAGTTGTAGTTTTGCAACCGCTGGAGAGCCGCAGGGTTGCCATCCCTGTACTAAGTAACAAGAACATATTCTGGATTACCACTGGAAACTGTATATGCTGAAAACCACTCTTACCAGACATTGTGGTATAACCAGAACTTTGCATAAAGATTATGGTTGACGTTATTGTAAGTACTGGATTAATGTCTGCAGCATCAATGTATTGGCAGGAAAAATCTGATAAGATTTGCAGATTTGTTGCAGAAATCCAACTAAAAGCCACCCTCGCACATAACCTGAAGGTGCACGCAGTGTCAGTGCCACTGGGATCTCGCAAAGTCAATATAAAGAAGAAAACCGCAGCACCATATCCATCACATAAAGTTTACTTTATTTACCAAATACTTAAAGGGTTTTTCCGGGATTTTCATATTGATGGTTTACACTCAGGAGAGGTCATCAATATTAGACTGGAAGGGGTACGACTCCAAGCATCCTCACCGATCAGCTGTATGAAAAGGGAGCGGCATTCTGCGAGCACTTAGGCCTCTTCATAGATCTTGTAATGTCACATTCATCGGTCACATCGCCTAGACCAGTGATAGCTAACCTCCGGCTATGGTGAAACTACGACTCCCAGCATGCTCCATTTATTTCTATGGAGCTGTGAAAAGCAGCTAAGCAAGTGTGCATCTTGAGATTTGTAGTTATACCACAGCTGGAGTCTAGACGCAGCTCATTCCTATTTAACTGAAAGCAGCTGAGCTGTGATACCAAGCACACTTGCTATCAAATGGATGCCGCTGTGTTTGGCAAGCTATGAGGAGGCTAGGGCACTCACCAGAGCTTCAGTGAGGGCCACAGCTTCCTCAGACAGCTGTTCGGTGGGAGTCAGATTCCCGCTGATCTGATATTGATGTACTATGTTTATCTCAGCCCTATCTTTAGGCCCATCCCATCTCATCAAACCATAACTCACTTTGTTTTTCTTCTTTTAAATATGCAGGCATCGCATCCATCCTCAAGATGCCAGACCCATCCCGCTACTCCTTTTTGCCTCAAAACTCCCAGGAACATGCTTAGCTTGAGCTGACCTCCTACAAATAATTCAACTCACTTTTTTGGTTCCAACCCCACCACTCCACTGAATCTTCCTTAATCACTAATGATCAGCTAACCACCAAAGCCAAGCATTAGGTCATTATGTACCTGGCCGGAGGCCATAAGGAGGGCTCAGGCCCTCTGTGAGATTTCAGACCCAGGAGGGTCTATGGCCAGTTCGTCCTGTATGCTGATGACACCCAGATTTAGCTCTCTGGCCCAGATATTGCCTCCCTGCTAACTAGAATTGTAGAATACAGTATCTTTTATCTATATTCTACAACTCATGCTATCAAAAACTCAGTATGGAAAAATCTTATTTCATGATATTTCTGACTTAATCTCTGATCCTCCCAAGACCTCCTTCTTTGCTGTCCTCTTGTTTGCTTCTCAAATAATTGCCTTACAGATTGCTTACATGCATCCATACTCTTGAACTCACTACCCCAGCACATCAGACTCAACTCCAAACTTTCAAAAGCAACCTCAAAACCCACAAATTCAGAAAACCCTAAAGCATACAATAATACTGCTGCCACGAAACAACCATATTAGCATCTTCTACCCTCATCTAACATCCTCTCTCACTACCGACTAGTCTGCCACACAGTTCATGCTCTTACACTTGTTTCTTTTGTTATACTGGATTATGTGTGTAAACCTGTAACACAGTGTGTGTGAGTTTACTGTATGACTGAACGGATTTGTGGTGGTGGTTTAGAGTTACTCCTAATTGGGCTATATACTGTAAGTGGCCCAGTCTTGAGAGAGAGCAGAGCCACTAAGCAGAGAGAGCTGAGCCACTAAGAATAATGGCAATGCCCCTGTTGCTCGTAGCGGCTCATTTGGAAGTCACAGATCGGCAGAGAACAAGAACAGCGGAACAGATGAGCTCTCCGGTGACCATGTCCACTGGGTGCACGGAGATGCTGGCGGGCACGACTGCTGATATTTCAAAACCCCTTTCAAATGAATGATGTCCTGCGAGTAATGGTACTTTAAAATAAATGACAATATTCAACTTCTGGCTTTGGGTCAAAAACCTCCATAAAAACTGCTCCAAGAATTGGTACAAAAAATTCATGCAGTTTTTTGAACCAAAGTCAAAAGTGAGTTCAGCAAGAAGAAGTCCTTCTATTAGGGTTATATCACACTTTTTTTTTTTGCTGTATTTTTAAAGGGGTTGTCTGCTTTTGTAATATTGATTACCTATTCTCAGGATAAGTCATCAATATCAGATCGGCGGGGGCTCCACTGCAGGAGCTCCGACCAATCAGCTGTTTGAACAGAACGCAGCTCTCCTACGAGGGCTATGTTCTCCTCACTATTTACCTGCTTGCTGTCAACTTAGCAGTGACGAGCAGGTGTAATTATAACTTCGTTGTCCCCATTCACTTCAATGGGACAGCTTTTTCCTATTCAGTTAAATGGAAGCAGCTGTACCATTGAAGTGAATAGGACCGCAGAGTTGTAATTACATCTGCTCGACCCTGCAATGTCGATGGCAAGCAGGTAAATGGTGAGGAGAACATAGCCCTTGTACAAGCTCTTCGTTCTTTTCAAACAGCTATTCAGCGGGGGTGCCGGCAGTAGGGTCCCCGCCAATTTGATATTGATGATCTATCCTGAGGATAGATCATCAATATTACAAAAGCAGACAACCCCTTCAAGAGTGACAGCAGCAGCCATACGGTACAGAACATGATGGTAGGCAGGCAGACAGCGGCAATGGCAAGATATTGCGCTATCAGCAATGTCGGAAGTTTGCCTCGGCCTTAGCCGGAGGTGTGTGAAAATCCTCTTAGATCCATGCCTCGTTCATTTGACAAAATTGATGTTCTGTACATTGACGGAGGACAACTTTGTACATATGGGTGTCACAATGCCACCTGCCACACTGAAAACCCTCACTGAGGTTACCCTGGAGGCTGGGCTAGTATAGGGAGAGCATACTAAGCCAGTTTTGGCCAACAATTCCAGTCTGCCTGACCAGAAGTGCATTGGGTCAGGTTACACGTTATGAGTCCAGGTAGGACTGAACCTGGGTGTTCAAGCGGTACATCTTCTTTTGCTGATGTTTGTCAGCCTGGCTTGGCATATAGAAACATTTCTCCATCATGTTGATGATACTGAACTGGCTGTTGCGGCTTCTGCTGCTTGTAGTGGAGATGGCAGGAGAGCAGGAGTTCCCTCGTCCCTTGTCAGACACACTGACGGTGGGTGACTGCTTGCTAAAAGCTGTAGCAAGCTGCGTACACAGTGTATCCTGGTAATGAAGTAATTTGGCCTCCCTTTTGGCAACAGGAAAATTCCCCAACTTTGCTTCGATAGTGAGCACATATGAACTGGCATGATGTACTGTCACATATCGCGCTGCTGGGTTATGTAGAAGGAGTGGAACCACCTAGGAATAAGTTGTGTACTCCACCTCCTACACAGCAGAAGCACAATGTGTGACAGTACATCGTGCTGCTGGGGAGCACTGGCTGCTTAGGTGGATAGTGAAGCGGGAGTGGACGGTTCCATGCCTCACTATTACAATCAGCTGTCTCTGCATCCTATGAAAATAGCTAAGAGAGACACATAGCTCAGCTGAGCAGCATCCAACAAGTCAAGGATGAGGAGGGAGGCGGAGGACGCAGTGAAGGGGTATAAATGGTGGCGGGAAAAGGCTGTGCAGGGCTGTGAACAGAGGAGACGGGTGTGCACATACACAGAGAAAGCCCCTCCCTGACTCTGCCCCTCAATACTGACATGTCGACAGGCAATGCAGGAGGGAGCGATGGTAGTATGTGACCCTTCGTTGTGATGTCAAGAAGACAACAAACTAGGTCACATGACTGGTTTGTAAAGTGAGGAAATGCAATGGCAGAGCTATAGGTACATAGAATGGAGCTTTCCATTCCATTCAAACCCCCCCCCCCCCCCCATGTCCCACTTGCTACAAGGAGGGTGGAGTTCTAGTTAGAAGTCTGTCTAGTACACACCCTCCTAGGGGTTAGATGTGCAGCAGGTGCACGTCCCAGTTGGATGAGACCTGTCTAGGCCAGCCAGAGCACCTTCAGCTCTGCTGGATGTGGAGGCCACAGCTGGAAACCTCTGCAGCCTAGGGGAAGAAAGTTTTCCTTGGACAAATCTAGAGTCAGACTACAAGTGAGAAGTTGCAGTACTCAGAGGAAGCTAAGTTATGCACCTACCCTGTTAGTACAGCAAAGTGAGAGAGCATCAGATGTAGCAGAGAGCAGTTTGCCTGCCACAGTTAATGCTAACGCCTGCTGGAACCAAGATAAAGCCTGTAAATCATTTGGAGAAACGTTTATTTAGAGTAAAGCTGTTATTAACTTCATCACAAGGTCTGGACTCAATTTATTTAATCATCCCCTTCATCAACAACCCCCCTTTTCATTGCTTCGGAGCCAGCGCCTAGGGTCCAGCGAATCCAGGTAGGAGCACCATGACATATGCACAACACCTAAAGGGACATTATAGGCTACCCTACACCACTCTGGCATTCCTACATCTGGGTACCATTTACTACATAACTAAAAGGGGCCCTGTGCCCTTGTTGCTTCACTGCAACTGGCGTCACGAAAAAAAAGTTTTTCTTTTTTCCTCTTAAAGAGCCCTGGGGGGAGGCGCCCGCTGCACATACGGTAATGCTTATGTCTTTCAGTACTGTGAAGAAAAACTGCCAGACAGGTGGATCTCGACCAGAATGAGCTTGGCTTAGGTGTAGTACTAGTTCCCAAGCTGACCATAATAGAAGCAGATATGGCCCTACTAGATTTTTGGGGGCTTCTGGCTGTACACTGCCTCTGCACTTTATTGCTGCCATCGCCCTCCTACTTCTTTGTTCATTCCTCCTCAGCACCACGATCCAGGTTCTATCCAACAAGCAATCATCTTCATCCTCACCCTCCATGCCACTTTCATCAGACAGTGATATGTCATCATTGGCTCCTTTGCCCCCCCCCCCTCCTTCCGATTCCCTGCTCTGTGTATGCCCCAAATGTCATTGTAACTACCACTGCCCATACTGCCACCACTGTGGCTACAGGTGCCACTACTACCACTAACACAGCTATGTATGTGGTCCCCTGCCTGAATGTCCTCCTCATGGAAGTCCAAACGCTTACTGTTCTCACACAAATCAACAGGAAGACTATCTGAGTTTATTCCACAGCATATGACGATTTTTTGCCACTTCTTTGAAAAAAAGAAGGCGCCATAGAAGACGAAACTAAAAGGCTTCTCTGGGGTTGTAAGGAGGAGGAGCAGGAGGAATGCTGTGACCTCTGGCTCCAAGGCACAGTGTCAGTGTGATATCAACTTTATCCTGCTGTGATTGAGAGGGGGAGTGAGCCGCCCAGTCCACTATGTGATTCTTTTTCTCCTCAATAATAATGTGACACCTATTGGAAGCCAGGGAAGACTGTGGCCTACTACTACTACATTTTGTTATGAGGCCTATCAATGAAAATCGCTAAATCTATTCACAACCCCTTGAGAGAAATCCTAGGGATCTTCATTCACACTATCAAGTCTTATTACAATCACTTTGAAACAAGTGAATCATAATAATAATTCCCCACTAGGCCTCTTTTACACTTGTGAAATTGACTTCCGTTATTCTGCTCTGTTACTGTAGTAAATCAACGAAATTAACAGAAGTGCCATATCAAGCACATAATTGACACGACTGGAGGCAGATCCCATTACCTATAATGGTGTATGTTAAATTTCCAGTTGGGAACCTGCTTTACTTGCAGAAGTTGCAGAGAAAAAAAAGTCCTGCATGAGAACAAGCCCCAAATGGGCTTTTTTAAAATTCTTTCAGAAAGAAAGACTACATAAGAAATACTGTAAAAAGATATAATCTAAAAAAAAATCACTAGTATGTAACATTAAGATTTATTGTAGTTTTTAAATATTTGTCGGAATATGATATTCACCTAATACGTCAATTGACAGCTGATACCATCTTCAAACAGCCATAAAGTACAAAAGTCACTCTGCAGGGGTTAGAACCAAACCGGATACGTAAACGCATGTTAGTACAATGGTGTGCAGACCTTATGTTTGTGGTTGATGAGTCAGTCTACAGGAAACTTTTACCGTTTACCTATTTTCTCATGTTGCCGTTACACGTATCGGCTTAACATTCATCCTAATGTCTACTGCTGACAAAGGAAATTCACGCCATTTATCATCTGACAAAATGAACGGTGTACTCTCTAGACTAGGAAAAGACAGAAGCTCAAATAGGTAGTTAGAAACAAATGGTAATTGTAAAGGAACAGGAAATATAACGTAATATAATTTTTCACAACTTCCTCAAACATTCTTCTAGACAAGGAACCTGCTTATTTAACATGTTCACACCTAGAATTCACTATCACGTGGCAGATTTTGTGCGACTGAAAATCAGCTCCATTCATCTGTATGAGGTCTGCAAATATCTATGTGCTTCCAGCCAAAACAACCCCATTCAGATAGAGCTGATTTTTGGTCACAAACATTTTCTGCAACCAAATCTGCTGTGTGTGAAGGCACCCTGCGGCAGCAACCAATCTAACAGCATATTTCAATGATACCTTTAGTGGTTAGGAATTACAGTATTATACAGCTTATCATATTGCCACACAATATGGAAACATTTTGTTAAAAGGGTTGCCCCACAAAAATATTCTACACTTTTCAAACCAGCACCTGGATCTGATTAGTTTTGTAATTGCATGTAATCAAAAATTTAGCATAGCCACTGAGTTATTTAATAAAATATATCTATATGGCATCACCTGCTGTTTGTTTTTTCTCTTATTTCTTTGTCCTGCTCACTGAGAAGGTCGCACATGCTCAGTTTCATCCTTCCACTGCTTCCTTAACTGTGATAGGAAGAGCTGAGACACGCCCCCTTAGCTGCAGCCGAAAAAACACTACCCTTGAGCTTTCAGCTTGATAAAAATCTAGCAGAGCAATGAATGGAGAGATCTCTGGATCCATGTGAGGTACAGGGCTGGTTCTGGCTTTGTTAGAAAGGTATTGCCATGTTCTGTATGATGTCTGATTTTCAATTTTTGCAATAATCATGAGAAAACCCCTTTAATCATACCCATTGCTATATTCAAAAGCAGGAAGAAATAGCAGCACCTAGGGGTCAATGGAACACTTCCTTACGTGGCAGTGCTTGCTGTGTTAGGCTCTGGTCCACGAGCCCCAGAAAACCAATAATAGAAAAAATTCCACAGCTCTCTTTGTCTTTCCAAAATCAGTGAAGGGGGTTTATTCACCAAGGAAGCAATGCAACGTTCCAACTTCAAAACAGCTATATTCACAAACTCCTTTTACAGACATGGACGAGGCTAATGTTCTGTAAGGAAGTGTGCAGCAAAGGGGTCATGAGTGATACAGAACTCCTCTGCCATCCTTTCTTTTCCATGAAATCACAATTCAGGAGCACTTTTTGAAGCACTTTACATTGTTTCAGTCCTCTGTTATTCCTTCCAGAAATGTATTTAGAAATGTATGAATAAATTAACAATTGAGTGTTATATTCGGTGGTGATTCCCTGCTCAGTCTGACATTGTCCAATCAGTGCTGATAGTGTAGAGGCATACCTATTTGAGAAAGGCATTGCTAACACCCTGTTGTCAATTATTAATACATTTCAAGAAGAATGGCACAATGCAGGGTTATCAGAAAAGGTGCTCTAGAGTTGTTAATACACGGGGAATGCAGGTATTTTCTAAAACAGACATGTCAGAAGAGTCGAAATGTCCTCTTTGATGGAGGGGTATACTCTATGCAGGATCTCCATTTCTTGACTAGAGTAGAAAGAAGTTAAAAAGAGTTTCTCTAACTGGATGACTGTAGTTCGGGTGCCAACTTCTATTCTCGCTGATTGGCAGAGGTGCAGGGTGTAGGACCTCTCATCAATCACCAAGTGATAGACTATCCTGAGGATAGGTCATCACTTACTAAAGGCTGGACATTTCCTTTAAAGTCTATCAAAAGTGCTACAAAAAGGCATACACAGACAACTAACTGAATTGAAAGAGAATAATTGTGTAATGTTCAATTTTGCCTGTGGTGGCTCTTAAGGTCCCTTTACACGGGACGAAGATCTAGCAGATTGTCGAGAAGGAAGCATTCCTTCCCGACAATCTGTTGATCACTAGCTGAGGAGACCGGTCCATTTACATGAACTGATCTCTTCCAACGCCTTGTTGTTTCCCGGCTGCAGATCGTGTTTACACAGGACGAACTGCAACTGGGAAACCATGATCTTTTGTGCTGCACAAAAAATCCAATCACCCAATGAACGTAGCGTTTCGCTTGATCATATGGTAATCAGCAGTGTTACTAGTAACGAGTGTTACTAGTAATGCTTGTTAGCAATAATCTGTTCAATTGTTGGCTCGTGAAAAGGGCCCTTTAGGGGTATTGAAAGGATTCCTCACAGGGTACAAATAATTGCTGGGAGTCCCAGCCAAAGAACACCTTGTAATAAACTTATTTTTAGAATACACCAATCAGCCATAACATTATTGTATAGGTTCCCTTCCTGCTGCCAAAACAGCTCTGACCCAATGAGGCGTGGACTGTACAAGACATCTGAAGGTGCCTTTTGGTATCTGGCATATCATAAGTCCTGTAGTTTAAGAGGTGGCGCCTCCATGGAGTGAGCACATCCCACAGACTCTCGATCAGATTGGGATCTGGTGAAGTTAGTGGCCAAAAGAACACTCTGAAGTCGTTCTCATGTTCATATTTGACTTTTAAAAATTGATGATATATCTTCCCCAATAAGCATAATGGTTACAGTTTACCACAAGGGCTTAAGGGTGTTTAAGCTAGGGGGGCTGAAGTGGTTAACATAAGATTTCATTCCCTACATTATACGGCTGAGCAGAAAAGCCTGCAACCAGCTGGGCGGTCATGTAATCCCAGTCAGAATCACAGAATTGGCGAGTAAGTAATGCTGAAAGTTTGAAGCTTAAAGAAACCATTAAGTCTGGGGTTTGAGCATGTGAGTATAGAAATAATTGGGGTCATTTATCAAACTGGTGTAAAGTAGAACTGTCTTAGTTGCCCATAGCAACCAATCAGATTCCACCTTTCATTTTCCAAAAGAGCTATCAAAAATGAAAGGTGGAATCTGATTGGTTGCTACACCAGTTTGATAAATGACCCCAAATATTTTTATACATGCCCAATGCCCTGTAAGGGCACTATTAGACCAAACGCTCGTTAACGATAATTTCATCTCAACAGTATGAAAGACGCAGGATTATTCACAGCATGTCTCCATGTGTAATTAGGATGTGCTGCTGATAACAGAACTGAACCAGGGAGGAAGTTCTGCAGTAGCGACCATTGCTGTGTAACAGGCAGGTGCAAATGAGCATCCATGGACATGTTTATCATCCACCAGCGCTCGTCGAGCCCGAATATCAGGCAGTCTGATACGGATGGAATGCGAGGTCATGGCTCATACAGATGTCCTTGGATTTAAAGTACAGTTTTGTGAGGAAGTAAATGTTCAGGAAGCGTCGCTTACTTACTGAGTGAAGGAAGAAACATATTTGGTAGAGTTGAGTAAACCTTTTGTAAAATGCTATTTTGTAAGAACTGACACCATCCCCTTATCTATACAGTTACAAAGAAGGATGTTAGGCAATTGTGCTTGTGGAAGTTACATTATTTATCTAAAAACGATGAAGCTTCTTCATATACTTAATGGGATACTTTAAGATATACCATTAATGTCAGATAGGTGCAGGTTCCACCTCTGGGATCCGCTCTTATCTGCGGCACAGGGCCTCTGAAGTGAAAGAGCGCATATCACACATGGACAGCTTGCTCTCCATTCACTGCTAAGGGACTTACAAAAATAGCAGTCTCATGGTGGTAAATGGAGAGGAGGCTGCACTTGTGCTTTCTTTAAAATGACCTATCCTCGGGATAGCAAAAAACAAGGTTAGATCAGCACCTCCCAACAATATGAAATAAAGTACAGATGCACGGTACTACGGCTGCAGTCAAAAAGCAAACACTATATGCAACAGCAACCTGCTCCATGTGCAAAAACACATGTAAACACTGGAAACAGATACATTTGGATTGCTGTTATACTTACGATATGAATATTAGAAATGCTTTGCGCACAAATTGTGTTGGGCCCATCTACCAACAACAAGGTGGCTTCCAACAGACAAGACCTACACTCAGGGCAATGTAAAATCTAGCTAAAATGTTCACCACTACCCTGCCCTCAAGTCTATCCTGTGTCTAACCTCAGCCACGTTAACTGTGCACTGCCTTGATCTCAAAAACAGTTTTTAAGCCTAAGTGACTGTTCAGACTGCACTTGCAGTTTTCACGTGTGTTTAGTGTGTTCTATACCCTGAGTTCCCTATGCTTGCACTAGTGTCCCTGACCCAGTGATTAAAAATTAGTCAGCACTCGATCCTCTTGACGCTGCACGGGAAGGAGCCTTCTCCACAGTTCATCAAAAAATCAAATCCCAGCAAACGTCTCACTTTATGTTGCTGTTTATTCCACGAGTATCATCAAATACAACGTTATCCTGGACGCGTTTCGGCAAATAGCCTTTATCAGCAGTGAGTCAGCTGCCAACTACACTGGGTCTATCCCAGGAGGTATCGTTCTGGTTGCTAACCCGCAGCAAGGTCCAGAATGATGTATAGGAGTTAAAGGGGGAATACAGAGGAAGCACCAGAATAAAGCCCTTAGTCCTCATGCACACAACCCTATTTTTGGTCCATGTCTAAGCCGCATTATTTGTGGATCACACAAGAAACCATTCATTTTTATGGGTCCACAAAAAAACGCACAGCACACGGATGTCATCTGTGTGCTCTCCGCATCCTTGTATCACAGAACAACAGAAATTACAGAACTTGTCCTATTCTTGTCTGTTTTGCAGACAAGAATAGGCTTTTTTTTTTTTTTTTTTACAGAGGGTCCAATGAAAATTGCGTGATGCACACGGACCGCATTCATATTTTGCGGATATGCAATGTACAGTCTGCAAAACAGATATGGTCATGTTCAGGAGGCCTTAGGGTTAGCCCTATGCCAAACTGGTTCGTTGGCACAGTGGGTACACACTCGCTGATCCCTAACACTTGTTCACTCACTCTGAATTCTCTGCAAAATCTGTCTTGGGAGATGAGATAGACTGTTGCTAAAGAGAGATCAGATTACATGCTGACCATAGAAGTGTATGGAGAGAAGAGAGGGGAGGAGCTTCCCAGTGAGACAGATGCAGAAACACACACAGACATGCTGCTGCAGCTAACCGTGAGTTTATCCATCTCACCCATCACAGCCATGATGCTTCTCAGTGAGTAAGAGGAAGAAGCAGAGACAGATATGCTACTGCAGCTAATAGTGAGTTAATCTATCTAACCCAAAGTGCTTAGTTAACATCAGTACTGTTCACTACTGCAGTATAATACATCAAATATATATTTAAACAGCTCATTAGAGATAGGCTGTTTTTTCAACAGGAAGTTTTTGCCTTGCTGGGTTATTTGTTGCATATGTGAGAGGTCATCCATATTGTACTCACCCAAAAACCCTTTAAAGGAGTTTAAGAAAATGAAAATACTTAACTATTACATTATGATAAATATATTCCTGAATACCCTTCATTAGTTATAATAGATCATTTTGTCTAGGGGACAATCATCAGGGGAAATAAAATGGCCATCATCCTATTAGTACACACTAAACTTATCCTGATCACACAGAAGGTTAATTTTCTTTGCAACACAGAGGTAAAGAGCTGCCTCATCCTCCTCTCCTACTTGTCAGGGATTATGATCCTGAATACAGCTGATAAGATCTTCAGCTAAATCTCTGTAGGAATAAGGTTCATGAGGAGACATAAAGTACAAAGAGGAGGATAGAGACGTAGTGATGAGCAGCAGCACTTGTATGCAGTCTCCATTACCAAAGCCCCACAATACCAGTCTGTCCTGTCCGCCCTCTCTGTGTCTCCTCATGAACTCCATTCCCACAGAGATTCAGCTAAACTTATCATCTGTATTCAGGATCATAATCCCTGACAAGCAGGGGCGTACATAGAAATCATTAGACCCCATAGCAAGAATCGGAATTGCCCCATCCTTAGCCCCTCCCACTACCTGTTCCCTCCTCCTGGCTGCCTGCTTCTACTTACTATATAATGTAAACTGTGCCTGTTGCTGCATATAATATACAGTGTGCCATACCCAAATAAATTATGCCTATTGCTGAGTAAAATATATAGTGTGCCATACCCCCCACCCCCATGAATTAATATATGCCAATATAGTGTGCCATACCAACCTAGAACTGTGCCTATTGCTGCATATAATATATAGTGTGTCATACCCCCCGACATTTCTCTGCTGGTGCAGGCTAGGCCAGCCAATCGGCAGCAGGCTCTGGTAGGTAGCACTGCAAATGCTGATTGGCCAGCTCAGCAGAGAGACAACACACATGCAGAGTAAGCGCTGGTCTGGACATGAGAGACGGCAGCCAGACACTGATGTGCTGGGTAAGGAGGAGGGGGAGATCAGGGCGCTGGAAGGCAATGACTGAGCCCAAGGCAGGACATGGGAAGTGACAGGAGCTCGTGTGTGTAATTAGGAGGCATCCATGTCCGGGCCCCTGGGGGGAAGGGGCCCCATAGAAACTGCGTGGTCTGCCTCTATTGAAGGTACGCCACTGCTGACAAGTAGAGAGGAGGATGAGGCACTTCTTTAGCTCAGTGCTCTGAAGTAACTTGTCCTCCTGTGTAATTAGGACAGGTTTTGTGTGTACTAATAGTATGGCGCCCATTTTATTTGCCCTGGTGATTGCTCCCTAGACAAAACGAGCCAATATAACTAATGAAACTAATAACTAATGAAAGGTATTTGGGAATATATTTATAATAAACTAATATTTAAAGCTGTATTCCCATCTCAGACAATGGGGGCATATCGCTAGTATATGCCCCTATTGTCTGATAGGTGCAGGTCCCGCCTCTGGGACCCTCACCTATCTTGTGAACTGAGTCAGCAAAGTGAGGGATGGTGCACTGCGTACGCGCGGCCACCCTCCACTCATTTCTATGGGGCCACCAAAAGTAGCAGAGCGCTTGCCTATTTCCGTCAGACACATTGAAGTGAATAGAAGCAGTGGCCTATTTTTGGCAGCCCCATAGAAATGAATAGAGGGTGGCCGCACATACGCTGTGTGCCCTCCTTCACTTTGCCGACTCAATTTACGAGATGGGTGAGGGTCCCAGAGGTTGGACCCAAACCTATCAAACAATGGGGGCATATACTAGTGATATGCCCCCATTGTCTGAGATGGGAATACCCCTTTAAGTATTATAATTTTTTTAATTCCCAGAGAACCCTTTAAGGACCAAAAGTGTAAATGATGTGTCTATCAACAGAAAACAGTAGTGTTCAGTGATGAAAGCAAGTTCTGCCTTGGCACTAAAGATGGCCACATAAGAAATTACAGGAGAACTAGAGAGTGCCTACTGCCATCTTGCATAGTGTGAAGACACAAAGGTTCAACACCAGGTGTCATGGTGTGAAACACTATTAGTTACCATGGCCATTTCTATCTGGTATTCTTGGAGGGAACATTGCCCAGCCTTTGGTGTATATATAGGACATCAAGGATCCAGTCCTACTGCCTTTTTTAACTTTAGAGACATGCTGTGCCACAACATGCTCTTCAGAGTATCCAGCAGCTCCTCCTTCAAAAATGTCTGGGACTGGATGGGTGACAGACCTTCCATGCACAGCAGCCAACAAGGAAGATATCCATGACTGCCATATGTATACAGCTATCAGTTGTCCCTGACAGGCAATAATGCAGTCAAATACAGAACAGAACGTAACCAACCTTGTTTGAACTTGATGGATATAGGTCCAGTAAAATTACAAAAATACAAAGCATACTATGTAACTTGCATTGAAACACTAGTGAATAAGCTTTTTTTGCATTCCCTGGCCCCCCTCCCAAAAATACAAAAGTTATGGCTGTTGGAACACAGTGGTACAAAGCAATATAATTCCCTACATCCTGAAGGCCAAAACTGACCTGTCAGACGTGTTGTCCAAGTTGATTAAAAACTTTCCAAATACCACTAAACATCCTAAAATTAAAAATGAGCCTATACTCACTTTAACTTCCCCCCTGCCCCGTTTCCAACACAGCAGCTCTTGACATCTTACCTCAACGGTATATGCCACAAGACTGCTGAATTGTACCATGGGACCTCATAACTCAATTTTCTATAATAATATTTAACAGTAATGTAATCATTTCCATCATCATAATATAGTATATGAAAGGGCATAGCAATCCAACCTGATGACTCAGTGCATACTAGGGTATTAGCATGTCCGACGCCTTTCAGTGCTTACTAAACTGACCTTTTATTTTTTTCTTAACATAAAGTAAATAGCTCAAAATGCTAAGTCAGTATACAAACATGTGGTATTACTGTATATTAATCTTTATTTCCATGTACTGTATATATAGTCTATCTATCGATCGATCTACAGAAAACAAGACTAAAAAGAAACTGACAACACGTAGATAAAATATAATCATTTTGGCTAGAACATTTTAGATTGATTTCCTAGTACCCACAGTCAGGAAAGTGCCAAGCTGTACTCATACAGTATGAGACTCGACCTGCCTTCCCCCAGGTCCACTCATGACCTCCTTCCTGAGTCCTCTATCAGCCCCCCAATGCCCCCTAAAATGCCCAGTAAGGCATTAACCCTCTCATGCCCCCACCCCAAAATGCCTGGGGGAAGCAGTAGGAGTCCTCTGAGCCCCAACCCCTAAAGCCCCTACAAAAATGCCCAGGTGGGGAGAGAGTAGGAGGAAAGCACACTGTCCTCATTAGCCCCCTCCTCGGAGTTCTCTATGAGCCCTACCAGCAAGTATAAATTTATTTAATGGGGGTGTGGCATGGGAGGAGCCAGGACAGGAGATGGGAGGGCGGGGTTAAGGGGTAGGTGGGAGGGGCCAGGGGTGGGTAGTGGGTGGGATTAAGGGGGCCCATTTCAGATTCTTGCTATGGGGCCCAGTGATTTCTATGTACGCCCCTGCCTAGTACTGTGTGTCTCCTGTGTCTGTAGGTCACAGCTGTTTCATCTGTGCAGAGCGCTGAGCTTCACTTGGGTCCCTTACTAAATGGAGTCATCCTTGCAACCAGTTTTATTAAAGCTGTTTATAATGTTAGTTTTCTTTTTTAAACTCTTTTATTAACAAAAGTGAAATAACATCGCCATTATACACTCTTGTTACAGAATAAAGTGCAAACAGTTATACAGAGACCTTATTGTCCACTTCTCTAACCAACCATTGCATTGTTATTAACTCTTTTTTTTTCTCCTAAATTTCATGTCTGTTACAATTGAAAATTTCAATAAAAATCATTTTAAACGCATTGTTACAAATTCCTTACGCCTTGACTGTATATAAAATATATTTTCTCACAGGTGGCCCCACTAAATCGACAGATCCATGATTCCTAGAGCTGAGGACAAAACTTGTCGCAGTCTCGAGGCCGAGTACATAGTAATGAGGAGACCCACACCATAGGCCCCAAACCTTGTCAAATTTTTGGCAGTGTTTAAATACTAACCCTATATATGGTAGGATCTGTTTTTTCTGTAATTTCCACATGGTCAAGTTCGGTGTATTAGGGCTATACCATCTCAGAGCAATACATTTACGTCCCATAAACAGTGATTCCTTCAAGAATATTGTCATATAGTGATCCCAATTGTTTTCGTTCAGCACTCCCAGCAGGCAGACCTCAGGGGTGCAGGCCACCTGTACTGGCAATAGAGAGGAAAGAAAACCAGTCACCACCCTCCAGAACGCAACAATCGGGTTACAACTCCATATCATATGACTGAAGTCTGCCTCCAGTTCCCCATATCGCGAGCATGCCATGGAAGGCACCCTGCCCATTCTATGCAACCTAGTTGGTGTGAGATATGTCTGATGAATGATGTAAAGCTGGATTATTTTGTTATTAACTGCTGGGGATACTTGTATATGTGATGCCAATAAAACCGTTATGGATTCTTCTGTGAGTGTGAGTATAAATCTTTTCCATTTGTCTATTACTGGGGGGAATTGGCGCTGCTCCTCTTGTGTACTAGGTATGAGTAGATAGCCTATACTAATCCTCTGGGACTCTGGGTTTCGACAACTTCTATAAGTGGATACTTAGAAATCCTGGTGCCATTGTTTGGAAACTTGGTATGTATGGCAGCCCTAAGTTGTAGATATGAGAAGAAGTGGGTACGAGGGATATCATACTTTTGTGACAGTGCCATGAACGTCATTATTACTCCCTGATCAGAAATATCACCAAGGGTTTTGACCCCTGCCAATTTCTTTCTGTCCGCTCCCATAACCACCTGCAAATGCAGCAAGGATTGATTGTCCCATAGGGGTATGTCTGAGACAACCTCTGTAAATTGGACCATTGCTTAAGGCCCTTTGCAGACCGTTTGAGCCAATTTGTGCAAAGTTAACAGTGGCTTTTGAAATTTGGGGGACGCCTCCAGGTCCGACCATAATGTGTTGCAATTTATATATAGTTTTAAAAAATACTCTGAGGTGGGCAGGTATTCTGTTGTGTACCAGGTATTAATGAGCCTCAGTTGACCGGCCAGCTAGTATATAAAATAATCCGGTAATGCCATGCCTTCCTCCGTTTTTGGGCGCCTTAATATATCTAAGCTAAGCTTGGACTGAGATCTACCCCAAATGAAGACAATAGTCATAGAGTCCAATTCTTTAAAAATTGACTTGGGTATGTGCGTTTCTGAATGCTGAATTGCATATAACACCTTAGGGAGTATGATCTCTTTAGCTAAGTTAATGCGCCCTGCTACCGAGATAGGCAACGGTTCCCAGTTTTGAACTTTATTCCGAATATGATCAATTAAGGGGTAGATGTGGAGTGATATAGCCTGGGAATGTCGTTTAGTGATTTTTTACCCCCAGATATTTGAATGTGTCCAACACCTTTAATCGAGCTACATGTGAAGGGCCCGTCCAGTCTGCTCTGCCCAGAGGCATGTATACTGACTTCTCCCAGTTTATACTTAGGCTCGAGTATTCCCCAAATTCATCTAGTGAGGTACCTCAGGGGTCAGTACTGGGACCTATTCTCTTCAATATATTTATTAATGATCTTGTAGAAGGCTTGCACAGTAAAATATCAATTTTTGCAGAAGACACTAAACTGTGTAAAGTAATTAACACTGAAGAGGACAGTTTTCTGCCACAGAGGGATCTGGATAGAGTGGAGGCTTGGGCAGAGAAATGGCAGATGAGGTTTAACACTGACAAATGTAAAGTTATGCACATGGGAAGGAATAATGCAAGTCACCCGTACATACTAAATGGTAAAACACTCGGTAACACTGACATGAAAAAGGATCTAGGAATTTTAATAAACAGCAAACTAAGCTGTAAAAACCAGTGTCAGGCAGCTACTGCCCAGGCCAACAAGATAATGGGTTGCATCAAAAGGGGCATAGATGCCCGGGATGAGAACATAGTCCTACCTCTTTACAAATCACTAGTCAGACCACACATGGAGTACTGTGTACAGTTCTGGGCTCCTGTGAACAAGGCAGACATAGCAGAGCTAGAGAGGGTTCAGAGGAGGGCAACTAAAGTAATAACTGGAATGGGGCAACTACAGTACCCTGAAAGGTTATCAAAATTAGGGTTATTCACTTTAGTAAAAAGACGACTGAGGGGAGATCTAATATCTATGTATAAAAAGAATAATAGGGGTCAGTACAGAGATCTGTCCCCTCATCTATTTATCCCCAGGACTGTGACTGTGACGAGGGGACATCCTCTGCCTCTGGAGGAAAAAAGGTTTGTACACAAACATAGAAAAGGATTCTTCACGGTAAGAGCAGCGAGACTATGGAACTCTCTGCCCGAGGAGGTGGTGATGGTGAGTACAATAAAGGAATTCAAGAGGGGCCTGGATGTATTTCTGGAGTGTAATAATATTACAGGTTATAGCTACTAGAGAGGGGTCGTTGATCCAGGGAGTTATTCTGATTTCCTGATTAGAGTCAGGAAGGAATTTTTTCCCCTTAAGTGGGGAAAATTGGCTTCTGCCTCAAAGGGGTTTTTTGCCTTCCTCTGGATCAACTTGTAGGAAACAGGCCGAACTGGATGGACAAATGTCTTTTTTTGGTCTTATATACTATGTTACTACTATGTTACTATGTATCAACGCCACCGTGCGGCTGAGGGACCAGTCAGGTGAGAACAGATACAGGATCATATCATCAGCATAAAGTCCTATGCGGACCTCTCTCCCACCCATGGTCACTCCAGTTATATTATTACTACTCCTCATCCTAATTGCTAGGGTCTCAACTGCCATGATAACCCTGTCTCTTTCCTCTGTGAAGGGGGAAACATTCCGACAGTTCTCTATTTATCCGTAGCCTGCTTACCGGGCTGCTGTACAGGATATTAATCCATCTGAGGAACTGTGGACCAAACCCAAAGCCCCTCAGGCAGCCTAGCAAATATGTCCACTCTATAGAATCTAATGCCTTGGCAGCATCCAATGAGGCCAAGGCCTAATCTGCGTTCAGGGCATAGTCCATCTGCATATCAACCTGAACCCATCTGATGTTCTCAGTGGTGGGATTCCCAGGCATGAAACCTGTCTGGTCCTGGTAGATTAGTGACAGAATTACATAGTTAAGGCGAGTTGCCAATATTCTGGTCAGAATTTTGTAATCTACGTTTAGCAGTGCTATGGGCCTATAGGAATTGCAGTTTAGGTGATCTTTGTCGGGTTTGAGCAATAGTATTATATAGTGGCTTCCATAAATGAGTCGGGTAGGTGTCACATCTCCAGGGCCGAATGGAAGGTGGCTAACAATTGGGGGGCTAGCACCTTCGCATATCTAGCGTACACCTCTTGAGGAGCCCGTCTGAGCCTGGAGATTTCCCATTATTAAGATCCGATATCGCTTGTAGTACCTCTTACAGGCAAATCGGTTGATATAATTGGGCACTTCGTGTTATAGAGAGTTTAGGGAGAGGGATACCCCCTAAGTACGTAGATATCTCTGTTTCAGATGCTGTTATGCTGGATCTATATAAGTCTTGGTAGAAGTGAGTGAAGGTGCGAATAATTGTTTCCTGAGTGCTAAGTTCCTGTCCCGCAAGGTTCCTGACCGCTAGGATCCCAGAAGATGGTGAGTCATATCAAATCAGCTGAGCCAGTAGCTTAGATGATTGATTACCTAGCTCAAAAGTGGTCTGTTTGATGAAAAATTGTTTCCTATCGGCTTTATCTTTAAGTACCGCCAGGGGCGGACTGGGAACTTAAAGTGGCCCTGCAAAGAATACTAAAAGTGGCCACATTTTGTAGTCGGGTCCAAATTGATGGAAAATAGGGCCAGCAATACCATATTGCAGCACATTATACCACCCCAACAGAGCCAAATACCGCAGACCATCACAAAATACTGCCAGCTGGCACAAAATACATCCCCAAAAACGTCCACTGGCTGGCCATAAGGAGGGCTCAGGCAGCCCCCTGAGCATCGGCCCACTGGAAAATTTCCCTGTTAGGTCTATGGCCAATCCGCCCCTGACGACCACTAGATATTGTTTGCCTGCCTGAAGCCATGCAGTCCTGTTAGCATCAGTCGGGTGACGAATATATATTGCTGTTCCAGCTTGGCACACGAAGACTCCAGCTCCACTTCAGAGCGTTTGGTGTCTTTTTTAATATAGTTTATGCTGAAATATAAGGGCCCGCGGAGAAATGCTTTTAATGTGTCCCACACAAAAGCTAGGTTGGCTCTTCTTCGTGTGCTTTCAGAAACTTATGTATTTGGTAAGGGATCCCATCTGCTGAGATTCAGCCATAACGGGTGTATATTCATTCTGTACATTATTGAGGGAGCGCTATGTGTTAGTGTGCCTAGTATTGGCGAGTGATCAGATGTTCCCCGAGGTAAGTATATTATAGACCGGAGATTTAACATCGCTAATCCATTGCCAACATATAATCTATTCGAGTTAAGGAATTGTGACCACCACTGTGGCAGGAGTACACCCTAGCCCTGGGGTGTTTAGTCCTCCAAAGATCAAACCATCTGAATTCAGTTAAGAACCTTTTTAGTTTTGAAGGGTTCCCTGTATTTGATGGGTCTGCCGGGTCAAGAAATCTGTCCAGAGAGGGGCCTAGTATCATGTTTAAATCTCCCATGCAAATTGCTTTAGCATGTGAATAAGTGGCCGCAAAAGTAGCAGCTGCGTGTAAGACCTCCATAGAGCCAGAGGGAGGGTTAATAATGCCTAATAAGGTATATTGTACATTATCAATAAGAGCGTGAACAAAGACTTATCTGCCTTTCGTATCAATGACTAGTTCCTTTGCCTCCCAACATAATTGTTTATGTACTATCAGGGATACCCCTCTTGAGGAAGGGGTGTGATAGGAGTGTGCGGCCCACTGTACCCAAGGCTTCTTTAGGACCTGAGAGGCATTGGATTTGGGATGTGTTTCTTGGAGACACAGAATTTGTGGGCTAGAATTTCTGATAAAGGCCAGCACCATTGATCTCTTTTGTGGAGTGCCTAGTCCCCTGACATTCCATGATAGAATTTTTAACTCAGCTCTGGTATCCTGGGCAATCATATAGTATCAGGAGTGGAACATATTGCAATGGTTGTAGTGGTGTGCAACAGTGCTGTTTGGGTAACTGTAAGCAACCGAACGAATATAAAACTGGATAAACAAGTTATATTCACTAACATTGTGTTTCTCGTGAATTTGGTGTTATGTCTGCTATACATTCTCTCAAACCAGACTATAGCCCAGTGAAACCGGATGCTTCTGTCTTTGATGATGTTATGACAGAAGCATGTGGGCTGAGGCTACTACTATGGTGTATACATTTAAGTGTAAAAGTATAGTTAAAGTATTTACAAGAAGCTGCAGTTAGACATATCTGAAACATTTTAACTTAGCCTAGCCAGTCCGATGACATCATCTGGTGACCAGTCCTTAGGTGTTACCAGGGGTCTCAGCGTCTTGGGGATCTTCGCCGTAGGGCCAAAGACCAGCCACTCAGATACCTCTTCAGGAGAGGTAAAGAAGACCGCTCTGTCGCCGTCCACCACTCTTAGTTTCACAGGATAGCCCATGGAGTAGGGTATTTTGGCCTCTCTCAGGCGTCGCTTTACATCCATGAAGGTGGCTCGTTGTTTCTGCAACTCCATGGAAAAATCCGGAAAGGTGGAGACTCTGGTGTTGTCATATTTGATTTCTTGCCGTCTTCTGCCTAGGACCAATATCTTGTCTCTATCTTTGCAGTTGAGAAATCTTGCAAGCATGGGTCGAGGTGGGGCTCCAGGTGGTGGAGCATTTGCTGGTACTCTGTGAGCCCTTTCTATTACAAAAGCCAAAGAGAAATTTGCGTCCGGGAAGAGTTATTTCACCAAGTTTTCAATAAACTCATCCGGTTTCAGGCAAGCAGATGATTCTGATGTTGTTTCTGCAGAGCCTACAGTGCCTTGCAAAAGTATTCACCCCCTTGACTTTTTTCATGTTTTGATGCCTCACAACCTGGAATTAACATGCATTCTTTGAGGAATTGCATCATTAAATTTACAGAACATGTCCACAACTTTGAAGATGTTTGTTTTTTCTTTTATTGTGAAGCAAACAACAAATAGGAGAAAATAACAGAAAAAGTCAATGTGCACAACTATTCACCCCCCTAAAGTCAATACTTTATTTCGCCATCTTTTGCGGCAATCACAGCTCCAAGTCACTGTGGATAAGTCTCTATGAGTCTGCCACAGCTTACCACTAGGATTTTTACCCATTCCTCCTTGCAAAACTGCTTCAGCTCCTTCAAGTTGGATGGTTTGCGCTTGTGAACAGCATTCTTTAACTGCTTGCCGAACGCACGGATGCGTCCAGGCGGCGGAAAGTTTGTTCCTCCTGGACGCATCCGTGCGTCATCTCGCGAGAGCCGAGATCTGCTGTGAACGCGCGCACGCGCGAGCGCGCGTTCACAGCAGAGCGCGGCTCTGCAGTTGTACTACAGCCTGCCAGCAATGATCAATCGCTGGCAGGCTGTAAATGTAAAATAAATGAGATCAAAGTGGTATATCAGACGCTGTGTTGCTAACAGCGTCTGATATACTTAATACCTGGTCCTCTGGTGGTCCCATTTACTGGGATCGACCACCAGAGGACCAGGTAACAATGTAAAGTTGCACCAAACACTACACTAACCCCACCCCCACCCCCCTCACTTTATAACCACTATTAACCCCTTGTTAACCCCTGATCACCCCATATAGACTCCCTGATCACCCCCTGTCACTGATCACCCCCCTGTAAGGCCTCTATTCACATGTCCATATGTGTTTTGCGGTTCCGCGGATCCACAGATCCGTGCCACGGATCCGCGGCGCGGATCCGCAAAACACGGACACCGCCAATGTGCTTTCCGCATTTTGCAGATCCGCACATTGCCAGAACTATATAGAAATGCTTTTCTTGTCCGCAATTGCGGACAAGAAAAGGGCATGTTCTATATTTTTGCGAACGGAAATGCAGACTCGTAAGTGCGGATCCGCAATTCCGGATCCGAGCGGGACAAAGTCTGTCCCCATAGAAATGAATGGGTCCGCAATTCCGCTCCGCAAACAGAATTTCGGACGTGTGAATGGGGCATAAGGGTCCCTTATCACCGCCAGTTAGTTAGCTACTTGTTAGGTAGCTAGCGCCCAGCCCACCGCACCGCAGTCACTGATTTTGGCAGAGATTTTTCATCCACATTGATCGATGCGAATGAAAAATCTGTGCCGTTCATTTTTTTTTTTTTTCAGCCCAGAGGCTGAACGGAAAAAAATCTCATTACCCGTATGCTCAATATACGGAGAATCGCAGAAACTCCTAATGCTGGCCATACGTGTAATGATTACGGAGACCCTCAAATGCCAGGGCAGTACAAAAACCTCACATGTGACCCCATTTTGGAAAGAAGACACCCTAATTTTATTTTTTTGTCACAAGTTAGTGGAATATGAGACTTTGTAAAAAAAAAAAAAATCAATTTCCGCTAACTTGTGCCAAAAATTTTTTTCTGTGAACTCGCCATGCCCCTCACGGAATACCTTGGGGTGTCTTCTTTCCACAATGGGGTCACATGTGGGGTATTTATACTGCCCTGGCATTTTAGGGGTCCTAAAGCGTGAGAATCCAAATGCGTAAAAATGCCCTGTGAAATACTAAAGGTACTCATTGGTTTTAGGCCCCTTTGCGCATCTTGGCTGCAAAAGTGGCACACATGTGGTATCGCCAGTACTCAGGAGAAGTAGGCAATGTGTTTGGGGTGTATTTTTACATATACCCATGTTGGTGAGAGAAATATCTCTGTAAATGACAACTTTTTAAATTTTTTTATACAAAGTTGTCAATTTACAGCGATATTTCTCACACAAAGTATGGGTATATGTAAAAATACACCCCAAAACACATTGCCCTACTTCTCCTGAGTACGGCGATACCACATGAGTGACACTTTTTGCAGCCTGGGTGCGCAAAGGGGCCCAAATTCCAACGAGTACCTTTAGCTTTTACATGGCTGCTCACAATTTAGCCCCGCCCAAAATGCCAGAACAGTACAAACACCCCACATGTGACCCCATTTTGGAAGAAGACACCCCAAGGTATTCGCTGAGGGGCATAGTGAGTCCATGAAAATTTAACTTTTGTCAAAAGTTAGCAGAAAGGGAGACTTTTGAGAAAAACAATAAAAAATCAATTTCCGCTAACTTGTGCCAAAAAAATCTTCTGTGAACTCGCCATGCCCCTCATGGAATACCTTGGGGTGTCTTCTTTCCAAAATGGGGTCACATGTGGGGTATTTATACTGCCCTGGCAATTTAGGGGACCTAAAGCGTGAGAAGAAAAATGCATAAAAATGCCCTCCTAAAAGGTACTCATTGGTTTTAGGGCCCTTTGCACATCTTGGCTGCAAAAAGTGTCACACATGTGGTATCGCCGTACTCAGGAGAAGTAGGGCAATGTGTTTAGGGTGTATTTTTAC
This sequence comes from Bufotes viridis, assembly GCA_033119425.1. Classification (NCBI taxonomy): domain Eukaryota; kingdom Metazoa; phylum Chordata; class Amphibia; order Anura; family Bufonidae; genus Bufotes; species Bufotes viridis. Next base: position 169,113,405 of record CM065592.1, on the reverse strand, counting down.
ATATACCCATACTGGGTGAGAGAAATATCTCTGTAAATTGACAACTTTGTATAAATTTTTTAAAAAGTTGTCATTTACAGAGATATTTCTCACACCCAGTATGGGTATATGTAAAAATACACCCCAAAGCACATTGCCCTACTTCTCCTGAGTACGGCGATACCACATGAGTGACACTTTTTGCAGCCAAGATGCGCAAAGGGGCCCAAATTCCAATGAGTACCTTTAGGATTTCACAGGGCATTTTTACTCATTTTGGATTCTCACGCTTTAGGGCCCCTAAAATGCCAGGGCAGTATAAATACCCCACATGTGACCCCATTTTGGAAAGAAGACACCCCAAGGTATTCTGTGAGGGGCATGGCAAGTTCACAGAAATTTTTTTTTTTGGCACAAGTTAGCGGAAATTGATATTTTTTTTTTTTTTTTACAAAGTCTCATATTTCACTAACTTGTGACAAAAATAAAATTTTACATAAACTCACCATACCCTCACAGAATACCTTGGGGTGTCTTCTTTCTAAAATGGGGTCACATGTGGGGTATTTATACTGTCCTGGCATTTTAGGGGCCCCTAAAGCGTGAGAAGAAGTCTGGAATCCAAATGCGTAAAAATGCCCTGTGAAATCCTAAAGGTACTCATTGGAATTTGGCCTTTGCACTCAGGCTGCAAAAGTGTCACTCATGTGGTATCGCCGTACTCAGGAGAAGTAGGGCAATGTGCTTTGGGGTGTATTTTATATATACCCATACTTTGTGTGAGAAATATCGCTGTAATCGACAACTTTTTAAATTTTTTAAACAAAGTTGTCAGTTTACAGAGATATTTCTCTCACCCAACATGGGTATATGTAAAAATACACCCCAAAACACATTGCCCTACTTCTCCTGAGTACGGCAATACCACATGAGTGACACTTTTTGCAGCCTGGGTGCCAAAGGGGCCCAAATTCCAACGAGTACCTTTAGCTTTACATGGCTGCTCACAATTTAGCCTCGCCCAAAATGCCAGAACAGTAAACACACCCCACAAGTGACCCCATTTCGGAAAGTAGACACCCCAAGGTATTCACTGAGGGGCATAGTGAGTCCGTGGGAGATTTCATTTTTTTGCCAGAAGTTAGCAGAAATGGAAACTTTATTATTTTTATTTTTTCCTCAGAAAGTGTCATTTTCCGCTAACTTGTGAAAAAAATGAAATGATACATGAACTCACCATGCCCCTCCATGAATACTTTGGGGTGTCTTCTTTCTAAAATGGTGTCATTTGGGGTATTTATACTATCCTGGCATTCTAGCACCTGAAGAAACATGACAGGTGCTCAGAAAGTCAGAGCTGCTTCAAAATGCAGAAATTCACTTTTTGCACCATAGTTTGTAAACGCTATAACTTTTACCCAAACCAATAAATATACACTTATTGTATTTTTTTATCAAAGACATGTAGAACAATAAATTTTGCGAAAAATTTATATAGAATTGTAGTTTTAAAAAAAAAAAATTACAACAGAAAGTGAAAAATGTCATTTTTTTGCAAAAATTTAGGTAATTTTTGATTAATAGCAAAAAAAGTAAAAACGTCAGCAACAATGAAATACCACCAAATGAAAGCTCTATTAGTGAGAAGAAAAGGAGGTAAAATTCATTTGGGTGGTAAGTTGCATGACGGAGCAATAAACGGGTAAAGTAGTGTAGTGCAGAATTGTAAAAAGTGGCCTGGTCATTAAGGGTGTTTAAGCTAGGGGGGCTGAAGTGGTTAAAGGGAACCTGTCAGCAAAAAATAGCATAGTAAGCTGTTAACAGTACCTCCTAGTGCCAGATAACAATGTCCCAATGTACTTTTTCTTTTTTTTGCAGCACTTGGCCTCACAGAGAAATCTAAGTTTTATTCAGCTGCCGCCCCGTGCTTCAAGTCAGGCTTGAAGTAATTGGAACAGGGTGTCGGGCGCATGCGCTGTAGCCAAAAATGAAGCCGGCTCAATGTACGCGCCGGAGCCGGGACCGCGCTCCAGTCGCTCTTTACTGCGCATGCGGGCTTAGAGCGCGGTCCCAGCACTGTGATTCGGGATGTCAATCAAGGAGGCAGGAGGCGGGGAGAGCACTATTGGAGACGCCTAGGCCGCTGCCCCCATGACTTCAAGCCTGACTTGAAGCACGGGGCGGCAGCTGAATAAAACTTCGATTTCTCTGTGAGGCCAAGTGCTGCAAAAAAAAGAAAAAGTACATTGGGACATTGTTATCTGGCACTAGGAGGTACTGTTAACAGCTTACTATGCTATTTTTTGCTGACAGGTTCCCTTTAAGTCTGACCACAGATTTTCTATTGGATTGAGATCTGGGCTTTGATTGGCCATTCCAACACATTTACTTGTTTCCCCTTAAACCACTCAAGTGTTGCTTTAGCAGTGTGTTTGGGGTCATTGTCCTGCTGGAAGGTGAACCTCCGTCCTAGCCTCAAATCATGCACAGAGTGGTACAGTTTTTGTTCAAGAATATCCCTGTATTTAGCACAATCCATCTTTCCCTCAACTCTGACCAGTTTCCCAGTCCCATCGCCGCAGCATGATGCTGCCACCACCATGTTTCACTGTGGAGATGTGTGTACTTTGGGAGATGTGATGTGTTGGGTTTGCGCCAGACATAGCATTTTCTTGGATGGCCGAAAAGTTCAATTTTAGTCTCATCAGACTAGAGCACCTTCCTCCATACATTTTGGGAGTCTCCCACATGCCTTTTTGCAAACTCACAACATGCCTTTTTGTTTTAAGCTGAAAGTAATGGCTTTCTTCTGGCCACTCTTCCATAAAGCCTAACTCTATAGAGCGTACAGCTTATGTTCGTCCTATGTACAGTCATACAGTCTTTGCTGTGGAACTCTGCAGCTCTTCCAGGGTTACCTTAGGTCTCTGTGCTGCCTCTCTGATTAATGCCCTCCTTGCCCGGTCCGTGAGTTTTGATGGGCGGACGTTTGCTGTTGTGTCATGTTCTTTCTATTTGGTTATGATAGATTTGATGGTGCTCCTGGGGATCATCAAAGATTTGGATATTTTTTTATAACTTAACCCTGACTTGTACTTCTCAACAACATTGTCCCTTACTTGTTTGGAGAGTTCCTTGGTCTTCATGGCAGTGTTTCGTTAGCGATGCCTCTTGCTTAGGTGTTACAGCCTCTGGGGCCTTTCAAAAAAGGTGTGTATATGTAATGACAGATCATGTGACAATTAGATTGCACACAGGTGGACATCATTTCACTAATTATGTGACTTCTGAAGGTAATTGGTTGCACCAGAGCTTTTTATGGACCTCCTAACAAAGGGGGTGAATACATAAACACATACCAGTTTTCTGTTTTCTATTTCTAAACAATAGTTTTATTTATATATTTTTCTTATTTCATTCACCAATTTAGACTATTGTGTTCTGATCCATCACATAAAATTCAGATTAACGAAACATTGAACTTAAGGCTGTAATGTAACAAAACACGAAAAAAGTCAAGGGGGGGGGCGGTGAATATTTTTGCAAGGCACTGTATTTTCTAGGTCATCTGCTTTTTGCTTCCAAAGCTCTGCTTTAGTATTAAGATCAGATATGGATCTGGGAACAGTGGCAGAGGCATCTTCTATGCGTGATATACGCTCTTCAGTGTGTTGAACTCTGTCTCGCAGGTTGTGCAGGTCTTGACGCATGAGACCCAAATCAATTTTAACTTCATCTAATTTCCCTGTGAGAGATGTTTTGCATGCAGTAATGGCTTCCAGAACTTGGGATAATACTTGTTTAAGAGTGAGTTTGTCTTGAGTTTCCTCAGGGGCAGTTACAGGGACCGCTACTTCTGAGGCAGTACTAGCCCTGGTGTGCATATTCCGCTGCGGTAGAGGTGACTGCGAACTCTCATCTGGTTATCTAGCAAATTCTTTCAATTTTTCACTTTTTCACTTTGTACTTTGTGTTTTTTGTGGCCCCATTGTTATATCAGTATAGAGGTAGATAGACAGTAGTTAAAGCTGATTCCAGGGCTTGGTCAACGCAGTGTACCTTCTTGTATCTATTAGAGATGCCAGTGGAGTCAGCAGGAGTTTTCTCTAGAGCTATCTGTGTCTGGAGCCTGTGCTGATCTGGGCTCTTTCCCCCTTCCTGGTGCTGAAGGGGAGCCAGCAAGTTGGCCGTCTGGCGGTAAAATGGCGGCTCGCAGCTCTAGCTGCACTCCGTCCTCTACTCCTGCCGCTCCTGTGCTCCTGCTCCCGATCCTCTCTCCACACTGCTCACCATTTCATGTGCACCGCAGCGCTTTGCAGATCTGCTGCCCAGCCTTCTCCCTCGGCACTCGCGTCTCAGGATCCAGAGTGGCTCTCTCCAGTCCCCCCGCAGGGTGAGTTTGCGCTACACTTGCTTCTTGGGTGTATTAGGGCACAACCAGGGGTCTAGGTTTTGTATTAAAGGCCAGTGTTCTTTAGGATTTATCCCATAGAGTAGCGCTAGCCACGGAGCTCATCTCAAGTGCGTCCAGCCATCTTGGCTGCTGGCCACGCCCCTCTATAATGTTTATTTTTAACTGAACAGCGAGTGAAGACCATTGGCTATAGTGTTATCCATTGCCTAGAACTTTGCTGTAGTAGACCAATTGCATGAAGCTATGGAGCAAGAAATGTTACATTTATGTTTATAGGGGTTTTCCATAACAAACACTTCTAAACTATCCACAGTATAGGTGATAAGTGTCAGCTCTGAGGTTCCAACTGTACGGACCCTCAGAAGAACAAGACTCTCATCCATTATATAAATGGAGAGGTGGTCAGGCATGCATACTGCAGAGAGCCAAGCACTGTACTCAGCTATCTCACTTAGTTCCATAGAGTTTGGATGGAGCGTAGGTACACATGTGGGATCACTGCTCTATTTAAATGGGGAGGGGACAATCAAATAGCTATAGGTGATGGAAGTTGATTACAGCCCCTCAGTAAAAGCAAGAGGTAAATTACACTGCACAAATAAAAAAAATGGTGGCTAGGTTGTCTATTCGAGAATTGTTGCCTAAACAAAGATACCTAAATAACGATTTTTCAACCAAAGAAGTTAGCTTGCAGCAGAGTTTGGGTAAATTCACACACAGCAGACATTTGTGCAAAAAAATCTGCCTTGTGCCAATATACCTTTTGTAGACTTGCTTTGTCTTGTGTATAATTGAATAGACTCAGCTCAGCGAAGAATTTACCCAATGATAGCTTAGTTATTAGTACATACAAATAAATATTTACTATCGCGCATACCAATCTCAGTCAAACCACATTTGCTATGAGTCCCAGCTATTTCATGAACTGCCCCACTAATCTCTTGTAGTATTGCCAAACAATATATGAATTAATGAATTAAAACTGAATTTATACAGCCATGGAGATTTATCAGTTTGTATTTCAAACATTACATGAAGACAAATAATTATGACTTGAACCACATTTATTTTATTGAGAAGAACACGTCATAAAAAAATACTGGTATGTAGAGCCTTCTACAGTGGTTCTGGGATAAAGGTTGGTGAAGAAAAGCAGTTATACTGGTTCCACCAGTGTACAACTAATGTTACTGTAAGTGTTCTGCATATATCACAGTGAATAGAACAGTCCTTACTAACAAACTGTTAAGCTAGCCATGCACATGCCATCTATACCCACCGAATTATGGCAGGACCACACAGCCTGTATATGGGGGCAGGTGTAGAGAGAGATAAAGATTGGGCAGTTGGAATTCAACTTCCTTCAAGTGTCCAGTCCTTTCATTTTCAAGGAGAAAAGGCTACCCTGGCACCAACTTCCTCCCCTGTTCCCTTTTACAATACATGCATTGTCTGCCGAGCCCAGCAGGCATACAGTGCTGCCCATAATTATTCATACCCCTGGCAAATTTCGACTTAAAGTTACTTTTATTCAACCAGCAAGTAATTTTTTGACAGGAAATGACATAGGTGTCTCCCAAAAGATAATAAGACGATGTACAAGAGGCATTATTGTGGGAAAAAAAACATTTCTCAGCTTTTATTTACATTTCAGCAAAAAGTGTCCAGTCCAAAATTATTCATACCCTTCACAAACTGTCACCGTCTGTGGGAAAATCCAAAGTTCTATACCATTCCATATAGTCCAAGCTGTTCTGAAGCATCCAAATTACCCTGATTATTGGGAAAAGCTGTTTTAATCAACTTAACAGGTAAAAAACAGCAGCTCTCTGCAGCTGGTTTGTGGACAGTCATGGCTAAGACAAAGGAGCTCAGTGAGGACCTGCGGCTGCGCATTGTGGCTGCTCACAAGTTAGGAAAGGGCTACAAGGCCATAATATAAATGTTTTCAAGTTCCAGTGGCTACAGTGCAAAGTATTATTAAAAAATACAAGATGTTACGCACTGTGGAAAATCTCAAAGGACGTGGTCGGAAGCCAAAAGTGACACCTTTGCTGGCCAGGAGGAGTTAGAGAGGTGAAAAAAAATCCAAGGATCACCACCAAGGCCATCCTGGTGAATCTGGGCTCTGCAGGTGGCAATGTCTCAAGGCAGACAATCCAACGGACACTGCACACTGCTGGGTTCCACGGATGCAGACCAAGGAGGACGCCACTTCTCCAGATAAGGCACACAAAAGCTCGTTTGGCCTTTGCAAAAGCTCATCTGGACAAAGAAGAAGACTTCTGGTCTTCTGTGTTATGGTCAGATGAAACAAAAATTGAATTGTTTGGTCACAATGATGTTTTCTTCATTTGGCGTAAAAAAGGAAAAGTCTTCAACCAAAAGAACACCATCCCCATTGTCAAACATGGTGGTGGGAACCTAATGCTTTGGGGGTGTTTTTCAGCCAATGGACCAGGGAACCTAATCACAGTAAACGGCACCATGAAAAAAGAGCAATACATGAGGATTCTCATCAACAACATCAGGGAGTCTGCAGAGAAACTTGGCCTTGGGCACCAGTGGACATTTCAGCATGACAATGACCCAAAACACAAAGCAAAAGTGGTGAAGAAATAGTTAGCAGACAACAACATTAACGTTTTGGTGGCCCAGCCAGAGTCCAAACTTGAATCCAATTGAGAATCTGTGGAGGGAGCTAAAGATCAGGGTGATGACAAGAAGGCCCTCCAACCTAAAAGATTTGGAGCTCATTGCTGAAGATGAATGGGAAAAATACCTGTGGAGACATGCAAAAAGCTGGTTTTCCATTATAGAAAGCGTTTGATTGCTGTAATAGCCAATAAAGGCTTTTCTATTGATTATTGAGAAGGGTATGAATAATTTTGGACTGGACATTTTTTCCTCAAATGTAAATAAAAGCTGAGAAATGTTTTTTTTCCCCCACAATAATGCCTCTTGTACATCGTCTTATTATCTTTCGGGAGACACCTATGTCATTTCCTGTCAAAAAATTACTTGCTGGTTGAATAAAAGTAACTTTAAGTCAAAATTCACCAGGGGTATGAATAATTATGGGCAGCACTGTATGTAAAAGAGGTCGGGAGAGATAGCTGTTATGAATATTTGGCCTAGAGCTATCGTTTATAGCCAGCCTAAAGGTATAACCCCCTGCTGTGATCAATGACTGCAAACTTGTGTGGCCATTGGTTGCCGCGAATGGGCCTGAATTGGCTGCATGCGGTCCGGCGCATTGTGGGGTCACACCCTCGGTTTGTATATTACAATAAACTTGCATTGCATTTTGTAGGATGTAAACATGAAATGCATGAAACATCTACACAGAGAGTAGCCATAACATCTCGGCTGTGTATTGTTCAGGTTTTGTGATGCAGTTTTTAAAGCCATAGCCTGGAGTGGAATCAAAAAAGAGGAAAATTGCCTGCCTTGGCTTCAAAAACTGCATTTAAAAACCTTGACATGTGAATCCAGTCTAAAACCACTGATGAAATACATACCAATGATACCTGTGAAGTGGTGGAATATATTCTTGAAGTTGATGTGTTGCAAGCAGGAAAAATAGACATATGTAAGGATCTGAACTGGGTCTCAACATCTCTAAACTATCAAGTGTTGCGAGGTGTACCCAGTGGTTGGTGTGCAGACAACAGGTAAACCAGTGAAAGGGTTATGGGCACCCAAGGCTCTCTGATGCACGTGGTGAGTAAAGGTTAGCCCATCTAGTCTGATCCCACAGAAGTGCTACTGTAGCAGAAATTGCTGAGAAGGTTAAAACTTGTATAATAGAAACATGTCAGTGGGACATTCAGTAAAAACTGGAGAGTCAGGCGATGTTCCGCTGGGGAAAACACAATGGGCGCACTATAGGGTAATAACGTCACACAGAATGAATGAAAGAAAACTCTAATAGGGAGGCTCACCTTGAGGTGTTGTGCAATGGAGCAGGCACAACACTACTGCGGGCTCAGAACGGTGGGGGCATGAAAGCCCCAAGTATAGGCGATCATGCAGCCAGGGATGGTAGTACTTCCACAGGGATGCCTGTATTCCCCGGAGAGCAGAAAGATCTATGAAGAATGTAGAGAATTTCCACAGCGCAAAAGACCGTTCTTGAGATGGTGAAAAAGTAGTTTTAATGGTGTAGGCCAGTGATGGGCAACGTGCGGCTCTCCAGCTGTTGCTAAACTACAACTCCCACCATGCCCTGCAGTAGGCTGATAGCTATAGACAGGCTTTGCATGTTGGGAGTTGTAGTTCTGCAACAGCTGGAGAGCCGCACGTTGCCCATCACTGGTGTAGGCAGTTGGTACAATGCGTTTCGAGGGGATAGCACCTCTTCATCAGGTACAAAACACTGCTAATACAGAGTATAGCTAAAAGGCACCTTTAAATACATAAAACACTTGAAAAACCGCCAATGGGTCACATGGGGTGTGGAGGGGGAGGTCCCCAGTCTCCACATGTCAAGCTGAGTGAGAAACATAAAAAAAAGTAAACAAATGGCAAAGAAGTTAAAAGATGTTTGAGCAGTGTACTGAATGTACTGATACATGTAGGCTAATTATTATTTATATTTGATTCACTGCTGGCAGGTTGGAAGCGGCAAAGGTTGGAAGCGGCAGCTAAACAGTGGCTGGAGACATCATCGTGTAAAGGGCGGTCCCATGAACAGGACTTGCGGTCACGTGACCGCTCTGTAGCCCAGCAACCAGAGACTCTGCTGGTGCTGTGCGACTAGAATGTATTTGCGGACTGTGTGGAGGAGCGCGTCTGCAATTGCAGACTTATTAATTACATCAACGGTAACAGTTGGGGCATTAAGCTTTTAGGAACCCACAACACCTCAACCGTGGAATACCTTGATCTTAAATTAGGCAGCACCAATGGACAAATTACCACCGGACCTATTTCAAGAAGGTCGACTGTAACAGTTACCTCGATTTCTCAAGTAACCACTACAAAAAATGGAAAATAAATGTAACGGACCGTTACGCACACAACTCCGTTTAGGCGATATTCCCTTTTCCGGATAGACCAGCAGCTACTGCAATCACCAACTTCCTGAACTGCAAACCACACGAATTCACCAACTTCCGAACAAGAGACACACGAACCCTGGAAGCAGCCGAACAGGAAAAGCAATATGAACAGCTTACACTCCTGGCAATCAGCATACAGTCAAATCCCCCCCAATAACGAGACGACACTTCGTTTTGAGGGTCAAGCAGGAACTCTTTTCCTGGGGCATACAGCCTCTTTTATTTACACTCCACAAACATAGTACGGCCCACAGGGGTTTGAAATACAACCAATCAATCCGTACAATAACCACAGACACTCCCACACAAAATACAGCGACCAATCAACATACAGCCAGATATATCACAATCCCACATGGCTGGTCCATTGTGGATGCTGATTAGGTCACAGCAATGTCCATTGTGAATATTGATTAGGTCACAGGCGATGTCCATTGTGAATGTTGATTAGGTCACAGGTAATGTCCATTGTGAATGTTGATTAGGTCACAGCAATGTCCATTGTGGATTCTGATTAGGTCACAGGTAATGTCCATTGTGGATGATGATTAGGTCACAGGCAATGTCCATTGTGGATGTTGATTAGGTCACAGCAATGTCCATTGTGAATGATGATTAGGTCACAGGTAATGTCCATTGTGAATGCCAACTGTCATTGGGGCCATAGTCGCAGGGTAAGAGGCTAGCAAGCATGCCTCTCCAATGCCCAGGGATACATGGCAGTTTGTCACATATCTCCCCTTTGGGGGGAAGACTAACCAGGCACCTGACCTCCTGTCGGTCAGTGCCTACGTTAGTCGATCCACCAACCCACAATAGACAAATGCCAGAGTAGCCCACCCACAACAAACAGGTACAAGAGTGAACCACCCCCAAGAAGCGGTTACTGCACCCGGATATTCCTCTGGGGTGCTGAGGCAACATGCTGTGGGGAGTTGAGGGAGGGCAGAGGCCGACTGCACTCTGCCCAGCTGCCAGCTCTTCTGCTGGGGGCTGGGAACATAGTCGGCTCAGTAGCCAGGGAACATGGGCACCAGTGGGGGTTAACATCGCCTCTGTTAACCCTGGGGCCAAGTTAGGTGTTAGCTGGGGAGGAGAGTTTGTACTTACCCCCTCCTCCTGTTGTCCCGGTGCGGGTAGTTGGGGATCTGGACAGGCTGTCCAGCATCCCTGTAGGTCAGGCACAGAGACCACGGTCCCATCTGCGCCGTCTGGGAGATTGGTGTCTCCCCTTGTTAGGGTAAGCTGCCGCTGGGGAGAGGGGGTGCTGTGTTCCTCTCCCTGAAACACAGGCTGCTGCTGGAGTGGGAGACCGCCTGTCTCCACTCCCGTAACATTGTCCTGCTGCTGGAGAGAGAGACCAACTGTCTCTGCTCCCTGTAGGACACACTGCTGCTGGGGGGAAAGGACGACACCTTCGGCCCCCTGGACTTCACACTGCCGCTGGGGGGGAGAGGACGACACCTTCGGCCCTCTGTAACTCACACGGCCGCTGGGGAGGAAGGACGACACCTTCAGCTCCCTGCAACTCACACTGCCGCTGGGGGGGGAGGACGACATCTTCAGCCCTCTGTAACTCACACGGCCGCTGGGGAGGAAGGACGACACCTTCAGCTCCCTGGGGTACACACTGCCGCTGGGGAGAAGGGACGGCACCTTCAGCTCCCTGGGGTACACACTGCCGCTGGGGAGGAAGGACGGCACCTTCAGCTCCCTGGGGTACACACTGCCGCTGGGGAGGAAGGACAACACCTTCAGCTCCCGGGGGTACACACTGCCGCTGGGGAGGAAGGACGACACCTTCAGCTCCCTGGGGTACACACTGCCGCTGGGGAGGAAGGACGGCACCTTCAGCTCCCTGGGGTACACACTGCCGCTGGGGAGTAAGGACGGCACCTTCAGCTCCCTGGGATACACACAGCCGCTGGGGAGGAAGGACGGCACCTTCAGCTCCCTGGGGTACACACTGCCGCTGGGGAGAAGGGACGACACCTTCAGCTCCCTGGGGTACACACTGCCGCTGGGGAGGAAGGGCGGCACCTTCAGCTCCCTGGGGTACACACTGCTGCTGGGGAGGAAGGGCGGCACCTTCAGCTCCCTGGGGTACACACAGCCGCTGGGGAGGAAGGACGGCACCTTCAGCTCTCCGGACGCACTCAGCCGCTGGGGAGGCGGGACGATACCATCTGCCATGAACTGCAGGTACTCTGCTGTTATCCTCCTCACGAACTGCACAGATTTCTCCGGGGTTGGGTCCGAAGAAAATCAGCCGTGATCTCAGCTCTCTGTCAAATTCCTCCTGCGTGTAGCTGGGTGCCATGCTTGTTCTCTTGAAGTTCTTTCTTTTGTAGATAGGGGCGCTGTACGGGTACTAACGTTGCCCTCACTTTGTAATCCAAGGAATGGTGTTGCCCTGTAGATGTCCTTCTGGGCTGTGGAAATGATCCCGCCGCTTGCCACCAAATGTAACGGACCGTTACGCACACAACTCCGTTTAGGCGATATTCCCTTTTCCGGATAGACCAGCAGCTACTGCAATCACCAACTTCCCGAACTGCAAACCACACGAATTCACCAACTTCCGAACAAGAGACACACGAACCCTGGAAGCAGCCGAACAGGAAAAGCAATATGAACAGCTTACACTCCTGGCAATCAGCATACAGTCAAATCCCCCCCAATAACGAGACGACACTTCGTTTTGAGGGTCAAGCAGGAACTCTTTTCCTGGGGCATACAGCCTCTTTTATTTACACTCCACAAACATAGTAAGGCCCACAGGGGTTTGAAATACAACCAATCAATCCGTACAATAACCACAGACAATAACCACACAAAATACAGCGACCAATCAACATACAGCCAGATATATCACAATCCCACATGGCTGGTCCATTGTGGATGCTGATTAGGTCACAGCAATGTCCATTGTGAATATTGATTAGGTCACAGGCGATGTCCATTGTGCTCGCTGATTAGGTCACAGGTAATGTCCATTGTGGATGATGATTAGGTCACAGGTAATGTCCATTGTGAATATTGATTAGGTCACAGGCGATGTCCATTGTGAATGGTGATTAGGTCACAGGTAATGTCCATTGTGGATGTTGATTAGGTCACAGCAATGTCCATTGTGGATGTTGATTAGGTCACAGCAATGTCCATTGTGGATTCTGATTAGGTCACAGGTAATGTCCATTGTGAATGATGATTAGGTCACAGGCAATGTCCATTGTGAATGCCAACTGTCATTGGGGCCATAGTCGCAGGGTAAGAGGCTAGCAAGCATGCCTCTCCAATGCCCAGGGATACATGGCAGTTTGTCACAATAAATATTCCATTTAGCCAATTTAAAAGGGTCACACGAAACTGTTCAGAGGATAATTTATAGCACAGAGCGCAATGATCCGCAACAGACTCCCACAGAAGGGATATCCGCCTGGAGTCAAAGATGCTGCATTCAACAAAGCACACAAACTCTCACAAGAGGAGTGTCTTTTGGACAGAAGCACCACCGCAAATACCAGTGATTCAAACACAGGTAATTTTAACACCAACTTCCTCACCACTTTCAGCAATAACCATGCCACATTTAAAGCGATACTGTCCAAACACTGGTTCATTCTCAAACAGGATCCCGTCCTCAGCAGAATTTTGCCAGAGAAATCACATCTGACGTTTAGGAGGGCTCAGACGCTGAAGAACCTGCTAGCCCCCAGCCAACTTAAACGGAACTTGGCACAAGACTTACAGACCAACCCCACTGGTCCCATGGGAAGCTTCAGATGTAGATAACACAGATGCCTATACAGTAGGAGCATACGCACCACCACCACTTTCTGTAACGCTAATGGTGAAAATTTTTCCATCAAAGGACACCTCAACTGTGCTTCCTCCAACATCATATATATAATCGAATGCCCGTGTGGCCTTCAATATGTCGGATGTACGATCCAGACCCTACGCAACAGACTGAACAAGCACAGATCGAATGTAAAGAAAAAATTCCTCCAGCATAGCGTTTTGAGACATGCCGCGGAACATCACCACGGCTCTTTCTTTGGATTCACCATCACTCTAATAGAACAAGTCACCTCTAATGGCTAAAACCTTATACAGATTTTATGCAAACGAGAAATGTTCTGGATATACAAGCTTAATTGTCTGAATCCACGTGGCCTCAATGAAGCATTTGAGATCAATTTCTAGAATGGCCCCACCCTCTACCTCTGGGGTCTAGTCATTTATCTCTCCTGTCCTGTCCCCCAGCCTTGTGTCAACCATCCACACAATTTCCCTCCCATATCCCTTTTTGCCCCATCTTTTCCTATCCACTCCCTCTGCTGTCCACCCACCACACCTTTTGATCTCATAATTTCCCCCTCCCAACCCACCACCAGCTTTTCCTGCCGCACCACACTATCCCCATCGCTGGTACCACTCATCCCTCACACACTCAATTCCCTTCCCTGTCATCCGCCTTGCCAGCCATCCGCCTGGCCAGCCATCCTACTATCGTCCCCTGCGCCATCCCTCAGCCCATGTGTCACTCTCATGCTTGCTGATTTCCCCATCCATCAATGAGCATTTATTCCCTTCTCCCTGAACTTCTCCACACACCCAGGAATCAGTGCCCCAAGCGCAGAGTCCTGCCTCTGGGAAGCCCGCACCAATCTGGCTGTCAGGGAGGAGCGGCGTCTCTGCAATTGCAGACGTGTGTAGCTTCCCCAAGTCAGGGGAGTATAAGGGACTGACCTGGGGAATGCCAGTGATGGAGAGGCTGGCACGTGGATCCTCTGGGGCACTCTCTGGGTTCTTGAGGGACACAGCCAGGTGTAGTGTGAGGTGCCCTTGGTGTTGGTAGATTAACGTGCCTGTGGCTGGGTGTTCCTGATGTCCGAGACGCCAGTGCCGGTAACGGTGGCACACCGATTTGATAGGAGGGGCTTCTCTCCTGTGTGGAGGGGCTGGTTTGATCCTTGCTATGGGTCCTTTACTTCTCTATGTACGCCAATGGTAAGCATAAATGTATTGGTGTGTGCATTGCGTGTTTCCTATGTGTGATTGGTATGCACACCCTTTGCATAAGTTTGCACACCCTTTGTTGAAGCACCTTTTGATTTTATTACAACACTCAGGGTTTTTGGGTATGAGTCTATCAGCATGGCACATTTGACTTGCCAAGATTTGCCCACTCTTCTTTGCAAAAACATTCCAATCTGTCAGATTGTGAGGGCATCTCCTGTGCACAGCCCTCTTCAGATCAGCCCACAGATTTTCAATCTGATTTAGGTCTGGGCTCTGGCTGTGCCATTCCAAAACTTTCATCTTCTTCTGGTGAAGCCATTCCTTTGTTGATTTGGATGTATGCTTTGGGTCATTGTCATGCTGAAAGATGAAGCTACTCTTCATGTTCAGCTTTCTATCAGAAGCCTGAAGGTTTTGGGCCAATATTGACTGGTATTTGGAACTGTTTATAATTCCCTCTATCTTAACTAAAGCCCCTTTTCAGCTGAAGACAAACAGCCCCGCAGCAAGATGCTGCCACCACCATGCTTCACGGTGGGTATGGTGTTCTTTTGGTGATGTGCAGTGTTTTTTTGCGCCAAACGTATCTTTTGGAATTATGGCCAAAAAGATCAACCTTGGTTTCATCAGATCATAACACCTTTTCCCACATGCTTTTGGGAGACTTCAGATGTGTTTTTGCAAAATGTAGCCTGGCTTGGATGGTTTTCTTCGTAAGAAAAGGCTTTCGTCTTGCCACTCTACCCCATACATATGAAGAAATATCACTGTAAGGGCTCATGAACATGTTGGATGTGTTGCACTCTGCAAATTGCGGATCCGCAAAACATGGATACCGGGTGTGTGCATTCCACTTTATGCGGAACAGAACCTCTGGCCTCTAATAGAACAGTCCTATCCTTGTCTGTACTGTGGACAATAATAGGACATGTTCTATCATTTTGCAGAACGGCCATGCGGACATACAGACACGGAATGCACACATTATGCAGTCATTATTTTTTTTTGCGGTCCCATTGAAGTGAAGTGAACGGTACAGACATAGAAAAAAAAAAAATTTGTGTGCAGGAGCCCTAAGGTGGGCCCCCCGAATCAGTTACACTAGTGGGCCCCAAGTACCCGAGTCCGACACTGCCTGGAACACTGCAAACATTGTTGAGGAATGGTTTGAGGAACATGGCAAATAGTTTTAGGTGTTGCCTCCAAATTCTCCAGATCTCAATTTCATTGAGCATCTGTGGGATGTGATGGTAAAATAATAGACTCATGGAGACCCCACTTCACAACTGCCGTGTGTTAACATAGCCTAAGGTCTAGACCAGTGGTGCCCAACCTACGGCCCGCGGGCCAAATCCGGCCCGCGAAGCCGTGTCATGCGGCCCGCACAGTACCCGAACCTTTCCCTCATTTTTTCAGTGCAAGGTGCGCTGCAAACAGCACAGGCAGCAAAGCGATGCTGCCTGTACCTGCAATAGCCAATAGCAAAGCTCCAGGCAGCAAGGAGCTTTGCTATTGGTTGGACTGGGAGGGCGCCAGAGAGTGCCTGCAGTAGGGAAGCGGCGGGAGATTAAAGGAAGAGGGGCAGCTCCGGTGGTGGCTAAAGCATGGCAGCGGAGGTTCCGAAGCTTACATCCCAGGCAAAAAGAGGGACCTGCGGAAGAAGGTGACATCACAGTAATGTAAGTAATGTATCGATGTGTGTAATGTATGTATTGCAGTGTGTGATGTATACATGTGTGATGTATGTAGTGCAGTGTGTGATGTATACATGTGTGATGTATGTAGTGTAGTGTGTGTGATGTATACATGTGTGGAATATATGTAGTACAGTGTGTGATGTATACATGTGTGTGATGTATACAAGTGTGATGTATGTAGTGCAGTGTGTGATCATCACATTCTGCACTACATACAAGCACATGTATACATCACACACTGCACTACATACATCACACATGTATACATCACACGCTGCACTACATACATCATACACAGACATGCATATATCACATACCCCTCACAGTAATAATGGACAGATATGTGTCCTCTTCACAGTAGTAATGTATATGGGCATTACTACTGTGAAGAGGGCACATATCTGGCCATTATTGCTGTGAGGGGGCACATATGTGCAATAGTACTGTGAGGGGGCAAACGTGAGCATATCTGGCCATTATTATTGTGAGGGGGCATGTGTGAGCATTACTAACATGAAGAGGGCACATATCTGGCCACTATTGCAGTGAGGGGGCACGTGTGACCATTACTGAAGTGAAGAGGGCACATATCTGGCCATTATTACTGTGAGGGGGCACATGTGTGCAATAGTACTGTGAGGGGGCACATATCTGGCATAACTACTGTGAGGGGGCACATACCTGGGCATTACTACAGTGAAGAGGGCACATATCTGGCCATTATTGCTGTGAGGAGGCATTACTAAAGTGAAGAGGGCACATATATGGCATAACTACTGTATATCTGGCCCCCTCACAGCAATAATGGCCAGATATGTGCCCTATTCACAGTAGTTATGCCCAAATATGTGCCCTCTTCACAGTAGTTATGCCCCAATGTGTGCCCTCTTCACAGTAGTTATGCCCAGGAATGTGCCCCCTCACAGTAGTTATGTCAGATATGTGCCCCTTTCACAGTAGTAATGCACACGTGCCCCCTCACAGTAATAATCGCCAGATATGTTCGCTCTTTACAGTAGTAATACTCACACGTGCCCCCTCACAGCAATAATGGCCAGATATGTGCCCTCTTCACAGTAGTTATGCTAACACGTACTCCTCACAGGGGCATTTCTTTCTAGCAAAGCTACTTGGTTCCGGCCCGCGAAATTTATACCAAATCTAGTACCAAACCATGAAAAATGGTTGGGCACCACTGGTCTAGACAATGAAAAGCTTCTTCAAAAGATCTGTCATGCAGAAACTCACTGCAGTAATTGTGCAGCATGCAACTCATGTGACTCGGGAGTTACTGTTAAGAACATGGAGCTTCAGTGCTGCATTTACGATGGACATGCAGAAGATGCTGTTACTTATTTGTTGTATTTTTGTTCTGAAAATTCAATAAAAAGAATTATAAAAGAAAAAAAAAAGAACATGGATCTTCAAGCTCCAAACATTTCCTCATGATGCAGACATGACAGCACCATTTCAAAGGTGTCTAAAGCAAGCGCACCAAGCTTAAACACTACTCCACGCAATTGAATTGTCAAATAAGGTAGCAAATAATATTCTCATAACATTAATATGCTGTATTACTGCACTGCCTGTTAAAGTTCCACAGTCTTGATAAAATGGGGTATTAAAAGGACATCTGTTAGGTAACCATAAAGTATTAGAACCATGGGCGCAGAACCCAGAATTTGAGGTTGCTGTTGACTGCGTCTACAATCATTGTGAAAAATCTGTGCCTGAAGCTCAACAGGACCAGCTCCTTCTCAGTTGTTCATTCTATTTTAATATACATGGTGGTCCAAAAGTAAGGCAACATCTGAATAAATGGAAAATGATGTTTGGGAACATCATCCTATGTGTGGCATGTTGCCAAGGGGAAGGGGGAAAATCTATGAGGGGAGCCATTTTGAAAGCCGCCATCTTGGAACCAAGTCGATATTTTCAAATAGGAAGGGGTGCATGTGAAAATAAATGTAACGTACCTTTATTGCTGCCAAAGTTATTAACGATTTTCTCTTTGTTACAGACACAGATATGACTGGGAGATTACAACCCGAGAAGGGGACAGAGATTGTGCTGATCTCTATGGAGCGCAGTACCCGAGTTATTGCAGTGGATATAAATGCTCAGAACCCTCACAGACCACCCATTCCCATGGTACAGTTTCCAAATTCCACTAAACAGGTTCTTTGTTGGACCTGCCAAATGTGGGTTCTGTTGCAATTGCTGTGACACCCATTCCACAAATTCAACACAGCAATTGGGATCTTCCTCATTGAGATGGTGCAGCAACTGTAGACACAGCAAATGGTGGTTTGACTCACCCCACTCTCCTGTGACAGATGCTGGGCGCCACAA
Organism: Bufotes viridis; assembly: GCA_033119425.1. Taxonomy (NCBI): domain Eukaryota; kingdom Metazoa; phylum Chordata; class Amphibia; order Anura; family Bufonidae; genus Bufotes; species Bufotes viridis. Next base: position 169,094,872 of record CM065592.1, on the reverse strand, counting down.
TGCTGGCTCTCACCGAAGAATGCTAGGGCGACCATTGTTGTTGCTTCATCTGTGTCAGTTTTAGTACGTCCACTTCTAGGCAGGTCCAACACGGAACCTGTTTGGAGAAAATTGGCAAGCAATTTGCCATCTGTGCCATGACGGATGAGTGGTCTGTTAGGGCGCCGAGTGTTGAAATTGACTGCAGTAACCATACTCAAGGAGAGGATTGTGGAACATCTAAAAACCCATGGGTTGATTGATTAAAAACAGCATGGGTTTACTTCAGGGAGATCATGTCAAACTAATCTTATTGACTTTTTTGATTGGGTGACTAAAATAATAGATGGCGGAGGTTCAGTAGACATCGCTTATCTGGACTTTAGTAAGGCTTTTGATACTGTCCCACATAGAAGGCTTATCAATAAACTGCAGTCTTTGAGCTTGGGCTCACATATTGTTGAATGGATTAGGCAGTGGCTGAAGGACAGAAAACAGAGGGTTGTAGTCAATGGAGTATATTCAGACCATGGTATTGTTACCAGTGGGGTACCTCAGGGATCTGTTCTGGGACCCATATTGTTTATATCTTTATCAGCAAAATTGCAGAAGGCCTCAATGGTAAGGTGTGTCTTTTTGCTGATGACACAAATATTTGTAACAGGGTTGATGTTCCTGGAGGGATACACCAAATGGAAAAGGATTTAGGAAAACTAGAGGAATGGTCAAAAATCTGGCAACTAAAATTTATTGTCGATAAGTGCAAGATAATGCACCTGGGGCGTAAAAACCCAAGAACGGAATATAAAATCAGAGATAAAGTACTAACCTCAGTATCTGAGGAAAGGGATTTAGGGGTCATTATATCAGATGACCTAAAGGTGGGCAGACAATGTCATAGAACAGCAGGTAATGCCAGCAGAGTGCTTGGGTGTATAGGGAGAGGCATTAACAGTAGAAAGAGGGAGGTGCTCGTGCCGCTCTACAGAGCACTAGGGAGACCTCATCTGGAGTATTGTGTACAGTACTGGAGACCGTGGGGGAGATTTATCAAAACTGCTGTAAAGAAAAATTGGCCCAGTTGCCCATAGCAACCAATCAGATTCCACCTTGCATTTTCCAAAAGAGTTCTCAAAAATGAAAGCTGGAATCTGATTGGTTGCTATGGGCAACTAAGCCAGCTTTTCTTCACGCCAGTTTTGATAAATCTCCCAGCATATCTGCAGAAGGATATTGAAACTTTGGAGAGAGTTCAGAGAAGAGCTACTAAACTAGTACATGGATTGCAGGACAAAACTTACCAGGAAAGGTTAAAGGACCTTAACATGTATAGCTTGGAAGTAAGAAGAGACAGAGGGGATATGATAGAAACTTTTAAATACATAAAGGGAATCATCACGGTAAAAGAGGAGAGAATATTTAAAAGAAGAAAAACTGCTACAAGAGGACATAGTTATCCAGATACTGATTTGTGGATGATGATTTGTGATAATAGAAAAAGCAGCCATACATAGGTCCCTCACTGACGTAATAGGTCTAGCAGGAGCTGATGTGCACATTATTATTGTAGTTTAATGAAATAAAATTAGAATTGTAACATTTACGTAGTCTGTTATAAGAGATTAAATAGTCCATACTTCACGTCAGCAATGACAGGCCTATGTAAGCAAACATTGCTGCAGAAATAGTAAAGAACTGGACAACCCCTTTAAGGCCCCCATAAATATTAGTGTATTGTTGGACGAACCCACTGAGAATGGGGGGCAGGGTCTGGTATAACCTGGATATCTCTTGTATATGATTCTATATGTACAGCTGGTATAAGATAGACATCTTCTTGTATATAGTGATATGGACCATGCTGGTATAACCTGGGTATCTCCTGTATATAATTATATATGTACAGCTGGTATAAGTTAGACATCTTCTTGTATATAGTGATATGGACCATGCTGATATAACCTGGGTATCTAATACATAGTATTTAGCTATTGTGCGCCACTGTCCCCGGTACGATGTCCTTCTTTTCGGGGTGTGATGTCCTCCTTTTTGGGGCTCTGCAAGTGGCCACCCTAGCTGCAGCTATTGCAAAGTTATAAATCTTCTTGTATATACTGATATGGACCATGCTGGCATAACCTGGGTATCTCCTTTATATAATTATATATTTACGGCTGGTATAAGTTAGACATCTTCTTGTATATAGTGATATGGACCATGCTGGCATAACCTGGCTACCTCCTGTATATAATTATATGTGTACAGCTGGTATAAGTTAGACATCTTCTTGTATATAGTGATATGGACCATGCTGGTATAACCTGGGTATCTCCTGTATATAATTATATATGTACAGCTGGTATAAGTTATATATCTTCTTGTATATAGTGATATGGACCATGCTGGTATAACCTGGCTATCTCCTGTATATAATGATATATTTATGGCTGGTATAAGTTAGACATCTTCTTGTATATAGTGATGTGGACCATGCTGGTATAATCTGGCTATCTCCTGTATATAATTATATATGTACAGCTGGTATAAGTTATACATCTTCTTGTATATAGTGATATGGACCATGCTGGTATAACCTGGCTATCTCCTGTATATAATTATATATGTACAGCTGGTATAAGTTAGACATCTTCTTGTATTCAGTGATATGGACCATGCTGGTATTACCTGGGTATCTCCTGTATATAATTATATATGTACAGCTGGTATAAGTTATACATCTTCTTGTATATAATGATATGGTCCATGCTGGTATAACCTGGGTATCTCCTGTATATAATTATATATGTACAGCTGGTATAAGTTAGACATCTTCTTGTATATAATGATATGGTCCATGCTGGTATAACCTGGGTATCTCCTGTATATAATTATATATGTACAGCTGGTATAAGTTAGACATCTTCTTGTATTCAGTGATATGGACCATGCTGGTATTACCTGGGTATCTCCTGTATATAATTATATATACAGCTGGTATAAGTTATACATCTTCTTGTATATAGTGATATGGTCCATGCCGGTATAACCTGGGTATCTCCTGTATATAATTATATATGTACAGCTGGTATAAGTTATACATCTTCTTGTATATAGTGATATGGACCATGCTGGTATAACCTGGGTATCTCCTGTATATAATTATATATGTACAGCTGGTATAAGTTATACATCTTCTTGTATATAGTGATATGGTCCATGCTGGTATAATATGGGTATCTCCTGTATATAATTATATATGTACAGCTGGTATAAGTTAGACATCTTCTTGTATATAGCAATATGGACCATGCTGGTATAACCTGGGTATCTCCTGTATATAATTATATATGTACAGCTGGTATAAGTTAGACATCTTCTTGTATATAGTGATATGGACCATGCTGATATAACCTGGCTATCTCCTGTATATAATTATATATTTACGGCTGGTATAAGTTAGCCATCTTCTTGTATATAGTGATATGGACCATGCTGGTATAACCTGGGTATCTCCTGTATATAATTATATATGTACAGCTGGTATAAGTAAGACATCTTCTTGTATATAGTGATATGGACCATGCTGGTATAACCTGGGTATCTCCTGTATATAATTATATATGTACAGCTGGTATAAGTTATACATCTTCTTGTATATAGTGATATGGACCATGCTGGTATAACCTGGGTATCTCCTGTATATAATTATATATTTATGGCTGGTATAAGTTTTACTTCTTGTATATAGTGATATGGACCATGCTGGTATAACCTGGGTATCTCCTGTATATAATTATATATTTATGGCTGGTATAAGTTTTACTTCTTGTATATAGTGATATGGACCATGCTGGTATAACCTGGGTATCTCCTGTATATAATTATATATTGTAAGAGGGTGCAAGGTACCGTGGTCGATGGCAGGTACGTGTCACCGAGGTTCCTGGCCTCGGTGAGGTAAGAGCCGGGTTTTCGTGTGTCAGCAGCAGCTAGTGCTGTTTGACACCTTGATTTTTAGTTTGGCTGCAAAGCCAATCCGGGCCGGCTCTTACTGGGAGTAGGCAAAGAGTTGGGTGGGTGCCTATTCCCCACGGTCCAGGCCGGTTTTTCCAGGGCCTTTAAAACACAGCCAGCACCAGCAGGTGTGGCTGTGATTGTCCTGGAGCTGCTAGTAACGCTGTGGAGCTCTCTGGGCTGGAAGCAAGAGCCCAGCAAGGAGACGTGCAGTCGACCTGGAAGCCTGAAGGTGGATTGTCCCTCGGCTGGGCCGACCGCCAGGTGCGAACGCGCACCTAACATCTCACAGGTGATTGAACCTGGTTTTGGACTCTTTGGTTTTGCCTTTTGTGTTTGCTAAGTGTGAATTAACACCAAGAGACTGTTTTTTGCTTATTTTGTGCAAGTGTGAATAAAACACTGTTTATTGCACTTTCTGGACTCCTTGTTTTGCCTCTGTACTGCACCCGCACCGCTTTCTACCAGAGCGACTCCCCACAATATGTACAGCTGGTATAAGATAGACATCTTCTTGTATATAGTGATATGGACCATGCTGGTATAACCTGGCTATCTCCTGTATATAAGAATATGTTTACGGCTGGTATAAGTTATACATCTTCTTGTATATAGTGATATGGACCATGCTGGTATAACCTGTTTATCTCCTGTATATAATTATATATGTACAGCTGGTATAAGTTATACATCTTCTTGTATATAGTGATATAGACTAAGCTGGTATAACCTGGGTATCCCCTGTATATAATTATATATGTACAGCTGATATAAGTTATACATCTTCTTGTATATAGTGATATGGACATGCTGGTATAACCTAGGCTCTAGTACATAGTATTTAGCTATTGTGCGCCACTGTCCTCAGTGCGATTTCCTTTTTCGGGGTGTGATGTCCTCCTTTTTGGGGCTTTGCAAGTGGCCACCCTAGCTGCAGCTATTGCCAAACAGCTGTTCACCAGGGGTGCTAGTTGTCAGATCCCTGATCAGCTAGTGATGGCCTATCTTGAGGATAAACGATTACTTAATAAAAAGTGTACAACCCCTTTAACGGTCAGCCTAGCCTCCTGTACCTGCTGAAAAAAAACACACTCATCTGCTCCCTGCTGCTCTGTTCTGGCTCCCTTCAGTGGACTTCTGGTCTGTGCCCTGTAAACTTCTGGATGGACGGGGTCACATGCACCTCTGCAGCGACAAGTCATTGGCTGCAGCGATGTACATGACCCCATCCATCTGAGAGTTTACAAGTTGGGAACTGGATGACTGCTAAATGGAGCGAAGGCAATGGAGCAGCAAGGAGCAGGTGAGTGTGATTTTCTTTTTCAACAGGTACAGCAATCTGAGTTGAACAGAAAAGTCCTCAATTCTTCAAGTTAACTGACCGTCCTTTTGATGGGAGGATACCAGGGGTCAAGTCCTTGGAAAAAAAAGTGTGGGAACTCACCCAAGATCCAGTGCCTCCCCGTGACGTCACAGCGTGCGGCGTACGCAAAGGGCAGGGAGGGTCGGAGGGGAGCAAGCAAGTACCGTATTTTTCGCCCTATAAGATGCACCGGCCCATAAGATGCACCTAAGTTTTAGAGGGGGACAATAAGAAAAAAATATTTTTCATTACACCTCAGGTCAGACCACCAATCAGACCACTAGTGTTAATCAGACCTAAGACCCCAATAAGATCAGATCACACCTCAGCTCAGACCCCAATAGGAATGACCCCAAATCAGACCTTAGATAAGAGCCCCATGCCTTATAGCAGCCCCCAGTAGCTATATATTAGCCCCCAGTAGCCTCATAGCAGCCCCCAGTAGCCTTATAGTATCCCTAGTGCTATAAATCATCCCCAAGTAGCCTCATAGCAGCCCCCAGTAGCTTCATAGCAACCCCAGTGCCTCTTCACCAGCCCCCAGTGCCTCTCCATCAGCCCCCAGTGCCTCTCCATCAGCCCCCAGTGCCTCTCCATCAGCCCTGCATTCTCTCCATCAGTCATGCGTTCTGGCTACTCATACCAAAAAGTGCATTGGGGTCTTAGCATCTGGTGTTACAAATCCTGAAGAATGTCCTGCAGCCATAGTCTCAGTAATAATACCATGTTTCTTCATACTGGTTGCTCGGTGCAGCTGCTATTACAGGGAACTGCATCGGTGCCGGCTCTCAGGGGGTGCCAGAGAAGCAATGAGCACTTCCATCAATACAGATGGAAGCACTCATTGCTGGAGCGCTGACGCCCACATACTGCGGCGGGGCGCATAGTTCCCTGCCCCGCCGCCAATCACCGCCCGACATAGGCTTTAGGCCTAGTAGGGCTGAGGCCTATGCGGTAGTGAAATCTCGGCGCAGGTGTGCGTGATGACGCCATCGCACGCCTGTGCCTGGACGCAGCAGCACAGTGAAGTGTGCGCGCCTTCCTCTGCGAGCAAGCACCTGAACATAGGTGAGTATTTAGCTTTTCTTTTCATTTTTTATTTTATGTGGCAACTTTGGGGGACACAGGAAGACATGTGGGGGGAAAATATTATGGTGGAATACTGTGTGGGGGGAATAATTATGGGAGGGATTAATATGTGGGGGGCAAATTACTATATGGGGGCAGTGTGGGCCGGGGTACTCTACAGTGTGGGGGACACTACTGTGTGGGGGCAGTGTGGGGGACACTAATGTGTGGAGGGCAGTGTGGGGGACAGTACTGTGGGGGCAGTGTGGGGACATTACTGTGTGGGTACAGTACACTACTGTGTGGGGAAACTACTGTGTGGGGGACACTACTGTAGGGGGTCAGTGTGGGGACACTACTGTAGGGGGCAGTGTGGGAACACTACTGTGTGGGGGGCACTATTGTGTGGGGGACACTACTGTGTGGGGGACACTACTGTGTGTGGGGGACACTACTGTGTGGGGGACACTACTGTGTGGGGGAAACTACTGTGTGGGGGACACTACTGTAGGGGGTCAGTGTGGGGGACACTACTGTAGGGGGTCAGGGTGGGGGACACTACTGTGTGGGGGCAATGTGGGGACACTACTGTGTGGGGGAGTGTGGGGAAACTACTGTGTGCTGCAAATTACTATATGGGGGCAGTGTGGAGAAAATACTGTGTGGGAGCAGTGTGAGGGACATTACTGTATGAGGGCAGTGTGGGGGAAACTACTGTGTGCTGCAAATTACTATATGGGGGCAGTGTGGGGGACATTACTGTGTGGGGTACAGTACACTACTGTGTGGGGGGACACTACTGTAGGGGGGCAGTGTGGGTGACACTACTGTAGGGGGGCAGTGTGGGGACACTACTGTGTGGGGGCAGTGTGGGGGACACTACTGTGTGGGGGACACTACTGTGTGGGGGCAGTGTGGGGGACACTACTGTGTGGGGGACAGTGTGGGGACACTACTGTGTGGGGGCAGTGTGGGGGACACTACTGTGTGGGGGGCAGTGTGGAGGACATTACTGTGTGGGGGAAACTACTGTGTGGGGTACACTAATGTGTGGGGGATACTACTGTAGGGGGGCAGTGTGGGGGACACTACTGTAGGGGGCATGGTGGGGGACACTACTGTGTGGGGGACACTACTGTGTGGGGGACACTACTGTGTGGGGGACACTACTGTATGAGGTCAGTGTGGGGCAAACTACTGTGTGCTGCAAATTACTATATGGGGGCAGTGTGGGGAAATTACTGTGTGGGGGGAAAATTACTGTGGGGGATTACTATGGGGGGCAGTGTGGGGGAAATTACTATATGGGGGCAGCGTGGGGGGCATTGCTATTGGGTAACACTATACAGGGATTATTGCCTGGAGCACAATATAGGGTGTTATTATTATTGCGGACACTCTAGGGAACATTATAGCTGCTGTAGACACTATAGGGACATTTTGGGTCATTCATCAAATCGGTGTAAAGTAGAACTAGCTTAGTTGCCGATGGCAGCCAATCAGATTCCACCTCTCATATTTGACAGCTCTTTTGGAAATCCAGTTCTACTTTACACTAGTTTGATAAATGACCCCAGTTATGTCTACTGGGGTCACTATTTTTTTCAGCAGTGTAGTACCTAGGACTTTGGAGAGCACCACAGGCACAGTATTGGGGATGGCAGCAGGATGACACTGTGGGGACACCAGGATTGGGGAGGTTGATGAGAAAACTGAGAAATCTAACGTGTCTGTATAACAAACTCTGTAGAGACGAGATGCGGCTGAAAGAATTTGTCATGGTGGTCTAATGGAGGAGAAGAGGAAAAAGAAGGTCAACATGACAGGTAATGTCTCTGGATGTAAAAGGTATGAGGTCAAGTATTGGGGGGGTGGGGGTGCCAGAGAAAGGACCCTCCCCGGGTGCCAAACAACCTAGGCACGCCACTGATTCTGCAGTCTGATTTTCTTCTAACTACGGTTTGAGCCATACATTTTAAATATTTTGTGATAATACTATTTTTTACTGACCAATAGAATTCTTTATTGGACGTGTGTATAATCAGTTGTGTACTCACTGTCTACGTTTCGTACAAACAAATTAGGAAAAAACATTATCATAAAAGATTTCAAGCATTGGCTTGAATGCAGTACACATCTGTATACAGTTGCTGTTGACTTTTGTAGGAGAACAGTCCCCTAGTGGCAATGTAATAATCGTTCAACCACTATATTGACCTGAAAATATTTAATCTGAGCAAGAATTAAACTATTATGGTGGGAGGGGGCGGGGGGGTTAGTAAACCTCCTTGACAGTTGTCCAATATTTGCCGCCTTGAAGTAGCTGTTAATAATATCAGTGGCAAAAGGAGTTTTCCCCCTCTGCTCTGGTTCCATTTCTAGCTCACAGGGTCACACTATGGTGGGTGGTCAAAGAATACTGCTGCTAAACACATTCACTAAATGGTGTCTTTGTTTCTTGGATTCTGGAAGGAATGCTGCCTGCACACATCCAAGTCAAGCTTAGTGCTGACCACAGGGGTGCAGGAACACTTGAGAGGTAAGAAGCTAAGGTTATAATCATAAGAACAATGAAAATGTAATTAGCCAAGGGAAATCATGTCATTTCAGGACAGGTACAATGCTCGAGTACAAACGTTACTATAGCACCTTTACTTTTTTAAATCCAATTAATAAAAGACAACCCCAACATCCCTCCCATCCATCGCCCATGCAAAATATTAATCTGATATCAGGTACATATGCAGGTCAATTCAATTCTTAGGGTACATCAATAAAATGACATAAAACAGAGAAAATCATGGGTTAATCACGTTAGGCAAGACAATCCAGGGGCATGCCAATATTCTATGCTGGTAGATACACAATGTAACCTTACTACATCATTCTAACATAGGGCAAATGAACGGATTACAAAGATAAGGCATAAGAGGCCCCCTAAAGTGTAGAATTTAGGGAGAATTTTCTTAAAGGGATTGTTTGATTTACTAAAGTGGTAAAGGTACCATCGTTCCAGTACTGCTGATGCAGTTCATGGGGCATGATGCCATGTCAATTGCTTATATGACCGTTTAGCCAGTCACTGACCTCAACTGGATCATGACTGCTGAGGCCAGTGATTGGAGATGTGACATCTCCATTTCTAATCCGATGGGGACCAGAAGCCCCGGGAATAGACCCACAGTATCAGAATGGAGGGACCTTTACCAGATGAGTTAATTTTTTTTATCCTGTCTGCCCCAATGAGAATTTTAAAAAATAGTGGATAACACCTTTAATGATCCTCTTATTTGAAACACCCTTTTTTTTAACTGTAGTAAGCAGCTGACTTTTTTAGTCTAGTACTATTTAACTAATATGAGGCAGCCAATTTTCTAGCTTTGTATGGAATTTTTGACCTGGCTATTTTAACCATCAAAGGGATTTTCTGGGTAAAAACCTGTTTTTAGCTGCATTATTTGTAATGTCATATCTACTTAGATATAAATGGCATCTCTGGTCAAGAACTGTTCCACTACACCACTTTCACCACTCTTAATATTGCCACAGCACTCCTTCTTCTAGGGCAGTGATGGCTAACCTCCGGCACTCCAGCTGTGGTGAAACTACGACTCCCAGCATGCTCTATTCATTTCTATGGAGTTCTGAGAACAGCCAAGCAAGTGTACATCTTGGGAGTCATAGTTTTACCACAGCTGGAGTCAGGGGCGTAGCTAAAGGCTCATGGGCCCTGGTGCTAGCGTTCAGCTTGGGCCCCCCTACCCACCCGCCACCTTCCCTCAGTGCTTTAGATATATGAGATAGATATACCTATATACAGCCTACAACTATATACTGTCTATACCTATATACAGTCTACACCTATATACAGTCTACACCTATATACAGTCTACACGGGTGTAGACTGTACATAAGTTTAGACTGTATATAGGTATATGGGTATTATGTGGGCACTATATGGGAGACTTATTTGGTATAGGTTTAGTAGAGTGGTAATAACAATTAGGTAACAAGATCAATTATGTGTGTTAAATATATATAATATCTTGGACTTGAAAGTGGATCCTTAAGACTAACACCAGCGTGTAGAGTCTCAGGGACTCATTGGTGTTTATAACTGAGCACCGCAAAGAGGTATGGACTAGTCCGCAGTTGGACGCAGCAGTGATGACAGGCTGCAACAGGTCAGAGGATAGGGATTGCAACCCCTACGGCTACGGGAGCAGTTTGCTGTGACCCAGAGAGATCTCTGAGTCTCTGCTCGTCACGCCGCCGCCCTCACCTCACTCACTTCTCCTCCACTCGCAGCTTCTCCTCCACTTCCGTCCAGTACTGACAGACGGGAGCGTGCCCACTCCCTCTCCTGGCTGAGCCTGCACCTGCAGGCACAGCTTTGCCTCCATCGCAGCCCGTAGTTATTGTAAATCACCCGGGCCAGGGCTTTACTCTGTCTCTCCTGGGGGGCCACGTGGGCCCCCCTGACTTAGGGGCCCGGTCGCAATTGCGACCGCTGCGACCCCTATAGCTACGCCACTGGCTGGAGTGCCGGAGGATAGCCATCACAGCTTTAGGGTAAGGCCAATGAAGTAGAGGCGCCTGATTATACCCTTCAATGCAATCCAAACCCCTCTCTCCCTCCATATTTTACAGTTCAATCTCCTGAAGTATACAGAAGACCGATGTATTGTGGTCAAATCATGAAGGGACACACCCAGGGGTGGTTTGGGAACCTAAAGTGGCCCTGGAAAAAAAAAAGTAGCCCCATGTCGTAGGAGGGTTTAAATTGACAGGAGGCGGAGCAACAAAAGTAGAGGGGTCAGCAATCACATAGCGCAAAACACCACATACCACAGTGCCGCACAATATATTGCAACAAAAGCTGTCCCTCTGAGTTGGCCATCAATAGTGGCCATTTTCTCTCCTCCTCTTCCAGTTGTGATATGGAGCAGAGTGCTTAGGAGGTGACATGTGGGACATAATTGAATTCAGCAGGGCATGTCCCTGGCCGGGTACATTAGTACCTGATTCTCACAGAGTTAATTACCACTGATAGCTTATTATGTACCAAGCCAGTGGCAGAGGTGAGTGTTTGGGCAGCCCCCTGGGCGTCGACCCTCCAGAAAATTTCCCTGTAAGGTCTATGGCCAATCTACCCCTGGACACACCGACTACTGGGTACATGCCTGCCATAATGATCACTGGTGTTAAAAGCAGTGGAACGGTGGATCTGATCGCTGAAATAGCCATATACATGTATCTGTAAGTAGTCCCAACATAACATTTAGGACAGATGAAACAAGATTTTCTCTAGAAACCCATGAATTCATAACAAATATGTAGGCCCATATTTACTAAGTCTGTATATTTTATGTCACACAAAGTAAAGATGGTTGTTGGTGAGATTTGTGACAAAGTTATTAAAAGATAGTCACCTCAAAAATTGCTCCTAGAGACTCATTGCTCCTACAGACTCATTTGCATATATTAAAACTTCATTTTTTTCAGCAATGCAGGAACATATGAACATGGGACCAACACAGATGTCTTCAGCTGCCAAGTGCCCATGATATAACAGGTCAGTTTTATAGGTACAAATCTGCTGACAGATGCCCTTTAAGTAATATATTTGACCTAACTTATGTCTCCTGGAAGACCAAACACACTCTCCTTGTGTTATTTTTTTGTTAATTTGATGACTGAAGAGAAATTTTTGTTTTAACAGATGCCAGTTTTCAATAAAGCAGTTCTAGGAGCACGTCTCAAGTTAATTCTGTAACCCGTCAGTGCACCTCACAGTTTGCAAGGAGTATATGGAGCTTTCTCAGTTTCCAGCTGTGTTATGCAGCCAACACCAGCGTGCAGTGGCTGAGATCCAAGACAACTTCAAACCTGACCATTTAATCCCCCAGATACCACCTTGTCTCCGGATTGCCTTCACCCAGTGAGACGCACTCATGAGGTTCTGAGCGGTTCCCCAGGCCATCCATATGAAGACTCCTGTTACACCCTTCCTCTGAGTGTCATAGGGTACCGGTACAATCACCATAGACTGCAATAAAAAAAAGTATTGCTGTGTATTGTGCAAGTGATTGAGCCGTCTCCTATTTACGTTCCCTAAAGGGACAAAAAACTGTTTAAAATTAAAAAGAGAAACACACAAATATTACAAATTCTAAATACATCATTTATCATATTAGGAGCCTTTTTCACATCTGTGTAGGAGGCTCTATTCGGGGCCTCAGCTGCATATTTCGCCACAAAATTGTCCTGGTTCTGAAGAGGTGAAAAAGGGAATCCGTCACTAGGTTTATGTTGCCCTAACTCCTAACATCTGTAAGGCATGATGATGAATCTTCATATTCATGAGTTTTTGCCAGTCTCTGCCCCCATACCATTGATTGACAGTTTTCCTGCAGTCAGCGGCAGGTGGCCAGGGAGAGCCAGGTGCTCATGAATATCAGGACTAATGGGCATGTGCCGGAGCGGTTCAATACAAGATTTAAGCAAAACCGCTAAGATAATTAAAGAAAGTGACCCACAGTTTGGCTAAGAGGGTCACTGGGATCACTAATTGCTGCCTTTAGTTAGAACACCATAGTATAAAAGTATTATAAGTAAATGTTATTTTTTATCTTCTACCAGTCAGTGTTCACATAACAATGCCGGCCAGCCACCATATCTTATCATGTAGACATGAAAGAAATAAAAGCACTTACTAATGTATTGTGATGGTCTATATTGCGTCCTTTGCTGGCTTGATTCATTTTTCCATCACATTATACATTGTTCGTATCCAGGGTTTATGACCACCCTGCAATCCAGAAGTGGTGGTCGTGCTTACACACCATGGGAAAAAGCGCCGGCCTCTCTGGTGGCCGGGACCATGGGAGTGCACATAGGCACACATGCTCAGCAGCTCCTGTCCCAGCCACCTAATATCTGCACAGCAGCAGTGGTCATAGCCCCTGGAAACGAGCAATGTACAATATGATGTACAATGTGCGTGGACAATCACAATACATTAGTAAGTGCCTTGTGTTAAATTTGTCTACATGATAAATGGCATTTGCTGAAGTGAGACAACCCCTTTAAGGCCCTTTACAAGGGCTGAATGAGCAGGCAATTATCCTGAATGAACCATTCCCAATAATTGCCTGCTTATTTACATGCAGCAATCACCTCTGCTGTTCTAGGCAATAGATCGCTGTTTACACAGAACAATCTGCACCCAGAGACAATCATTTCTGTGACTTCATCAATGATGCTTTCAGCCAACAAATGAGTGTTAGCACGGTCATTGTGATCTGTGGCAACTATACACAGGGCACTTATCAGCAAAGAGCATTCCTAGGAACACTCCTTCTCGATAACTGCCTCAATCACCTGTGTAAAGGGGCCTTTACATATAAATGTCCAATCACCTACCTGTCAATCTCTGACATCAATAGTGATTTGATGTGGTAGAAGGGGGTCATTATTCATCACCCGTGTTTCTCCTACCACTCCTTTGCAGTCAGTGAATGGTGCCTCAAACTGCTTCTCTATGGTGGTATTTTGATCCTGTGATGACCTTATGGGAACACCAGCAAAATGTACATTTTAAATACTCACACAGTCAAGTCACATTATTATGTCCACCAGCTAGTATCAAGAGTAATTGCCATGCGCTGCACAAACAGCAGCTAGACCAGCTGGAAGTGACTCAGTAAGGTCATGGTAGGTTGTCACGGGTATCTGTGACCTTCATGATTTACATCTATGGCATGGAGCCTTCAGACAAAAGTTTTGATTGCTGAGGGTTGAAGTGCTGGGACCTCAACTGAGTGCTAAAACGAGGAGAGAAAAGTGCTTACATAGCTCCCTCCTTCTCCTCCTTGCAGGAGATGGAATTAAGATGGATTGAAAACAAAGTATCCATCAGCAAGGAGAGAGCACTCTATGTGAGAACTTCTCTCTCCAACATCTAGCCATCAGCAAGGATCTCAGCAGTTGGACTCCCACCGATTAAAACTTTAGATATTTCCCTATGACATATTAAAAATGTTCCCAAAGTACATGAGCACTTTCTTCAATAAGTAGCATTGTATATCTGTATGAGTTATGAGGGCCTACTAGAATAGTTCTTTAAGGATCAACCCACCCTCTTCCCAGCCTACAAGAACTGTAACAGTCAACTTACTGTAACATACCTGCACACATATGGCTTCAATATATGATGCCACAACAATCTCCACTTTGTACCATCTACTTTCACTAACGTTTTCTACTCAGCATTTCATATTCAGGTAATAGAGATGCTGAAAAACCTGCAACAACAATCATAAAGTGTAATAAAATGTCAAGCATTTAAAATTCATTTTGATTATTACAAAAATGTTGACCATTCATTTTACACAATTATGGCAAAACTTTTTCTTGCAATTAGCTAGATTGCCAAATCTTGCTAACTTGTAATCTAATAGCAAGTACTGCACTTACCTTCCAAGTTTTGGTTCTGCTTAAAATAATGCAGACCTACAATTATAAGAAAATATAGATTTCAGATCGGCTTCTTACAATTCATCACCAACCACAGTGGTAATCTGTGTATATAAAAGTGTGGACAGAGAAATGACTTGTCAGAGACCTTGCCTCTATGACAATTTGGGTGAACTTTTGCCTCTGGGAGAACCTTGACATTTTGTGGTCAGTTTACTGTTCAGTGGCAAACATTAAATTACTAGGCTGAGCAGCAACGCTTAAAGGTTAGGTCAATGACCAGCAGGATACGTTTTTGAGCCTAACATCATAATGCACTTTGCACATTAACTCTGTACTGTATTATACAAATGTCCCAGCATTGTAATATTGTGATATATTAGTCCGATATGCTTATGACTGCATGGTGGGGTACATCTAGAAATGTGACTGGGGCCATTGCAAGGGGTGTACAGGAGCCATACAGTTAGACTGCCAGCCAAATGCTCTCTCAGCAGTACCACCACATTCTTCATAGCAGTGCCAGCCATATGCCCCATCAAGTCAAAGCTGAAAAGCTGCCTCCTTCTTCACCCAGTTGGAGTGTTGTTCTTGACATGTGTCATCATGTGTAGGCATGTACGCAGTAATTTGCAGGCCACAGGGACAAAAGCCAATCCCTGATGCTTGTCCCTGAGCCATCATTGAGATCAGGGTTGGCACGTGCTATGATTATTGTCATGATTTACATATATGCAGCTTGTGGTAGCAATGCACACGAGTCACTATACAGTGTATGTACTGTTCCACTGTGTCTAAATTTGCATAGTAAGAATTAACATCAGCCCCAGTGCCTCCATCAGCCCCAAGTGCCTCTCCTCAGTCCCCATATGCCTCTCTTCAGCCCCCAGTGCCTCTATCAGCCCCCATATGCCTCTCTTCAGCACCCATATGCCTCTCTTCAGCACCCATATGCCTCTCTTCAGCACCCATATGCCTCTCTTCAGCCCCCATATGCCTCTCTTCAGCCCCCAGTGCCTCTATCAGCCCCCATATGCCTCTCTTCAGCACCCATATGCCTCTCCTCGGCCCCCATATGCCTCTCTTCAGCCCCCATATGCTTTTCTTCAGCCCCCAGTCCCTCCATCAGCCCCCATATGCCTCCATCTTCCCCCATATGCCTCCATCAGCCCCCATATGCCTCTCTTCAGCCCCCAGTGCCTCCATGAGCCTCATAAATAAAATAAAAAAACACTTACCTTTCCTGCTCTGGATGCCGCCCCTCCTCACCGCCCGCACTCGGTCTTCAGTCTGTGCTGTGAACTGGCGTGCACAGCGTGAGGTCACAGCGCAACCTCACATGTGCGCAGCCATCACAGTGGAGAGCCAACGACCAGGAAGCGGTGAGTATAGAGCTTTTACCGCTTCCCGGTCCTCATTAAATTTGTGGGCAGTGGCCAGTGGGGCTCAAGAGGCAGCTGCCTTGGGCTCCCCAGGAGCAACTGGGCCCTGGGCAGCTGCCCCTTTTGCCCCGCGTTAAATACAGCCCTGGCGAGGTTCGGGCAGTGGTAGTTTGATTTGGGGCCCTGGCCACAGATAAAAAGCCCTAGCGACACCCCTGACTAAGGGTATGGCCAGACACAGCATAAACACTGCTGATTTTGTGCAGTGGAACAAAATGCAGAGAATCTGCATCATTAACGGTAGCATTAAAGTGGACGAAATTTTAAATAAATGTTATCCACATGCTGCAGAAAGTATGCAAAGAGAAGTGTGACAGCATCAGTCGGTAACCAAAATCCTATTTATTCCCATCGGTTACCAATGGATGCTGTCAAGAATATCACAAGAAGATGAAGTTAAGTTTATAATTTATGCTGGAGATCAAAATTAGAGAACAATTTATGAACACTTAGAGAACATCAATGACTGTAGCACAGAGAAAGATTACAACAAAAATTTTCTGAGTCAACAATTATTAGAAAGTGTCCAGGCCTTTGCTGTGAATGACTTCAGATTATCTGTGGCCACAGCACAT